>JBAMNC010000033.1:0-1200000 GCA_037902135.1 Cetoscarus ocellatus | reverse complement strand
AACAAAAACTTTTAAATGTGGTCAAGCAATGATTGTGCAGATATTTTATAATGGCCCTAGTGTCACACCTTTTGATGCAGCCAGATGAAGGTGGATTTAAAAGCAACCTGGATGCAAGCAACCTTTGGTTTCCAATTTGATAAAGATAAAAAAAGGGTTTGAGATTTCTTGAAAAGCAAAAACAAATCACAGTACAAAATAATAATAAAAAAACACAAATCTCTTCTCTCTGTTGTAGTGTATTTTAAAGTTTTTTTTTTTAGTTTAACCTGTTATTGTGGGTGCTTTCATGTATTGTTATATTTTCTATTTATTCATGTTTTTTTCTTTTATGTGTTGTTAAATTTGTTGATGTAATTTTTATTTAATTATCTTTTCTTTTCTGTTTTCTAATTTGACGTTTTATTTTCTATTTATTAATGTGCTTTCTTTTTTTGTATTTTATTTGTCATTGCATTTTTTTAATGGTTTTGATCTTCTCTATTTCTATTTGTTGTCGGATTTTTCATTTATTAATGTGTTTTCTTTTCTTCTTCTGAGTGTTTTTTTTAATCTATGATATATTTTTTTAATTAATGCTTTTTGTTTTCTGTTTTTTAATTGGTTTTTGCACTATTTAGCAATGTTTATTTCTTTTCAGCTTTTTATTTGTTGTTATTCTTTTCATTTATTTATATGTTTTCTTTCTTGTGTTTTCATTTGTTGTTGTATTTTCTAGTCATTAACGTGTTTTATTTTCTTTGGTATTTATTTGTTGTTGAATTTCCAATTCATTAATGCATTTTCTTTTCTGTGTTTTTCATTTGTTTTTCCTTGTACAATTTGTTGGTTTGTGTGTCTACTAATTTAAAGGAATATTTGATTTTCAGATTGTGTTTTTTTTTCTTCAGGGCCACCATACAAAACTCTTACAGAGTGTTTAAAGGAGAGGGACTGCTACAGAAGGGCTCGCTCAATCCTGTCTTGTCTGTGCTGAAACAGGTTGCTGGGCCAGATTCAAAAAGGGAATATAATATTTCAACAGTGAAAACATTTTTAACTTTTTATTGTCTTAATGTCATTTTCAAGTGTATTCTGGGTTCACATGCTTTACAAATCATCACATTCTGTTTAAATTTACCTTTTCCTCAACACCCATCCCTTTAGGAGCTAAAGCAGTAGAATGACATATTTAACTATGAGTGCAATACTCACCTTACAAATATGGCTGGCAGGCTAATGAAAACCCAGAGAAAACCTGACTTTTGAAGTGATCAAAATGGTCAATATATCCTATTTTTTAAAGGAAGTTTCTTCACAAACTGAAGTCATTTTCAGAGCCACAACTGTGAGGACTTTAGAAGAATAACATATAAGCTCTCAGCCTTTATTGTCTCTACATGGATACACCTGCTTCTGTTGCAGACGTCTTTGATTGTTTTAAGCCTCAAAGAAAGAA
This sequence comes from Cetoscarus ocellatus, assembly GCA_037902135.1. NCBI lineage: Eukaryota > Metazoa > Chordata > Actinopteri > Labriformes > Labridae > Cetoscarus > Cetoscarus ocellatus. The sequence continues at coordinate 1,198,562 of JBAMNC010000033.1, read as the reverse complement.
AATCCATAGTGTGTGTTCCTCTGTCGGTTCTGATATGCATTTTTTCTTCTGCTCTGGTCCTCCCACTGAAAGCAAATATAGCTGAAGAAAGCTAATCTGTTGTGCAAATTAGCAGCAGCTGCTCACTGGGGTGTGTGCATGTGAGTGTGCAGGAGTAGTGTATGTTTCCCTGTGATATCATCATCTGCTGTGTATATGTGTGTGTATTTGTGTGTAATGTCAAGCCAATCTGCTGTCTGAGTGATGTCTGGTCTGTGTGGGATTGTGATATAGCTTGTTACTTAGCTGTGTGCACAGTGTGTGTGTTGCTGTGCGTCTTGAATGGTCAGTCAGGCTCAGAGGAGCACACACACACAGAGTCACACAGGGCCGGTTCAGAGTGTTCATCAGAAGATAAGCAGAGGAGACTTAATCACCTTCAGATGTGAGGGGGGCACTTCAACATGTCCTCATATCCACACACAGCACCTGACCCCGCTGTGTACGTGTGTGTGATAGTGTGGGTCTGTGACACAAAAAGAAGTGTGCATTTCAAGTGTCCTCGGAGAGAGAAACATCATAATGTGCAGGTGATATTTTTTATATCCCACCAATTTTATCCTGAATTTTGTGGCTCGGTGTTGTTACAGGTGTAGAACGCTAACAGAGACTTGAGTGGCATCTTTCAGCCGTTGAGGTGCTGAACCATTAGGATTAGTCAGTGATTGTATTCTGTGGCCTTGAGGCTCAGTCAACTCTACACACTACTGCTTCACATTAAGTTATATTCCTCCTCAGTTTAGGGCAATGAAAGCATCCATTTTGAAGAAACTGGAGACACTTTTTTTTCTCTCTGCCCATATTAACTAACCATGTTTCACTTCTCTTACTCTCCGTCTTATTTGCGATTCCTCTACCCTTCGTTGATTGCCATCTCTCTTAAACAGACCATTTTTACTGCTAGTTCTCCTGAAAGAAGCAGAGCTGGAAGGTAACTTTTACACTTGGAATGGGCACCTTTAATTCATGGTAATCTCAGAAGGTTCAGAGGTCCAAATTGTTACAAATGAAGGGGCAATATAAATAAGACAAGCAAAATACCTGTAAATCAACAAAACAATAAATATCTAGCTTTTAACAGAATTTCTTTTTTAAGCTCAGTTAAATAATACAAACATAAAAAGAAAGCTGGTTAAATGTCCTTTTTAATTTTAGTATGTACTGTTTTCTTATGGAGTTTATCTATCTTACTTTCTTTTTACTGGGCAGAACCATTAATGATGAAAATACATTTTACAAAAGCAACCTGGCTGGCAGTGTAGGTTAGTGCCAAGCCCCTTATGTTCAGTACGTTATTGGTTTCAAATCACATGACGACTCAATTAACACGTTTTTTCAATTTCATACCTACCCTGTTTAAGAGATGTTTGTAATATGTTTCTGATGACCCTAATGAAGGCCACAAGCCAAAATGTGCCAGTCAAATAAAGTTGTTTCCTGAACTGCAGGTGTTATTGGAGCTCTTTTGATTTCTTCAAGATTCTTTTCTCTCCAAGCACGTTGAAAGTTGGCAAAGTTGTGCCATGACATCTGGCTTTTGTCTAAGTCTACGTTCACACTGCAGGCAAAAGTAGCCCAAATCTGACTTTTCTGTCCGTATGCGACCCATACCTGATTTTTTTATGACAGTCTGAATGACATAAATCCAATTTTATCAAATCAGACCCTGACCACTTTTATATGTGGTACATATATCTGATGTTTTGCAAAGCCTCCTAAGTCTGAATTTTATCCAACTTTTACGTAATTGAAGTGAGACAGACGTCACAAATCTGCAGCGGAAAAGGCAAGATGCTGCAAAATCCAGTGTTAACAATGGACTAAACCATTATAAATGACCTCTGTGTCAATGAAGCCCCTCACATCACAATCCCACCACTCCTGGCTCAGACTCTGCATCCACGCAAACCTCTGCACAAAGACAGCAGCCACTACTCCACAAAAGTCTCTCTGTTCCTCAATCTTCTTCTTTTCCTTATCACTTTATCAGAGTTTTGTCAGCTCTGATTGCACAACATCAAAACTGTTACTCACACGCTGACATGTGTAGCATCCATATCAAATTCCCTAAACACAGCGTACTGCGTGTGTTGTCACGTCCCCCTCTGCGCATTTGGGTCACTTCAGGACATTAGGTGGTTCATACTGAACTCTGATGGTAGTAGATTTAAATTATAATGTGAACAACTATGCATAAAAATGGATTTTAACCAAAAAAATAAGAATTGAGCATTAAGACCTGCAGTGTGAATTTAGCCAAAGTGTAGCTCAGTGCATAGAGGCTTGGGCTGTGACTGGTGTGTGGCCAGTTCAAGACTTCCTGGAGCACTGCCGACGGGTACTGCAGTTGAAAACCCAGGTCGAAGGGTTGGCGTCCCTTGTCTCTGGAGCCTCGAGGCCTTAGGGTTTGCACCCTTCTGCCCTTGTATGTATTTTTCTTGCATACATAGTGGTCCTAATCCCTGGGTTTTTTTATTGCTTGTATGTCTTTTATTTTGTGTGTTTCTGTTTTTTACTTCTGCAATGTTTGTCCCCTTGATTTTACTGTGCAGCACTTTGGTAAACTTAAATGTTTTTAAAAATGTGCTATATAAATAAAGTGGATTGGATTGGATTGGATAAAAAAGGTAAATCAGACCAAAATACCTCATGGCAAATTTTTTTCATCTTTGTGGTTGCAATTTCCAGAAATTTTGAAATTTACTGGCGAGCCACACTGAGTGAGATGGAGCCGCATGTAGCCACCAGGCTGTCAGTTGAACACCCCTGAGTTACTTTAACTCATGCTCCTGTAACAGAACTGACTTTTTTGTGCACCTGTACCTTTCAAAAAGTTTTCTTGCTTTCATTAATAGTGGAGGGACAGAAAGATTTGGAACAAAGGAGAGAGAGCAGGGAAAGAAACACCGTACCTGTACCTTGCGCATGCGCTACTTAGATCAGGCAGGTAAACGTTGAGCTAACATTGCTCAGATAACAGTTCGCTTTGGGAGTAATAATTGCTATGGCAGATACAGACGATGATTCCACACCAAAGCACCCGTGGCCATATCTGAAGACTTTGTTTGAGATTGTCAGAATGAAGAATAATTCATGTTGTTTTAATTGTTTGCTCTGTTTGTCATGCACAAACTTCATCCTCGCCTACAAAACTTGCCGTCCAATCATCCTTATGTGGATTCAGTCGTGTTTCAATACAGTGATTTTGAAGGAATTTCTATATGCTTTTTAGCATATTTTACAAGCTTTTTATTCTACAGGTTCTATAAGCAGGTCAATGCATTCAGTAGATTGTTTCAGTCATTAGGTTCTGTAAATTCACTGTGGCAACAATACAATAACATGTTGACATTAAAAGAAAATCCTACCTTTAATACTTAAGTATTTTCAAAACTAGGTACTCCAGGACTTGAACTTAAGTAAAAATTTGACTGAAAAACTTTCACTTTTGACCAGGAGTATCTATACTTTCACTCAAGTAATGAAGTTGAGTACTTTGTCCACCACTGATTAAATCCTACGAATAATAACTTTGTGTTTTTCCGTACAGCACATGACTTAACTGATATCTTAAATATTAAGTTTTATTCAGAAAAGTGTACATCTGGATACATTTTACACAAGTACATGATATTCAGGGATTTGATGTGAGAGGTCTGTCGGGTACATTGCAGCTGCCTTTGGTTGGACTTGCTAACACTTGAATATAGTGCATCCTGGAACATGTGGGCACAGTTGGGTGGGCTCTGCACGCAGGAGAACAAATACTCCACTTACTTGTACTTTGATTGTTTATTGCTTTAAATAACTTCTTTTCCTCCAACAATGGATTGATATCCACAAATGCCAGGAATTAAACAATCAGAGATAGTAGGGGCTTTATTATGGACTAAACTGTCTGATGACACAGTAATGCCCCCAGACCAAGTTTATGCAGGCTGGTGTGAGGGCACAGAGCAGGACAGTACGACCTCAGCCTATCTTAAACCTGTCTTGAGTCTGTCCCCTTTGTATTGTATGCTCACCCTGTATGTGGTCTATAACAGTCCAGAGTCACTTTGAAACAGAGTGCGTGTAATTGTGAGCACTAAATTTAGTAAAGGACAAATAGAGCAGGAGCGAGATTTTCCATGCTGAGGTTCAGGCTGCTTTAACAGGCACTTTAATGGCCCGTCTGTCAAATTGTCCCACCAGTGTAGGTGAACGTGTGTGAACCAATTTAGTGTGCTCCTTGCTGTCCTGTTCTTCTGAAACTGTGTGTGTAATGGAGTAAACAGCTGGACACCACTTCTTTTAACACGGTCTGCTCAGGTGCTTTCTGTCACTCCCTTCTTTTCTTACCATCACTTTTTCCTTTCTCTCTCTCTCTCTCTTTGCTTTGCTGTGCTTTGTAAAGGAGGCTTGTTTTTAGCTCTGGTATGTCTCATTAAGTGTCTTTAGACATCAACCTTTTTTATCTAAGGTATATTATGGAACATTTTTCACTTAAAATCCATAAATAAGGTGCACTCATATATAAGCTTTAGCCAGAAAAAAACCCTAATTCCAACGAAGGGGAATGATGTGTAAAACCTAAATAAAAACCGAAAACAATGATTTGCATATCCTTTTTGACCTATACTCAATTGAATACACAACCAAAACAAGATATTTAATGTTCAAACTAATTAACTTGGGATTCACAAAAATTAACTCATTTGCCTGTTTACCGCTGTATTGGGGTTTGAGAGCTGAGGACACTAATTGTTGAAGCTTTGTAGGTGGAAATCTTTCCCATTCTTGCTTGATGTATGACTTCAGTTGCTCAACAGTCTGGGGTCTCTGTTGTCATAATTTGCACTTCAGAATGTGCCACACATTTTCAGTGGGATACAGGTCTGGTTTACTGACAGGCCAGTCAAGTACTTGCACTCTTTTACTACGAAGCCACACTGTTGTAACAGGTGCAGAATGTAGTTTGGCCTTGTGTTGCTGAAATAAGCAGGAACATCCCTGAAAAGATGTTTCTTGGATAGTAGCATATGTTGCTCCATAACCACTTTGCACCTGTCAGTATTATTGGTGTATCACAGATGTGGAAGTTACCCATGTCTCAGGCTAATGCCATGGCATGGGTAACCCTAATACCATCACATATGCTGGCTTTTTCACTTTATCCTCAAAACATTCTGGATGGTCCTTTTTTTATTTAGACCCGAGGACACCATGTCCATGATTTCCAAAAACTTTTCCTCTTTGCGTAAGTCCATCTCAGATGAGCCTGGGTCCAGAGAAGCCGGCAGTGAACATCAGAGTGGCAGACACGGGCACCATGCCTCAGTCTGATTGTGAAGGTGGTCTTAAACACAATACTTGAGGATGGTACAAAAGGGGTGTAAATGCAGTAGGGCACTCATCAGCTAGTTGTGATGTAAATACAATTCTAAACATCCCAGTCCCTTCAAAAGCTGTTGTAGCCACTCAGCACAAATCCACTTCTTTCTCTGAGCTGTACATTAGATTATGTAGTAGAGTCATTGTTTGTAGCTTAAAAATCAGTTAAAACTTCATAATATCAGGATAGTGGCAGTCCACTGTCTGCTTAGAAACACAAGTGTTTCCCAGTTAGTGACGTTAGTGGGTGCCATGGTGATTTATCATCATCTTCTTCATTATAGATTTGAGAACCAGCTACATGCATACTACTACTCACTATATTGTACTACTATATTGTACTGTGCATGTACACAAGCAGGCCTGCTCCGCAGGACACATGCTGTATGACGGGCCCCATAATTGTGCAGATACTTTTTTACCCCTAACCTGAGCTGGCTGTTGGCAACTTTATAACCCCACAAACATCCAGTGATTTCTTTGCTTAAACTTTACCTTTGTGTCATAATCAGGTGAGTATTAACAGCACAGATTATTTATTAAATTACTTAAAGGAAAAAGTATCTTTTTTTTTTTACTTTGGTTTGAATTTGCTTTTGTTAAAAGATGCAAAGGTAGAGATGCTTTATCATGTTTGGCGTCAGGACTGAAGTTACACTTTGTTTAATAATACGGCTTTTATTGTTTATTGATGACATATCAAAAATGTTTCTCATGTGAAGTCAGACCAGTATGTAGAGGAGAGGGGAAGGCAATAGTACTCAGGCATGGCATGAAAAACTAGGCTCTTTAGATGGACTGGAAATAGCTTTTCTCAGTGTCAATCAACACTCATGTTACAAGACATGAACAGTAAAAAATCATCACAGAGCTTATCTGGTGTTAAACAAAGTGATTTTTTTTCTCTCTCTATCCTTCCAGTTTATGGACAGTATCTTACCTTTAAATGAACATCCAGGACCTGAGTATCATACTGCTGGTGCTGAGAGACGTAAAGTCCAGTCTGCTGAGCCAGCTGACAGAACAGACTCAGAGTTTCACCTCGCCGAGGAGCAAACACTAACGCCATGCCCTGCACAGAAAAACAAGAAGACAGTGCATTTATGTGATGACTCATGGGTATTTTTACAGATCAGTTATCAAAACATTTGATTGTTAGCCTTGCACACAAATGCACAATGACTTTTGGGGCTTTTTTGTTTTTACCAGGAATATGGCATCACAGTTCTCAAGAAGAATTTTTAGGTGAACCCCCTAACACATATACACACACAGGCACACACGCTCACACACCCCCACACACACACGCACACACACACACACACACACACACACACACACACACACCAAAAGTAACTCAATTTTGTTTTTTTATTCTTTGTGTGGTATTTTCTTATTTGCAAGAACAAATCAAATTCATCATAAAATGTTCATTAAGAGCACTGTGCCCATTTATAGATATCAATTTGATACATTTAATATAGAAATTTGAAAAAAATGACAAAACCTTGCCATAACTCCATACCATGATCATCAAACAAAAATAAAATAAAATAAAGACAAAAAAAAGGCAGGAACCACTTTTAAATAGTTTTTTCCCTGAACATCCATCCATTCATATCGTCACTGATTATCCATTTTGGGGTCCAAGGGGGCTGGAGCCTATCCCAGCTGACATTGGGCAAGAGGCGGGGCACACCCTGAACCAGTGGACAGCTGATCGCAGGGCCACAAAAAAAAAACTGACAACCATTCACACACTCACTTACCCTTAAGGGAAATTTGGAGTCGACATTTAACCTGATGAGCATGTTCTTGTCAGTAGGAGGAAGCTGGAGTGCCGGAGAGAACCCACATATGAACAGGGAGAACATGCAAACTCCAAACAGAATGGCCCTGACAGACCTAAGGTTTTGAAACAGCAACCTTCTTGCTGTGAGAAACATGCAGTAACTGCTGTGCCGCTCTTTTCCTCAACATGTCAAAGAATATTTGAATATTTAAAGAAAATGGGGATTTACTGTTCAAGACTCCTAAAATCAAAACGCAGACTGAGCAGCTATGAGCTTTGTCACACAAAAGGCAAATATTGGTGTAATGGGTCTACTTCATCAGAAGTTGTTCTGAAGTTATTACATTAAAACAGACTCAAACTCCCGAGTCCAGATCAAGATCTAGCTACTCTGTTCTGTCTGACAGGATATTCTGATGTTTGATATTTTTAATTTTTGTTGAAAACCCGCAAAACACCTTGATGTATGTGTACAGAAAAGCTGCTGTGAGTTTGATCACCCTGTGGATCTTATGAAAATAATGTAGTATAGAGCAAACTGACGAAAAAGAATCCATACATACTGACGAACTACATCTATGAACTCCATAAAATAGGATTAGCACAGTTTTCATTGTGCCTCATTTAAGCACCCCCAGCCCCTACCACCCCTGCCTATGTTTTTAAACCTCTTATCAAGTAAAGAATGAGTTTACATCTGCTATATTTATAGATGATCAATAAACAAACGTTTGTGAACATACATGTGTTGGCCTTGAATGCCTACATATGTTTTGTACAGTCTTCAAGTGAGTAAAAACATATAGTGGAGAAAAGGTGTTATTTGTGTGTTTAAACATGCGTCACTGACACACAAACACTAAGAGGATTTGCTAACAGCTTCAAAGTTTCTTTGAAATCCTTCAGCTTTCAGTTTCATTTCATGTTGATCATGTTTTTATTGTTTTAATTAAATGAAGCAAAGAGGGATGCTTTCATACACTTTCATACACACAAACACACACACACACAGAACATAAGCTAAGTGAACACAAAGCAGAGAAAACAGCAGGATCACTGCTGTGACAGATGATGTTTCATCTTTATATCCAGTTTTAGTCTGAGTCTAAAAAACACAGCAACAGCAAATAAACAGAGAGAAATCCTTGCTGTACTAATCAGCTGATTAAGGGGATCCAGCCCACCGGATGGACCACCTTTGTCAGAAACAACAAATTAGTGCCATTAGATGGGAGAATTAATTGCTTTGTTAATTGCTTAATCAGCTTAGCAAATTATTAAATATTTGGCAAAGCGTGTTGTGGCAGCGACAGTCTGATGACCGACACTCAAATCATATTAGCTCCTGAATTATCTCCTCTGGATTAAAGGGAGGGAGGACATGAAGAGAGACTTAACACACAGATGTACAACAATGGCCAGATGTCACGTCTGTCACCCCATCACAGCAGCTTTTCTACAGATTATGGCAATAACTAAGGGATCATGTTCAGGATGTGTGCTTGGATCTAAAATGCCAGCTGAGAAATTCTCTGCCACTTTTAAACACCACCTGAATTAAATGTTAATCTTAAAACAATGTTGGGTACATACATAATGTCACTGCCACCTAAAAGACAGAAAAGAAAGACGGTATACTTTAATTCCATTCTTTACACTCTTATCTCATGTGGACACAATACAAAAAAGAAATTTAGAATTTTAAAGAGTTAGTTTCCTTACTTTTTATAAAAACAATAATCTTTTTTCCTTTCAAATTTTGATCTACAGATAGTTTATATATAGTGTGCACAGTGACTAGAGCACGTGTGAGGTATTTCATCTGATCACAAAATAGACTGATATTAATGCCACAGATCTGTATGAACAATGAAAGCAAAAGTACTAAAACTGACAAGATAGACTTTTTCTATAGTTATTATTAAGGACTTAAACTGCTGAAAGGTGGAGGGTCTTACATGAAGTGATGGACAGCAAACTACTAGAACATCTTGTTTTTTCTCTTCTTTTTTAATTTAAAGCTGAGACTCATTTCTCCATTAAACAGTAATTAATGGAGTTCATCAGCACAAATGAAAGTATACGTTTGAAAAAAAATGTACATCTCTTTTGAGGAAACTTTCAATATTTTTTAAGCACAGCTAAACTTTCATTCTGGCTCATAATAACTGTAAACTTTTTGGCTGGATAAAAGCCTTTGAGTGCTTCCTTCCTACTGATAGCTGTCACATGTCTGTGCTTTTTGCCACTCAGTGGCTGCACTCCTCTCACTCATACTGACTGCGACCTCATGAGCATAACCACTATAGCTAGAATTGGAAAGGCTAATGACGTTTCCTGTGATTTAGTTTGTCAAGACACCGAAAACTATTTTTAGAGCATAAGGTAAGTTTTGTGTTTTGACAGCCAATCAGTACATACCATAGAGTGTATTCTTATCAGAGGTTTTTGGCTCACACGTCATCATGAAAGCACAGCTTTTTCATCTTCACAAAGGAGGTTGTGTTTTACCAGCATTTGTATGTCTGTTTGTCTGTCTTTTAGCAGAACAGAACCAGACTCATGTTGAACAGCCATCCACTGAAGCTGTGTTGGTGGTGTGAGTGAGTTGGTGGACGAAGAGAGGTGTGCGGAGACAAAGGGCCTAAAGTAAAAATGTACAATAGCGAGAACTTTAAGGATGCCTGGACCATCAATTTGTCCTCATCATAAATATCTTTATTGAATTGGAATTCATTTTAGGACCTTGAGATATGGCATCTCATTTTTTAAAGCAGCACTGCAGATCTTTTGAGCCTTCAGATATTTTCTCCAAAGTCTGTTCAGTGGAGCTCGGCGCTGTAACAGAGAGAATGCCCCCACTCCCTTCCCCCCACAGCGCTTCCCTGCTCTGTTTAGGGGCTATGTAACTTTTGCTCCCGTGACGGAGACACATATCGCAAGATGCTGCAAGAAGTGCAAACTGCTTTACGGCACTACGCGAGATTTGGCTTCCAGCTAAAGAAGCCGGCGTTTTGCATGTAGTAGTAGCAGCCATGGCATCCGCAAAGCGTGTGAGGAGGACTCTTTCTCCAGATTCAAGGGCCAAAAAGAGACTATCGGACAACGCAAGGAACAAAACTAGAGTTAGCATTGGAGCCCACTTTGCTCTGTGGCAAGAGCATCGGTTGCAAGATGGACGCCGAGCTTGCAAAGTTACTGCTGGAGAGGTAAGTTATGTTTTCGTCTGGTTTTCCCCCGTTCAACACTTGGTTTCAGTCGATGGTTGCTCCGTAGCATTGCATGCTTTGTGTAACTTGGCGGGCGTTGTTTTGTCACTAAATGCTACCAAGGCTTACTTGCCGGCGAGTTTCTCAGATTGCTGGAGATATTCATGGCGCCGTGATGCTCGGTCATTCACTATTTCACTATTTCTTCTCATGTCTTCGGACGTCCTGTCGACTCGCTTCTCCCAGCTCTGCATGTCAACAAATGTACGTTGCTGTGAGGCGCTGTGTTACGACAATGCAATTACACCCAACGACCAGAGCGGCCCCTTGAGAGCAGACAAACCTGAATCTTACATAGTGGGGCTTTAAGTGGGCCCTCCTCTCTATATGGTTATAAAGCTAGTCATTATGGTGGAAGAATCCATTACAACCATGGACAGACAGATTAATGTCAACATTAATGACTATAATGATAATAAGGTGGAGAAGGCTGATCATACACTGCATGTTATATACAGCTACAAGAAAGGTGATTGGACGATCATTCTGCCAGTCACACTCATCACAGACCAATCAATATCAAGCCACAGTATGACACAGCAGCTAGACCCTGCTGTTAGTCGTTAACTTAAACTACGTCTCAGTCCTTAGACTATCGTCTTACATTAAATTATACCACACAGATGTATCATTTACCACTTATATGTGGCATGAACCTCGTCAGCAACAATCCCCACCAAGTTCTCCCAGTAAACTTCTGAGGAGAGCATATTTCACCAGGTATCGTTGAGTAACCATGACTCCAGGCTACCGTAGACTAACCGGCATCGTCAAGGATATCCACATTCTGTCCCAGCAGTGATCCCCAGCTTCCTGGCTTCTCTGATTTGATCGTCCATGAGGGCAACCAACGGAGACACGGTTATCACAATGAGGTTAGGAGTCCTTCCCATCTTTTTCACGACCAGAGGAGCTAGTTGGTAAATCAAACTCTTATCGAAACCCGTCAAAAGAAGAGCAAAAACATGATTTCCCGTAAGAAAAGCTTAAGTGATGTTCTTTGCTCCTCTTTTAAAAAGAAATTGAGATCATTTCTGATAAGACCGCAGATATTGCCGCTTCCATGGAGATCGCTTTAGAAGCCACCGTTGTTTTCAAACATGCAGTCACTTCCTACTGTTCAGTTTCCGTCTCTCGTCCCTGATTGGGCTATCCAGATTCTGGAAGTCATTGGAGCTTGGTAAGATGGATCTGCATGATTTCAGACAATGAATCAGACAGGTCCATCTGCACTGCAAGGTTAGTTCTTTTTTTGTGTTTGGCTTGTTTGTTTTTCTGCAGTTCATATAAAATGATCCTTTAATGACCTCCTACACTAAAAAAAATTGTCATAGTAAGATGAATTATATGTCTTCCAATTAACTTTCAGTTTGTTACCTCCTCTTTTCTCATTCCTCAATCTGCCCCTCCTCCTTTCACTGCATTTTTCTGTCTCCTTCTCCCTTATCTTCTCTTCTTCTCTCTCCCTTTGGTGCTGTTTTCACCTCCTTTTCATAAACAGATACTCTGTATCCCAGTCCAGCCTCTGTACTTACCCTCCTCCCTCACATGAATAGAAAACCTCAACCCTATCTCTTCCAGCGTTTTTGCTTTTTTCTCCCCCTATTTGCTTTGGCTGTCACAGCATGGGGTCTTATCGCAGGGCCAAAAGGGAGAAGTTCCCTCGGATTTGTGATGAAGGGATGTGAGAGAGAGGCGGAGATCAGAGTGATGCATTCAAGTTGCTCATAATAAGCGTTAAAGCATTACATGATATTAATCCTGTTGGACGATTAGTGTGTATAGAGGTTTTTTGGTGGGGGCCTAATTATGACTGAGAGGAGTGGGGTGATTTGGAGGGAGGGGATAAGCAGAGATATATACAGTAGACACACACACACATAGACACACTTACGTTTGGCTGCAGTAATCTCCTTATAGCATCTACCAAGCTGGCTCTGTACTGGTCGAGAAACAAACTGTGAGGGAGAGTGGGAGACTCAAGTTAGAATACATTCCTGTGATAGCAGTGGCAGATAAAGCAGCAGGCTATTTATTTTCTTTAGTTCACAAATAAATCCACCAACAGGAAAGGAGAGGGAGAGAAAAAAACAATTTGCATGAGTGAGATGCTCTTCCTTTTTTGTTTACGTTTGGGTTTTTGTGTTTTCACCTCAACTGGCTGTAGGAGAAGGAGGGGAATGCAGAACATCAGAAAATTTAATATGCACAGATCGCATCGCCCGCAGTGAACACACACACACGTTTATGCACAAACATACACACTTTTTACAAGGATACTTCAAAGCACCTTGAATTTGGGGAATTAATACCTGGAGAGTGCACTCTGAAGTTAATAAGAAGATATGACAACAAAAACAACCCACAGGGAAAATAAAAAAGCCAAAAATAAAAGCTAATAAAATCAAATGAACAGCTTCTATTGTACACTACACACACTGCAGTGACTCTCACATGTGTCCAGGGAAGATATTGTGTTAATAATTTGGTGCATGTGAATTTCAGTTTAATGCATGCATGCAAACTTAACAAGTAATATCATAAGCACCACAGTTAAGTCTTTCAGTAATTACTTATGCTGATTTATACCAGCTTAGTGGGGCCCTTCATAAGTGTATGTGGTACTGCATTAAAAGTTAGTTTTTGTGCAAATCTGTTGTCTTTATTAAAGATACACCACATAAATGTTGGCTTGTCAGTGGGATCCTGGCAGTAACTAAGTTACTTGTAGTATTATACTTTGATAATGTTATTTATCTTATTTTGATTTTCAGCTTAAATCCTCGAAAGACAAAGAGGACAATGTTTTCTGTTGAAGTTTTAAACCTGCTATAGATAAATACTTTGAGGAGGAGTAATGGGTAACTTAAAACTAAAGTAAATGTTTACATATTATTATAAGCAATGAGAAATGTAATAAAAGATACTTTTTAATTAATGCTGTAAATTTGACAGTAAATTACTAGCCCAACAATTTAGCCCACATTATTTTACAATGTGGTTTCAACCCAAAGATACACAAGGAGTAAAATTCTTCAGTCTTCAATAATAAGGTCAAAGTCTGGGTTGGTAAATATCTCCAAACTAAAATCCTGAGGTTTAATGTCTTTTGTTTTATTCAGTTGTCCGGTTTCTGAAATGTTGTTCAAATTTATTTAGTCAGTATGGCCCCATGAAGGACACTGTTGAGCACTCCTGCACAATGCCATTTCAGCTTCTACTTCATGTTGCTGTAGTAAAAAATAAAAATACACACACACACATATATAAATATATATATATATATATATATATATATATAATATATATATATATATATATATATATATATATATATATATATATATATATATATATATATATATATATATTAAATAGATAGATAGATAGATGATATTGAAAAATTAACAAAGTTTTAAAAAATGGTAGGCACTGACATTTTTTACACTGATTAAAAACAATGATAGTGATGAAAAAGTTCTTTGATAATGTATTGTCAAAATAGTGCAGTTTTCTGTGTTTATGTAGAAACACCTGCCTATGACCAAACAACATAATGAACATGTGATAACAGCACGCGCTTTATCTATAGGAGGAAAATTCTGTTTGGTTTTGGGATATATTTTGATAATTAAGAGCTCAATTTGTGTCATGTAATATGTGTGTCATGCTTTGTTTGTTTATCTTTTAAAGAGAACAATTTCAATTAAAATCGTAAATTCAGTTTAGTAAAAAAATGTGGATTTTACCTTAAGGCCATAATGCCCAGTCCTAATATATATTTATATCATGATATAAAGGCATCCCTCATTTTGAATTATTTTTGTGGTGTACAAAGACTGTAAAGTCTGTGTTGTAGGTGATGGTCATGTCAGCTTTTGTAAGTCATGTAGAGGTATCAGTATGATTTTAGTCTTTTTCATTACCACCTGAGTTTTAAGGTGGTATGGATACACGTTTTCACCCACATACCCACTCACACTCTCTACACACAGGCCTAAACTGACCACAGTTGTTCTAAATAAAGAAACACCTGTCTCTGTATCCACACAAAGTCCAATCCATTATTATTATGACAGCAAGTGGAGCAGAGAGTGTGTCTACGTTTGCATGTTTGTGCACCTATTATCACAGATGAGAGTGGAGTAATTTAACTAAAATGCAACAATACAGTGCAGATTTGACATAATCCCACACATCCGTCCAACTGGCCTGCAGAGGGCCAATCTGGACATGACTTTTAAAACAAGGACTCTGACCTTGTTCAAAATCCTTTGATCCAAGCAAACAATGACAGGTGTACAACAATGACTTTATACACCCGCTACATTACTGCGCATACCCAGTGTGTACTTCCTGTTTTTCATTTTAAGTAAGGGACCTGCTCTGCTACGTGCCTCTCAATACCCCCAGGGCTACAACAGGGAAAGTCTGTTTCAAAGTAAAAGCCTGATCTGTTTTTTTTTTTTCAATGATAAGACTTTCTGCATTTTTACACAATGCTTTTTTTCTGAAAGTGTTTCAGTTATGTAGTCATTGATGTGACTCACAAAGTCATCTAGCGCTTTCCCGTCATCTCCTATAAGCTCTCCTTTCAACAAAACATCAGTTATAAATTGCAACACTTTTAAATGCAATTGTTATGGCAGTATGTCTCTCCTCTGCAGTGATTATTTCTGCTATATTGTGTATACCTCTATATATGATAACTCTAGCACTTTTATGGACTTCTGTTATTTCTGTTATTGACCCTGCCCAATTTACAGGGTTGTCATGACTTTGGTTGCCTTAAATCACAGATACTGGCTTTGGTCACCTTATTACACTGCTACCAATAAAGATTGTTATATAAAACTGCTATTGGTTTTGGTCACAAACAAGAAAGTCACTGCACTACACCATACTTGATACTTGATATCATGGGGTATGTAAGAGTCCCTTAATATAAGGCTTCTAATTCTACGGCTGATGTATCAAAAGTGAGAAGCGTTTAGGCTATTTGTTTATTTAAAACAAGCTTGAGCTAGCCTAGACTTTTTCAAGTTCATTGAGTGTTTTGTTTGTGATTGATTTTTCTCTCATTTGTGATTCTTGTATTTCTTTATGGGGAAAAATGTTAAACACTAATTAGAAAAACAGAACTCAACAAAACAAACAAAAAATAACCAGATACTGTATTGAGTTTAATATTTTTCTTGTATATAATTTATATTGATGTTTATATTGTATATAATGTAATAATTTGCACTGTACTTTTCATAATGGGACAAAATATGGAAATGATTATATAGCCTAATTTTATGGAGCCATTTTTGATTGAAATAAGTCAAAAATATTATTGCACAAAAAATATTACTAAAATATTTTTTATTATTTTTAAATTATTTTTGTCTGTGAATCAACAGGAAGAATCTCAAAAACTACTTTTATTCACAAAAGATAAAATAAGACTAAAACAGGGCTTAGCATCAGCAGCTCTGACTGAGACCAGGATGGGTGTTCGTGTAGTAAAGTTTATTTTTCTTTTAAGGTTAGACAGAGGTGCAAAGTTTATTTGACTTGAAAGGTGAGAGGTTTGTGTTTGGTTTGTTTTGCCACAGATATCAGCTCACAGGAAAAGTGAGTGGTGAGGAAAACAAGGAAGTGAGCTAGTTGGGCGGAGGCACAACTGAAACACACATGCACGCAAAGGGCAGGGAAAGGACAACATGTCATTAAGAGGGTAACATTAACATGCTAGAGTTTGGTTTGAAATATGTAAAGAAAAAAAAAGAAAATTCACAGGACCAATAAACTTTTAATTTATCTGAAAAATTCTGGTTGTATCTGCTGATGAAATCATGAGTCATACATATGATTAACTGATCATTGGTTTCGCATAAATGTGACTCAGGAAGATGTTCCTTGTTGGGCCAAGTCTCAAAGGTGGTATTTAGGGCGGTCATATTTCTATGTGAAAGTACATTTTATTCCATTCCCTGAACTGAAGGTTATTGGTATACAAGTGCTGACTCTGGTGTATGTAAAGTGATTAAAAAAAAAAATAAGGAACAGAAATATGTGGTATTCTGGTTAGGGTTTTTTTTATGTTTTTTTTTTTTTTTTTAATTGTCTTTTTTTATTGATTTTCATGTTTCCACCACAGGGTACATGACCTTTTTCTGGACAGCACAACAGCATTTCATACCAACATAACATAGCATAACATAATATATCACAATCTACATTCTTCCATGGTGGTGCTGGAACAACATGAAACACTTGTACACCAACACACACCAAAAAAAAACAAAAAAACAAATCCCACACAGTAAACAATTACAACATTAAACCATATTCTGGTTATGTTATGTTGCTATAAATGTTATTCTTAAACTGTTGGACCATTTCCTCATGCAGTTATTCAACAAGTGGTGAACCTTGCCCCATTCTTGCTTGTGAATAACTGAGCCTTTTGAGGATGCTCTTTTTATACAATCAGGACACTCAAATGTTTCCAATTAACCTGTTCACCTTTTAAATGTTCCAAACAGGTGTTTTTTGAGCATGCCTCAACTTTCACAGTTTTTTTATTGCCCTATCTCAGCTTTTTTGGAACATGTTGCAGTCATCAAATTCAAAATAAGAGATAATTTGCAAAAAAAAAATTAAGTTTATCATTTTGAACATTAAATATTTTGTCATTGTAGTGTATTCAACTGAATATACAGATGGTCGAAAAGGATTTGTTAATCACTGCATTTATTTTTGTGTACATTTCACACATTTTCATGATGCCTTGCTTTAAAAGTGTTTCTGTGTTAGAAATACAAGCAGCTTTGTGTCTAAAAGATGCCTCAAAGTTGTAGTACCTCGCTCAGACCGATGATGTGTCTTTCTTTAAGGCCTAAAATGTAGTTTCCTGTCCAGACTTAAATAACAAGTGCTTTTCGTCTTAACATAGTTCAGACAAAGGCACTGTTGAGGCAGCTCATAACTGATCAGTTTGAGTTTCTGTCCTCTCTTTACATTGATTCACATATAAAATCAAGCACAGTAATGTGTCTGTTGGAGGAATGTCTCAGTCAGATAAACCGCTCAGCCATGCGTAACAGTTTCATTAAGTGTTAGGATGCTTAAATAGAGTGATCTTCCTCTTTGAGGTCACATCAAGGTCACTAGTGACGCCCCCAGACTACCAGAGGCCTATTGTCTTCCCCTGACCCCCAACACCCAGGACAGCCCAGTGAACTCCAAAGGACACAAAGAGCGTGTTTGTATGTGCTGGTGTGAGACAGCGCCGCTTCTAAATCTGTCTGCTTACACATGTATGTGAACATACAGGATGTCATCAGAGCTGGCGTGTGAGTCCATGGAAATATTAGATCATCTGCATCTCAGCTTCCCAAGGGTAAACTAAAGGGTTAATATGTGAAGCTGTTTATTTACAGTCATTAACATGATATGTATTTAGGTTATCTCACACTTTCTCTTAAGGGCTCGTGACTTATGCAATAATACAACTGTGAGAGAGAAGTTTGTGGATCTTGTATTATACCCAGAAGGAGCAAAATAACAACAAATTCTGGGTGCTTGTAGCTGATTCGTTCTCGCCCACCACAAAAGTGAAGTTACAGAGTATCTAAATGACACAGATCTAGTACAACAACTGAAAAAGGCCTTTCTCACATACACAGCACTCACACACACAGCCAGGACTTTATCTCAGTTCCCACACATGGACAGATTTTGTAGAAAGCAGACATGCCAGCATCCCAGCCAAGGATCCTCTGCCACCCACAAGCACACTACAGGAATCCCTCTGTCTGTCACAAACACACGCACAAACACACACAAACCCACACAGATGTGAGGAGGCACAAAACACCCCCCTATTTCTGTGCTACTTTTTCAGTCTGTCAATCAGTGAAGAAGACAACGAAAATGTCACTTTTGAAGATAAACGTCAGAGATATTCTCACTTAAGAAGTCAAAAGTACACTCCTTTTATATCATAAAAATATTACACCTTTACCCTGTGAGTAGAAAATAATTCAAAGGCTTACAAATGTTACTGTTTGCTAAAAGGTCCCCTACAGTGTACTTGCATGGATGAACTCATTTTTTCTCAAGTTAATTATGCCAAACAGAGATTAGAGTGATTGGTCTGAATTTTTAAATTGTGGTTGGCAGTTGTCATTAGTAATAACATTAAATCCTCAAATATAGATTGGGGCCTATATTCCCAAAATAAAGTGTAAATAGTGCCAGACCCTTATATGAGGGAGACTTCTTATTGAAGGCATGCCTTTATATCAGAGTCTCTATGTCTGAGTAGTCATTTTGTAATCGTAAAAGAAAAGTATAACAAGGAAGAAACTTCATATGGCAAAATGTTATGTGGACTTTGGCAATTAAGAATGTCTGATTTATTTTGAAGTACCAACATCTATGTAGTAATTATAATTATAAATAAAAAAAATGTAAATAAATAAACCTTTCTTTTTTCATGTAAAGAGGATACATTTCAAACTACATACATGCAGAGTTTGAAAATCCATGCTTAAAATAAGACATGGTTTTAAGGTTTGGTTTCACCTTCAAACTCCCACAACTTCAAACTTCTCCAAAGGTAATCTTTGTAAAAGAATCCCAAAAAGGATCAAATACAAAAAAATGCTATCAGACACTCCAGTAAGACACAGTAGAGGGACGACAGATGACAGTAGAGCTGCCAAACAGCATTCTGTCATGAAGCATTGTCTTAACTCAGTCAAATTCAAACTGAATATCATTTTGTTTCAAAAATAATTTTCATTTCACTTGCCACACAGCAAAGTTGTTGATCTAAATACACTGATAATGCATTAAACTGTCTGTATTTTAAAGACTCAGTTCCTAGTGGGGATGCAAAGGAGGTATTTTCCACTGTTATAATAATAAACCACCATTGTGACATTCTGATGACATTCTTGGCTGTTTTTAGTCATTTAAATCATTTTCCATGCCATGTATTAAGAGTCTAGAGTTACAGATATTTAGAGTTGAAATTAATATCTCAGTTTTGTTTCTGTTTTCATGGGATGTAAACATGAGAAGCTTTAAAGAGATTACATGCTGTTACTGAAGTTTAATGGTCAAAAAACAATTTTGCCAGCATTATATCTGGCTTTGACAAACATCTGGCTGTAAACTGTCTTTCAATTCATATTCATATTTTGTCCACTTGTAACATCAAAACAGGAGCGCTTTTTACAAATGCCTTTTGAACTAATCTGTGTCATAAAGTTCAAACAAAGGAGTGTATTCATGTTTTTATATACCTTAAACAAACTGTCAGAAATTCTCTCAGAGCCCAGATAGTTCTTCCTCTGAGTAAGAGCCTGGATCTAAAAAGCATGGATACAGAATGAACATTACAGTGTTTACCAGTGATCAGCGATGTGACACAGAGCTCTCTCTTTACCCTCGCTTCCTTCTTCTTGGCTGCTCCTCTCTCCTCTCAGCAGTGGTTCAGCTGCTACAGGTAGGAGCTATAATTAATCAAAGTGGAAGCCTCAATGTTGACCTTTTCGTGGGTGATCATCGCTGTGACGCGCCCGCTAATCGGTCAGCCATCACTCCTCAACTATCACCAATTATCACACAATCACTCACTCGCATACACATGCAGAGCAGAGATAGCACCACACTGGACCACAACTTGCTGTACGGAAGAATCCCATCAGTAAAGCCCTGAGGAGAAATCTGAAGAACTTGCGATTTCTCAAAATTAATGTGCAATTTGCTCCATCCTCACACTATCTACCTCTCTCTATCAAACAGACACTTGCATACACACCAGCATGCTGTAAAATATCTTCTGTAAGCAGCCTGCTCTCTGTCTCTCTCTGGGTGTTGTACCAGACTATTACCTGAAATGACTGTGACATTACAGTAATGATAAAGACGTTTGTAAATGCTGCACTTAGCACCCATGTACACGTGCGGATAGATACACATGTGCTGTATACAAGCTCTTTCTTATGGCATTGTGAAGCTGGTAATAAAATCAAGTCCTTCACCTCTATCAACGGCATGTCCATTTTTTCAGCATGTGTGTAAGTGTGTGTTGTGCATGTATGACAGAAGGTGTTGAGGTTAACTGAAGCTAATGCTTTTATCTACCTTTAGTTTCAAAGCAGTTAAAAGGGGGGTGGGGTTCAGTGATTTTGAGACTTTTCAAAATATTTGACACTTAACTGAGCTGTCAAACATCTCATAGTTAAAGTGGTTGGTATATATATATATATTATTTATAAAACTAGGGATAGGAATCCCTGGAGAATCGATAGCAAGTAGCTCAAAGAATCAAATCATTAGTGTTAATGCTAAGCAATTCCCGTATCAATTCCTTAAACATTGTTTTGCATGCCTTGCAAACAAGGAAGTCATGCTCTTACCAGAGGTAGCCGGCAGAAACTAATAAAGAACTTGAAAATTTGATGTCGGAAGCAGAAGTGGTTATAATCATTGCTTAATTTTACACAAATTGACATTAATTGTGAAATAACCTGTGTCTGTGTGACTTCAAGCAAGGGTTGAAACAGCAGCAACTTGCTGCATGGTGAGGCTGCAATGAATATCAGGAGTGCCAAGTGTCTGTCATATTTGCCAATGTAAACTGCTAGGGGCCAGCTTTTATTCCACAGGAATGAAACAATAAGAAAGGAAATGTTAAAGAATCAGATTGATAAGCAAAATTGATAATGGTATTGGTACCAATATAATTGTATCAATTTCCATTCCTACATAA
Organism: Cetoscarus ocellatus; assembly: GCA_037902135.1. NCBI lineage: Eukaryota > Metazoa > Chordata > Actinopteri > Labriformes > Labridae > Cetoscarus > Cetoscarus ocellatus. The sequence continues at coordinate 1,177,315 of JBAMNC010000033.1, read as the reverse complement.
AACATTAGCCCCCATGGGGCAGCAAGGTGAAATATCAAACACAAGAGTTTAACAATTACACAAGAACAAGAACACATGACAAAATAAAATGAGACAGCTCACATTCCTTAACATAGAAATTTTTTTTTGGTGGTATCAATATATATCAAATTTGAAGGTCTTTTCTTTTTTTTTTTATATCAGAAGTCATGGTATAGTTCCCTTTTTCACAGGCCAATATAGAAGATTATGTATACTTTTAAACAAGTAAAAAAAAAAATTAATTAATTAATTAAAAAAAAATAAAGATGTCTGACACATGACAGTGCTTTAACTGTCTGCCATAAGCTGCCCGGGGAACCAAGTGGTATGCTGTGTGGTTCGGAGCGGCCACACAGCAGGACAGACGCAGACTACAGCGCACAGTTAGGACTGCTGAAAAAATCACTGGAGCCCCCCTGCCCTCCATCCAGTAACTGTACTCCTCCAGAACCAGCAAGAGGGCAGGGAACATCATCAGAGACCCCACTCACCCTGGACATAACCTGTTCTCCCTCCTCCCCTCTGGCAGGCGATACAGAGCCCTGTGCACAAGGACCTCTAGACTCAAAAACAGTTTCTTCCCTACAGCCATAACTCTTCTAAATAGCTGAACGTTGTACCTATTGCACTGCTAAATGGTCATATATTCACCTGCACTGGCCACTGATCTAATTGCACTACAATGTGTACTCTGCACCAATTGTACATATATTTATTTCTCTGTACAAATGTACATACATATAGCATATACACATATTTTTCTCTTTTTTTACTGAGTGTACATATTCTTCTCTATTCAAATTAGGTGTGTATATATATACATATATATACATATATTTTTCTAGTATGTTTATGTTTATTTTTGCTGCTGTTATTCCGTGAGCGATACCACCCGCTGAAGCCAAATTCCTTGTATGTCACAAACATACTCGGCCAATAAAGATGATTCTGATTCTGATTCTGATTCTAAATGTGAAATCATTCAAAACCTGTCTAAGACATACTTTAACAGATTGTCCTTTGAATCATGTGATATATGGCCTGGACTTACGACTATACATTGCAAAAGTTGTTGGCAGGTGTGAAAAAATGCTGTAAAGTAGGAATGCTTTTAATATTATAAATTTGGATTGTTAATTTTTATCAGTTTACAAAATATGAAGTAAATGAACAGAGGAAAAATCTAAATCAAATCAATATTTAGAGCATCTTCCATTTGTCTTCAAAATAGCATTTCTATTACTGTTACAACTATAATGATTATAAAGTAAAAAATACAATAATTTCAACACCAATAATTGTGTTATAATGTTAAAAATCACATTACTCAAATGTACTTTGTTGATTTTGAAGGTTTGATAATGTATCTCCTGCTTTACATGGTGTTAAAGATGCACTGATGAAAAATCAAATAGTTTCTGAAGCTCATACATTTCAGTTCATGGTACAATTTAAACGTCCCTAGTTTTAGGTCTATAAATCTGGTCCCCGTAACCATAGAGGACATTTTTCAGTAGGCAAATTCCTTTGTTTTTTAATTGATGAACTCTAAACCTGTCTCTAGGATAAAAGAACATTTGTACCCATATCCCTGCCTTTGTGCTTCTGTGTGTGGATAAACATGTCACACGTTTGATAGATTATCTATAAAGAAAAATATAAGACAGGAATCTTGTTTAAGGGAAGCCATGAAAACTACTAATTGCTTCCACATGATATTTTTTTTTTTCAAGGATTTCACTGTGGAGAGTACATAAAATATCCTCCATGCATATTCCCTCACAGTACAACTGAGCCATAAAATAAGACGCAATTTTTGATTGGATGCAAGATCTACATTTCAATGACCGATGTGCTAATTGTTATGTTTATGTTGCTCTATCTCTCCATTTCCATCTCCATTTCTACTCCTCCCTCCATCCGCCCTCCACTCTTTCTTTATCTTACTGTGTCTCCTTCCTTGTCAAGGCGCAATTATTTGCAATTTGCCTAAGTCATCCATTTGCTGGGACACCAAGCATGAAAACGAGGCAATTTGGTGTAAAATGGAGGCAGGCGGGCATCTGAGCATATGTATAAGTGTGTTGGTGAGTGTGTGTATGTGAGGGAGTGTGTGTATGTACAAGGCAGGGAAGGTCCAGGCACTGGTGGGGGGCCATGCAAGAACTGTCACATAAAAATACAAAAATTAAATCCACAAATGCACACACAGAGATGGATCTGTGCTTGTGTGTGTGTGTATTTGTGCATGAGCTTACCAGTCTGCGCACATGACAACGTCAAACTGACCCTCCAGTCCTGAAATGTCCATCTCACAGTCCCACCGCACCACCCTGTAAGCACATGAAACAAAGAGGAGGGTTCATTATCTGTCGAGCTTGTGGTAAAAAAGTCAGTGCTTGTGAAACTGCGCAGTGAGCAGCAGCAGCAGTCTTCAATGCTTTCTTCTCTCTCTTTCCAACCCTTTGAGCTTCTTGATCTCTGACACCTCTCTCTCTCTGACACTCTGACACCTGCTGTTTTTCTGCCTCAGCAGAGACTCGGAGATCGTGTCAGAGAGGTACGACATGTCATCTGTGAGGTAAAGAGAGGGAGCCACTGACATGACACTTGACAGTTATACCTTGTGAACAAGCACACACATACTCACGAACCGTGGTAATCTCCATACATGTTGTGGTTTAATATCCAAACTGCCTTTTTATTCTTTCTTTTTCTGGCCAAAAGCATCATGTCCATTCATAAAAAATGTGCAAAAAAGACAACAAAGGGTTGATGAATTACCACACAAAAGAAGCATAACGGATCTTTTGACATTAAAAGAAAAAAGTTGGACAGGAAGAGCAATAATGGAGAAAATATTTGTTCAATTAAGAGCTCTGTTTTGTGTTGTCTGCTACATTTTAATACTTTTCTTTAGATGTATTACAGTGCAGTTGTTATTTTCTATTACTTTTAATTTTCTTGTTCTGTTTTTATTGCAGTACCATAAGACACATGTTCTCTATGTAAATACAGTATAAAAGCATAAAAATTAAAAATGAATAAATATATTGTAATTTGTTGCTCTTCGGCAGATCTTTTCAGTCAAACAGTCTCAGTGGTCGGATTGTGGTGAAGCATATCTCTTGGTGCAGGGCAAATAAAAATCAGAAGTAGAAGATGATTCAAAAAGTTTATCTATTGCAACATTTTAACCAGGGGCCTTCTTCAAATTATTGCTTTTGAACAATTGGGGGCCTCAACCATCGTTCAGTGTAAAATACATTTAGGCATTGATTGAGAACTTCAAGTCACATGACCAGCATGAAGCGATGTATGGCATGAAAGTGTCAGCTAGCACTATGTGGAGTTGCAGCACAGGCTTTTAATTTTCACCTTACAAAATGACACACATTCACATCCCACAAAAAGAAAACTGAGATATTAATATTCCCCTTACAATACTACCAGGTGAGAATCAATCGTTACTTGGGTGGTTTTGTGTATTTCTGATGTATTTGGAGCATTAATGCTACTGTTTGAGGATTGAGAAACAAGAAATTCTTCTCTATCAAAACACTGTGATAAGCTGACCATAGCTTGTAAAGAAATATCTTGATAGTATCAGCTGTCAACTTCATGTCTTTTTTTTTGAGCAGTAATTTTGTTGAAGAAGGTAATATTTTGATCAAGTTAACATGAAAACTGTATCAGGATTAGGAGGGGTCTGTTTGTTTGTTTGTAAGTCTTTATTGTCCCCAAGGGGCACCAAGGCTGCACAGTGGTGCAGTAGGTAGTGGTCCTGAATCACGACAAGGTTTCTGGTTCAGCTCCCTGAGTCAGTCAGGGCCACAGACCTTAAGACCTTCTGTGATATGAACTTTCATATGTTGGCAAAATATAACAACAGATATCCAAGACTATTAACTGTTGATTTATGACCTTGAAAATCGATTCAAGTCATCTTTGAGTCAAAGTGAGCATTAAAGAAAAATTCAAAAAACATCCCTTAAAGTGTTCATGAACTATTGCATTGTGAATTCAAAAGATGACCAACAGATAGAATTACCTGGACCTTTGTCCTGTTACCTCCAAATTTTACATTCTTTTTTTATCTTTGACCTCTAGAATCTGATCAGTCTTCTTGTTTGTCATGGTGGGCATTTGTGCAAAGGTGAATGAGAATCGCAAAGAGCATTTCTATGATTTAACATTTTAAAAAACAGCAATCACAAGCAAAGTGTGATGTATTTATTTAGTTATGACCTTTAGTTATGACCCTGACTTTTGACTCATGGCTTGTAATCAGTCAACTCACTAGATAGACCAGAAATTTTTGCACAAATATCCTTTGAAGCAATTCTGGTAAATCTTATTCACAAGCAAGACACTCCATGAATTTGGCCTTTGAACCGTAACCTTCAACGTTGGATTAGTCCATTGCGGTGTCATGGTGGACATTTGTGAGGAAAATCCCTCAAAGCATTCTTGAGATATTTTGTTCAAAAATTTGCTTTTACATGTGAAGGGTAAACATGAGGCTCTGGGACACTGACCTTTCACTTCTGAGTTCCATGATCTAATGAGTTCATCCTTGAGTCACAATCTTTTAGAGAGTTCTTAAGACATCATGCTCACAACAAAAAATTACTACAGAACTCCATGACCTTGACCTCTTACCTATGGTCCCAAAAATCTGATTAGTTTGTCCTTGAACCTGGGTGGTCATTTGGGAAAGGTTTAAACAGAATACCCTGAAGACATCTTAAAATGCTATGATCCATATGGAAGTGCACTCATACGAACATACCAAAAAATGATCCAAAAGTTGGCGCTGCTTACTCCAACTACACCAGAAAAATGTATAAGATAAATATCTGTGTAAAGTTCAGATACCTAGTTTGCCCACTGGTGTCCATTCATGCAGCTAACCCCTGCAATGTCCTGCAATCTTGAGGAGCTTTGTGCAGTTGTCAGAGCACTTACATGTGTCACATTGTTAGTCTTAACTTACAAGTTCATTACTGTGTCTACCAATCAGTCACTTTGGATTGTCTCAAATGTATTTTAGCACACTGAGTGTAACTTGTTCTTCAATAACAGTATTTTATATTTTTTTCCTTTATTCGACTAAATTTTGGTCTTTATGTGTTGCTAAAGAGCTGAGTTGGCCGCCTTTGCACCTCTTTTTCCACTTTCTCTTCCTCTCTCTCTCAGTCTGTCAGGCAGAGCGGGGTATTATTAATTAGACATTATTAACACTCAGTAAACAAAACATTAGGCCCGGCTAGGAACACAATCTCAGCACGCGGCAGGAGGTCCCAATACACAAACGTACGCATGCATGTGCACACAACCATCACATGACATGCCCCTCCCTCTCCCTCCCCCTTGTCCAATCGCATCGTGCCCTTCGCCCTCTCTTGGGGTGCGGCGATGACAGCAGGCATAATCTGAAAAGAAAACAATCAAAGTAATGTAGCTTAATTATACGTTTACTTTTTCACTCCATCTTCCACTCGTGTAAATATGCAGTGGAGTGAAAGAGAGAGGGGAAGAGATAGAGGAAAAAAGGGGAATAAAAATGGCCACTCAATGACAAAATGCTAATTTGAACTATATTTTAGCTGGTCCTTGTGTACTATAAGAGGTGCAAGTGTGCCTGTGTGTATAAAGAAAATGAAAAAGCTTATGTGTGTACTGGACTAAGAAGTCTGAGTTTTCAAGGTGAATGTTTTCTGTGATGTGTATGTGCATACAGGCACACAACTATGATCAATCATTAAATGGCAGATGGCAGAATTAAGTTTTTAAAAACACTTTCTCTCTTCATTTTCTCTTTTCTTAGATGTGAAAATATCTCAAGTTTCCAAAATATTAGAAACTTATTGTTCTTATCTTGAATAGATTTTTATTTTAAAAAATCGATTAATTGTGTTAAAAGTTGGTGGCAATCTGAAAATTCAAAGATACAGCAATAAATGATTAAATAAAAGAAATTTTATCACCATTAAAAAGTAAAAGACCTTACTTCAAGGGTTTTGACCCTTACACAGATGAAATAAAGCAGTACTGTTTTTTAGATGAATCTCTCAGAACCACTGACCAGAGAAGAGACCAGTTTTACTCCAGAACTAAATGGTCAAAAAATGTCTTGTAGATAAAGTAATTGCACCTGTATTTGTGTGTTGGACTTTATAATGCTATGTTACCTTAGAGTGGATAACATGATTGTTGCTGCTTCAGTAAACAATTGAGAAAACAAGCTGTAGAGTAAATGTGTTTATCAGAATACCGTCACTAGTCTCTATTAAGCTGTTATAGCTACTTTGGGTAGAAACATTTACATTATGGTGGCCAGTATACAGTGTTACTGTATGTGATACTTGTACTTTATTGGTTCCAACCAAAGTGAGAACTTTACAAAAAATAAAAAAACTAAAATAAAACAGCTACATTATAGCTGTTAACGTAGACATTAGCATGATCTCTCTATCCATAGTTGATTATACATCTATAGTAACCATCTTTAGCACCATATAGGCATGAGGTCCCTCTTTAAAATGGGATGTCACATCTCAAGAGGCCTACCTTCAATACATTTATACTCAACAGAGACAAATACAGAAGTTCTGGGCACCCATGAGTTTGTCACTGCCATAAATTCTTATTTTCAGTGTGACTATTATTGATTATACTTCTATAAATTTATCACCACAATCATACAGACATGAGGACCTTCCTGAAAACAAGATGTTGCATCTCAAGGGGCTAACCTCTAATAAATTTGTTTTCCGTAGAAACAAATATGACGACAACAGGTCTATGATAAGTCCATGGATCTATCACTAACTTTAGTTCTTACTTTAGTCAACTTGTCTCTGCCAACCTCCCTTCCTGCGCCCACACACCCAACACAGTATCGTGTGGATGGTTGCTCATCATGAGACTGGGATCCACATTCAAGATATCCTGCTGCTTAACAGAGGGTTTTTTCTTGCCGCCATGATGAGGGATTCCTGATTGGTTATTGGATTCATGTTGGGTGTAAGATGTATATATTTGTATATTTATGTATATGTGTATTTTATATATGTATTTGTGTATCTATGCATATATGTGTATCCATAAAATGAAGAGTTTGTCTTCAGCCTGCTTTATTGTAAAGTGTCTTGAGATAACCCTTGTTATGAATTGGGGCTATACAAATAAAGATTGATTGACACCAGTACTTTTCTATCAAAATCTCATAAAACTGTCTCACCTGGCAGACACATGTGTTGATCCGAACTTTCCAGCTTGTCTGTTTCTCTCAACCAGCCCTCGGACATCTGAGGTGCCACAGTCAAGGATTTAAATGGACACACTCTATACCAAGTATTAAACACAAAAAGTAGTTACAGACATTGAATTACTTTAAATACATATTTTTGTTGAGTTATATGTTCAGGACTGCAAAAATGATATTTCAGCAACATTGATCACAACACATCAAACTAGAAATGACATTGTTAAAATTCACTGACATTGAATCAAGTGTGATATGCCTCCATCCCATGAATCACAAAATAACCTTTAGGAGGAAATCACTGAATATGAAGTATATGACGGATTTAAGATTAAAGTTCTCATCCAAAAATAAATAAACAATTGAAAATCAAAAGCATAAATGTGGAAATGTGTAGGAAAACTATGAAAAAAAATTGATAGTTCACCCAGGATGGATAGTAAGTACATATATATCTTAAGCATTGGTCAAACATAACCCAGCATAGAGGATAAAAAAAAAAAAACACGTAATCAACATTTTTTTAACAATATCTTGGCTCACAAACATATTTTTATGGAAAGAGCTTTGACTGATGATGATGTCAATAGACACTGGTAAACACAGAAATGACTAAAGTAAGGTCTGCACTCCAATCTTAGCACATGCTCATAATGTGAGATGACCCATGACAAAACATAATGACAAATCAATTTTGTTCCTCCAATGTGTGTGCAGAAATCAAATTACCAAAACAGCACATCGAATGTAATTTACAAACAACCACATTCCAACTCTGAAAGCAGTTGTATTGCTTGGTCCTTTACAGTCAATTGTAAGAACAGAGCAAGAGAAGTAACAGGGAGAACAGGCAATGCAGTAGGACTTTTTTTAATTGAAAAAAAAAGAAAAATGTTTGGTAAAAGTTCAGGTGTTGAAAAAATGAGGCAAACTTATAAGTGTAAAAGTCTGTAGTTTTTTGGATGTCTACCTGTGGCTCATCGAAGCGCTGTGAGTCAGAGTGCTGCAGGGATAATGTAATTATGTAGGCCAACCTAGAAGTTAGCTATGCGTGTTTTTATCATAATTCTTATATAAATGATGAAAATAAGCTCTGTGGTGAAATAAAGGTTACCACAGTTATACATTTTGGTCATCAAGACAATTGCAACCAATTCATAATTTATAAATAAATCCAAGCATTAACATAATCTGCAAAAGTGTAATGCTATCAGGCCAGTATAAACTACTGTACAACTACTAACTAGCAGGCTGACTGCAAATCCATCACTAATAATCATTAAATCTCAGAGGTTTAGGTGTAATACAGCAGGTAAATATTTGTATCTAAGCATTCTGAGCAAACAGAATCTAATCAGATCTAAATACACTTTTCGTTATACTAGTTAAAATGATCGTTATGTCCTGATGGCAATCAATGCATGATGTGTTCTTAAAAGAGAGCGAAAAATAGCCGCTGTCTACAGCAGGAGTAAAGCAGGGAAAACACCAACCAATCACAGCGATTCGGACAGAATTTATAAAACCGATCAAATCCCGTACTGCCGTTTGGCCCACCTTCTGTGCGTACAGTTTGCCGGCGTGCACTTACCCTGATTCAATGCACGTAGCCAAGTTAAGAGGAACCCAAGTACGCTGGAGAATGGCAGAGAAACTACCTATAACCCGATTACTGGTAACTGCTCCTCCTGCTAAACAAAGCAAGAAAAAGACAGAGGCAGAAAAGGCTGAAACAAAAAAGAATTTGGACAAAGCCAGGCCAAAAACGAGAGCCAACATCGGGTTGTGAGTACTAACTAACTTGCCATGTTTGTTTGTTTTTTTAACTTTGCTTTGATAATGTTTTGGTGTTTTCTTAACGCTGAGTGAGACAATGACTTGGTGTATTGCAAAACAAAAATTATGTGCTGAGGACCGGTTTTGAGTCAGTGGTTTTATATCGTCTCACTTCGTTTTGGAGGAGCTCGGGGGGGCTAGACGGATTGCTGAGGAGATGCTGCATTCAAATTGAAGCTAGTTTTCCGTGATTACCAACCCCACCTTTAATGAAAAAAGTAAATAGTAACAGATTACTTCACATGCAAAAATAACACATTATGTTACTAAGACCATCAAAAAAAGTAACCCGAGTGCATCAATGAATTACTCTGTAACCCTTCAACCCCAACACTGACCAAAAGTTAGTTTCAGACAGTGGCTACATTTACATGCAGTCATTAAACCTTTCATAACCGGAATATTAGCAATAACCCGGTTGCGTGCAGCCATGTAAACACCAAAAAACCTTTTTAAAAACTGGAATATGCTCATATTCCGGTTTTTAAAAACCTGAATGTCACCCCTGGGTTACTCCTTTTTCTAACCCAAATATTTGGTCATGTATACAGCGATCGGGATACCCTCATCGAAAGGAACATTACGATGTGTTCTGCGCATGTCCTTTTCGCAAGGACTCTTGGTCTTTCGAGTACAGGAAGTACTTGCTGTAACATGGCACAGCTCGATTTCCCAGTTCTTCACGTTCTCGCCTTCCACTGATGAAGAAACTGACAAAGAATAGTGTCAGGTACTGGTGGTGGGTCAGTACCAGCACCAAAGTGCAAACGAAGCCGACTGTTAGCTGCTCCGGGCCGTTCATTATCCGCCGTGCTGCTGCTGCTGCTGTTGTTGTCGTTGCTAGTGGACACAGGAAGAAATAGCAGAAATGACGCAAATTGCGTCATGACGTTCTCCAAGCGTTGCTGTTTTGTTCAGGATACTATGCATAGAGGGATAACCCTGTCTGCTCACACATGTAAACTGGGTTATTCCGAATGTTTCAGAAACCAGAATATTGATTTTAACCCGAATACTGACTGCATATAAATGTAGCCAGTGTTACTCAGGCCAAGACAGACAAGTTTCAACAGCCCCAAATGGCTCACATGACTCAAACTTTGTCCAGTCCTATTCATAGTCAGTGGGTATGGGTCATGATGCAAAAGATCTACACCAAGAGCCACTAGCAGAAAGATAAGTCCTTCTTTAGGTGGAAAGACACTTGGCAACACCAACATAGAGACAACATGGGTGAGCAGAGATGATCTCTGGGGACAGAGAGCCGGCCTGCAGCAGATCACAGCAGCCTCTATCTGGATCAATTGGAAGGCTTTTAACCACAAACCCACAGTGTCCCTCTCACTCTCTCTCACACACACGCAGATGAACGCACACATAAGGGGGTGATTGATGTCAAGTTGTCTCGTAATACACTAGCTTGTGGAGTTGCAAAGCAATTCAATTAGGATTTCCTTGTCTTTAAAGCCTGAGACAAATCCAATCGACAAAGACAGAGACACACACAGAGGAGAGAGAGAGAGAAAGCGTGATAAGTTGATAGATGGATTGATAACTGGAGAGCCAATCCAAATTCAAAGAGTTTTCTCACACACTGACACACAATCATTTGTAGGTTAGCACACATTTATACATGTATATACACACAAGCATGAGCGCACACACGCTGGACACCTGTGCATCAGCGTATTCTGCATAGGGATGACAGGGCGAAGAGTACAGCAGCTTACTGTAATCGCATCAGCAGCACACCACTGGGGAGAGGTCACAAACACACACATATACATGAATATGAGCACACATAGGAAAAAATGAGAGTGGGAGAGAGAGAGAGAGAGATCGAGTGTTATTAGACATTAAAGTGGAAGAATATTTGCTCCCATCACTTGGAGTATACTGGTAGCAGCCAATGACATGCATCAATCATTCTTAATGGAACATTTCAATTGATTTCCAACATGAGTATTCAAGGTCAGTCCCTCCTCCACTGTGTGGTGCGTGTTTGTGTGTTTGTGTGTTTATGTACTTAGTGCAAACCCCAATTCAAAAAGACTTGGGTTTAGTGCAAAATGTGAATAACGACGGAATATGGTGATATGCAAAGCCTTTACAAATTATCATTGAATACAACACAAAAACAGGTTACTGACCATGTATGAGCTGATTTTTATCTTTTAAATATGGGGTATGGTTTTTGAAAGATGAGGATAAAACATGTGGTTAACGGGCACCCTGACTGTTATATATTAAAGGTTGGATATTCATGCATAACTGCTTTACATTTCCAATAAGTGATGTCTTTAATTCACTGCTACCTACTGAAAGTGAATTTGAAAAAAAGCAGTAAATCTTTTTAACTGAGGTGTATGAGGAAAACTGCATGTCACATACACATGTGTTTGAATGGCACAAAGGTTTTTTAAAGGCAGAATGAACATTCTGGGTCCCCATGGTCCAGTGTTAATTTTGACAACACTTTTCAATTTGGTTTTAGTTATAGTCTTTTGCCTAAAATATCTTTCAGTTTTAGTCATAATTTAGTCATCTAAATTGTTTTATTTTTAGTCTAGTTTTAGTTGATGAAATTTCACAACATTTTAGTCAGTGAAATCTACTGTGAAGTTAGTCGACTAAAGTATGAATTGTGAAGTGTAAGGCATTTTTTAAGTTTCCTTGAATTTCTGAAGTCATGTTTTATACTTGGATCCTGCCACCATGAAGCTGAGGCAGTTGTGATTGGATGTCCCTCTTAACTCATCCACTTGTCTTTACTTTCTACATGACGAAATTAGGTCTGATTGGAAAGTCTCCATCAAAAATGTCGGTCTAGTTTTTATTTGTTGACGAAAATGTCAGTTAATTTAGTTTTAGTTTTTTTCAATGTACACTTGTTTTTTTAGTTATAGACTAGTTTTCGTCAGAGGAAAAAAGGTTGTTGACAAAACCTATGATGAAAATAATTAGTCAACAAAATTAACACTGACATGGTCATCAAACTTTTGAAAACATTCAACAAATTTAATAAATCATTGTAATGATCAACAACTCAGCATTAGAATTATAGCTTAAATTGACTCGATTGATAAAAGGAAATTTCTCATAAAATTTTGAACATGACAAAAAGTGTGTGCCAAAGTTGTCCCAAAACACTTTGTTATCACACCTTCTACAAAAAAATGGGTCTTCCCTCAAATTGTCCCAAAACATCTCCACAAATTTGCTTCTGTTTTTTGGAGTTTTTTGTGGTCTAGGGTCAGAAGTTGTGGGACATCTTTGGCACACACTTTTTTCATGTACAATTTTTTAAGCAAAGCTTTCAGAACTGTCTCTTTACCAATGGAGACCCTTTCAGCTATCATTCTTATACTGAGACGTTGATCATTTCCAAGGATTTGTTCAATATGTTGAATGTTTTCAGAAGTTTTTGATGTGCATGGGGACCCAGAATGTTCATTGTCTTGGACATCCTCTCTGGCTCCATTAAATCTTTTGTTCATTTGAAATGTGCATGACATGCTGTTTTCTCAAAACACCTCAGTTAATGTACATCAAGATTCAGCTGCTGTTTCATTTGATTTCAACAAAAAATCCAAGTTAGAAGTTGATCAACTTTTAAACCTATCATTTTTCTACACCTTAGTGCCTTCCCCAGAAGAGCCTTCTCTTTATTTATAGCCAAAACTCATATATTCTCATTTTGATAGTAGTGTGTCTACCACTGTGTTTCATCACTGTAAGTGTCTGGGGACTGAAAACATTAATTGTTAACATAATAAGAGTAAATTCTTTCATGTTTTTGCTTGATGTAAAAGTTCAGCTGCTCCACAATATGGGACTTCAATCATAATATTTTACATTTTATAATGTGTTATCCATTTTGAGTAGGATAAAGATATGGACTGCATGCAGACAAGTCTAGTACCCTCACTCTTTCACTGTGAAGCCATGCAGATGCTGGCTAGATGGAAGAACATGTTGCTCTGAAACCTGTATGTACCACTGAATATTGATGGTGCCCTCACCGATGTACAAGTTGGCCACGACATTGGCCATAAACCACGCCCACACCATTAACAAATGCTGTTTTTTTTAACTTTACATTGATAACAACCCAGGTGGTCCTTTTTTACATTGAAAATGTAGACAGTTTGAAATGTTAACTCATCAGACACACTTTTTCACTTCAGCTCATCTCAGATGAGACTGACTCCCGGGTAAGTCAGCAGCACCCCTAAATGTTGTTCATGAATGGCTTTTGCTTTGTGTGGTAGAGTCTTGTGTTACAGTACGTATTGTGTTGACTGACAATGGTTTGCTGGAGTTCTTCTGTAATATTTTTTGCAGAAAGATGCCTCTTTTTAATGCGATGCTGTCTGTAAGTTTGACAGTTGCATGCATTCAATGCTGTTTTTAGCTTTGACTCTTCTGTGCAGAGATTGCTCCTGATTCTCTTTTGCTGATATCATAGTCTATGGGGATGGAATCTATTAACTCTTTGTAAATTCTCCTTGAGAAATATTCATTAATTTTTAGACTATATGACCTCACAGACTTTCACAAAGTGAAGAATCTCATATTATCATTTATTGTGGATGACTGGGCTATTCAAAAGTTGTTGTTTTTTTCACACCCAATCATGAACTATCGTCTTCTATCAGTGGACCTGTGGAATGTTTCAAGTGTTTTTTAGTATTTGATAACTTTCCCAGTCTCTTCCTAACCTTGTCCCAACTTTTTTGGAACATGCTGTAGTCATAAATGTCCTATCGACCCCCAGCAAAGACCAAGTTTATCACACTGAAGGTTATATTTAGTATTTGGTTGCTTTTACTTTTTATTTTAGTGTTGCAAACTTATTTTAGTTATTTAATTCTATTTAATTATAGCAAGACCTGACTTTCGCAATTAGCTCTTTACACGTATCTATGGTTTGAATGACAATTACCTATCATTGAATTCTCAAATACTTGTCTTTGTGCTTAAATCCATAACATTTTTGTTAAACTGTATTTCCAAATCACTGTGTTCTGTTTCTAATTGAATGTTTCACAGTGCCCAAATCTTTTAGAATTGTGGTTTGCGAATGAGGTCAATAACTTTTGAAGGAAATGGAAAATTCCCATTCCCCAGATTTATCTAAATATCTTCCATTCACAGCCTCTTTTTCCCACATATCTTCTCATCTATTACACTGTATGAACCGAGCCATATCACACACCACTATCTCTTTCCATTGTAGCACTAGCAGCACAATAAAATGCATGTGAGACAAACAATGTGAGCCATTAGCGTGAGGCTCAAGCCCAGCAGCTTCCTTTACGAGAGAAAACACTACGCAGAGCTTGCAGAGTGTGTGAATGGGCAAATTTGGCTGAGCCCAGAGCAAATTATTCATCTTTCTCAGCCCTCCTTTTTTTCTTTTTCTTGTGTGTGTTCGATCCATTCTTGCTATGATTTCACTTACATTCTGACTATGTGTGTTTGTTCTAAGAAACAAAGCGCCCGGTCAATGGTGTATTGTTTGTGTTGGCTGAGTGTGTGCGTGTGTTTTACAGGATTTATAATGTTATTGTTTGGTCTTATTGTGATCAGTGAAGGAGCACTGTAGCCGGATGAGATGGAGATACTGGAAGAATGGCTAAATATAGAAGCACTGTGGCGGTATATGGGGAAAAAATCTGTTTTTATATTTCCTCCTTTTGTGATTCAAAGCCTGTGAATTTTGAGCTTTTCTTGTGTGTGAATTTGTCAAGTAAATAAAGCACGATCTGAGCAGAGGGGAGGAGTAAGAGAAAGGGTATTGATAAAAGAAAGGAAGAAAAAAAAGGCACAGACAAAGGAAATCAGCGAAAAGTGTGAAATGGATGAAAAAAACAGGAATGAGACGGCCTCCAAAGTGACAGAGTTAATCAATAACCCAGTCCAACAACAAATGCCAGCCAAAAAATCTCACCTAAAGAATTGTCCAAAAACTTAATTATAGGCCTGAAACTTAACCACACACACACTAACACACACACCCACACACCCCACGCAAACACACACCCACACACACACACACACATTTTAAACAAACCTTGATTGTTCCTTCTCCCAAAAACACTCATCAAGCCCTTACACCAGACTTAGCATTAGATGAAGTCCCAAAGAAAATCTGACAGGATGGTAATTACTGTGCTCTTAACATGGCATTGTGGGCAGCTAGGATTGGTAGATGCCATGTTGAGCTCTAGTGCCGGGTGTTTGTCACTCTGGGCTCCCAAACCTGCTGTTTTTGCATAAAGATAAAAGAAGTGGAGGGCTATTCTTTCCCTCTCAAACGCATTCTAGTTGATTTTAGGGGTAAAATACAAGAAACATAGCACAAACCCATTGTTTGTTAACTTTATCAGAAGAACTGTAATGCAAAAGCAGGCTCACAGGAAAATATTAAAGGAATAATATTTAAAGACTCAAAATGATTGTGTCAGTCATAAAAGCACAAATAACATGATGGAGAGGAATATGTCTTTATTCCGCTTTGTTTTTTCATTATGAAGAAATAGTAGGTAAATATGAAATACCAAAACATCTAAAAATTGTGTTCAGTTACATTAACTGTGTTAATGTTTATTTGTTCTGCCTTAATTTGTTCTTCTGCACAGAACTACCAGAAAACAGCCTCACTGGATCTCCTACAACAGAAACAGACACTTTAAAAGTATGTACAGTGCCTCACAAATTTATCAGACTACCACCCAAAGTAAGGTTTAAGCCCCGGATGGACTAAATGAATAGGGAAGGGAGAAGAGGTCATGTAAAGATCAAAAAAAGCATAATATGAGTTATTTGAAGCACAAGTGTGCCATCTTGACTACATAAGAATTCCAAACAGTGGTCTAACAAGTTACAATTTAATGGCAGTCATCATCTCACATTGTGTGACTGTTATTGTGACATTATTTAAAGTAATGATACCTATCACTGTGGTTCAGAATAAGTCTGGTATTGCACACGGTTTCTGGCAGTTACATGGATTTTTTTTTTTTTTTTTAAACACTGCTACTTGTTGAATGTTGATAAATGCATTTCTCATGGGTCCCCATAATAAATGTAACAGACCTGCTACTTTGTTGTGCCTTAGGGCATCCTTTACTAAAGGAAACATGATAGTGAAATGCATAATGTGATTGATACTATATCAACAATATCTAAACATAATAACTTAAGGTATTATTATTTTAAAAAGTACGACAGATACATGACTTGTGGATATTTAAGTGGGGAAAAACATGATTTGATGGGTTTAAAAAGCTCTGGGTCTTTAAAGTTAATACAGAGTTAGAGTCAGAAAATGATGCCTTTAATGACTCTTTTAACACCTCAAATGTTCTTAAAGATCATAAACAGAGAATGCAAACATGCTCAGTTATATTGGGATGTGACCAAAAAATACTTAGATGCTCCCCTTGTGATTCAAGTTACCACCGCCAACAAGCTTTTGCTGGCGTTTGTTAGTTTCTTTGTTTGGTTGTGAACAGAATAACCCAAAAACTAATGAACAGATTTGCATGAAATTCTCCGGGAATGTTGGCCATGGCACAAGGAAGAAGTGATTATGTTTAAGTGGTGCTATGAATCTGGATGCAGGAGTTTTATCAATGAGTTCTTAACATTGCAAGACAGGGCAGTTTTCCAGATTTTCACTAATAACTCAAAAGGTTCATATGGATTTTGATGGATTTTGATCCAAATCCAGATGTGGATCCAGGAATTCTTTCAAAGATCTGTTAACAGCATAAGATGGGATGGTTTTCCATATTTTTGACAAAAATGTAAAATACAAAAGAAACGTGCATAACAGTTTTGCTGATTTGGCATGTTCTAACTGCTGTGACAGTTATGACATGTAATAAGACGGGTAACTGATTCCCACTATCAAATATGAATTTGGTGGTTTAACATGAATAATCTATGGCTGATTATATACATTTACCTTGTTACCCTCATGACTCTAAAAATATGTTTGTCACTTTCTTCGCGTGTCACATTTTGAAAATGTGACTGAAAAGTGATTAAAACAGGGAAGAACTTTTCCTATAAATAAATCCATATGAAAGCATGAAAATAAACGTGAGCAGGGGGAATGAAGCAGAGATAGAGAGATAGACGGGGAGAGGACGATGAAAGGATACTCTGAATGGACTTCTCGTTCCCATCTGATAGCAGAACTTCTTTCACGTCAGCACAAATGGCAACCTGAGAGACAGAGAGACAGGTAAAAGACAGAGAAATGAAACAACATGGAACAAAAGAACAAAAAAACAAAAGCGCCCTCAGATGAAGCAAACATCTGAACGCACACACACAATAATGACATAACCATATCTACAAAGCTTCACTCTTGGCAGCGCCGCCCCGCCCCACCCTCTCTCTTTATTGCTCCCTCTCCTCGCTGCCATTTCCCTCTCTATCTTCACCCCATTTTTATGTCTGCATTATTTTAATCATTCAATCAAATCAGTCAATACTTTTATCATTGTGGCTAGCGGTGGGGGCTGCTATCTTGCTATCACTCTGTTCAGTAATTGCATTGTGACAGGGGATGATGGCAAGCGCAGAGCCTTTTCATTTGACGCTGGGTGTTTATCGGGCCGAGCCATCACTCCGTTCGCCGCTGTCACTCTGCACTCGGCTCGCCGGGCCTGCCTGATGCCCTTCATATAACTTTGCGGAGCAGACTGTGAGAGACGAGGAGAAAAAGAGGGAGGGAGAGACGGGAGAATGGATAGACAGCTTTGTGCTGCACCGCATGTCTCTGTGTTAGGGAGATATAGATAGAGAGGTGTGTGCTCCACTATAACCTCATCTTTTCACATTTTCTTTTCTTTGCAGATGCTTTTTTGTATCAGCAAGTGTGTGTCAGCCTGTCAATTTCTGCTAAGGAGCATGTGTGTGTGCATATACCCTTGGGTGAGCAAAGGTGCAAGTAGCTATTGTGTTGGTAGGTTCAAATATATTGTGAGGCTGATTGAAAGTAAGCTTCAAGCAAATGCTGCAGCCTATCAAGAGTACGAAAATTTGTGAAACAAACTACAGGCATACACACAAACTCACACACTGACACACACATGTCCAGACCCTGCAGGGTGTGTGAGGGGGGTCACTGCATGCTGTGCAACCCACCATCTGCTCAGATCAAGGAAAGGACCTTCAGGCTGAACCTGAGCATCCAGCTGAAAGATCAGGAGCCCATCCAGACACCACAGACTGGCCATCGTGAGTGGGGTCTTTGTCAAGAGCTCACAAACATCTTCGGAATAAGGGTTATCAAAATAAACAAAGTCTTTGGTTCATATGGATTTGGAGTGGGTAATACAATATTCAACCACAATCCCATAAACTTGAGTGGATGATTTTTTTTTTAAGTATAACAGTTCCCTAACCATGACCACTTGTATACTACTGTTACAATAATGACAGAGCTCCCCTGTTTATGGTCATCTAACCTTAAGCACACGGGCCCCCTAATTTCCGGTGTCACTCATACACCGTTTGCTCACGCTGTTAAAATAGCAATGATCATGTGCTGGTATTTCTGCCAAGGGGTGTATTTTTCTTAAAATGAGATCAGGCATAAAACTGGCATGTTCCTAACTTGAGGATGCAGGAATAGACTGTGCTTTAAACTTCCTTAAACCTGGGAAACCTAAAGTCTAAAATCTGTGGTGCAGAGTGTCTCTGCTATTTGGGGACACATTTGAGAGACTGGCACTCATCTGCCCGATCAAAACACACTTTACTGACCTTGTGTCACTCAGATGGAATGCACATCAGCACACCTCTACAGTTAAATACAGAGCAAATACAGAGCATTTGTTGAAAAACTTGTTTGAAAGTTAGACAGAGCGCTAAGAGAGACAGTTTGGCTTTTTTATTTTTTTCCAGCGCTACTCTGTGCGCCATTCCTGTTCCTACTCTAGCGTGCACAATACTCCCAGAAACAAGAAAAACACATGCAGGATTCAAGTTGGAGCTACATTTCTAATACTTGTTTACATAAAAATGAATCTAAAAGATAGCTGTGATCACAGATAATAAAGGGCCAGTGTGTTTTAGGCATGCAACAGAGAGCTGAGCCAATGATTCCTGCAAGAAAATAAGGAAATAAATTGTTTAAAGTCAACAGGTGTTTGATGTACAGTAAACAGTTTTATCACACTGTAAATATAAACCTGCCTGATCCTGACAGTTTAGAGATTTAAATAATCAATGAGGTTTCACCTCTATGTTTCATTGGATGATTTCTCATGCTCTCGATGTTTCAGTGAAAAAAACACTTTAATCTGAGCATTAACATTATCATACAGCAACCTGTGTGTGATGTTTGAGCGCAGTGGCACAATAAAAGATATTTTTAAAAAATTACCAATCTGATTTCAGACCAAACAACCAAACTCACTGTGCAAATAGCAAAATGGCAAAATGGCAGCTGCCTAGCATGCATTTATTTAAAGGGAATGAGACTAGACTCTCTGATAGGTTTGATCTGTGTTACATCCCAAACATACCCATGTAAAATCAAAGCACTTAATTCATCCTCTTTGAACCCTGTGTTTGGCTACAGATGAGCATATTTATCAACATTTGACACAACTTTTGACATAAAAGTTTAACTCTGTTCTCGAAGATGAGAGTTCTTTTACTCTTGCAAGTGCTGACAGTAAACCAGCGGGCACCAGATAACACAGTAACACAGCATAACATGGAAAGCAGAGAGCAGCTTTGTTAAAGTTGAGGTTAAAGAGATTAAAAAGTATAAATTTGCCGGCTTTAACAAGCTGGGCGATAGTCTGGGAATCAGATTGCAAGAAAAATTGCAAGAATTTACATTTTGCACTGTTGGATCTTAAGACGGTCCTACGTAGAGCTTCAAAATGCAAAAAGAAGAAATGGAAGTGAGACAAAAAAAATAGTAAGTTATTGCAAACAACAATTAAACTGAAATAGGCTGTTCATCAGCTGGTCAAAAGTTTAAGACCATATCTAAATAAAAACCCAAACCCCCTTAACAACAAATAAAATTTTCAAAAAAGACCTCAGTATTTGGTAGCTGCGGCATTCTTGTTAATCAACTCAAAAATTCGTTTCAGCATGCTTGATGCCAGTGTTTCCAGGAGGCTAGTGGGAATGTCGCTCCAAGTGTTGAAGATGGCTTCACAGAGGGCATCAACTGTCTGAACTAATGTCCATTTTTGTAAACTTCTCTTGTCATCAATCGCCAAAAGTTCTCAATTGGATTTATATCAGGGGAACAGGCAGGATGGTCCAAAAGAGTGATGTTATTCCTCTGGAAGAAGTCCTTTGTCAGGCAGGCATTGTGAACTGCAGCATTGTCCTGTTGAAAAATCCAGTCATTACCACACAGACGATGGCCCTCAGTCATGAGGGATGCCCCCTGCAACATCTACACAGAGCCAGCTGCTGTTTGACGCCCCTGCACAACCTGAAGCTCCATTGTTCCATTGAAGGAAAAAGCACACCAGATCATGATAGCGCCCCCTCCACTGTGCCATGTAGAAAATATCTCAGGGGGGATCTCCTCGTCATGCCAGTAACGTTGGAAGCCATCAGGACCGTCAAGTTTAAATTTTTTCTCATCAGAGAATAAAACTTTCTTCCACCTTTCAGTGTCCCATGTTTGGTGCTCTCGTGCAAATTCCAAACGGGCAATTTTGTGGCATTGAAGGAGACGAGGTTGCCACCAGTAACAACCTTAATTTGGGCCGAGGATCATCCCGTGTCTTGACGGTCAACATCGGATCCTCTGGCTCAGGGCCAGTAAAAAATGTTTCGGTCTGCCACTTGACTTTTTGGTTCCATAACCCTCAGGATCTTTTAAGAAGTTTAAAATGACCGTCTCAGGCCTTGTGAGAGGCTTTGCTTATGCAGCTCAAAAATCAGACTGCGTTTATCAAAGAGGGAAAGCATTTTTGCCTTTGCTATCAGAAGGTCATGACAGTGTGAATACCTGACAATAAATGACACCGAATCCACATTTTTGTGAAGATTTTGTCTTTTAAAGGCTGATGTCTTTAACTTTTGATCAGCTGATGAACAGCCTATTTCAGTTTAACTGTTGTTTGCAATAAATTGCTTCCTCAGTTTTTTTTGTCTCACTCCTATTTCTTTTTTTTATGCATTTTGAAGCTCTACTTAGAACCTTCTTAAGATCCAACAGTGCAAAATGTAAATTCTTGCAATTTTTCAACTGGTCTTAAAATTTTGATCGGGAGTGTATTTCTGCTGCAGTGCCGATTGGTGCCGGTAGCCAGGTGAGTTATGATCTTACTGCAAACAAACCACTCTCAACACGATGGAGACTGATGTAGCATTTAACTCCATTATCTGTAGTGTACATGATGAATGCACTGAGAGAAACAAATGTTTATGATGCACAGTAATAATAGGCAGTTTGAGCATGTTGTAAGGCTGTGATGTATTTATTATGACTTTCCTGCCATAGTACGTGTGACTCCTCCCTTTTATTGGAGCGCCACATTCTCTCTAATTTACGGCATGCTTGTTTAAAGGGGACATATTATGCAAAAAACACTTTTTAAGGCTTTTAAACACATTTTTGGGTATTTGGCCTTCCTCCCAGCCCACAAAATGTGATAGTAGACAACGAAACCTGTACTTAGCAGGCTGCATGAATGTAGACTCATGGTATTTGGCGAGCTGTTGAGTCTGTGGATATACTGTTATGTAACAGTATATTTTTATTTGCATACCTCACCTGATTGGTCTATCTGCGTAGACCCCCTTATCAAACTTGTGCTTATTTCTTGCTGGCAACTTTAGATTTTTATTAGATGTCACCGGCTCTGGCCTATGTATTTCCGCTGACTTTGCTACCTTCAACTTTCTCACAATAGAGTCACCAATAATCAGAGTTTGATCCCTGGCAGAGGAAAACCTATTTCAAATGTGAATAGACTGGTGTGGTGCTGAGTGGTTTACGGTTATGCTTGCCTCAGACGGTGACCCAGACATGGCCTGCAGTTTAAAAGCACAATGTGTAAGAGAAAGGGAAAAAATGAGTGTTATGATTTAAAGTAAAAAGGATTGAGGAGGACAATGAGCAGGATGGAAGGGGAATAAAGAAATGTCACTAAGCTCAAAACTGTTCACATGAAAAACAGAGACAAACTTGGATGTGGTGTCAGTGACGGATGAGGGAGGGATGAGTAGGATGAGAGGTGTGAAGGAAGGACTCCATCTCAAGCCACCAATGTCAAAACATGGTGTATTGACTGCCAAGAGATTAAACCAGGCATTTTCTCACACCAACACACACACCTCACACAAAATGGCATCCAGCGGATCGATGGGACACTGACGGCCACTATGTGAAGGGGCCCTTAAGACCCTGGCTAATAAACCCTATGGCTGACAGGCTGTGATATATCTATATGTGTGTCACTGTGTTTGTGTGTGTGAGTGTATGTTTTCTGTCAATACAGGCAGCCTTTAAGACCCAGGCTAGTTCATATAGTGAGGTGTCACTGCGTAGGTGGTCTGGTGATTGTGAGGTTGTGCTGATAAAACAAGTGAAAGACATCTCATAATAAATGCTTCTCATAAAATATGAATCTTGTTATTTCTATAAACTTCTTTCTCAAATCATCCACCTACTACCTAAGACACATAAAGACAGTATTTTAATTTTCGATCAACTATTTTCTACCTAAAAGACAGAAAAAATTTAGGGCTCCATTGAGCATTTAGTGTATTTACTAATCGGTTGATAAACATTCTCATTTCAACAATACATTTTACTGAGTGAGGGAGGAAAGCTCTTAAACTCGACCTTCTGATTCATGTTTTGCACTACTTGCAAAACATATAATGATCCCTTGCAGTATGAACAAGCAAGTTAATTTGTAACACACTCTTTCCCTGATTATGTATAATTTAACCACAAAACCTGGCTTAATAGGATATACACCTTACAGAATGTCATTTATTATTGAGAAAAGACCTTTTTCATGATGAGAAGTAAACAATAAAAGTGGTGGATGTGACAGTGGGTCTTACTCAATTCTGAAATGTCTACATTGGGTACTTTGGTACGTGAATGTGTTCAGTAACATGCAGCACTCATAAACAGTTTGGGGGCATGCAATGGCACAAGAAGTTGCTTTTATGTCCCATTAGGTTTACTTTTTGCTTAGCAGAAATGTGTGAATGTATAAACTTGTTTAATAATATGAACATGCAAGAAAGGCAATAAGTCATGTATTATTGATAGATTTATATGTACTTGAATAGGTATGGAAACTGTGTGCCCATGCTGTTTTTGTATCGATTGGTGAGGGTCAGTTTCATCAGGGAAGTCAAGCTACTCTTCCTGCAGATATCTGTGTGTTGGTGTGTTTTTTTGGTGTGGGGGTGTGTGTGGGTGTAGGTGTGTATGTGCGTGTGGGTCACTTACCATGAGCCCAGCGAGACAAGTCATACCTCCTCCTAA
This sequence comes from Cetoscarus ocellatus, assembly GCA_037902135.1. Lineage (NCBI taxonomy): Eukaryota > Metazoa > Chordata > Actinopteri > Labriformes > Labridae > Cetoscarus > Cetoscarus ocellatus. The sequence continues at coordinate 1,153,676 of JBAMNC010000033.1, read as the reverse complement.
CTCACACACTGCACCCCTGAGAGACAGAGAGAAGAGTGGGAATAAGATTCCCCTTGTTGAGTCCAAACTAGCAGTTTAGCACTCATACACACAAAGTCGCACACTGTACAGTAGACACACACCCGCTCTATCAAACAAACACATGCACATACACACAAGATAAACACAGCAGGGTAAGAAATATCAATTCAACCATCAACCTGAAAGCTGAATACTGAGCATTGAGAAGCACAAGCTCAATCAGCGGGAATCTGAGAAAACACACACACACACAGTCCTGTAGCTTGCATGCTCATTCAACCCTTCTCTCCATCCTCTTCCTCCTTTCATCTCCCCTTCTCCTCCATCTCTGCCCCTGTCCTCTTTCATCCCTCCCTCCCTCGCTGACCTTCACTTCGCTGCTCTGATCAATACCCCTCTCTTCCTTGCCTCCCGCCTCTTGAATGTTAAAACAGGAAATCAAAGGGTGACGTTCCACCTTGAGTGGAAATCAAAGGTGCCTGGGTGCTTTTCAGCCCCGTGCCGCAGGGCAGGCTGGCGGTCGGCATACGAGAGAGCAGGGGAAAGAGCAACGAGGAACAACAGTTGCAGAATGGAAAGGTACACGATGACACAAACACTGCGTATTTACTGCAGGTCCCTGTGGCAAATGAACAAACTCAGTGTAAAGGCATTTGTACAACAGGTTTGAGTCAATTTAAATGTTACATGAATGCAGTTAGAGCATGGAATCTGTGTGTTTGCATTCCTAGTAATGTAAATACCACTTTCTCCATCCCATGCTGTATTTTAGTTTTATTAAAATGTAATTTATTTATTTTAGTAGGCGAGAAGCCACTGTCAGTGTATTTTTTCAACAGCTGCCAAAAGATTAAGTCTGTGCTTGTTCACAGTGTTGATGTGCTTTGAGGGCAGAGACCAACTGTTGGTCAAAAGTTAGCTAGCAGTAGTTTGCAATAAATTCACATCAGAGTATTTTGTACAACATGGATGCCTTTTTCAGTTATTTTAATTGTTTGGCAGAAGAAGTCTTACAGTCACAAACTAACTTTCATTAATGGGCAGAGGATTTAAGGGGGTCTGACATGACAGTGGGCTAACTTGCCAGTGGCACAATATGGCAAAAGGATTTCAAGTTGAATGATAAATTTGACCTTTTTAAATGAAGTTATGATTTGTTGTACTTTAATGTTTTATTAGCTAGACAGCAATCATTATCAGCTGAAATTGATAAAATATACAATGGCTGGATGTTTTCAGTCCAGTTTAAGGATGCATGATTTTATTGGCACATCAGTAACCTTGTGCTGCAGCTGGATTTGCTTGATTCAATGTCTGTTATCAGGCTGATGCATTTTGCAAAGCTCCAATCTACAATAATTGTGCTTAGCCTGCAGATGTGCAGCACAATCAGTGTACTCTGAAGCAGGAAGAGGTGGGAGCTGCAAGCCTGACAGCAGCAGGACGTCACTGCTTGTACAGAAATTAGAATATCTGCTAACATCTTAAGGAGCAGTTTTATCAGATCTGGATTGCATTTCTTTATTGAAAGAAAAACAAACAACAACACTGACTGTATTTCTCTATAGAAAGGATATTTTTGCTCAACTTCAAACTTTTTCTTGGCGAGAATTTGGTCTACGGGGTGGCTCACATTTTGTACTTTACACTGTGGCAGTAGCACCAACTTACTGCATGATCTAACTGGCCTATATTGAAGTGATTGACGGAACAATCGTCCAGTCACCTGCTGGATATGTTTAAGAAAGGTTCTGCCCTCTCCAAACACCTTCTATGCTGCCCTGATAGACTAGTGAAATATATAATGTACAGTATATATTGAATGGTCTATCTGGTGTGTCAGGTTACAATATCAGGACGCCAAACTTGCAGAAAAACTGTGTTGTCAAAAGTACCTGTCGACATGTGAAATGGCCTTCAAAGTCATATACTTTTTGTCTTATCAATTTCTCATTTGCTTGATATTTAAATCCTCAGGATTTTCCAGAGCTCTATGTATATAAATGTAAATTATAATAATATGCTGGGGCCCAGAAGGTAAGATGGGCTGTAACCCTACATTGGATATTCAAATACTCGTTTGAGAATGGGGGCAAAAATCTGTACTCAAAGTGGAAATACACATTTGAACAGAAAATAGACAGTTCTGCAGCACATTAAGGTGCCTGGAGCAATGACACAACCGATATAATGGAGGGTGCTCCCAGCGCAACCAAATCATCCATTGCTTTCTTGGCCTTAAACAACAGAAAGAACAGCTTGTAAAAATGGAGGACAGGCAAAGTCACTCCGTGGGCGCACTTCGGGCTCCATGCTGTTGATGTCAAAATAAAAAAAACAAGACTGTGTCAAGACTGTGTCAGTAATGTGCAGAGCAACTGGCTTACTCCTCATCCTCAACAAATCAGCGGGCCCATTTGTCGACCTTCCACCCAAGTGTCCAGCAGTGCCTCATCAAGCGCTTAGCACCCTGCAACCACATCCTCCTGATATCTATTGGATATTAGCATGTTCAAAAACCAATCAAGTTTGATTTTTGGGAGAAGAGAAAGCCCTAATGTTAAGCTGTTGAGGGTTTGATGTGGCCCCAGGGCTGCCAATTGATGATCACGACTCTACAGTCACTATGAATATGGAGTTATCATGTGAAATGATGACCGATGGCTGTGTTATCATGATGAGTTTATCACAGACTGTTTTAGTGTGGCAGATCAGCTCTGAAGGCCCCTATGTAAAATGGCTGCCACGTCATTGGAAGAAATAAATTACTTACTTGAACATGTGACGTTTCTTCAGACAGTAATGAGCCAAAACTTCTTCTGACGGCCAAACACCTGAAAGAGAAATAGACAGACAGGAAGTTTCAGCTACTAACTTATTTTCTTGAAGTCCAGCAACAGATCCTTGTTTGCATCTTTTATTGGTGTAACACACCGCTTTAATTCCAGTGTCTCAGCATCAAAAACACCTGAATATTGACATAAAACCCCAATGAAAACAATGAGTGTTTGGTGAAACAGAATTTGATGCATTGTGTCTTCTTGTCTGTGTTCATTTGCTTCTCTTGTGGATCCACCTTGCCTGTGATCCAAGGCTTCTCCGTCTCTGTTTGTCTGTCTGTCAGTCTTTCAATCCTAAATCCTTGCAACACACGCTCTCATTGGGCACTGTGAATGCAGGAGTGTGATTGCAAGTGTGTGTGTGTGACAGGGGGGTCCGGTGGGTGATAATCACAGCGTGCAGGCCTGTCTGGCTTATCACCTACTGTCAGCCCTTCTCCTTCTGCTGTGCATGTAACACACACACGCGCACACACACTTGCATGCTTGGTGCTTCATTCTCTCTGACACACACTGACGACACACACATCTTGGCAGTAGAAAAAGTAAACAGTCATTTGAATAAAACTTCAGCTTTTTTGCGTCTGGCTTTGAACACGAAGGTTCAGCTTGGCGCCGCTGGTGTGTGTTTATGTGCACGGTGGCATCTATGTGTGTGTTTTTACATGAAGGAGTTGTTGAGAAAGAGAGAATGAAGGATATAGAACCAGTTGGTGAGAGAGGACGAGAGGGAGACAGATAGAAAATGAACGAGAATGAAAGAATACACAGAGTGGGAGAGGAGGGCTGGAGGAGGAGGAGGAGAGAAAAGGTGGTAGTCGATATAATAAGCAGCTTACAGGCGGTCTCTCTTCACCTCGCAGGGCCAGACATCACTGCTCCCTCGCTCTCCCACTCTGAGTCTATCTAACTTGCCTGCCCTCTCTCTCTCTCTTGCCCTCGCTCCGGTTCACCAAGATTAGCTCAAGCAAGCAGGATTTAATAATGCCTATTGATAAAATGTCCAAATATTCCTTTTCCCCATTAGAAAAAAAAACATGCTTTTGACGTCTTAGACACACACTCACACACACTCACACATTAACAGCCGGAAAAGCCACGCTGTACGCCTAGAGTTTGCATACATGTAAAGCTTCAACATGGTGACATTTCACATTTCATATTATTCCTCTTAACTCTGATGTTTGTCGCACAAAACGGAAAACTTAAAATGGTCACACAGTCATGTGATGATGTTCCACTGTATATGAGGAGTAATACTGGAAACTACATAAGCTCTGTCTTTGAGCCTGCTCATACAACAACAAACCACTGAAAACTAAACGATTTTTACCTCCATAGCCCAGGAGAATATGCTATAGCTGGTGTCTGTCAGTTTCTTTGTTTGCTTGAGAACAGGATAACTCCAAAAAACAATGACAAGACCTGGAGGACATTTTTAGGAAAACTTGGTAATGAAACAAGGGAAAAGTGATAAGACTTTGGTAGTGATAAAAATCCAGATGCGGATCCAGGATTTTTTTCAAGAATTGGTTAACATTGCAAAATGGGACAGTTTTCCACATTTTCGATAATAACTCAATAAAATTACAACAGATTTTGATCAATTTTTCAGTGAAGCATGGTCATGGCTTAAGGGGATAAGGATAGGATTTTTTGTGATGATCCAAATCCAAATGCTGACCAGAATGTTTTTCAAGTATTTGTGAACATTGTGAAATAGGGCAGTTTTCCAACTTTTCACTATGAACTTAAGTTCTGAGCAGATTTTGATTACATTTTCAAGGTTACTTGGTTATGGCACAAGATAAAGCAATTACATTTTGGTCTTGATCTGAATCTGGATGTGGATCAAGGAATGTTTTAAAGGATTTGTTAACAGTGTGAGATATTGCAGTTTTCCACATTTTTGATAAAAATTTGCCCAACAATGCTGGAAATGGTTTGGCAGAGGTTTGTGCTACCACTTGAGTTTACGCTTGTTTTTGAAAGTTTCATATAGCTGTCATCCCTTTGGTAGCAACGCTGTGTAAATGTTAAAACAACCAAATACTATGTGGAATACGTGTCAGGCCAGTAGTTGACAGTGTTGCTTCATCTTAACACAACTGAACCCCAGATGCACTGCTTTAGAAGGGCCTGGTCAGATACAGCTCATGAGGATTTACACAAAAGTCTGTCCCATGCAGGGATAAAACTCAGGAGTTTATAGGCATGCCAAAATTCAATATCTGAGTGGAAGTTCAGGCAAAAAAAAATACTGATGTGACCTGATCATCTTAGACTAGTGTAAACTTTGAAAAGGGGTAAAAAATGTGACATTCATGATTATGTTTTTGCTAAACTGGTAGCATTTCTAACACAGATTAAGAACCAAAATCCAAAATTTTGTGAGCTTCATAAATAGAATAAAATAAAATTTCCCACTCGTAGTCTTCACCGGGATGCTGCAGGACTTAACATTCACATTCATTCATTTTCTTTCTCTCTTCTTCCTCAAAAAATCATGTTTTCATGGAACATCACAATACTTTCTTAAATTTAACTCTATTGCTTGTGATTTGGTTTTCACATGAAGCACAGCAGTGTCCTGCTTCAAACCTTTGACTGGTGAAATATCAGTTCAGCTCCTCCTCCTCCTCTCAGTCCACAGATCTGTGTTACCATGACACTTGACATCGAGGGGCCCAGAACATCTTGGGGAGATGAACAGCAGAGGGTGGTAATGCAACATTAAAGTGGGTGAGCTCGAGCAGAAGATGAAAGATTGCTCAGGGCCTGTTTATGTATATTAACTTGTACACATGCTCTGAGGTAAACTTTTTAAATAACAAGTTGTGTATGAGTGTGTGAAAGGAAGAGAGCAAGAGTGATAGAGAGCAGGCACTCAGCAATAAAGCTCAGTAAAGCATATGTGAATCTGATGGTTAATCCCAAACTCCAATAACATTAATAGCCCAGGGTGATAAAAACTATCTGCTATAGTGTCTGTGTGTGTGGGTGTGTATGTATTTGTGATGAGCTGCTTGTTTGTGTTTGAGTGTGTGCCTCCCAGGTTGAGCAGCACTGTAGGAAATGAAGGGACCAGGAGTAGAGAGCAGATTACTCTTCCTGAGGATAATGAAATTATTTCTCACCTCCAATTACTAGATGAGGAAGGGAGCGGACTGTGTGTGTGTGGTGGGTGGGGGGGTGAGTGTGTGGGTGTGTGTGTGTGTGTGTGTGTGTGTGTGTGAGCGTGTCAGTTTAATATAGTTATCACTCTCACGCACTCAACCTTGCCAGTGGTGTTACCCTGAAAACCATATGTGAAGCTTATTGAGGATGTGAGCTGGAAACAATGTTAACATCCCTCTAGGTGGGACACCCTTGGTTTAGGAATTACTGAGTACCTCTGAGAGGAACAAGTCTGATAAGAGACATTGTTTTATAAATGTTAATGAGTACTTCTGAGAGTGGCTGTCCCTAGTATTTCTGCACTCGTTATTTATTTGAAAAGTACTTATTGGGTTTGAAAAGGGAGAAAAAGTTTTTGGTAAATTTCCAGAAACTTTTTAAAAACTTTCCGTGTGAATTATGGGAATTTATAGGACTCACATGGAAATTGGGGTAATTTAATGTACTATATCAAATCCAAACATAAATAGAAACATTTTGTTTTGTCAAAGGCAGACATCTGGGAAATAATACAATTGAAAACATTACATTTCAACAGATTCATTTTTAAGTAGAACCTAACAAGTTTCAGTTGTTTCATTGAACAATCAGTTTCAACTTCAGTTTATGTAGTCCACGGGCTCAAAAATGTGGCTTCAACGGTCCAGGGTTCTAGAATGATCTGTGCATGTGATGGAGGAAGCACAGTGCATGTAGGGGGCGTGGCATCAGTACCCCTGCAGTAAACAGTGTGCTATACGCATGTGACTGAGGAATAGCAGAGATATTCTCAAGTTTAACTGCGTGAAACTTGGTTGTCTTTGTCAGGATCATGCTAAAATATATTTTCCCCAGCTGTATTTTAAATACTTGTTGAGGGCCAACCATCAATCTTGTGAATTCAGGTTTATTCCCATAAATTCCTATAAATTTCTATTAATTCCCATGAAAAGTTTCCAACTTTGAAAATTACTTGTTCTATTCATAAAAACTCAAACTTCAAAAAAAAAACTTTTAAATTACCTTTAGATGAGAGTCTAGGTTTAAGAAAAAATAAAAGTTTCAACCAGAGGATCTCAAACTCTGGTCTGGTGCATAGAAAGTTTTAAGATCAGTAATATAGTGTAAATTGGAGTCTGACCGCCTAAGCCTTAAAAACAAGCCTTACTGATTCAGGGATACAAAGCATTACAATAATAAAGCCTGGAGGTGACTAGGCCTGTAATACTGTTTCTAGGTATGAGAAAGAATGAGAGGAACAAACTTTTACATACATAGACAATGGACCTGAACCTGAATTAAGATGATTAAGTGCAATGGTAAAAGAAGGCAAATACCTGTAACTATAATGCCAAAGGACCTTATGGGTGGGGTCATCAGGTAAATAAGTATTTTTGGCATGTCCTTCAAATTCAATTTTCTTTGCTTTTAATGTAGTAAGAAGGGCCTGGGAGCAGAAGAACATGACACCTTTGACTAAACTCTCAGTTCACAGACAAATGCTCTATGCCTCTTTGAAGAAAATGGCCCTTAAAATGCTCTGTTTTTTACTTCCTGGGGTTTGTTATGTAGTAGCTATACAGCTTCCACCCACATGTGTGTTTTCTGCTCGTCACAGGCAGACACTCTGACTGTTTTGAAGGTCCGCTCTATGGTCTGTAACCCCTCCTACTAACTCCAATCAGACATCATTTGAGCAGCCAATCAGCACGGAGCTCATTCTTATAGCCTCTCATAGCCTCCCCACTCCCTCAGATCTGAGCACTTCAATAAAGGGGTGGGAAAGGGAACTGAATCTGACCCTGTAAAGAGAAAAAATTTTCAACTTTTAAATTTAACTTAAATCAAATTCTTGCTAATTAGACACCCAAGTTATAATGTAAATGGTTAAACATACCAAGACGTGGGACTGTTAAATAAACTATCTGTTGAGATATTTTCTTACAAGTACAAATGTAAACAAAACAGAGAAAATTAGCCCTTTCCATAAACTGTTTGAATTATGAGGAGTGGTGGTGGGTCATCTTCAGCAAAACATAGCCTTTAGCTTCTTAGCCGTTATGCTAATGACATGTACCTCATACAACCCAATTTAAAAAAAAAAAACATTTTTACTCTTACCATTCAAGTCAGCTGATGAGTTTTATTATCTTAAGCCATTAAACCATTATCACAGAAGTCACAGGTTCACTTTTGATTGACACTAATCCTCCAATTGTTAAAGCTATAAAACCTTAACATTAACACAGAAACTTAACATTGGATAGCATCAGAGGTACAGCAGGCAGCTGATGCTGTATGGGCTTTTCTCAATCCACTGCTTTCTCAGAAACCAATCCTAAAGACTCCCATGTTAGCTGTACTGGAGGAAGGAAGCCTACTACACCAATCCCATTTCTTGGTAGGACTCCTGTCCCTCCACATACTGGTGACCCGCATCTGACCCTGGGAACTCCAGCACTTACGGCAGTGTTAATCTGGCCTCAGCAGCTATGAGTAATCACATGCACAGGATGGAATTATCCATATATCCCTCAGTTTTCTGCTACTTATCCAGGTTTGGGCCTTGGTGTCAGCGGGTTAAGACAGGTAACCCGGTCACTGAGGCATCCTCCTAGACACACACATGCCCTTTTGGTTCCTCCTGAGGGATCCCAGGGCCTTCCAGGGATCAGACAGCAGGGAGGGAATTAGCCAAAGGGCTGTTACAAATACCCAAAGGAAGCTCCAGGTGCTATTTGGGGAAAGACGGCCTGAAATAACTTGCCAGCTAAGCCAAGATGATTGAGACGAGGGAGTCACTCTGTTCTTAGTACCAACAATTAATTAAACAGAGCCGGAGTACTTTCATTTCAAAGATAGCAGGATCTGCTTAAGTGAGCCAGGGCTGAAAGCAATATTGATTGCTGCTTTTCAGACTGGTTAAAAGACAATTGAGTCAGAGTATTATTCATGTAGTCTGAATATTAAAGGGACAAGTGGTTGAGAAATGTTTTCTGACATAACTCTGATCAAATATGTCACACTATTGCATTTCCTTTACAGTTTCATGATGTGCAGTCTTGGTGCCAGTAGCTCACAGTTACACAGGAGAGCTCTGAGATATGAAGTGTTAGTCGACAGTTTATCTTAACAAAGCAGCAATTTAGCTCTATTTCTTTAATCTCCAGAAAGTAAAATGCTTCTTTTTGTGGTCTTTTTATTTCATCTTTCTCTGTCGGATCCCCTGCTGAGGACAGAAAGCTGCCACAAAGGGCTAAGAGAAGGAGTTGATGAGAAGAAGAGGCAGTGTAGGAGAAAGGGGAGTTGAAAAAGAAACAAGATTGTAAAAAGATCAGATTTTTTAAGACATAAAAAAAACTATACAAAACAGTATTATTGTTGGGGATGAGGTTTGAAGGGATCTAGAACACTGCAATACATCATGATACAACATGATAAAATAAAATAAATGATTCAATAGGAAATGAAACAAAATTAAATTAAACTTGAATATAATTAATACAGACAGAATGAAACGAAAGAATGTGATGAAAACAACAATAAATATTTGTGATACAACAAACTGTATACAATATATTCTATAAAATATACCAAAGACCACAATTCCAATGAAGATGGGATGGTGTAAGCATAGTATTAATATAATTGATCTGCAAATCCCAAAGCATTTGCCACAAACTTTGGAAGTTTCTCCATAGAGGGGGCAAACTGAGCTTAACATTTCAACGGTACAGACAGGAAGAGTAAGTGAACAGTTTCTACCCTGTCTGTGACATAATCAACGACTGTGGACATACATAGAGTACATGAAAGATCAAGGTGAACGTGGTTCTCTATTTTTGATTTTTCTGTCTGTTTTGGTCGAGACAAAAGAAATATACGTGAGTTTCCTATTCTCGAGATCATTGGTACAGGAGACTTGCGTGAGACGTGCAGTCTGAAGGCTCTGACTTGATAACATGCTCTCTGAAATGACACCACACACAGCCCTGCCGTCACACTATTAAATGCACCCAGTGTGAAACGGCCCTTAGTTTGTCAAGCAATCATAAAGGAAGACTTTTGGGTTGGTGGGCCTCTGTCCAAATTCTAATCAATATACCTTAGATTTATGGGCACCTTTCAGGATCCACAAGGTTTCCTTACGAATTATTTAAAAACAACTGCGAAATAATAATAATAAAAAACAAAACTGATAAATTCAGCAAGGTTTTGCATTCAGTTAGAAAGTACATTTAAAGAGTAGTTATTCATTTAATGGAAAAAAAAAAACATTTTATTGGAGATGATTGAGAAATGCTTGGCGGAAATAAAATAAATTCAGACCTGAAATGAGGCAGAGAGGTGTGGCAAAAGGAAAGAGAAAGGATGAGAGAAAGAGAAGTGAAGGAGGGAGGGGATGAGGATCAGAGGAATGGGTAGCAAAAGTAGACAGAGCAAGGATAGGAGTGAGAGAGGGAGGTGTCAAGATGGGGTTAAGTGGGCCATGATGTTACGCGCACACCCACAGCTCTATCACATACTGATGCACAAACACATACACCTACACAAACACAAACACACACCCACACACAAACACATCCACACACACACAGTGCCTCTCTCTCCCCTCAGGCCCGGCGTGTCTTCAGGCTTGGTGGCTCTCTGGCGGTGATCCGTCTCCACATTAAGCGAGGCCTCAGATAATTCCTAAGCCTCCTCCATGGCCGATCCAATAAGGGATAAGGCTCTCGGCTGGCCATGATCAACTGACAATCTGTCCTCTCACACGGCTACTTTAGAGGAGGCCAGGATTACCCTGGCCAGCCCAGACACGGTACACACAGTTCACAAGAGCAAGGAGCTGATGTGTGTGCACGTATGTGTTAGAGGGAGAAAGAAAATGAACCGCTGAAGAAGGTTATATATGGAGGTGAAACTGTGTGGGGGGTTTTAGCACAGGTATGTATCAAAGACTAAAAGACATGGACATAGTCTCAGTAATATCCACAATTAACATTGGTCCCCGTACTGTAAATGTTATCTTAACTTTTGACTAGAGACAGGCAAAGAGGTGGAACTGAGGCAGGCAGAAAGCAACCTGGCAAACTGCTATGATCTGCCCACCAGTCAGTTCAGCCATGCCTGTAACAATATCATATTTTGCACAACTCTTTGCCTCATTTTAATCAAAATGCAAGAGTTATAACTTAGGGAAGGTCACATTTGGCTGCCCTCAGATGGATGAGGTGAGTGACCAGTGTGAATACAGAACACAGAAAGTAGAGGATTTTATCCCCATTGCTTTCTTTAAATTTTGGTGAAAGCAATGCCTCTATACACAAATCATTAAGTAAATGTGTTTAATGTGGCATGAAAAAAAAAAACATTGTGTTGCTGAAGATTTAGATCTGCATCTGGTTCGACCATCAAAATCTGGTGAACATTCCATAAAAACTTTGTCAAAATCAGTTGACAACTTTTGAGTTATTTTGCTCACAGACACTCAGACAGACAAGCAAAGACACAACCAAATGCCATCCAAATATAACCACTTCTCCCATGTGCCATGACCAACTTTCTCTGAAAATGGCATCAAAATCCATTCAGAACTTATTTAGCTATTAGCACAAGTGTGGGAAACTGCCCTGCTGTGTGTTGTTCAAAAAATCCTTAAAAAATATTTTGGATTGGAATTGAACTGGAATTCGGGACTTACCATTGGGAAAAATTTCATTATTAAAACATTGATTTTTATTCTTTAATCTTCTGTCATAAAAAAATTGAATGAATCAATTTGATCACTATGTAGCCCAGTAGGGCTGAAAGAATTATTGCTTCAGATTGAAATTGCAATTTCAGACAACACAATCATGTGATCGCCAAGGCTGCAATTTTTTGCGGTGCTCCTGACTGACCCAGGATCTGTTGTGCCAACTATTTTACATATGTTGTTTTACAAATTTGCAGGCAATTTGCATTTACGGAAGTGCTGGTAAGCAGGTCAACAACACAATACAATACTGTTTAGGAGCAGAGGTTGGAGTCTCCCTTAAATAATGAAAACAGGTTATTTATCATCAATATTGCATGATGAATAATGTGTTATGTACTTTTTATCATTGATTTTCTTATTGTTGTCTATACTGTAAACACAGTGAATGTGGCACTGAAGCTTGATTTGAAGAAAATCATGAATCAAATTGAAATCGCAATATCTGCCAGAAAAATCGCAATTAGATCTTTTCCTAAAATCGTTCAGCTCTATAGCCCAGCCCTAGTTGGGGGTGAAAGTGTCTGAAAGAGAATGTTTTCAGAGTTTCACTTCTCTGACAGAAACAGCAGGACACATCATTATACTGTGTATCAGTTTAATGAGAGAAATGTCAATGATAACTAAAGATAACTCTGTCAAGGGATTTGCAGAGAGGTATTATGTGTCAATTATTTTGTTCTTTTTTTCTCAAATCACGTACTTGTGATTAACAATTAATTTTCCAAGTACTTAAGCTTCAGAGAAATCTTCAAAAACTATTGCTTTGACTTCTTAGTATAACTGAGAGACCAAGTGTTCATCAGTGAGTGTGTTGATACTGAAATCTGTACAAGTCTATAAGATCTTAATCAAATAATCCAACCTCAAAAGAATTTCCGTTTAACAAAAAGAAAGGCGTAATCAGCAGCAAGAACTGGAATGCCATAGGGTGAAACACCAAGTGTTACAGAGGCACTTCAGGCTTTAACAAGCCCTCATGCTGTATATTAATCAGATGCTGCTGCAGTCAGCTGATTGGGGGCAGAAAAGCTGCCATAAAAAACATATGAACAGAAATGAAAAACAAATATGAATCAATCAAAACTTGGCCTTGAGGGATTCTCACTCTTTTGATTAATCCAATTTGCTCAGGTTTTTGAAAACTATAAATAGCAATGTGTAAATAATAATAGCAATTATGAATTGATCAATCTGGCTGGCTGATATGGTAAACCAAATGCTGTGAAAAGACGGTTTAGATAGCCTATTCGCCTTTCACAAGGAGAGCCAGGCAACATGTGATAAGCATCGACATTCTAGCCAACAGAGTCTGCCTTGGAGACACTCCTGATCCCTTTTTCCATTGGAATAGGCTCATTTTAACACACGCACACACACACACACACACACACACACAGAGCACTGTGCAGGGCTTTGATAAGCGTGGCCCTCCTCTCTCTCTCTCTCTCTCTCTCTGAGTAAACAGCGTTTTGGATTAGGCAGAGTATAATGAGAGCAGGGGGCTATCTGCCCACCACGCCTGCATTGTGGCCCCCCGTTCCTCTCTGAGGGGGCCAGGACCAATCTTTACTCTGCTATTTATCCCCCTCCGCTGATAGCTTACTTATCTGCTGCAAATGCCAGGGCTGACTGCCTGTCTAACTGGCCCTGTAACTGTCTGCTTGCCTTCTTGTCTGCCTGCCTCCATACCTGGCCTGTCTGTCTGCTGTCCTGTCTTAAATCTTGAAAAAGCACTGAGACAAACACAACACTGCCGTCCATGTGATCACTTCTCCACTTGTCTGTCATCATACCTCTAAACAAGATTGATTCTGTTATCGAATTTCATCTGATGAGTGTTGCTATTGCAGAGGAAGAACTGCAGCAAGAGAAAGTATCATTAATTCATAGTGCCAGTGAGAAAGCTGAACTAATATTCCTTAACTAGAAAGGTATAAGTTAGGTGGACATGAGTGATACAACAGCTGTCATCATACTGTTCTTAATTTGTTCTGTTACTTACCTCATCCACACTCACTGTGGGGATGCCACTGGACGATTAAGTTTAGATTAAAATTTACAATCATTTAAACTTTCTACTCTCACTCCATAAGCATGTGTTAGCTGAAGACTGTTGTTTCAATGGTGAGTATTGATCCAAGCCTATGTAATCATTTGCTACATCTGATGCTAATTGTATGATTTTGGGATAAGGAAGAACAAAACAATTTGTAGAGGATCTTATGCCAATGATCTGTGTCTTCACAACATTTAGTTGATGTTTCATACATTTTGATAGCACTCCTGACAAAGCAAGAAAGCACCCATGTTGAGAAAAGCTGTGCTTGGCTCAGTTTTGTCAGAAAAGAGAGTGATTCTATACTCTGCTGCAAACCAAAAAGAAGCAATACCTTATGTTCAGTAAACTCATTAAATCAAGTTTTGGTTAGGAGTAAATCAGAAATAAACCTTCCAGAAACTCATCCAATATTAACCTAAAGGGCATAGAGTATTATTGTTGCTCGAAAGTCAACAAGAGAAAGTGATGATGAAGTGAGAAAGAATCAGTGGAAGCTTTGGAGTTTGAGAGGCTGAAATAATGACAGGACCTGCATCAGCACAGGATAAGAATCCCATTAAAAGTAATTATTTCTGTCCAATAGCAGCCCTGTTTAAGTCAGTTAGTGGAGAGATGAAGAATATTTATCTCTTGTTAATACACTTTGACAAGGGTGACCTGAGATGTTTCACATTTCTAACAGTGCTCCAACTAAAAAAAGGTTGAGCAACATTGGACCAAACACATTCCTTCCAAGGTTTTTCTGATTTTTATAGTGTTCCCTTACATTGGACGGTATTATGGATAACTGATTTTTATGTTTAATATCTATGAGTCAATATCTTGTTGTGTGAAAGCCAATTTGGGTAACTGACTGAAAAGGAGTGCCAATGGGAGTATCTACACTGCAGTATCTAACTATCAATACTTCTACAAATACTCTGTTGGTGTAGAGTACTTCCACAAAATATCGATACCAAATAAGCACTCAAACAACACCTATGTCTGTGCTCTTCTCCTCCTTTCTGTGTCATGTGACTGTGGAGATTGATCAGACTTATCAAACAACACTCAGCCACAACTGAAAGCCTATACGCAGCAAAATCTGTTTAATAAAACTAAGTAAAGTTGTTTTGATGGTCCACACAGCAGAAACTATTTTTGGAGAGTTGTTAAATTAACACTACTGAAGTTGTAATTGTTGACTATTTTTGTTAAAATTTAACCATTTGTAACACTTAACATTGTGACTTATGATCAGCACTTCTAAGTAGTTAGAAATGCACTCTCAAAGCGGGGTGAGAATTTACAGCAAAATTATGATTTAAATGGCCCTGACAAATGCAAAATCAATGCATTCAAATGCTCCTCACTTGGCAATTTAGTCAGTGTTGGAGCCTAACAGCACCAAAACCCAACACACTAATCGCAACCTCAAAACTGATATACTCAAGAAAATTTACAAATCTTGAGAAGAGATTTTTTTTTCTTTCTTTTGTCCGAGTTAAGCGTTGAGAAAAATAAGAAAAAGATCAAGAGCTGTCACCAGGATCCTTGCATACATTGTATTCATATTTCAGAGTTGTTTTTTTCCCCTCATCAACCAGCTTTATTCAACATCAGTCCCATCATGCCTGGTCTTGTATTTGCTGAAGAATGTAATGCATGTGTCCTTGTTGAAATCAAATTTTGGTAACATCCACCGGCGGAACAGGGAAAGTGCATGCTGCAGAAGGAGAGCTGAATGAAGTATGGACAGAGATGGCAGGAAGGACAGATTGACACACATATGCTATGCAGGGGAGGAATGATGGAGTGATAGTAGGGAGAGTGAGAGGAGAAGAGAGACAGTAAGAGGCCAAAACAAAGAGAGAGTTTGACATGTGGCTAATAGACATATCAGCAGTGAGGTGTGGGGTTTAGCTGGCAGAAGAGAGCTTTGCAGAGCTTCATTCATTGATTAGCATACGGAGAGTGGCATGGGGCCGTGTGACAACCCCAGATTATGCTGCGTGCACACTCACGTACACACACATAAGCACACACACACAATAAAGATTGCCACAGATTGCATCTCTGTCTTTCCTTGGAGAAAGGCAAGGATGTCAAATTACAGGGTGTCACCTGCAGCAAGCTATCTAGTTTCCTTGAATGTTAATGTATAAACAATTAGGACAGAGAGGTGAAGAAAGAGAGGGGACTGGGGTGACGGTGGGAGAAAAAGATGGAGGAACAGATGGAAAAAGAGGAAAACTATGGAGGGAAGGAGGGGAAGTGGGCAGAAGAAAATAAGGAAAGTGTGCAAGCAGGGGAGGTACAGGACAATTGAGATTTAAAATGACTGATGAGAGGTTTTTGTTTCTTGGATCATGGGAAAAGAAAAAAACAATATGAGAAAAGCTGACAGTTGTCCATGAGCCTCTCATTGTAGAAAACTTGCAGTTTTCTCCTGATGTGAACAGGTACCATGTGTAGAAATAACACCATCATATCCCCCACAGAACAATAGGACAGGAGCTTAAGAAGCACAAATCTCCACCAAGGCATTTTTAGCATTGCTGGGCGAGTTATTGACAAACATATGGAAAACTGCCTCACACTGTTAAGAAATCCTTTTAAAAAATCCTTGATCTGCATCTAGATTCAGGTCACCCCCAGAATTGTATCACTTCTTCCTTGTGCCGTAACCAATACTCCCTGAAAATGTCTTGAGAATGAGTTGAAAGTGTATTGAGTTCTTAGTTAAACTATGGAAGCTATCCTGTCTCGCAATATTAAGAAATCTTTAAAATATTCCTGGATCCACATCCAGGTTTGGTTCAGCACCAACATCTTTCTACTTCTTCGTTATACCATTACTAACATTCCCTTGGACAAATATTGCATCCGTTACAGACATCTAGTAGTTGGCCACATTTTGCTTCAAATCTTTCTGTATGCTATCTTTAATATTTGTTTACACTTAAGTCACATTTGATCACACAACATTACCAGCCTAAAGAGTAGAGACACTGGTTTTGTTGAATGAATCTATTGGTTAATGGTGTTTTGTGTTGATCATCTTGTTACGCACCACAAACTGTAAGAACAACACAGATAAATCCGGCATTATTGTCCTCGTGTTGGGGTCTCTTTCAGTTTCTACACTGGTTAAGGTATTGAAAATCTTTTTGTCTGTGCCAGTGATAAGCAGGTTCACTGTTACATAAACATCAATTCAATATAAAAACTCTTTGGTTTCAAATCTCAGACACACAATGTGCATGCATTGCATTGTGCAAATTGCTGATTTAATTGCAAATTTAAAAAAGGCCACAAATAAATTATCTTCTGCATATGGTATATGTAGATATGTGTAACAATGGAAGTGAAATCAGAGACTATAATGCAAAGGATGCTAGTCTTAGCCCACAATACAATACATTTAATGATAAAATTATTTAATTCATATTGACTTTTTTAATCTTTGTCAATAACAATGCAAAATATCTCCATTTATGTCTTTATTAGAAAGTTGAAAAAATCTAAAAATAAACATATCTTCCAAAAGATTTTTAAAAAGTATTAAGTTCAAAATGATTTCAGTGTTTTTGAACAGTGTGATGAATATCAAAGTCAATCGATTTAAACTGTCTATATTTATGCTATTTTTTTTTAATGAATTATTAGTTATTTGAAGTACCGTGTTGTACTGTCTATCCTGTGATAATAATTTAAAATGTTATTAGTTATTATTTTAAAGCCAAATTTGGAAGAATCTTATGATTATTTTGAATATCAATGTACTCGCTAATGGTTGAATCAAACGTTGTTTATTGTAAGGTTAGTTTAAGTGGGACAGGAGCAAACTGTACACTTGAAATTCCACTGAAAAATCTCTAACCCCACTTACACACACAAACACAGCCACACACAAAAAGAAATAAACAAACTATTTTTACATTTCCAACATTGAAAACCATCATATAATGATGTTAAGTCTCTGCAACCAACAAATTATGGTATTTTTAGCATTACAGAAGGTAGTAATTTACTTCTGCATATTGCCAAAAAGCCAGTGACATACAGTGCTCAACAAACTTATCAGACCACCGCCCAAAGTACGGTTTATGCCTTGTCTGTCTGAAATAAACAGCACTGGTAATTAGCATAATATATTCTTCCGTTTCTGTAATGGTTAATGCACCAGTATGTAGAAGCTCTTTGAGCAAAATTATATTTTGAATGCTAAAATATTGTTATTTTCATTACCTATAAACTGTCAAAATTCCCTGCTTTACAAAAAAACAGAAAAAAAGTAATTATAAAGCACATTATAATTTCTTAAGATGTCAAATTTTAGTTATTTACTTGCATTGCTGAAACAGAAAAAATTAGTTTTGATGGTTGAATGTTATGCTTGATTAGTTTCTGACTTCTCAGAGAAGCCCAGTGAGCCAGCTCAAAAATGTTGAAATAAAAAGGTGAGTATAGCTTGAAATTTGTCATTTCTGTTTATAAAATGCATGTTTAATAACATTTTCAGTTTTAAAGCTGTATATAATGGATTTCTAAATCACCAGTGTTTTCTCGTTTTTATGAGGGTGGTCTAATAAATTTGTTAAGCACTTTTTCTGTATGTCAGTTATTAACAGTTTACATATTTTTCATTCATTTTTATATTTCATTTGTAGCCATCTTAGTGGCCTTAAGATTTTTGCCACTAGTTTAACATTCAGAATATTTCTGAAAAACTACTTCTCTATCACAACCAGTATTAGGTGCGTTTATGAAAACAGCAGATTTCTAGTTGGAATATATCTGCTTTTATGCGCATTTTGATTTGTGTGTTCCACAAATTATGAGCTGTACACTACAAAATTATCTGAATTCAATGAGAGCGTCACAACTGACCAGGGGAAGGAGGGATATGTTGTAGAAAAGTGATCCTAACAGGGAATGTGTGTCAGAGCAGAGAAACACAAATCACATGCCCCTACTTGAGCATCCAGAGTCTGCCCAACGAGAGCAGTGATGCCTTAAACATGAGACTCAGATTTTCTATCTGGTGAAGAGGAGCTGAGGGGTGAGGAAGGGAGGGGGGATATAATGTGTAGGAGAGGTTGTAGGGAGCAAACAGAGGGTTGAGGAAGGTAAACAAGAGGGTGCGGGTCAGGTTTAGATGCAAAGACACAGCTTTGGAGGTTATGTTGGAAAAGTGACTCAGAATTGTTTTTTTTTTGGTGTAAAATGTCTGGTAAAATTCAATATATGTTTAGTAAACATCCATGTACCACTGTGTTGTCTAGTTGGATGCACTGCTTGTGTTGGATGCCTTTTAAGGATGGGGTTATGTGTCTCAGAACAGCTACACACTGACAAAGTTTCAGTGAATGAAATAGCAAAAAGCTGATTATAACTCAAGACAAAAAGCAACAAAAATCATCACAACTAAGAGGCTATGAATAGAGGGTATTATGTATTTCTAAAAACTGGCCAAGGCCTGGCACACACATAAAAATCTTAACCATTTCTGAAACTGGTAGAGACAACTCATATATAGACAAATGATGGAAGATTTAACAGTTTTTCCTTGTAGTGTGTGGTGTGCCACACGAAGGTTAACATAAAAAACCACACATCAAACGACTCAATCCCCAACAACCAGGGCCTCTACTCTTGCTGCTTCAGAGCAAAATCTGCATAAACAAATTGACACTGTCAGAGTTGATATTAAAACTTCTTAAGTGTCCATATGGGTCCACACTAGAAAGTGTTGCTTCCACTTGTTTTAAGAGTTTACCCTTTAACCCTCATCAAGTGTAATTTAATCATTCTGGGGGTTTATGGAGGAATGCACTCTCAGATTATACTTTTTAACTACTTCAGAGTTAACTCTACATAAACACTGTAAGGTGTAAGCAGTGATGTATTTATTTACTGTATATTAATGTCGAAAGTTAGCTGAAACAAAGACACTGTGTTTGATAAGACCACACATTTATAGAAAAACATTTGCACTGCCATTATTGTGATGTGGGCTTGTGGCCTCTGGTTGGAACTTGTCCAATAATGGGGGATGGCTGGATGATTGACTCAACAAGTGTCACTCACAGCTTTAGAGTTAGAAGTGAAAAGTTCAGAGTTAAATATCCTACAGTGACACCTATGGGTTTGATTTACTGAAACGCCAGTTTAACACTTGCTTTTGACGCTAACTCTTTTTCAGCTGAGAGTAAATTTTCATGAACTGGACTTCATCCAGTGTAAAAGTAATATACACTTTTTCATGTGAAAAGTACAGAGGATGCTTGGCTGTCCATGGTGCTCTATCAGGATTTCTGATCATAAACATTCCGGTAAAACATCCATGTATGTTTTTAAGAGTATTTGCTGTAGTGTCGGGTGGTAAAACATTATCCATACCATCACCGGTATTAGTTATGCCATGAAATGGAAGGCTCAACCTTTCAGCCACAGTGGAAGACAAAAAAAGTAAATGAGTGATACGTGACATAAGCTCAATTAAGCTCTGTTTTTGCTCTAATACCTGCAGAGCAGAGCTAGAAGGACTCACACACACAAACACACACAGACCAAAAGCACCAGCTCCTTGTCTTGTCAGGGTGATGTTAAGGGACTTTATGTGATGCACTGCTATCACTTAAACATTGATTTCTGCTCCCTATGTTAAATGTCTGTAAAAAACAGTAGCACTAAATATGTGTATGCAGTCTGTTTAGGACTACCAAACAGTGCTAGAACAGCATAACTTACCATCTCTTTATTGAGGCGCTGCAGCACTAATTTAAATCTCCATAAAAGCAGCTGATATAGCAGGTTGGGAGTTCTGGATCTGTATTGGCTCGATTGTTTAAAGGAACTATATGTACTTCTTAACATGTATTTATCACCTTTATCGATGATGTATAATCAGATGGTTGTCTGAGGTGAAAAGTGAGCTCTCTCCATCTTCCTCAGTTGCCTCTTTAAGCCTGTGGGCTCATTTCATCATAAGAACTGCAGGACAGATTTTTTGTGAAAATTCAACAGATGTGACAAAAGTACATGTTCACAACTTCCTCAACTCTTGACTTAAGAAATATAAGAAATATTTTTCTTAGGTCCACTCACAGATAGCAACAGCAACTAAATACAGTTTAGAGGAAAGCTTGACCCTAAATGAAGTCTGCCAACACAAGTAAGTGACTGTCCTCAAGCACAACGTACTATCTCAAACTTAATGCTAAAATATGAAGACAGAAGTTTATCTGTTGAAGACGTCCAGCAGAACATAACTGTGATCAGCTGAGGATAACTGGAGTAAACACTGGGCGAGACCATATAATAATTCTGTTTCTACTGAATTTGTTAGATATTATACTATGTGAACTATATAGTATTTTAGTGCTCTATTTTTACTATATAATGCTTAACAATGTAAGCATGCCTGCTGCACTAACATAACTACCCAGTGAGGACAGAATTTGGCTAACATTGCTTCAGTCCATTAATATGATATTATTCTGACTACTCGAGCTCAAGGGGATGGTAGATTGGCTAATTTAACATTTTTTATGATTAATCAAAACAATCAGAGGTGGTTGAGAAGATACAAAGCTAGCTACAAAGTCTGGACGTTCTAACTTTATGAGGACATATTTGGAGGCTGCATTTTCACTTTGATAGACTTTCTTGGAGCCTTTTTTTTCTTAAACTTGCCTTTTCTCTACATTGGTTCAGGAAAATTACTTAAGATGACATATCATTAGAAGGCTGCATGCCAGTGCAGCAGGTTTGAGCTCATGCCTCACAGGTTGCTGGTTTAACTGCTCGAGTCAGTCAGATCATAAACATGTGTAGTATGTTATGTGAGGACTCTTTATTTGTCCTTGATTGTGTGAATGTTTGTCTGTTTCCATGTCAGCCCTGTGATCAGTCAGTGATCAGTCCAGGGTGTGCCCTGCCTGTCGCTCAATGCCAACTGGGATTGACTTGCCCAAGGACACAGTGCTATGTGACAGCCACAGCTGGACTTGAACTTGCAACCTTTCAATTACTGTACTAGAGAGAAAACAACTGCCGAAGTCAAATTCCTTGTATGTGTCGCATACTTGGCAATAAAAAACGATTCTGATTCTGATTCTGATTCTGATTCTGATTACCGGCAGAGTGTACTATCAGACTGCACCACCAATGCCCCATCTGATACACTGCCTAAGTTACTTGTTTTTCAGCACAATAATCAATACTCCTACCCATTTTTGATCCTACCAACCAAGTCAGAACCCGCTCTTACCATCGCAGAAGTATGCAATTGCTTCCCTGATTGCTTTTCAAATTTGGCCAGAGAATGCAGCAGAAAAGGAGAAAGGAGAGGCTGGTTGGCAGAGTCAAAGCAGTTTATAAGAAGGTGAGGGTAAGGGAGAATGAAAGCTAATGCATCGTTCAGATGTGAGTTTGTTGGTCAGAGTATAGATGATTCAAGGCAGTGGTGGCAGGGTGCTAATTTGGGAGGTTCACAACAGGAATAAGAAGACCCTCTGGGGTCTCTCAGTTGCTTTTCTCTCCCAGCTGAAATAAAATGCAGTGCCACAAACTAACCAAGAGAGGCCAGTGAGTATGTGCACATGTGATGCTGCAGAGCATGTGTGTATTCCCAGCTGAGATGGTGACAGTGTGTATTTGCATCTGTGCGTATGTGTGTGGGGGTATGTTCACATCTGTGTGTGTTTAGCTGCCTGAAGGCGCCCTGTGTGCAGGCGTTTCATTGGAGAGGCAGATGAGCAGGGCAGATACCCTCGGGGCGGCCTGGCAGTGGCCAGAGCTTTATCTAAGCTGAAATGATTTTAGCACTCCGTTTTGGAGCACTAACCCAGCAGCAATGTCACCTCATCCTCCTTCTCCTCCTTCTTCTTCTCCCTTTCCTTGTTTTTTCTTTCATTCTTAGTCACTTTGTCATTTTTTCCTTCTCTCCTGCTTTTCCTTCCTCCCTTATCTGCTCCTCTGAGCTCTCTTGTCTTTGTAGATGTGTTGCTGCAGGCTGCTGTGGAGAGAAAATGCTGACAGGTTTATGTTTAGTTTGTTGTGCCTCTTGGTGTTTTATTAAAACTGCTGAGAATATTTTAATGACTAGTGTGTCGCAGAAGTACGGGGGGTATTAAGAGGCATTATAAAATGAAAATATTGCTGTTAAAAGTTTGTGTAACAAGTTTAAAAAAAAAAAAAAACTATAAAACGTAATTCAATTAAAATCATTTTGCATATGCATCTGTTAAATATTAGCTATTCATTTTGTGCCCATAGAATCCCCAAAAATAGCAAATGACAATGCAACAATTTACCAAAGCTCAACAGAGCAGACATATAAAAACTGTGAGCAAATGGTCTGCACATACTCAGAAAGAAAATCAGGGTAGTTTATGCGCTAAAATCTCGAGTTTTTGATTTAATTCTCCAGGAAAAATGTATTTATAAGACTGTAAACTATTTAATACAAGGTATGACATTTCCCTCTGATATCCTCTTAATCAAAAAAGACAAAACAAGTAAAAATTTTAGACTCACAGATTATATTTTCAAACAAATGATTTTCTTTTTCTTTGATGGGACACTGTTGTTTAGGTTTTGAGTTCGTTTGTATTTCAAATATGAAGTACACACACACGGAGTAGGAGGAAGAAAAATGAAAAGAGAGAAGAAACAAAAACATCTTTCAGAAATGAACTTGTTGATGTTATTGTGTTACTTCAGCATCATCAACCATTTCCAGTGCTGTTGTTTTTAAAACATCTAACAAGGCATGATACAACAATGATCTAATGATTAATTAATTATTATTTTATTTATTTTGTTAATTATTCTTCACATTAGAGTTGTCTAAAAATCATAATTTTTGGATTAACCAGTAAAATACTGCTGTATTTTCGAATGCATTAACCATATTGGACAGTCCTCACTGATATAAATGGTGCCAATAAGGATGGCACTCATAGTTATGAATGAGATGTATAATAGTTATGAATGAGATGTATAATTAATACAGCCCCTGAAGCATGTAAGCCTTTGATTGTATGCGTTTCTGCAACTTTCTGAGAATTACCTGCACTAAAGAGCGTGCAATGAGAGGGCTTGAAGACTAACATAGCCAAGCTGCCTCCAAGTCCTCCAATTCATTTAAAACTTAATTAAAATCAATAAATAATTGCTCTGATATGTAACTGTGAAGTGTGAGGTAGGAATGTGCAAGTTTTGCATCTGACCAGTCCTCACCCCTGGGTGCTAATGGGAGCACATGTTCATTTGCTATTTAGACAACATGAGCACTTGGCATAAAAATGACAACTGTGTCAAGTGGAGAAAAGAAAAGACACGTGACTGAAACACGGAGGATGCTGTGGTATGTCTCCTCCACTCCCTCCTTCAACATCTGGAGACTCCAGGAAACTCTGCAGCAGTCCTTTTCATTGATCTTAGCTTAGCATTCAACATGATTCAGCATCATCAGATGATCAAAAAATAACAACAGCTCAGCACCACCTCTCATACCATCCACCTTATTCACAGCTTCCTGAGTAACAGACCACAGGCTGTGAGGACAGGGTCTGCTGAATCTGACACTACTGTCACCAGCACCGGAGCCCCCCAGGGCTGTGTCCTCAGTCCCTTCCTCTACACACTTTACACAAATGACTGCATTAGCCCCTCATCCATCACTTCATACTATAAATATTCAGATGACACTGCAATCCTGGCCCTCCTGTACTTCACACAATGGTGTACAGACAATTACCTCAATATCATCGTAGAGAAAACAAAGGAACTGGTCTTCAACACACACCCCTTCAGTCTCAATCCCATCTCCATCAATAGTAACACAATAAAACAGGCCAACAAATTCAAATATCTAGGACTCACCGTGGACAATAACCTATCCTTTGACCACCACATAATTGACATCCGTACAAGTTCACAGCAGAGGCTACATGCTACTGTTCACTCAGTGCACTCTCCATTGCCCCCCATCTTCTGCTACTACTGCACAAGAGCATAATCCAACCCATCTTGATGTATTGTTCCCCCACTTTCTGCAACATGCTGTCTGTCTCCAACAAAAGCAAGCTCAACAAAATCACACACATAGCCTCAAAAATATATATCTCAGAACTCAATGAAAGAGCACTAGCCCGCCTCGGCAGAACAATAGCCATGGACACAGAGCACCCCCTCAGTACCCACTTCAGACTTCTGCCATCACGTCACAGGTACAGGACACTGAGAAGGAGAAGGGCACGCTTTAACAAAAGCTTTGTACCATCTGCCGTCTCCATCCTCAACAAAACAACCCACTGATTAATGTGTCTCTTGTGATGTAAATACGTGTGCTCCATGTTTCCCATATGTCTTCTCATTTGACAGCCGCTGAAAAAAAATGTTCCATTGGGACAATAAAGTTATCTATCTTGGACAATAAAGTTATCTATCTTTGTTTCATTGCAAGAAATTGAGTGCAAAGCTTCATTGAAGTGACCTCAACTTTCAGACCACATAATACATCTGTATGATTATATGACATATTGAGTGATTGCCTATCAGTGAACTCAAGTAGGTCTCTAAAAACCCTACTGAATCTGCCCACTGTGAACACTGACACTTCAGTGTTGCTCTGTTGCATTTTCCCTGCAGGGGGTTTGACATTCAGACCCTCATACCTAGCAGAAATGGTGCTTTACAGGAAGATGTAAGAGGACCACCAGTACCTGCCACCTCCCACAACTCCAACCTCAATGTTGCTTAACATATCCCATATTTTACATGACGCAGAGATACGTCAGCAATCAGAGCCATTATCATCATGTTAACAGTGAGGGTACTTTTCACATCTCCCCTTCCCTGCCCCTCCCTATCTCCCTACCCACAAGTATCCACGCCAACATCACCGGTCTCCACTTGCTCTCTCACTGCAGTTACCTCCGTTGCCAATTAAGTGGTATTACAAAGACAGGCCGCTAGCTGAGCTTAACTGCATTACAAGTACAGGTACTATAGCCTGAAATTGTGTGGGAGAGAGAGAGTGAGGGGAAGAGTGGAGGGATGAAGGTTTGTTCAGAGCTGCAAGAGACAGAAAGAAAAGGGTCTTAAGGGAATTGTCAACTAAAACGCTCTAATCACAGTGAAAGCTGCGGACAAAGAGCACCCACGGACACCAACGAAGCACACCCTGGAGGTGAGGAAAGGCCAATTTGCCCAATCTCTCCACCTTTTTCTACCTTCTTCTCTCGCTCTGTCCCACTGTATGTAAGGGTGAGGTTACCAAAATACTACTCCTGCCACAGCACTAAGGAGAGGATGAGAGCAGGGGGAAATCAGAGGAAGAAAAGAAGGAACAAATATGCAAAATACTGCTTTAAAATAAATTATTACATCACATATAACAGGTTTCCTTAAAACAGATTGTAGATGACATGATTAAAACCTGACTTTTGTCACATTGATTTACTTCTCTTGCTGTTTAACTCTGGTCTGTTTAACTTATAAGAAAGCTGATATCATGAGACAAATTTTACAGCATCCAGTGTTTCTCACTGGATGTACTGTTATTTTATAAAAATGTAATCAAACTAATCTACCAGGCTGGACTATGCCCTTTGCAAGGCATATAGTCACTGTCGGGCACAAACCTCCTTTTGCTAAAGTCAGACTACATAATTTTTTTTTCGGTAATGACAGTATGTCAGATTGGGCAAAATGGAGCAATAAATTCACACAGTGACTTACTCAATGAGCATAACAGACCACATGACTGAGACCCACTGCATGAAACAACTGATGTGATGATGGTGGAAGGAGGAGGGGCAACACCGAAGTGATCGTTGCACGTGCACAGCCCCCTGAGATCTCATTGGTCAATGTCTCTGATGTGGAGGAACAGATCGTAGGAGGCTGGACAAAAATCCAACCTGTTGGACTTTCTGTCGCAGTCATGAGGCATCACAGACTGTACTGTTGTTGTTGGTCATTATGACACACTACACAAGACTGAATGACTGATTTTTATGGCCAACAGGTCCTGAAACCCTATGACTGTTGGGTCGGCCATAACTGTGCATAAATCATGTAATCTGACCCTGTCTCAATTTTGTATTTTTTTTTTTTTATAAAACATTGCTATTGGTCATCTTTCATATTGGTAAGTGTGTTTTGAAAATCTTTTAACCAAATTAAAGTACAACTTGTTATCAGGTCACTGTAATATTCATTCATTTTGCTTAATGGATGAATTTCACGGATTTGTTTGGAGTTTTGCTCCCCTTGCAAATCTTGATGAACTTTTGTGCACCAGCAGTTTGATAAGATTATGCTTTGTTGCAAGACCTTGTTAAGGGGCTCAATAGCAGTATTAATTAGATCAGGTATATTTCATTTAAAGATTTGGAAAATGCTGAACTATCTTCACCCCTACTCACACCAAGGATTAGAAGAACGTGGAAACATCATATTGTGAGTATGGGTGCATGCTGCTACCTCTCCTCTCAAAGTAATCATGTGGTTTCCTAGCCCAACTTTGCCGCATTGCTACTTGGTACAGCAGGAGTCTCTTCAACCCTGTTTGCTGCCTACTAGGCACAAACGCAGCCAAACAAGTACGGAGAAAAGAGTATCAATAAATGAAAGCTGTTGGTGTTAAAAACGGAAAATACATATTGAAGCATGGACGCCTTACGGTTGGGAATTGTTGCGTCCCTAGAAGCTGCTGCTGTTTTACACAGTTTAAGACTGCATGGCTAATTTTAAAAATCACAAGCTTGATTAGCTGTTACCTCTAAAAAGCTGATCACCGGCTCCCTGATGGCTCTATTCAACAGCCCTGCTGATGATATGCTGTTTGGTTGAGCACAATTGGTATTCTTTGCAGCGATGCACAGGTCATTTCCTCATTTCCACCATGTCTATTTTCCAATCTTCAAGCTGGGAGGGCCTTTGCTGGGTTAACTGAGAGCCAGCGAGGACGTTGTAGGTTTTTAAATGAAAAAAGTAAACAAGAAAATCACAGCATTGTGCATATGGACATCCTCTGGAATGAATTAACAATATTGAACATGGACTTAAAACAATGATTGCAGAATCAAAACATAAGACACTTGTAACCCCCTCAGAGAGTGTCCATAGTCTAAGGTGAATACGCAGTGCTTGTACTGCTACACTGAAACAATATGAAGGCTGACCATTCAGCCACCAATGTATTGTATGACTGAGGACCTTCTTCTCCATGTGTGTACGGGACAGTCCTGTGCCCTAGCAGCAAATGTTTACTTTCTAATTTGAATGTAATAAAATATTTTTCATTCAGTTTCTCACACTAACACTTAGAAATCAAAAAGAACAAAATAATGTGGATTAAAACAGTGACATACATATTTAGTACAGGAGGAATCAATGCAAGAAGTTTGACATGATGGAGGGTTGGAAAAATTTAGAACATAGGAGAGTCTCAGAGCAACTGAGGGTGAAATAGAGGAACAGAGATGGAGAGGAGGATCAACAACAGGAAAAGAATACTTAAACACCTAGTGTGAGTGAGATTGTGTGTGTATCACTGGTCTGACATCCAACCCAGACAACATACAGAGAGCATGGCACTGGGACTGGGCACAGAGGGTTGTGCTGAATATTTCATATCAGGGATGGAACTCATTGAAATGTGAAGTGTGTGTGTGCATGAGTGTGTTTTTATCTTGGTCTCTCTGATACGGGGGGGAAAGATGATCTTGAGATGCAGATCATGACATGTTTTAAATGACCTCAGACTGGGGTAAAAAAAAAATTAAAAAAAAATAAAAAAATAAACACTTTCATCAATGAAAGTTTTTTATTAAGTTTTTTTTACATTTTTGAGTCATGTTTGAGTTTGTTTATTAGTCAGCTAAACAAGATGATAATGATTGATCGATCTGCTCAGAAGCAGCTGCAAATATTTGATCAGCACTTAGCTGACCCCTTTTTAAACAAAATTGAGGTTATTTATAGTCTAAGATTACTTCAATTTACATGAACAGTTTTTTTTTTAACTTGAAAGCTAGTTTTGACCATATCTACATGCCTAAATCTACATGCATTGAGTTGCTGGTATATGCTTGGCTGATCAACCATTTGCATTAACAAGCAGAAGAATACTGTACTTTCTCTTAGATGGACTAATTAGTACTATTTGATAAGTGTCAAAAAAAGACAACAGTCAACCGAACCATGAGAACCCTGAGACAAGTGAGAGGGAGGGAAGATCTACATGCACACACACAGAGCCAGGGTCAGTAATTGAGCGGGAGGGATAAGCTCTCATTCATCCTTTCTGTCTCCCTCTCACACATACACACACTGCAACACATTGCAACACAACATTTGCCCCATCATCACCCAACAAGACCAATTTGTTGCCAGGGGTTACCAGTTTGAGGGGACAATGTCAGCTGTCAGTCAGACGTTGTGAGCCTGCTCATTGGTTTACTAGTCAACATAACCAATGATGCTGCTTAGTTATTGAGACAATTTACAACAAACACATGATAACGCACACAGAGTTACGCACACACCATCTAAATTTGGAGAGCACTAAAATACAACCCCCCTCACACACAAACAGAGACACACACAGTCTTAAATAAAAAGCAATATGAGATAGAGAATAAAAATGCATTGGTGCTGAGCCATATCAGACGAAACAGAGCGTCACTGAGATTAAGTCACACAGGGGAGAGAGAGACACAGAGATGTGAATAGTGAAGGGCTAGATATCATACATTCATTTTAAACAGGGGAGGCTGGTGATTGAGTGAGAGAGTGAGGCTGTGAATGAATCTCTGTGTGCATGTGTGTGCATGTGTGTTTGCGTTTGCATACTGGCCCTAGGGTTGCAGCGGACATATTGACACAAAATAAACAGCGCTCAATCTCCCACACTGTGATTGCTGCTTCCATGTCAAGATAAAGTCCAGGGATGGGTGCAGCAGAGGCTGGCCTGTGGCTCGACAAAAGAGGACAGAGAGGAAGGTGCAGGGAAGTTATATCAATATCCATATCAGTTTTGTGTTGCAACACTTCATATACAAGCTGTTCCCTTGGAGTGTAAAGGCTGCTAAGGTAACAAAATTGATCAAATATTACCCAAGTACAGCCCCTAAGATCGTAGACTCCAGGGGTAGGGGAAAAAAAATGATGCATCATAGTATTGTGATATTTGAGTAGCAATAGTATATCGATTCAAGGTGGCCATGTGTTGATACTTTTTGATGTTAATGTTAATTTACAACATATAGTAAAGCTGTTGGTTCTATAGAACTGAAATTAATCACTCTTCAATTCCAAATGATGGTGCTGTTAAGCCATTTAGCCTGTGAGGTAAGCAGAGGTAATGTTCATTTTGCAGGAGAGGGTCAGTAAACAAATGTGGCAGCACAGGAGAGAATCAAAAGGAAGGTTCTGTTTGGTATTAACATCTGTTGTGTGGACTTTCATTGGACTTTTAAAGGGACCTAAGAGATGGGCATGACACATGGGTTTGAAAGGAGTGATACTTGAGAATAACATGTGGAGCCACACTGGGCACCACCCAAGTAAAGCAAAACCCAATGGCAGCAAAGCTAATGTGTTAACCTTGCTGAAAAACCAGCAACCGCTTGAAATGCTTAGCTTGCCAAAGGTACCTCCCAATTCTGAGGGAGATAATAAAATAGCTCAATTCATGACTTACTTTAGGGGCAAAGACTTAAGGCCTCACCATGATGAGGAAAACAAGGGCTTTTGTTGTATGCTGGTTGGAGCCCAGGTATGTGCCTCTGTCTCTGCATAATTTCACTGACACAGCAAAACTGAAGCTCCTCAAAGTAGTGAAGCTAAAAGTTGAAGAGCACAGTGCTCCATACAACCAAATGGAACAAAAAAGACTGTAAAATATGTATATTAATCAAATTAAGGGTCACATCCACAAAAAGGAAAACTTTGTGCTCTTTTATTAAAGATTGACTTGCACAACAGCGTGTAGAAGAACAACAGGAAATAACTTGACAGTCCTTGACACAAGCTTACGCTCACTGATCTCCTTCTAATTGATTTGTCTAATATAACGTAAAATACAGAATGTATGAAAGAAAAACATATAATTTAGGGAGAGTATGAGTTAAGGCCAACTGGACTGGTGTCACTTAGATTCATGTGATTAAAAAAAGTAAAATCCTTTAATACATGAAATCAACATACTGTCCACCCTGCTGCTTTTTAATATCTACAGTAGTTTAACAAACTGAGGGAAAGCTTTTAATACAGCATAATGCAGCTGTGGACAACAAATGCTTTACAAATCAATTATATCTGTCCAATCAAGTGTCATGGCTAAGTCAGGAAATTAAATAAGATCAACTCATTGTTAATGTACCATGCTATCACTGTGGCTTATTTGCTAAATTTTCTTTTTACTTGAAAACGTCAAAGTGACAGACAACACACAATCTTCTGTCTTCCTCTTTGGGATATTGCCATATTTCTAAGACACCTACTCTCTGCTCGATGATTTAGACAGGCTCTCTCCGAAAATACCAACAACTCACTTTGTGCTGTCTCTTCTGAACAAACTTCCCACCTGTTTGCACCTCTCCTCCCACTGAAACATTGTGGGAATAAAAATACCACAGACAGGTAAAAATGTTTTGCCTTCACAAAGTGCACAGAGGAGGGCTGTAAAAGTTCAGTGATAAGTTAAAACAGTGGGCTATGGTGGTTTTTGTGGCATTGTAATTAATAAACATTAGTACCAATGACCCTGACCTTTTAAGTCCAGAACCCGAGCAGTTCCTCCTTGGGTCATTGTGGCAACTTGCTCTCTTTAGATATGGCTAATTAACTGCTGCACACATGTTTAAAGACAGACCCTCCTCATTTCTCAGATGTTCAAATTGAGACTTTGCATTGTCACTGGTCAAAATGTTAGCTCATTTGGGGCCATCCGAGGAATAATTATGTTTCTATCAATACTATTAATTTTTACTTTTAGTCATTGATTTTTTTTTTCCCAATTTTAAATGCTTTTCTTGGTTTTGAAGCATATTTGAATAATCTTCTCATAAGTTAAATCAACCTTTAAAACTTGTGACCAATGAATCATTTTTCAAATGATTTATTGGTTGGTACGTACATATTATAAATGAATTAAAATGTAGACATTTTTACTCTAAACTGGGAATAATTCTTGCAGAGCCGGCCCTACCCAATGTGGAGCCCCAGGCAAGATTTATATGGCGCCTCCCTCCATCAGAGATTTACAAATAAAAGGAATCAAATAGCATTGTTTTTACCATTGTCTTTAACTAATAACATAACATGTCACCCAATTTACATGCTTAATAAGTTACAAATAAATAAAAAATCTGAAATACAATATAAATACCCTTAACACAAAATAAAAACCCTGTAAATAAGTGAATAAATAGTAATAATAATAGTAATAACTTATAAATACAACAATCAACATCAAACAATTTAAATAACCACACAGTTTGCACACATAAACTACATTTACACTATGCAATAACTATAAAAATGCAATAAAATAACTTATATAGACTTATTTTTTATTATTATTTGTAGCAACATTAACTGGGCATTGCTTTACATTTGAATCAATGTGAGCTCCATTTTAAGAGTTAACTAGTTTTAATATAATTATATTGAAGGTGATTTTTTTCCTGATTTTTTTGGTGAGCCCTGGAGGCCACGGTGAACTTAGCATTTGCCTATATTGCCTAATGGGCCAGGCAGCTCTGACATCATGGGTGATACAGACTGTGAATGGAAAGTAAATATCGTGCCTCAAAAAAGAATCATTCAATTGTGTTTTTTCAGACTAGATGCTATACATTCATGCCCATTTAAGGGCACAAGATAAACACAAGATAAAAGTAGACGGCTGTAACTGAGCAAGAAGTCGACTTTTTGGCTGACAGCTGGTGATTGTGGAAATTCCTGGAAGTTCTGTGCATTGTAGAAGGTACCACTCTGGGTTGATATCTTCTGCTATTGGGCAAGGCCCTTAGCCTGAAGAGCTCACGTAGCTGTCACCAACAACTGAGGGTATTGGTTTTGAATTGGACCATGAGGACATACAATCAAATACAAAAGGACTAGGAATAAATATTTTAGCAAATACAAGCTGAAGAAGGTGGCATTGTAATAATGATGTTTTAGGAGATTAATTTGGAGTGGGTGTCTTGTGTTGGCAAGTGTGGTTAAAAGGCAATAAATTATATAATAATAAAGCTGTTGTGTGGTTAGACTCATAAGCCTGATAAGCTGCCATTAGTATCTGTGTTTAGTTGAGTACAGCAGTTTGTGACAGGGAGCCATGGGAGAGGGGGAATGCTAAGACTTAAGATACTGGAGACAATGAGAGACTAAGTTATTGCTATCAGGCCTGCGGGTGCGAGTATAAAAAACGGAATCATTTAAAAATGCAGGTACCGATGCGAGTGAAAATAAAAACGCATTGCGGATGGGCCTCCGATGAAAGACAGGAGGGAAAGAATAAGAGAGAAGAGATTAGAAATTAAATAATTTTCTGTATTTCTAACATCTAAATATCTTATGACCTCATTTTTAAGCTCCAACGCTCCCCGCGCAGCTGTCTGATCACCGTGCACACCTGGCCTCAGTCTCTCACTGTCACCGCCTCACATGTTTGGAGGAAATCTGAATATTAACATTGTGAGCGCTGTGGAATTCTTGTTGTTGAAACTTAACGCCAGCAATTACTGATTCAGAGCAGCATATTTTATTGGATAAAATTATGTTGTCAACTTTTGGATGAATTAAATCTCTCTTACTTAATGTTTGGACTTAAGTGGAATCTTTTTCAGCCTGATAGATACCGTCTGCTCTCCATTAGCTCTGTGGGTAAGAAGGACTAATGGGTTAACGACCAAAACATAAGATACTTAACCCTGGGAAAGGCTGTTTCGCCAAGAACACAAATAATGTTCTCTGCCGATGTCCTGATACGGTAAGACTGACTTAGCAAAGTATTTTTGTGTTCATACATGCCACACAATAGGAGAAATTCTGCTGCGCTATAGTTTTGAGATTTACAAATGAATGATAGTACTATAAGTACTAAGTATTCATTGTCTAGTGTGTGTGTGTTTGTGAAAGAAAAAGAAAGGGTGTGTGAGAGCGCGGGGGGTGGGGGGGGGGGGGCTAAAGTAGGTGATTGTGTATTTGCAGGTCAGGTCACAGGTCTAATGTACACAGGTCTGGATGGTTGAGGATTCAACATAAGGAAAATTGCAGGTAGCAGGTCAGGTTGTGGTTCTGAGACAAGTGGGTAGGTGAAGTCTCTGGTCTGCTGGTTGAGGATGACTGCCAGTGGAGAACAAGGTGATTGTCGCAGGTGCAAAGTTGCATACCTAATCAAAATCCACACAAACCCCACAGACAGGATAACTTTGACACTCATTCAGGGGTGCTTGGGTGACATGCCCACATTACATACATCTATATCGGGGCAGAGGCTTAAGATAACAGGGTAACTAGCCAGTAGTTAGGCTGTATTATTTAATTGAGGTTGGTGTAGCAGTGGGAAGGAGAAAAGAATGAAAGTAAGAAAGGGAAAAGAACAGATTGGGATTGTGTAAAAAGAAAAGCATCAAGGCATAAAGCAGAGTTAAGTGCCAGGACTTAAAGCTCTCTCCTTGTCTCTTTCCTCATCTCCCTCTATTCGGGCCACCACCAAACACAGCCCCCCCCGACCATCCCTCGCCAGAAATGAAAATTTCTCATCACCATATGAATATTGCGGGCGTGACAAGTGCGTGTAAACACACAAAGGCAGAGTGCTCAAATCCACTCACTGGGAGCTATTAAGTCGTCAGGCGGCACAGAGAGGCTGACAGAGGAGAGGAACAGTGTGAGTGTGTGTGTGTATGTGCGTGTGTCAGGAAGTGAAACGATGTGGTGGGCCGCCGAACGGAGCAGTTAGAGAGAGAGAGTGGACAGGCAGTGACAAAAAAAAAAGAACAAGGAAAAGACAGAAAGAATTGCTGGCAGACTACTAATTTTACTTGTCGCAGAAAAAAAGATCACCTAACCCATGCTCAAACTGTCAACGTCAACGTCACCTCAAACCCAGGGAAAGGTGTGTGTGCAAGAAAGTGTGTGGGACGGATGAGAAAAGGAAACATGTGAACAGTCCATGAGCACAAAAAGGCAAAGACAATGTTTGTGCAGTGTATCTTTTTGTGTAGCAGATGTGTGAGCCGCTTGTTGAGGGTAGGCAGGAAAGTTTGGTGTGTACACATACAAATGCACAAACATGCACACACTCAGAAATTACATCTCTTGTGGTATTTGCTAACCTCCTAGTGTCAGATTTAATGGTGTTTATCACTCACTATGATGTATCGGTGTGTGTGTCACTCTCTGTATGTGTGCAGGTTGTTCCTGCTGATCAATGGACTACATGCCAAGGTGACCCAGCTCAATCTAACAGCTTCAGACTCTTCCTCAGTGCTCACCTTCCCGTTCAGCTCAAACTTTTTCTTTTTTTATTTTGTTCTTTCTGAAAACACTTTCTGTCTCTCATCAGAGAACCTCTTCTCTAAATTACTGACAGTACGATATGACAGCAGTCTCAGCTTATGCATTTGCAAGAAGTTGCAGAATTATCCATCCATCCATTATCTGTAATGCTTAGCCCTTTGAGGGCTGCAGGGGTGGGAGCCTATTCCAAGTGGCATTGGTATAAGGTACACCCTAAAGCAGTTGCAGGCCGATCATAGGGCCAAACAGAGAGAGGGACAACCATTCATGCTCATACTCACACCTAAAGGCAAATTAGAGCCACTTGTTAACCTGACAAGCATGTTTTTGGTCTGTGGGAGGAAACTGGAGTGCCCTTAGAAAACCCACACAGGCAGAGGAAGATTATGCAGATTCTGAAAAGAAAGATTCTGATTGAAACAGGGTGTCAAACCACCGATCCTTTTGCTGTGAGTCAGGCACTACCTGCTGTGCCATACCAAAGTTGCAGAATTAGATTCACCACAATGTTGTAATTGTTTTTCGTTGTAGTTTTTATTAGATTTGTTGGGAGGGGGAATTAATTAAACACTTTTTTTTCTTTGATCAATACTTATGATACCATAATCAGGGGCAAAACTTAATCAACATAAACCAAAACCATCCAACAGGGATGATGCATACCATGCTTTTTTTTTAGCTCTGAACTGTTAGGTCATAGATAAAGCTCTTACTCAGTTCTCCTCTTTAGGTCTGTATGATTGAACAGCTAAAAAGTGGATATATTATCACCAGTGTAGTGTTTCAACTTGGAAAATGTACATGTTCACTGAACATGCTCAAACTTTTGAAGAACGATAAACTGACTCGTATTCAGCCCACAAACAAAACATGGGCTGCTGAAAAAAATGAAGTTTTTCATTTTGGAGGCGGTGAACAATTGTTCATATTTCCAGGGGCAGCAGGAGTTTAGATCTCCATCTCCTAAGGTCGAGCTGCTGTATAGATTGGCTACTGATAAATCAGTATGGCTAATCAAGTTCATATATTAACTTTGATGACTGCTGAGGTATGTTCACAATCACTCATGTTCAAAAAACCTTCAACTTATACAAAGAGCACCTCTGATAGTGCTGTATTCATTCTGTCTTAGATGCTCTGTTAGAGCTCCTGCCTCTTTCAGGTCTCCTTGCCCACACAGGCTCAGTCCACTCTGATTGTTCACAGGTCACTCTGTGGTAATTGGTCAGTTCAGAGCTGTTCGGCACCATATTGTCAACAACTCTGTATTCATTTAAACCTCCATGCTCTGCAATGGGACTAAACTGACAACAAAACTATGGTAGGATGTCACACTGAAAGGTCTTTTAAGGGGAAGGAGCAGTTTTAGGCAACTGCTGGCTGGTCTATGAACATGGGGACAAGTCCTGATGCTGCAGGCATGTTCATAGACGAGACATGTTGAACACACTTAAGGGCATATCAAACTAAAAAAATGCAACATGGGCTTTTATAGTTGAAATATTAGTCTAAAAAGTACAAGCACTTGGTCTAAGGTTATTGCATGCTTGCCAGATGACCCCAGAGAGTTAATTTGCACAAAAATGATCTGTATCTGGATGCTTTGCCAGATTGTTTGATTAATAACAAAAAAGAAGATGAAAAGCAAAGATTGAGAGACTACCTAATTTGCAGTGTTTCAAAAAAATATTAATTATGATATCCTTTTCTATTTTTAATCTGACCATTGTGATTGTTTACTTAAAAAAGAATAGAAAGTCCTAACAATCCAAACTATTAAATCAAGGTACTCAGAGAATTGCACTTGAGAATAAATAGAATCTGCACCTAAAAATTTTGACTTAATTTAACTGTGACAAAGGCATTTTATCCCAAGACTAATGTCTATAGTTAGAAAATGTACAATTCTGGTCTGATTGAAATAGTACAAAAGTAAAGTTCTCAAAGTTAAAAATAACAAAGAGTATTTGACTTGTTTTGTATTTGCAAGTAGTGTGATGTTTTTGTGGGCAGGACCTAGTATGAGGCATTCTTTTGAACATGTTAGGCAGTGAAGGTTGGTGAGTTACTGTTGGCTTATTTTTGACAGTGACCAGGTCTATCTTAACACATGATGTCTTCTAGTCTCCAGAACTAAAAGTATTACTTGAAAAAGTAAACTCTCACAGCAACCTTAATTTCGAATGAGTAAACAGCGACATAACAACAACACGCATAGAACAGAGCTGTAGACATACTGAAGATTCAAAAGCAAGGCAACTGGACTGTGTAGAGTAGTCCAGTTGCCTTGCTTTTGAATCTTCAGAATGACCATGACCTGGATGAATGAGAATCTACACAGAAGCTGTAGACATACTAATCCTCTTTAAAAACAGACTGTTCACCAGGTATGTTTTTCTTCTTTATTTTACTCAAAACAAACCCTGAATAAAACTAAGGCTTTCCAACATAACCTTGAATAGCCCTGAAAGGAAGTAGCTTGTAAAGTAAATATCATTTTTCATTTTTGACCTTCAATGGCTTCCCTTAATTCATACACTCTTAATCCACAAATAATTTATTAATTTATTATTATTAATTTAAGATTTCTCAGCTGTCCTTTAGCTCATGATACTCAAGAAGAAGAAAATGATGGCTGTTTTTCAGGAGGTGACATGGTTTTTATGTAGGTCCTTGAACAGTGGATTCTATATCCCTCAGCTGTGTTCCCACAGAACAAAGATGTACTGGCAAAAGGTATATCAACATTAAGATTTTGCTTCATTTTATAACCCTGAGTATTTCCCCTCTTTGATATCTTTGCTACACACACCTGAAATCTGTTATGCAATGGCTTATCTATGCACTTCTGCTCTATGAACAATCTTTATAATCTTTATATTGTTAATAATTTTCCCCACAAAACCCTTGCATAAACAAAGTCTATTGTAATTAATTTAAATAAAAAGAACTGAAAATGCTAAAATATTTACTACGTTTGAAACAAAAGTAAAACCAAGGCTTAACAATAAAACATCTAGCTGGAAATAGTAGTTCAAGTCTGCATCCAAGGTCACAGGTCTTGATGCAGTCATATAGTACTTTTTCAAGTTTCACATACCTTTTTGTGTTTTACATGTTTTGTGGCATCATGACTTCTCTCACTCCCCTTTCTTACAGTGTCAGTAGCTGTCTGAAATGGCTGCTGAACTGACCAATCACCACAGAGCAGACTAGCACTAATCAGAACAGACTGGACCCACAAGAGGAGAGAGCCTAAAAGTGAAAGAAGTTCACACACGAGTGTCTCAAACAGACTAAGAATAGAGGTATGTATTTAAACTAGGGTTTTTGAACTTCAGCAGCTGTGAACATAATCTTGCAATCATCAAAATCAAATATATGAACTAGAGTCAAGGCAAAATACAACTTCATACATCATGTGAAAGAGTCAATAAAAATGTTGATTTCCCTTTTCTCTCTTTATTTTTCTTTCTTTTTCTTCTTTTTTTCTAACTTTGCAGAGCAGCTGGATTACCATATCTGTCATGGTGTGGACCCTTCTTGCAAAGCTATAAGCAGGAACACTTGAGATTGGTCTGAAAATGACCAATCAATGTCCTTTGAAGAGAAAGAGACAGAAGCTATGGGTGTGATGACAGCTTTAAAACAGTAGCAGCATGACAACAATTAACTCTCAAGCTTTTGTTGCTGTTGTTTTTCCTTCTGGGAATTGTTGACCAAATGTAGACTTTGATCAACAAATGTATCTTGCGATTTTATATTCTCATTTGTCTCTGTACAATCAGACTGCTTCATACAAGCAATAAAAGAACATGTATAGCACTCATACATTAACTTCACTGTTGACACCAAAGAGCTGGTCAACTGAATGCTTTAATATCCAACCTAAAGTTTACTTTCTCTTCAAACAACAGAGTTAATCAGCACCTCTGACTGAACATTACTGACATTCTGTGATTTAGATATCAGCTGGGCAGTCAGATTTTTCAGCCTATGCAGATTCAGCTGTGACATCAGCCCCTAAGTGGGGCAGGGGTCTATCAGTCAGAGGATCTGTTGGGCTGTAACCTGCGGCGACAGGTCCTTAACACGCCGTGCGGACAGAGCCGTAACAGATGCCCAGCTAAGTGCCTGATTAAAACTTAATGTGCAGAAGGAGCCGTGTGCAAATATGTATTTTCCTGAAAGTGTGTGTGTGTTGCACAATGATAGGGAGAATATGAAATAGGTGCCAGCCCTCCAGCGACAGAGGGGCCATGCCAGCTGCTTCTCTCCCCAGAGACAGGGCCCTGAAGCTGGGCAGCGAGGCAGGGAAGGCAGGGGGGGCTCTGGGGGGTTGTGGCACAGTCACAATACAAGTGGCATATGTGACATGACACTCCACTTATCAAATGAGATTTTTTAATTATACCACACCTCTTACCCACAAACGCATGCACACAAAAACACATTAACTTGAACATCAGACATTGTTTTGGCCCTTGGAGTCAAATCCTGAAACATTTTTTGACACAAAGTTGCAAATAAAACCCCATGTGTTGAGGATTACACAAAATGCGGCATGAATGCCAGAGGTACACCATCACTGATAAAACAAAGCCAGTTTATAAAATGTTTAACCTCTGCGACACACATTGTAAACTAGTGGAGCTTTTCACCTTGACCCCTAATCATTTTCAGTACCAGTGGCTTCATTTTCCATGATGGTTACGTTGATAGAGCCTCGTCGATGTTGGTCCAAACTGGTGTTGTGCAAACACAACAACACGGAGGACATCAAGGAGATAAAGTTTTTGTTATGTGTTTTTTTGGGGGGTTTTTTGTCACAGCTTAGGTTTGTTTCACAGACAAAAGCATGCAGAGAAATGAATTTTATCAAAAGTAAAAGAGAGTTTGGGAAGTTGTCTATGAGAGGGGTATGATTTATTTTGGACATCCCACTGGTAATGCTCCGAGTGGCAATTCTCTATGACAGCTCAATGTTCAGTACTCAGGGGTGTTCAGCAGTGTCTTTATGTCATGTCTAGGACTGCTACTGGCTAAAAAGCAGCAACCTCAAATGTTCAAAAACTAAGCAGTTGTTGAAGAGCAAAAACTGTCGTTTCCAGAGAGTCCTCTTATGGACTAGCTGCAGAAGCACTAGAAGTCACATTCAGATCCCATGTCAAAATGCCCATGTTTACAGCAGGAGAACATGCTTAAAGCCTGTCAGCTTTGTGTTACAGCATAGTTGAGTTCTCTAAGCCATTACACCCCTATCTCTTTATTTGTTGGCACAACTATAAATGCTGTACTGTTGCAATGGAAAATACTTAACACATGATCTAATGAGCATATATGATTATTATTGAAACAATTCATAGAGTAATTCATGCTTTTAGAAATAGCGGGGCAGCTTGAAGCTTCAACGCAAGAGGTCAAAGAACACTTATAAAGGACTAACTTAGATCCAGGAAATAAAAGACATTAAGGCCTTCCATGGTTATAATATAACCAACATGAGAACCCATTAAAGTATTTTTAAAAGAATATTAGATCAAGATTATCAGATACTGTATGCCTTGAACTAAAATATAAACTAAGAAATATTTACTCAATGTGCCATCTAACACC
Organism: Cetoscarus ocellatus; assembly: GCA_037902135.1. Lineage (NCBI taxonomy): Eukaryota > Metazoa > Chordata > Actinopteri > Labriformes > Labridae > Cetoscarus > Cetoscarus ocellatus. Next base: position 1,112,689 of record JBAMNC010000033.1, on the reverse strand, counting down.
AGTTAACATGGCCACAAGGGCGACCACAACACTGGTCAGATTTGTGGTTAGAGTGAAAATAAAACTGCTTTTCACAGAAATTGCAAAAAAACACAAAACATATTAAGGATGTTGGTACTAGGTAATAAAAGCATTTAGCAGTGTGTTTTTGTGCTTGTGCATTTTTGTGTTTTTATTTGGAAAAGAATATTTTTGAAAACAGGGGAGGAGAACCTCCATTTTTTTTTTAATATCCCTCTACGTGTGCACATAGCCTGAGACTATCACCTCTTCACTGAGCATTTATCCTGCCATTTTAGCACAAGTATTTTGTGTTTATTTGAAATCAGATGAATGCTTTCACCCTAAACCTTACGCTGACATCAGCTTTGGATTAATACTTTACTAAACTATCAATAAAAAACATTTAACATTTAACTATACAAATGCACAACATACAGTATAAGTAAAATAAGTGTTTTATGAGTTATGTATTTGCCAATTCTTAATTAATGCTTAACTTAGGGTTTGTAAGTGGTAGTAAATATTAGGTGTTAGCAGTTGTCTTTCTTATCCTGGTTCACAAGGGCACCTTATCTTAGTTTACAAAAAGCAAATATCCTTTTTTTTTTTTTAAGTGTGAAAGATATAACAGTATGAATATTTAATAGATACTCATTTTAGAACGAATGAATAAAGCCCTCAAATATTAAATTACCTTTTATGAATGAGACTGACATTGTGTGTGCTAGTGTGTGTCCAGGAGGTATGAGTATCTTTGTGGGTCAACAAGCCAGCAGCCAATAATTTACCCACTGACAGAAAATTTCATCTGCCTATCATCTCTCTCTCTCTGTCTCAGTCTCTCCCACCATTCCTCTCTGGCTGATTATGCTGTCAATACGGTGCGGATGAGAAGAGCTGACAATTGACCAGCCTGGATCAATATCAGCTAATAAGCATGTCAGGAGAGAGGAGAAAAGAGCAAGGAATCGACTGAGGGGGAGAGAGAGAGAAAGTGACAGAGAGAAAAAGCCAGTTTGATCCAATTCGGCTGCTTGGCGTGTGGAGGTGTAAGTGGGATGATTGGCCTGTTATTGCTGGTTTAATGTTAGGCAATCAGAGCCCTAGTGGTCTAGATATCAACAAACATCCATCAAATTGTCCCTTCTTCTTCTTGATACCACCTCCTTGCCGTGGCCCCGCCTGGACCCCAACAAACAATACGACAACAACAAGAGCAGAGCAATGGTGGTTTAAAAAAAAAAGATCCCAGGGAGGTTGAATTGATGTCCTCGCATGTGTTGCACGAGCTGAGCGATTGTTCGGGAGGGTTTTGTTTGTGTCAGGGAGATCTTCACTCATTTTATTTCTTTTATTTTATTTTCTTTTCAGCACACTCACCGTCTTTCCCCCCTGGTGGAGGAGCATGCCGTTGTTGATGGTGATATAATAACACAGTCAGGTGTCTGTGGCCAATTCCCTGTCATTTGGACTTTTGCGTAAATCACCATGTATTTTTCTCTCCTTTTCTTTCGACTTGCTTTCTCTATTTCACTGCTAGATCTTCCTTTCTCCCCCCAAGGTGTCATTTTCTTTTGCTTAAATTACCTTTCCTGTGGCCTCCCAGACTCCACAATTGCTGATTTTGTATGGATACTGATGGAAGCGTTTCTGTGTAAATGCAACACTGCTACAAGCACACTAAGTCAACACTACTTAGTCTAATACTGCCTATTATTGAGGAGGAGGAAGATTCATGGCTGACTCCAGATTGTCTGAAATGTTGTTTGACTAACTACCTGATTGACTGAAAGACTGCTAAGTGACAGAGAGACGGACAAAGAGGATCTGACTGACTGAACAGTTGGCGGTTTAAATGATTTGCTCACTTTTTTCTCAGGGTTTCGAGCTGAAAAAAGATGGCTAAGGTTCTGTATCATCTGTTGTCCCAGGGCAGAAAAATGTATCATGAATCAAGGTACCAAAAGCTGTGAATTTTATACACCGAACACTGAATACTGTAGAACTCTGTCTCTTTCTAATGCAAGCTGTTGCAAATATGAGCATTACAAAAGTCAATGGTAACAAATATACAAACAAAATATAAGTTAATGTAAATTATTACCTTTACTATTTTCCTCTTGTAGCCAGAAACTTAGAACATGAAGCAAACTGGGCACAAAATGCAGAGTCAGCTGTTGCTAAGCTGTGTAATGGCAGTCAATCATTAATACTGAATACTAATTAAGTGTCTCAGGTCCAATGATTTATTTTTAAATAAATCACAGGATTATACAAAAATGTTTTCAATTACATTGTCAAGGTTGTGCTTGAACATCTCTTATTTTATTGTGCCATCAGTGAGTGCAACGCTGAATTTATCGATGGGGAGAAAAAGCCAGGTATAGATTTAGTAGAGTGAGAACCACATACGGTGAGATTATTACTAACCACAGGGTTTTCCATTTGAAATGTTTAAACTAAATGCGAAATAATTTTGACATGTTATATTTTGTGTAAAGAGCATTTGAACTATCACCAAATGTATACAAATCCTTTATAATGTTCCTGGATCTGCATCTTTATTCGGATTCTCTAATAATCTCAACAAATCCATTGAGAACTTTGCTCATGGACAGACAAAAAAATAAATAAATAATACATTTATTATATATATATATATATATATATATATATATATATATATATATATATATATATATATATATATATATATATATATATATATATATATATAAAACCCAAGTTAAATAGACAGAAACTTTTTCTACATGCTCTTACTTTAACAAATAAGTCATCCATCATTTTCCTGTCAGCCTTCAGACATACTGACCCTCCTGCCAGACATTTTAATCACTGAGCAGAGCCCCCTGCCCGCACATTCAGACAGTGTCCCCTGCTATGACCAACAGGACAATAAGTCCCGTTCTCTGACACACGCTGATTGCAGCGATGATGTGATGACTGATGGAATGGAGGGGACAGACATGTAGATGGAGAAGGAGGAGAGCAGTGTCCTGCTCATTTACATGTTTATAGCTCCTCTGTGGGGAGGGGACAGCGCTTGTTTGTGTGTGTTCGATGAACATGTCCAATTATCAACCCTGTTGTTTCCTCAACAATGCTGCCTCACTGTTCAACATGCTATCACAGACCACATACAAAGACACACAACACACACACACAAGCCAGCTGTGAGTGAGCAGGTTAGTGTACTGCAGGCTGCTTGTGAGCATAAGGGTCATATGTCAGATGGCAGGTTATGGAGTCAGCTGTGGTTAAATGACAGCTGCATGTGCATGTGTGTGACAGAAACACACACTCAAAAATACACACAGAAAATGGGGTTAACTCATACCTCACAAAATACCAGACACACAGGAAGAGACATAACATATGCCATATGGCAAACATACAAACTCAAGCATACCTAATATGTTATTTCCATGTTAATGCAATCTCCTCTTTCACCATGGCAACAGGAATGATTGACACAAGGGCAAAAGAGGGGCAAGAAAGAAAGAGAAAATAAGTGGTGAGATATTTTATACTAAATGCATCTCCTTAACCTCTCCACCTCACAAACACACAAAGAAAAAATGCAACAATTCATTCAAGTGATGCACCAAAAATATAATCAAACACCCAAAATGTGTGTGTGAGGAGGCTAAACACACACTCACGTACCATCTGATAGTCAGCCTCTCGTCTGTTCATTCTTTCTACAAACACACACAAATGCAACCAGGCTGGGAGGGGGTAGAATATTAAAAACAAACAAACAGAGAATTGACTTGCTGAGAAGAATTACAGAGGTGCTGATTACATCTGACCCCTCACCTCTGCTGTCAGAAAGCGCTCCTCTCCTCCGCTGCTTCTCGCCTCCATTTCAACGTCAGCTCTCCTTCCCCCTCCTCTTCTTTTTTAGACACTATTTTAACTCCTTTATTTCCTCCTCTTGATAGTAACAATTACTTTGATTTTGATAAAGACGCTCTGATATCATGTTTACCTTTCCACTGAAAGCACAAGCATTTCAAAAGTGGCCAGTACTGAGCACTGGTCCAGTGGCACTTGACCTAAAAATGTTATTGTTATATACCATATACCTTTAACCCTTTATGGTTGTGATTTGGTTGCCAAGCCAAAGAAATGTGTGACAAAGAACTTCCTTTTAGTTTGTGGTACAAAGACAGCCACATAAATTTGTAATGACATTTTACAAACACTTATCCCAACAAAACCTCTGCATTCAAACCCACACCAATCAAAACTTTAGGAATGATGACTTTCCTGGGAATCCTGACCTAAAAGAAACAAACCATCTACACTAAGCTAAGCTAATGGTAGTAGTAACCACAGGCCTGTGGTGGAGTGGAATCACAGGGTAGCTCCTGATATGATACATGATCCACACTATAAATAATATCACAATATAATCCATACATTGCTCAAATGTCATACAATACAAAATTTGATTAACTGGGGAATACAAAATGGCTTTAATGAGGTAAATTATAGGATTAATGTATTTAAACAGCGATTTAGAATCATATTCACAGAACTGAGGATGAAATTATTTTCATGTTTTCATTTTTCAAATAACATTAACAAAACATCCTGTCCAAATCAGTGATAAAACAGAGCTTATACAATTAAGGCACAAAAACAGCAGAATGTGAAAGACATAATCAACTCAGTGCACGTGCCTCACAGCAAGAAGGTCGCAGGTTCAGCCCAGGCCTGTCTGTGTGGAGTTTGCATGTTCTTCCTGTGCATGCATGGGTTCTCCCCCGGCACTCTGGCTTCCCCCCACAAACTTAAAACCTGCTCATTAGGTTGGTTGGTGACTACAAATTTCCCTTAGGTACGAGTGTGAGAGTGAATGGTTGTCTGTCTCTCTATGTGGCCCTGCGATCAGCTGGTGGCTGGCTCAGGTTGTGTATTCTAACTCTGCATCAGAGACATTTTTTTTTACTACACATGGCCTGTGTAGTCTGATCTGCTAAGGGTCTTAACAAAGTAAAGCTCCTTACAGTCTCCAATACACAACAGTGAACAGGGAAGCCACCTGGATTATGAGCTAGTTAGGCGGAGAGGTCGAGGGTGGAAGCGCCCACTTAACCCTGTAAGTTATAAGTTACGTGTTTTGGTTTGGACACAAGTGGCTAAGTTGATAGTTGGATAATGTTGAGTGCCCCATTAACCCCAAGTTAGCTGCTCTCAGGAGGCTGTAGCTTAAACTCTTTAAACATAACAAGAAGACTTGTCACGTAAACCATTAAATAAGATGTAAATACAGAGACACAATCAAGACCTCATTTGGTTAAGGAAAGAGAGGAGTTCATAGGGCTGCAATTCGAAACCAATGAAGCATCATACCATAACTGATCAACCAATCCTTTAATTACTTTTACCTCATTTATCTATTTAATGAGTTGATAATATGGTGTAAGCCAAGAGGGCTCCAACACTTTGTGTGCCTTTAAGTACAGATTGTGAAATAGCTGTGCAGAGACAATCCAAGCAAAAAGCCTCCCCCTGCCTTCATTGATACAAATGCAGTTTTACTGAAATCTTACATACATAGGTCAGGGCTCTATGAAGGCCCCCCAGTAAAAATTAAAAAAAATCTGAATCCCATTGCTTGTTAAGTTTCTGCACTTCTTCATGTCACTTTGTCTGGCAGCAGGACAGTGAGCTCTGTTCATGGGATACAGAGATGGCATCAAGAAGGACAGTGACTAAACTTTTTTTTACCAGGTTCAAGTCAGAAAACTATACAGTGATGTGAGATTGTATTTCATTAATAATAACTCACGCTAATTGAGACAGTACAGAGCACTGCTTTTTTTTCATTAATGTCAACAGAGATTGACCATCAACAAACGCCTTCCACCAGTAATAATTCAGATCATCAAAAGAGGAAATCTTTTTGTCAGCTGTTATTTTTTCACTTCAGAAGAAGTGAGCTGTAAGCCTAGTGTAATGTAAAATAATAAAGGCAGTGCATACAAAATCTCTCTCAATATTGTGCTCTATTTTGTTACAAAGACTTATTAAAGACACAATGTTTAATGGTTTTAATACAAAATAAGTGTCCATGGCTTGTCAACCCCCACCTCTTTTGGTTGCTCCACCTTTCAGAAAATGTGCACTCAAACAGTCTGTTTGACAAATCATTGATGTTCCACCAATTGAAAGGGAGATACTCCCTCAACCAGGTGTTTTGATTGCCTTAAACTGCCCCCAGTGGAGGGAGCATATCCTTTTATGTCTGTGTAGTTACAGCAAACATTAGAGCACAGTGCTTAAAAGCTGGCCACATCCACTTCTTGAGTAGGGATGGGAATTTGTTGATACCTTAGCCATTATCAACTCTGCTTGCAATTCCTGTGGATTTTAAAAAATAATAACAATAATAAAAAAAAAACAATCAGCCTGCCAAAGTTTTCAGTAGCAATGAAATCAAACACGTAGGACACCTAACATTGACTGCTGTGCTCATAGACAAATACTTCGGCAAGTTGCTGGTGTTTCCACCCTTCTATTAAATAAACTGTTTCTTTTCGAGAAGTTTCCAAAAAAAGTGTGGTCTGGGGCTGTAACTCCTCTTAAATGATAAAGGTTACAAGTATGAAGATGGTAAACAAATATACCTGGGTAGTCACAAATATCATACAGCAGGCTACATGGGGGAAATGCAGCACCATATTGCACAAGTTGTATGAAGCACTGCTTGATCACTGAGAAAGTTAAGAACAAGCAAAGGCTATTGCCCAGCCCTGAGGTCTTAATTAATATTAATTTTAATCATTGCATATTGTATTGTTGAAAAATAACCTTAGCGCCATTTTTGGCACATCTATAATACTAGTCTGCAGTAAGAAAACAAAGACTCTCTGGACTTGTTCTTTCAAAAGGCAAGATGCTGTCTAAGTGGTGTTTGACTGTGAGTGGATAAAGCTAGCCTATAATACACCATATTTGCCCTTTTCATTGAACCTTACACAAGAGCCTATCCAGAGTGTTTTCTCAGCGAGTGCTGCTGTGTGGACTGAGTTCACACCAGTGGACCTGATCAGAAACATATCACTGATGCTCACTCGTCTGAATCCTGTGACCCAAATAGTTGGGCCTGCTATTCCTTTCTATCTCATCCTCTACATCTTTCTTCGTCTCTCTTACACACACACACACACACTCATATATACACACACTGTGTTTCTAATGACAGCAGTGTGATAGTTAACTGGTGCTGGAGTGGAGTTGCGCTGGTGTGGCAGGGGCTGATTTGGCAGCAGTCACAGCTGAAAGGCTTTTATCCTGCATGCTAGAAAGCACAGAGATGGACATGCACAAGGACCCCTGAGGGCCACACACACTCTCGATCATACACACACACATAGAGTAGTGGCAGTCAAAAGGTGTCCACTCAAGTGTTTGTTGGCTCTGACGAGACTGAAAAAAAGTAGAAAGAAAAAGAGTGCAACAGAAAAAGAGGAAAAAAGTCTTCAGGTTGATCTTAGTGTATGTTGCTAGGAGATAAACTGCAGCCACTTTTTTTCTATTACCCAGAGGGCTTTGCAGCAGGGCATGGGTCTATTGGTCAGTGTACAGATCAATGGAGCTCTTGAGTGCAGTGCTCTACTGTATGATACCACACCGGGTCACACAAGTGCACAGAGGTGGATACAATCTTAGGGAAGAAGGAATCGAAGAGGTTCACTCATTCTGCTTTTGTATCATCCTTAAGTAAAATATCATAGTCAGTGTTGTATATTGTTTGAGTTTTTTCAAAAACAGTGCGACGTCAATACTTCTGAAGTGGTTCCAGTACTTAAACAGTGCCTGAATTGATACTTTAAGAAGTATCTGAAGACATTAAAACAAACCCTGCAAAGGCAACTTCAGACTTTTAAGTTAACTCTGCTATTACTATTGTTGTATATTACTTTATATATTTTTCAACTTATTTTACTGCCACCAGTCTCTTATCTGTTGTTGTTATTCAGTTTTTATCTATTCTTTTATTATTCTTATCATTATTCAACAATTTTAACTTGTTTCTACTTATTTTCACTGCTTATTGTAATGAGCGCTGCACTTTAATCCTCTTGTGCCATAACTACTGATCATGCTTGTCGTCGACCTCTTGCCTATGTAACCTTTTTTAAGTCATCTACTGGTTTTTATGTATATCGTACCCTTAGCCAGTTTCAAGTATTTTGCTTGTATTCATGTATAATACACACCCGAAAAATTAGAGCTTATTTTAAAGCAAAAAAGTATATGTTATAATCGAGAAATTACAGTAGATGTAACACATGGGTAGTGTTCTCAACTAGGGCTGAACAATACGGACAAAATTTCATATCTCGATATTCATGCCAGATATTTCGATATCGATACGATATGATATGACTACTGGTTCAGTGAAAACCAAGCATTTTTCAGAAAAATAAAAACGGTTTGAAAATAAAAAAGGTTTGTGGTTGGCTGGCCTTAGTGGTGCATTCAAGGGCAATCGCAAAAATGAAATTTGTTGTAACTTACAGAGCTGTACATGCAGGGCGAGCATGGGGAAAATCTATATCATTTATATCGTTGCATTTTCGATATTAATATCTTGAGGTTCATATCTCAATATAGATACGATAACGATATGTCTTTCAGCCCTATTCTCAACTCAGGGGAACTTTGGCCAAGTGTAGCTTGGTGCTGCTGATTGTTGTAAAGATGTACAGTAATGTCACTCAACGAATGCCATATAAAGAGGATTATATTATCCATTTCACAATTAGCAGCTGCAGCTGGTCTTAGTTTTTCATCACCATGCCAAGAGAACAAAAGATGGCTGTCCCAAATGAGTCAAGTCATGCAATAGTAGTCAACAGGCAGGCAGGCAGGCCTAAATGTTCACCAGCAGAGATGAATGCACCTGTTAACTGAACGTATAGCAAAGGTAAGCGGAGATCAACTCTCGCTGGCATTTACAAGTGTGTTGGATCAAACGTCATACATTTTTAGCATGTGTAAAATTTGTCAGCGCACCCAAATGAACATCAGAATTGCCAAGCTGATATTAACTAAGTAATGTGTGGCTTGTCTTAACTCAACACAGCTCTGTATATTTCTTTTCCGTGATTTCAAGATGGGCAAAGTCTGCACCAGTCTGCATGGCTATTTGGCACAAACTCTGCTGGTGTGTGAAAGGTGAAGATGCAAATCTGCAAGTGTGTGATGGGAACAGACCCAACCGGACTTTGGCCATGGTCAATGAAACATGTTGGAGTTTTTTTAGGTGAATCTGGATGCAGTCTGGTTGTGTGAACTGATTACCCACCCAACTGCATGTGACAATGAAAAAGTCCATGAAAAAGAGAGGGTGGGACACAAGAAATAGCATCAGAAGACAACGTGGTGGGAATATCAGAACAAACTGTCACCCTTGCAAGAGTTTGCATGAGATTGATGCGCTTTAGTTTAGTTTAGCTGAAAAATCATGTAGTCTGAGATCTCTCATCAGGCGATGTTAAATGTGTGATCCCCAGTCTTTCAGTCATTATACAAAAATCTGCTGAAACTAGTGTGTTAGTGTGTAAAAAGAGGATAGAGATACAGGACCAGATGGATTTTTATCCCTTTTTTTACCTATTCTAACTACTTTTATAAAGCTGTGGATGTGAAAGCAGAGAGAACTGACACAGGCCAAACAGCAAAATACTTTGAAGAAGGCACTGTCTCTGTACAAGGCAAGATGGGTCAAGACCTTCTTAGCAGGCCTACATCATTGTTGACATGATACCACACTTTTTATCACATGAGAATTTATACTGGCGGTTTTGAGGACCGTATATGTTACAGCATAGCTGAGCAACATTACCTAAAAACATGATTGATGACTACAAATTTACAACTAAACTCAATTAACTTCATTTTGGATCCTAGTTTTCTGTTGAATGTTATGTTTCCTCTCAGAAGTTATTAAAGTCTCACTGATATTCTGGAGAAAAAGATTTTCATATATTTGAAAATATATTTCTACTTCAGTCTCTACAAACACAAACACACAAGGAGCCTCCGCAGGGAGCAGGGAGTGCAGCTACAGGGCCTATCTAGTACAGTGTTTCTCCCTCGCTGGTTTGACTATGGCACTTATCTGCCTACTGCAGAGAGAAGAGAGCAGATACCACACAGATGAGCTCTGCTGCCAGTGTGTGTCTGTGCATGAGAGTGTGTTCATGCATTAGTGTTTGTACAAGTATGTGAGAGCACATTTGCCATTCAGTGTAGTTCACAGTAGTGTGTTTGTCTCTTTTTACCTTCCACACTTATCTTGACATGCAAACCCCTCTGTGTGAAGGTGTGAGATGTGAGTAGTGGCGTCTGACTGTGTGGAGATTTGAGCTGCGGTAATATTCAGGTTTGGGATCCGTCTCTCTGTGTGGGATTAACCTGAGATGGAAAAGATCTGGCCCGTAGACTGTTGACAAAGCCACAGTTATATATGATAAAGAGCTCAGCGGATGCATGCTATGTGAAGCCCAGACCTTTCATAGGTATATCACACATGTTGTACATTTATTCACTCCATAGATCTGTATGTCGTGTAAATATCACGCAGGGTGAAGCAGAGAGTATGCTTATCAGTAACCCAGGAAGAGACGGTATACTGGTTGTCCATCTGTCAATCCTCATGTGATCTTAGGATATATCATCAGTATTCTTCTACATACAACTACTACTTCTATAACCATCAATATTTTTACAGCAAAAACACTTGATGGCTCCAGGTTATATAGTCCAGGTCTTACAGAAATTACAAGACTTATTTTGACGCAAAAATGTATTAAAAAATGCCAATACATTCATGTTGTGAAGCAGGGATCATCAGTATATTAGCAATAGAGATTTAAAGATAACAAAGACACGCTTAAAACCAAACACCTTTTGGTGGCCACAATATTAACATAAATACTAAAAGCAATGTCAGCCCTAACCCTAACTGCACAAAACATGTCCTTCCTAAATTCAAAACAAATGACTAAAAGACTTTATCTCCTCAACAGTGTTTACTGCTAAAGATATGAACTATTTTGACGAGAACAATAGTATCCAACCACACTGTAAACAAATCCATTTCTGCTGAAAAATGTTAATGTGTTTCTTTAAAGTTGTTGACCATTTCAACGTAAAGTTTAGTGGACCAGATAATCCCATGATTTTTTAATAAACTGAGTCTCACAGTAGCATGCACCACAATCTGGAAAATACACTGCAGCAGCACGCCTGTGTCATTAAACAACCATTTTTCTTACAAGCAAGATAATACTCCCTAAAGATCTTTCTCACAAGCATCTGCCTAGCATATCGTGTCGTTGTCTCTGTAACATGGGCAGCCAAAACCAAAGCCTGAAGATGCATAAAGGAGACACCCAGGCTCTGCATTTTCAGCTCTCTGATTACTTAATCAGGCCGACTTTGATTGATTAGTACCTCCACCAATGGGGGTTTTGTGTTTGCAGGCTAGTTAGTTTGTCAGTTTTGTGAACAGGATAACTTAAAAAGTTGCAAATGGATTTTGATGACATTTCAGGGAATGTTAATCATGGCACAAGGGAGAAGTGTTCAGAGTTTTGGTGCTTAGCCGAATTTGGATAAAGAATCTGGAATTTTTTAAAAGGACTTCCTTTACAGTGCGAGATTTCCACATTTTTTACATTTTCACTCATTTGACATTGTTGGAAATGCCTTGGCGGAGGTTTGAGGTCTTCTAGTTCTTCATTAAAACAAGAACATTGCAGTTTGATTTCAGAGAAATAACACAGCGGTGGGCAGTACGATGTGCTTTGGGTCATTAGTTGCCAATTGATTGTACTATATTCTGTTAAATCAATCTCTAAATTACCCCGCAATTCCCTCTACAATGAATACACTGATGGCTTATAAAAAACTTAAAACTCAATTCCTTAGTGGTCAATATATTTCACCAGTACTCCTGTTTCTGAATAAGACTTTGATAAAAACTGGGTTTTTACATTGAATTAAAGGGGACATAGAATTAATTTGATAGATTTTGAATAATAATTCAAGAAAAGAGTTGATTTTATGATATTGTTTCAATAAACCGTAAAATGCCTGCAGAATAGCTGTACATACACTGACAATTGAAAGTCCTCTGTGATATCTGATGTACCAGAATATTCACTATGAACCACAGTGTGCTTGTGAATTTTTGGGCTCTTTTCTCTGTATGCCAGGTAATAATGTACAATAGATCTTCCCTTTCTCTCTTACCCTCACCTAGTCTTTCACTCACTCTACAGTCAGATAACCTCCATCTGTTACTCCTCGTCTTCCGCCTTTTCTCTTCCATTCTCCCATCCTTCACCATCCGTTCATCCCTGGGTGTCCCTATTCATTCCCAGTGATGGAGTTGGTCTGATTCGCTGTTCCTTTTTTAGTGTGGGCAAACACACATATGAGTATCCACACAGACACACACACAGACTTTGTGTTTGCCACCCATTTACCTGATTCAATGCCTCTATTCTCTGGCTCCAAATTGACCGTTGGCTGGACGGATGGACGGATGACCCATAGTGGTCCTTCTCTTTCTGCTAAACTCCCCTCACACACACACACTCAGTCACAACATACAATATACTTGCAGACACAAATTGCACTCAAGAAAATAAATACTGTATGTCCTCTCAAATCATGAATGAGTGCTTATAAATTTCCAGTTTGTAGCGGTATTTGCTGCTCTCTCTGAATTCTAACCTAAAAATACACTCTGTAATTTGAGATAATTTAAATAGTAATGAGGTAGCAAAAACCTCAAGATTTATTTTAAGACCTATGACAAGTAATAACAAGACTTAAAAACATTTTGTTATCTTCAACTGCTGAAACCTTAACAATGAGGCTTTACAACATTTTAAGTATCAGTCCGAACCCGGCATAGGAGAGAGAAAGGAAATAAAATCTTTGTTGCATAATGAGAAAACAAGGGCTAGGCAGAAGTGTTTGTTTATGACACTTAAGGAGAAATGACTGTAGTGTGCTTACCAAAATATAGACTAAAGGTGCGTTCACAATGAACACAGCTTGAGCAACCTGGGCGACCACTCTCCATGTAAAGTCAATGTACAGCGTTGTGTGGGTGTGTGATGACACCCATCACAGTTCATGACAACTGTTTTAATTCCGGATCACAGTGACAATCCATGTCCGTGTGGGAATATTAGTTAATGAGTACATTAGTTCAGCCTTATACAACAGAAGTGGCGGTTGTCTGTCCTTCCTCAACCCGCTTATCAGCCCAAGGGAGACCAAAAGGGCCATCAGGAAGGGCAGTGTTTTAGGATTGGTGGATGAGTGAAAAGGATACAGTTGGAATAATGTAAGCTAACACATACAAATATATGATCCATGATATGACATGATTGTGGTGAAACTCAAGCGGGTGTGACGTCACTGAGCGATGCGATGGTGACAAAATGAGCTATTTATGGACAGGCAACTAGACTCGGGTGGGCAACTTGATCTCGGTCGCCAAGTTGCGTTGGTGTGTTTGCGGCTTAAGAATTACAGCAGTGGATGAAACGCACAGCTGGACCTCAGCTCTGACCTCGGTACAATTTCTCTCATAAACTTATCATGCAGATCAGATGCAGGAACAGGCAGACAGTCACACCTTCAGAATATATTCAATATGCGTTTTTTTGTGGACTTTCTGGAAGTAACAGATTGTAAAGTAAAGTCATATTGTGTTACCTTTAGGGCTGTTATGTTTTTTTTCCCCCTGTTTAACCTAAGCATGTCTGTCTTGGCAGGTATCAGCTGGTGGATGACAACAATCAGAAACTTAACGTTAGTCATGTTACAGCCTGTTGCAGTTTGTGGCTCTGAACTCTGCTTGATGGCTAATCTCTATAGCATGCACTGCAGGTGTACAGATGCAGGCACACATACATTTTACATATTCAGCAGTCTAACTGTCATTGGGCAAGAGATTGATTACCCCTTCAGGATGGGATTCAATCACAAGGCTGACATATAAAGACAAACAACCAGACATGTTCTCTGTAGATTTAGAGTCACAAAGGCTATGTTCCCACTGCAGACAAAAGTAGCCTAAATCCGACTTTTTTGCCCACAATCACCATATCTGATTTTATTATGATAGTCTGAACAGCACAAATCAGTTTTTTTTCATTTCAGATCCAGGCCACTTACAGATGAACTCTGTGTCAGTGAAGCCCCTCAGGCCACAATCCCATCACTCCTGGCTCAGACTCTGCATCCACATATACCTGTGTACAGGGGTAGCAGCCACTGTTCCACAAATATGTGCTCTCTTTTTTTCTCCTTTTCACTTTCTCATGATTTTGTCGGCTCCAATGGCATAACAACTTCAAAACTGATACACGTGCTGACATGTGTACCATCCATATTCCATAAACACAGCATGCTGTGTGTGATGTTGCGTCTTCCTCTGCATATGTAGGTCACTTGAGGGCTGTCGATGGCTCATACTGAAGTCTGATGCAAGCACATTGTAATTATATTTGAACAACCATACAAAAATTGGATTTCAACCAAAAATCTGAATTAAGCATTAAGATCTGCAGAGTGAATGTAGCATTTTTTACCTAATAAGCATGTTTTGGTCTGTGGGAGGAATTTTGAGTACCCAACGAACCCAGCTATGCACCAGGAGATCATGCAAACCCCACAAAGAAATGTCCCAAACCAATCCAGTTCAAACCAACAGCCCTCTTGCTGTAAGGGGACAGCAAACCTGTGCTCCAACAAACAGCCCACCCAAAAATGAAATTGGGAGCAATCCAGGTGACTCTTCACCTTTAAAACGTCTCTCTCCGTTTACTCCACCATCACACACAAACACCCAGCCCTGCATAAACAGAGTGTGACATAAATATTCCCACAAATATCCCAAGGTTATCAAACACACCTCTCATTTCAATTAACAATTATTATGCTTCACAGACGGCTCTTAAAATAAACTTGCTTGCCATCTCTCTCTTCTTCTCGTTCTCTATCTGTCTGCCTCTCTCTTAACAATCCGTCTCCTTCATTTCCCTCTCTCCTCCTGCGGGGTACTAACT
The DNA here is from genome assembly GCA_037902135.1 of Cetoscarus ocellatus. Classification (NCBI taxonomy): domain Eukaryota; kingdom Metazoa; phylum Chordata; class Actinopteri; order Labriformes; family Labridae; genus Cetoscarus; species Cetoscarus ocellatus. Next base: position 1,097,549 of record JBAMNC010000033.1, on the reverse strand, counting down.
GTTCATCTCTGTCATCTCTCTCTCTTTAACTCTGTCTCTCTCTCCCTCCCACCTCAGGGCCACTCCAGTCTAAATGGAGTGATTAGTCTAAAGTGGGTGCTGTCAGTGAGATCATCCTAAGATAGAGTCCTATCTGGAATGACCTGAGCCGACAGCGGACCAGCTCTACAGAGACGGAGAGAGAAGGGAGACACTATTAAATGTTCTATTTGTGACAGCTGGCTCCAGGCTCTGCCTCGTCCATGCTCCTTCCTCTCTTTAGAGCTCCGTCGAGATCCAGCCATGGCTCTTGCTCTAAGCTGTGTCTGTGTCAGCCGGATCTCCCTCCATGGAGTTAAAGAGGACAAGAAAAGGTGGGGAGGGGGAGGAGGGTGGGGGGAGAGGGTGTGTGAAGTGAGGTGAGGGTTAAATCCAGCACATTAACAAAATAAATCAACACATATGATCATAAATAAATACGCTGGCTAACAGATTAGAGAGCTTTGGCCTACACCTGTCCCTCTCTGTGCCTCTTTTCTATACACATGAACACACGGAAGGACAAGGACGGAGCATTACAATACCCTGCAGAGGGCACAGGCTGACAAAAGCCATTTCATCACGGGTTAACCTCATTCGCACATTAATCTGCCACAATAGCTTCCTAATCACATAATCCGCAGAAATTATACAGACAACACCTTTAAATTATGATTGCACAGCTGGAGGGAGGGAGGGGGGATTAACTAACGGGAACTAATGTGTGTGCGCATTTTTTGTTTGTGTGTGTCACAGGGGGAGGAAACACAGGCTTGTAAAGGTCCAGCAGTGTTATCAGAAGTGGGCAAACTACTCAACCTTTTGGTGCTTTTTCATTTGTGGTATTGGCATAACTCAAATCTACTGAGTTTCAGCACTAGGCTCTTTGTTTTCTGTTGCATTACATACTTTGATAGTAGCAGCAGTAGTAGATAAGTCTTCTGTAAGTATCAGGGGAGCATTACAGTACCAACAACAGGTGTTTTATTTCCATGTTGGATATTTACATCCCACAATGTCTTGATGGCACATTTAAGTGTCCTTGAGTCATACACTCTTGGGAAGGGTTTGGCATTGTTTTGATTTTTTTTCCAATACCAATGCAAACCTGGTACCACTGCCTAATCAGCATGATCAGAAATGTTTCCTTGGCTGCAGCTGGTGTGGTAATGCTCTGGTCCTGTAGGCCTGTGTTAAAGGGTTATAGGGTAATGAATCATTATATACTCCTTGCCGATACATGTATTGATACAACTTTTACAGAACTGATATGGCATCATATTGTGACAGCAGTCATAAAATACACTATGGGTAATGTCACTCATAGTCCAGTTCAAGAGGCCACACTGCATGATGCAGAACACATATCTAATTTGAAAAAACCTCAATTTGATCTAAAAAGACCTGAAATTTAAGTGTCCGAAGTTGTAGAATCCTTTAAACCTTGTGTTTGCTGTTTTTGTTTTTACAAAAAAATGACAAAAATTGTTGGGAATTCTAAAAAAGTTGTGGTCATTGTCCACTAGGGATGTCACAATATGAAATTTTCAGAACGATATGATACAATATGATATTGCAATTTATATCACAATATCACAATACGATATTAATCCCAGGAATCTCACAGTTCTTCTAATAAAACGTATAAATGCTGATTGAAAAAAAACATATAAACAAGTATTTTAAAGAAAGTACTTTAATGAAACAAAACCCAAACAATGTTTTTACCATTCCCTTTAAATCCTTTAATCGGGATTTTTAAAACTCACTGTATTCACTATTAATACAGTGTAGTCTGCCACACTAACATACATCCACACACAAAGCCTGCCTCCGTAACATCACATGACTATTGTGACACAATAGAACGTGGAAAAGCTTACGAACGAAAACCGTGGCCGTTCTCTATTGCGATATATCGTGACATCCCTATTGTCCACAATTTAAGCATATCATGATACATGTTGTGAACTCTTGTGACACGCGTTGTAAGGTTGCTCAATACACATGGCTCTACTTGCCTGCAATGTCTGCTCCTTTAGTTGATCCTCACTGAGCAGAGAAGGTTCAAAATTCAACATTTAGTGAATGGTACCTAAATGAAGCACTGATCTGAGTTGTGATTTGGTTTGTAAGGAACTGAATAAGTAGGTTGTTGTACCACATCTGTAACATGTTTTGGTCCCTGCTCTTGGTCAAGTATGAATCCTATCAAGAGTAAAACACATTATTCTCGAGTAAAAGTACAGTACTATGATGTATTTAACTCAAGTACAAGTGAAAGAAACAATCTATAAATCTACTCAGGTAAATATAAAATGACTTCATCAAAAATTTACTTAAAGTATTGAGTATTTTGTATTTATATTGCCCCCCTTAAGTTGAGATTCCATCTTGGGAAGTCAGAGGATAGACCGTAAACAAGAGTTACAGGTAACTGGTACGTAATCTGGAATGTAACTGAAACTCTTAACAGGAATGTAGGTGACTCAAGTGCGATGTCTGACATATGAGTTTAAAACTAAAAGGAATAGCTAAGACCCTTTTTGAAGGTGGAAAGTGTCCCTAATGAATGCCCCCCGTTATAAAACACAAATTTCTAGTAAGTATTTCTAATTACTATAATAATTCAACCATTACCTATTCTGCTTATCCCTTTCGGGGTGGCGGGGGGGCTGGAGCCTATCCCAGCTTACATTGGGCAAGAGGCAGGGTACACCCTGAAGTGGTCGCCTTCTATGAAGAAGTTTGTAGTGTTGATATTTGTTTTTCATTTAATAGAGAAATGTGGTCCAGATCTGATAAAACTGAAGCTGTTAGCATATATGCTAATCTCTGTACGAGCAGTCACTTCTTGCTGTCCTCTCACTTGTAGGTCCTCCTGCGCCCAAGGAGGCTGTTTGGGCCACTCACAATCGTTGTACATTGAAGTTTGGCTATGTGGATCTGCCTGATCACAGACACTGAATCTGGCTGATTCATCAACAGTGCAAGGTTAGCAGCATGGTGCTTTTCAAGTGTTGTGACTGACATTGTACACCCTGCGAGGTAACTAAGCCACATGTGTGCATTGCAATTGTGATAGTAAAATGATAAAATGCTCAGCCCCAAGTACGATATTTGTCTTTAAATGTCGTAGAGTTGGAGTAAAAGAAATGTATTCTCCTAAAGATAATACAGAAGTTAAATGAGGATACTCAAAAATGTGACTTGGGTAAAGATTTACTTTGTTACTGTCCTCCACTTAGTATTCGTCAAGTGAGAATAACACTCTACCTCTTCAAAATCCCTCCGTGGGATGCATTGTTGTTGTTGTTGTTGTGTGTGTTGATGTGTGTTTTGGTGTGTGAAAACATCATTATGCCAGAGCCTTTTTAGAAATGGAAGTGATTCCTCCCACTTGACAACACATAATCATGACAGTGTTAAAACACTCCACATAATGTGCGATCTGGCATACACACACACCTCCACAAGGACACAAATACACAGGTACAAACACACTTTGCTATTGAACAGATGTATGGGCAACAACAGCTCGAGTGTTTTGTTATACAGAGGAACCACTTCTCATTAAGGTCGTGTTACAAACAGCAGTTGACCTCTTGATGTATGTATTTGTGTGTTTTAGTGTGAGTGTGTATATAAATGCTGGACGCTCAAGTGAGTGTATCGAGTAACATGGTGCCACTGGGAGATAAATTTCGCTCTCTAATATGCATTTCCTCTCAGAGTCAGCTGCTCTCATCCAAACTGTGTATCGTCAGTGTGTGAACATGTGTGTGTGTGTAAAAACAGGCCCTTCAGTTAGACAAGGTGGGATTAAGGAGAGAGGATAGACTTTCGGAGAGGGAGTAAGAGATGCTTCAGAGAGCCCATCATGTATGCATTGAAAATTTCTCCCTTCGCTGCAATTATTCAGAAGCTGCTGTTTGTCAGAGCGTGCTGAGCAACATGAAGAGACCCGTCAGATGGTGGATTAACAGCCAGGTTAGATGGCGTGGGTCGCTTTTTGTTTGTTTTTTTACCAGAGCAGTGAATTCACAACACCCAGAAAGAGGAGGATAGGTGTGAGTGAGAGAGTGTAGGTGGATAAAGTGAGTAAAAGAGAGGAAAAATATAAAGAAGTAAAGTGTACATGAGAGAGATTAGCTAACTGTGGCAGATCATAAGAGTCGGGAGGAAATGAGACAGCGTTAAACTGAGAGAAAGACAGGGCCCAAACAGAAGAGGGGACAGGTTTCAGAAAGAGAGAGGTGAAGATGAGAGAAGTAAAAGAAAGAGAAAAATAAACTAAATTCAGTATTGACAATTTTCTGATCTGCAATGTCACTTCTACATCTGGAGGCATATATGAATTGTCCCCACAGGCTAGCAGGAAGCACTGGAGTCTGACTTTGTCAGTATTTTACATTAAAACTAGGGATTGGAAATTTGGCCTAAAAATAAAATCTCAGAATTTTTTCCACACAAAATTTGATTTGTGTGAAAAAATTCAAATTTTATTTTTTTTTCCTGCCTCTTAAAGAGCAAAAAAAAAAGATGACTGAAATGGCATAAAACAAGTCTTGTCTTAATTTCATCACAATATATCACAAAAGTAAACTGAATTTACCTTAGATTTAAGGTGCATGCTGTAAATTTGTTATAAAAGTAAAATGATGTATTTTGGGCAAAGGCAGGCTTGACAATATCAATACTGAATGCTACATTATTTTCAAAAAACGTTCACATGAACCTCGCTAATCATTATTTAATCTAAAGAAAAAAACAATTAGAAGCCTAAAACTGAGTCAAAAAAAATTTGGATGGGTCGATCATTATGAAAATTGTAAAAATATTCAGTATGTGCATCTTTAACTGCATAAACTATAAATCATTGTAATGTCTCGATTGAAATGAAACAAGCAAGAGTGTTTTTTTTGCATACAGGAGTTCAAATAAGCTATGGAGTAAATCAAGAAAAAAAATCCTGATTTTTACTTTTAAAATTGAATTGATCAATTCAATCAATACATGTCAGCCTGATTAACACAGACCCATCAATACATCATCCCATCAGATGATAAAATCTGCAGTATCCAATTAAAAAACTAAAAAGTCAGTTAATTTTTTTTTCTGTTTTACATTCATTAAGCCTCTTTTGTAGTTATGAAAAGTCAAATTACTTTTAAAGATCTGCCACCTATCGGCTTTCAAATGGCTTTTCATTTGTTTTGTTTTGTTTTTTCTTAATGTTTGTTTACGAGCAACATAAATGGAAAAATTAAAACCCTCTCAAGCTGAAGCCACCGGTGCACAAAACAGAATTGGTTCTTAGAAGTGACCTATTAACACACAACAAATTACTTCAGGTTTCGCATTTTCTAACAAAAATTGAGTCATCAAGTCAATCTAACACACCCAAGGATATTTAATAGCTAAAACACACACTGAGAACCTCTGATCCACCTCTATATCTATGCTGCCTGAGATGCTCTGTTGGGGCACCTGTCACTTTAAGACCCATTCCCCATGTGGGCCTAGTCTGTTCTGATTGGTTGGCATATCTAATTGGTGGTGATTCATCAGTTTTGCATGGTTCAGCACCATTTTCAGTGGCCCTGTATTATTTCTACAGTCAATACTCTCCGTGTATCCAGCATTTTAGACATTTTCAGCACTTAAATATGCATGACTGTGAAGAACAGGGATGGACAACTGGTGGCCCAGGGGCCGAATGCTGCCCTCTTCCTTATTTTGCATGGCTTACAACTCCACATCAGCTACTATTCATAGTTGTAAATTGTACAGTACACATTCGTTTTAAAGGTCAAATTTTGACCTCGGCATGCCACATGTTAACACACTGACTGAACCCTGTACGAATGGACTCCTTTTTGATGGGGTACAATTTTTAAGTCTTATGATGCTGATGGCAGTATAGGATTCCTTAATGTAGTTTTCAAAGTAACAAAGTTTTCTATGTTATATTTTCATTAACATGAAGCAATAAGGGCAATTTAGAACTTTATGATCACTAACATGAGAAGCAGAAGATTCAACAGACCAAGCAGCCTAAAAGTATCTGCCAACTACCATCAAACAAACAACAGTTTATAACATAATTATTTTAAGATTTGAACAAGCAGCAACCTCCAGTGTTTAATAAGAAGCCAATGCAGAAGCACCAAAAACTGCAACATTTGAAGCTAAGATTGTGCATGGGAAATAAAATATTTTTCATCCAAAAGCACCTTATTCACAGCCTGGTTCAACAAATGGCTTTAATATGAATAGTTCATGTTGTCATATTGGATTTTGCTGCAGAGAGTGTCCTTGTAAAGAAGTGACTGACTGTTAAACATTTCTTTGTGTAAAACAAGCCCTGTTTTCTTGTAGAGGCGTTCCAGGCAGTGGCCTTTAGCTTTCAGATGGTACAGCACAGGTTTAAACCATGGGGCGTGACGGGAAAAAGAGACAGTTTGGGTTTTTAAAGGAGCAAAGGTATCAAGAAGGTTGTTAAGACCAGCATTGTAGTGAAAAGTCAGTTCATCAGGTGAGGACTGACAGTCTAGTTCAACGGCCCTGGAGAGAGTGTGTAAGTTGATGTCCTTGATATTGTGAAAAGTAATAGCACACATCAGATAAGTGTTGGAAAGTGGGAGGTTGACATTAAAAGATATTAACATATGATCTGTGATGGGCAGAAAGTCAGCTGTAAAGGTGAGAGGAATGATACCAGAGCAACAGATTAAGTCTAAAATATGTTCTCTCGAGTGAGTGGTAAAGTCAGTATGTTGCTGCAAGCCAAACCCATCTAGACATGATGAAAAATCCTTTGAATGAGCATTACTTGGCTTTAGTGAACAATACACAGTGGCCACAATAGTAGGGACCAGTCTGTTCAGTTGAAAGACAACTGACTCAAACGAGAGAGAGGCTGAAACAGACATGGGCAAGACTTTCCACTTCTCACAGGAAATTATCGTGAGACCTCCTTCCCAGCCAGAGGATCAGGGCTGACAAATGTAAACAAACCGGGAGGTGTGGATTCATTCACCTGTGAAAACTAATTTGGCTGTTGTCACATTTTGGTTCAAAACAGAGTATCAAGCTTATGCTCAATTATGAGATCATGGAGGAAGTCCCTTTTTCGTAATTGAGCAGATTTTTATTCGTCCAAAGATGACATTAGTGTGGCTGGTGTGGACAGTGTCGTCAGCAGTCTTAGGCAGGCAGGCTAACACACTGTGGTCAACTTTTCTGACGAAGTTTCTTGGTGGGGATGAGCTGAGGACCAGAAGGATTTTCTGGATTTTGAATCGTCCCAGTGAAAGCTCCAGCGAGTGCCATGGTGGATGTATTTCCAACGGGGCCAACGTGCAGTATCCAAGTGGAGGTGTAACATCAGTGGAGGTTCTGTCTGGAGGAAGCGGAGTTGTAGGAGCTCAGCAGCTGTGTACTGGAGTCCTGCTGATGATGGATGACATATGTAGGACAGGGCAATCCAGGCAAACATAGTCCAAACAAACATCCTTTTAATCCACATCATCACTGGAGGTAAATCCGGAGAGGGCTTCGCTGGATAGCACTGACATCCAGCAGTAAACAGCGATAGCCCAGGTAAAAACACACACGAATACAGGTGATCAGTAATATGCACATGCACAACTTAAATTAATGTTGTGGATAGTTGTTGGGATGAGTTAAAACAGTAAAGCAGTCAATAAAAGAATATATAACAGTGAAAAATGAAACATAGAGCAGGGGCAGCCAGACGCACCAGCATTCACTCAACTGGAAGTCATGAATAACAAAAAAAATGTTTGGATTTAAGATTGCATCAGCAACTAAACTCATGCTTTTGTAGATGGTTTGAAGCCATAATGTTCCCCTACTCAGTTCTGTGCTTCAGTTGGATGAAAAATACTTAAAATTTGATTTCTAATGACATTTGTACTGAAACAAATGGGGGGGGGGAGTGTCCTTCATCCTTCTAAGCATTATCATTGGTGTTTTGTTTTTCCCCCTCTGCTGTGACTGGATACAATGTTTTGTGGGTGTTCTTCTTGGACCCTACAGTATTTACTGAGTAAAAAATAAAAATAAATTGAAAAAAAAAATTTACCAGTAACTGACAAGTTAATGGATATGAGCCAAATTCTGACTGTAGGGTTATTTATAAGATTTTCTTAATTTAGAACAGAAATATCTGAACAGTTCTAAAGTGATCCTTACAGCTGTGCAAATAAAATTTGCATGAATTCACACAGGTGTCAGCAAAATGTCTTCTATACAAAGGTCAAGAGCGTCATGGTAGCTTGATAAAATATGGATAGTAAATTGCTGATTTATTTGAGTTTCTTGTGCCAGAGATGGACAAAGACAGTAAAGAAGAGGAGATAAATGAAAATTTAAAGGAGAATCACAAAGAGGAGTTCAGAGGTCCAGTCTGTGCCGCTTTGCTGTTTCCTCTCTGTGCCAAAGTGTAGTTTCCTTTTTAGTGTCTTGTCTTCTGCTACAGGGTCTCAGGGGTCTTTGAATGGTTTTCTGTGCTTTGCTGTAGAGAGAAGAAGCAGACTCCTAGCAGGAGGGACGAGTGTGTGTGGGCAAGTGTCACGGGTGTTTGACACAAAGTCTGCGGAAGAATACACAACTCAGCTCCAACCCAACTACATCTGCTCTTCTTTTTGTATCACAGGTCACACTTGAATATCAAAAAGCAAAACTGAAACAGGAAACTAAAGAGACACACACACTTTCTGGAGCTACAAAGAGACAAATACACTTTCCAGTATGATCTTCCATTCAGAACATAATTTCAGGACCATTTCTCACTTTTCAGCCTTCTCAGATTAGTTGAAAAGGACACACTGAGTCTTTTTATTATGGTTCACTTCAAGGGTATAAAAGCAGTGTGCACACACACACAGACTCAAATACACACTGCACCCTGAGCAGTGAAAGCTCTCACTTGTTGGCTGATCAGATTGTTCTTGCTGCAGGCTCGCCTCTAAACATATAGAGGCTACACCCGCCTGATGCTAAAAGCCTGACTTAGTCCTTTTGAATATTGCATGGCGCTAATGTTTCACAGCCTGGCACAGATTGGCAACACAGCGTCTCCAGGGTGAGGTGTGGGTGTGGAGGATGAGAGGAGAGTGCAAAAAACGGGGAAATATATACTATCGGCACATTTTTTGTTCCTTCAGTCGCTTCCTTCCAGTTTCTAACCTTGTTTTTTTTTATTTTGTTCTAAATTTTCTTTCATACATACTTGCTCTCGTTTACATCAAAGTGTTTTGGGTATTGTCGAAGATTTAAACTTAAACAAATAATGTTTTAATTTCAAGCAATTCCCTTTAATTGACTGATTTGTAAATTTGCAATATGCATGACTTTGAATTCGTAACATCATCAAAATCAACAAGGACAAACAGCACTAACATGGGAGGAAAACTAAGGTCTCTTTGACACCTAACATGTTTGGTCCGGACTGAACAAACTCTGGTCACTTTTTTGGTCTACTCCATTTGGGGCGATGTGAAAGCTTATGTGAACTCTGGTGTGGATCAAAGAACCAATTTCTGGCCCGTTTGACGGAAGTTCTGTAAATCTGTGATGTAGGTAGGGATGATATAGATCTAATGATGCAAAACATGAATATCAGAAATGTTTGAACTTATGAACATGGTTATCAAGTCTTGTAGCATTACGTCATTTTATAATATTGCTAATGCTCAAACATTTTCAGTTCTTGTTGAGGGCAATATAAGCTCCAATCAGCACTGTGATTCAAATAAAACCAAAATGTCCTGGCCTTTCAACCGTTGGCTAAAAAAAATAAATGAATACATACAATATAAAACAAACATGCCACTAGCGTCTGACCCAGGAGAACATTCTCATCAGCTCAGAACAGACTTGAAAAGCAAACCAAACTGTAAATCCTGATGTAAAAAATATTGATTGAACAGAACAACCTGTATTGAAATGGTCTGGATTGATGCTAATTAACCTACTTGACAAACTGACATTTGGTTGCATTATGATGTTTTGAATGTCAGCAGAGAAGAATGACTAATAAATGCATACATAAAAAATTATCCTGATGAGTTCAATTTTAAGCAAAAGAAAAGTCAATTTTTGTTTAAAACTTCAATATTTATTGTTGTGTAAAGGTGAAATTTGTGTTCAAGCAACGTATATAATATATAACAGCTGTGATGGGTTGAGAGTATGGTGTATGTTGGCAAGAATCTAACGATTTGATCATGATAGAGGGGTAACAATACAATATTTCACAATACATCACAATATATAACAGTCCTTTGAGCAGGAAAATATATCCAAGTTTATAAAGTAGAAAGGGCCCACAGCTCTGTGTGCATGAAAATAGTTTTTAATTCATTGATATAAAGCATGGTTCCTAAAACCTGGTTACGCTTATTGTCTGTTTCAATGCTAAATTTTAATACATTGCCAAAGTCCCAAATTCCGATGATTGGTGGCATTTAAAAAAATGAATACCGTAAAATATCCATACAGTATAATTCTGCAAACATTGTGATATACTGGTGTAACAATATTTTGCTAAACCCCTTCTAAAGAGGGATATTGTCATTTGGAGACTTTTAACACAATATTTATTTATTTATTTCTATAACATACCATATAATGGACAGCTATATTCTTCCTTTTTTTTACTCATCAATTTATTTTGCTTATTTCCCTTTTCAGTAGAAGTGTAAAATTCTTCCCCATCTGCCCCCTGAAGGTTTGCATGAGTAAAATCACGTAAAAACTTGAAAATGCGCGCAAAGCTGATCTACAAACTGGGTGCACTGAGGATTGCGTCTGTCAAATGAGCAAAATAGCATGCGTAATGCCTTTAGCGCGTTTGCCTTCATGAATATGCAAAATATATTCAGATTATCATAACGTGCAAAATACTGGGAGGAGGAGATGCAGATTTAACCAATTAGCATCCACAATGTGATTTATCAAATCCGAAACTCATTGCGGCCAGTGTTTTTGTGTCTATATTTAGCATGTTTGAAAGGCAGGTGCAAGCTGGCACAGTGTTACACACAAATGGCTGCGGTCATTGTGGCGAGAAGGAGGCATAGGTGCAATGACAGATGGTGGATAGAGAATCTTCCGTGCACATGTCAACATATTTGGACTGTCAGGAATAAAAACAGAAATATATCGTCTATCCAGCAATGCCATTTTTGAGCTGCTGGACAGATGATATAACCTAAAGGCTGACTTGGAGCGAGTCACAAAAAGAAGCCATGCCATGAGATGTCTCTGCTGGAGTTCACCAGTGTGTTTATTTGCCTCAAACTCAATGGCTTCAAACTTCATTTTTCATTTACAGCCACTCTGCTCCTCCAAACTTTCCATCATGACAGCAGGTAGCACATGCAAAATCTTCATTTAAATAAGGTACTCCGCACCACTTATCACCTTGTATGAATTGCACACGTAATCATAGTAGATCACTCGTAACATGCCCACTCATAGCATATGCAATTTTTAGTTTGCACATGCAATTTAGAGCTCATTATTTGGGATCTTAGATCAGGCCCTTAGTCTCTTAAATCAGAAACAGAATTGCAGTATTTTTGTTATAAAATAAACATATTCTATTTATAAACCTGGTTGATATTCAAGTGGGAAAAAAACATTCTATGCAAAAAAGAAAATATGCATTTAGTCAGTGAACTATGTGTTCATTTGTGAAGCCACAGTGAAGATATGCTAACCCATGTTATAGTTGGAGGTGTTGGGAGGATAAAAAGAGTAAAGTTGTAAAAGTTAAAAAACAAAAACCTAATAAAAATTTAAATTCTAGAAAGAAAATAAATCTAATTCATTAACTGATAGCATTTATCTGATACCCTCAGTATGTAGGATTTTGCCCCTTGATCACCAAGTTCAACATTTCTTCATAATCTTAATGCCATACCTAAACATAGATTTATCTCCAAAGCAGGAGACAAGGCAGCAGTGTGATGGTAACAGTATGTTCTCCTGAGAAAACTAAAAAAAGACTGAATCTGATAGAGCACTGGTAACAATTTCTGTGGCTTCACAGTGTGTGACCCAATGCAGGCTACGTGCATTATCTTCTATTAATCTGTTTAACGTCTTCAATTGTTTTTAAAGTTGTGAGGTTGCTTTTATGTTGTAATTGTTCACAAAGTATGCAGACTTAGGTCTAATTTGCACAGTTCTGAACATGAACTATCAGTTGTGACATTTTTCATAATGGGAGAAAGAGATACACAGTTACAAGTTTAAACCAAGAAGATGAACCATAAACAGATTTATAAAATTGTGATCCAACTTCAAAGTATGGCTGATGATGATAATTAGGTGGCTTGAAGCACCTCTTCTCTGAGGACATTATCATTCAACCACATCCTGGTCACCTCTCTTAGTAACACTTCTACCGTAAATGCTTATACCGTAAGTGCAGGTTGTCCATCTGTCTGTCTGTGTCCCTGTAGAACTATCTTACCCGTCTCTTCTCTCCCTCTTTATCTCTCTCACTCTGTTTTTTCTTCTCTTTCTCTGTGTGACATGTCCTGTTAGCATTAGCGAGGCGACTAGCTGGAAAACCCATCTGTTTCATGTACCTCTTTAGCCCATTATGTGGTTGTCTGACTGGAGCACTCACAAGGTTTCCGTGCATGTGTCAGTGTGTGTGTGAGCATGTGTGTGTGTTCATGTTTGTGTGTTTGTGGAGAGAGGGAGATAGTCGTGGATGTAAAACCGTGAAGTAAAGCTGGGCAGGTGAAAAATCTGCTCTGATGCCTCACAGGACAAATGTACACAGATGTACAACGATCTGCTGTACATTCACAATCTGGCCTGAGAGGCGGTGATGTGTGTGTGTTGTGCGAGAGTGTGTGTGCTGGACAAAAAGGTTTGTCTCTCAATAATGGGACAGCAGGATCTTGACAATGTTGATTTGGAAACCACGAATGGTGCCTGCATCAAACACACACACACTTGTGTACACACACACCAGGGGGGAGGCCCTCATCAAAGGAAGGTGCATTTGTTTTACCAACACAAATCACATCAAGTGATTAGACACAGCGCAGTCGCTGTGGAGACAGGTGGAAATGACAACACATGATGAAACGGGGGCTTCCATCAGGAAATCACACAACAAACACACCTACACACACAAAAATCCCATAATATGCAAGCATGCAAGCACTCAGGCTCTCAATCAACACACCCTCATGGACACACACAGAGGGACGCCATCAGGAAATCAGCAGCCAATCAGAATAATTTGACTGGGATGATGACAGGTCTGTCCAAGGGACAATCTGCAGCCGCTGTCACAGGGAGAGAGCATCTTTATCACTACACACAGAAAGACACACATAAATACGCACACCCTTCCTGTATGTATGACCTTAAATTATCTGTGTATTCAAAAACATCACTTCCTGCTCACTCCACTGACTGTATCTGATTGTGTTTGCATCTGAACCATTTGTTTTTTACACACAGTAAAACAGTGAACATGAGGCTGACTGCTCCAGCGTGTCGTCCACCCATGTATGTGTATCATTTAGTATGTGTAGGTGCTTGGCCACTCTTTACACTGAATACAAATCCAGCGGTGTGTCAGTCAAACTGGCAGCGTTAGTCTCCCTGGCAATTTCCATGAGATTCGATTTAGAGGGCTAATGTATAATAGGCCCTCGAAGGGAGGTGGGAGAGTATTAATTGAGATGGACTGAGCAAGAGGGAGAGGGACAGCAAGTGATGTTCCTCTGAGCCGAGAGTGGACTCTGGCGGATACTGTCGCTCTAACACACTAACACACACTCCTACACACATACACCTATACTTTCTCTTAGGTGTGCAACATTTAAGAAAAAGCATAGCCATAGATTAGCAAGATTCATCTGTATTACTCTAACTAAACAGTGAAGAATGAGAAGAGGCAGAGGAAACTCACGGAGTTAGTCAATTAATAAAAGTTTTAGAGGGTGACAATCACAATCTGAACATGGTGATAAAACAATCTTCATACTTGATTGTGATAAAATCCACTTCTATGATGATAAACTTTGGTTGATATGGCACTGCAAGATTAAGGCGTGGCAACTGCCGGTCAATGTGTTTTTCTAAAGGTGGAGTTACCCTGTCCCACATTCCAGCCATAGGTGATAGTAATGCAGCTTTAATGCTGGTTGCCTTGCACCAAAACAAAAGAAGACGTCGGAGTCTGCATGTTGGTTACCCCCACTTTCTACAGCCAGAGTTTATTTGGGTTGCTAGGGAGAGACACAAGGAGGAAAGAAATGAGCGATGGTGGAGCGGAGGGGAGCAAAGGTGAAGTCGCCCAAGCTGAGGACATGGTTGATAAAAAAGGTTGCACCACATCAATCATCAATCAATGTGAAGATGGTTCAGATATCGAAAAGCGACATTTAGCACATGAAGTCAGTCTGCACACTATGTTAGAGGTTGGTGCAAACCACGGTGGAAAACATCACAAACCTCTTTCACCACATGTAAAAGGTAACATCCCAGTGACTACACCAAGAGTATGAAAATGAGGGCTCATGATGCTGCCTTGACTTCATACACACACCTTGCAGGTTTGGGCCAAAGTAGCAACTCATCTGCAGTTAGCAATGCTAGTTTGGTAGTGCTGTTGCATCACTTGTTGCACCACTTCTAATGCTGCGATAAATGTGTTGTGATTACTTCATATGAAAAACATTCAAAGGGAGCAAGACCATAAGAAGTGTATCTTATAGCATAGCTAAGACATCTCCTCTGTGTGTGTGTTAAACTCAGGTTTACACTACCAGATTAGTGTATACTGTCATTGAAACTTTGTTTTCAATGACAGTATACAACTCAATAGTATGTCCTCAATACAGGCAGGGTTGTCATGTCACTATTGCTTTTTTGACCTGTGGAGGCTATTTTATGTAAACGAGTAACAAAAACATTTGGAGCTGTATATTTTAAATGCATCCTATTTGATTTGATAAACTTTATTAGAAAGTTAAACCTCTGGTGCTTAAAGGCTTCAGTCAAGATATTCTTTAAACTGGCATCAACAGTGAGAAAAATTATCATGATAAATATTGATCAGTATAGGGAAATATATTGCAATACATTTTTTGTCATATCGCCCAATTCCACTTTTTTATTACAGATAATGATTCATTAAAATGCAAAAAAATATGTTAAAGGGACCAGTGAAAACTTGCTAGAAAGGAGTTGATTATGTGACCTTTAAAAATATATATATTTTTAATTTGTTTTCATTCTGGCGCCCCATGTAGATAGAGTTAGTCCTGTATTCTCTTTGATGGCTCTGTCTTGTATGTGTGTAGCCTGATTTACCAAACTGATGGATGAAAACTTTAAAGCTCCAAAGGGAATTTCAATACACTATTTATCACAATATTTATAGCAGAAAATGGAATTAAAAAAAAGGTTTTTGAGCATTTTGACTTTTATCACATGTCTGACCCCACAACAACAATATCAGCATTAAAATAGCAATTTAAGATGATCAACATTCATCTGAATGGTGTGGTTTGTTTTTGCAGCTCAAAAAAAGGCCTCAATATTTTTCTGTTTCATAACAAGCTTTAATTGCTTTAATTTATGTTGATCTTCTGACAAACATTCACCATTTCTTTGTTTTTTTTAGCTGTTGGACATATGACAAACAAACTCAGACATCACATGAGGCTTTAGGAAATGGTGATGTCAATACTTTAGTGTCTCCTGACATTTTACAGACCAAAGATTACTTGAGCAAATAATTAGTCAATAATGAGAATAATCATTAGCTGTACCACGAGGAGCTCCCCCCCATGCACACAGAGGTCAGAGTTCATACTAAGTGGCAGAGACTGGAGATCCTCCTCAATAAAAAGACAAAAGGCAGGTTGCTCCTCAACAACCAAAAGAGGAAATTCTATGCATTTTCTCTGTCAACTGCTAAAAAAAGTATGAGCTGAAGAGTTGAAATGCAAGTGTCACTACTTGACATAGTTTTATTGAAATAGGAAAGGGTTTTTAATATAAAATCATACATCCATGTAACTTTTACAGATGTTTTCCTCCCCGCTTTCAGTCACTCTAACTGCAGCTTCATTGCTTTTTTGCAGGAACCCTTGTGATGGCTTTCAGTGGGTGTGTATGTCATTCAGAGTGTGTGTGCGCCTCAGTTGGGCCAAACCTCCCTAAGATCACTTAAATGCACTAAGATGTTGTCAAGCAGGAATGTTATTGATGTTTCTACGGCAACCTAGGGGCTTGAGCAGAGGATTAGAGGGACAGGAAGACAGACAGACAATGAGAGAGGAAAAGTAAGTGATAAAGGGGAAGGAAAACATTAAATACATTGCAAATGGAAGTGAGCAGAGGAAGGAACACAAGGTTCCTTTTACTCCAATATCTCTTTTTTCCAACAAATCAGAGTCCACTCAGAGTGAAAGAGGGACAGGAGAGGGGTGGAGGGTGGACAGAGGTTTGCCAAGAATAAGGAGTGTGTATAAAGCCATTACATCCAGTAAATCACTAAAAAAGGTGTCATTTTTTTCAGATTTCCTCACTTAAACTTAGTGTAATCCAATCCTGCTGATTCAGCTGTTTTTTATTGAAAAAAAAAATTGCCAACAAAACAATTGTTATTTTCAAACAGACTAGCTCCTTGGCTTTCACATCTCCATTAAATATAAGCTGTCTATTTAAGTTCATATGAAACGATGCAGTTTTTAAAGCTCCTGTGTGGAGTTAATCTTTAGCTGTTTGGAAACACACTACAAATAAATACAACTTATAGTTATTATCATCTTTAAAACCCTTAAATGCACTGTTAAGTAGGCCTTTCCAAAAAACTGATATGACAATATAATATTGTGCACACATTTCTATACGGATTTTACTGAATCGATACGGCCCAAATGCAGTAACAGCAACTGTACAATATACCTTCGGTAACATCACACATGATGCAGCTTACAAAAAAATTGAAGGGATGGCAGTAAAAGCAAAATTACATGATGCAGACCACGTTTCAAATTTTACATTACTTCTAAGATTTCTGAAGACCTAAAATTTCAGTTACTTATGTAGGAGAATCCTTTAAAGCATGTCCTTGCTGTTATTTTTTCTTACAAAAAGACCATCAGGAGTACATTTTGTAAAAGGTATGGTGTCCAAAATGTACATGTATTTTAATAAGTACCATATCATGTCCTCTGTACATGAAGCTGATAGAAAAACCCTGCCACACTGTTAACTGTGGTCCACAGCATGCAGCTGTACCCCTGAAATATGAGAATGTCCTCACCATGCCTCAGCAGTGACTGTTTCACATCGGTGTTATGGTTTAACTTGTGACCTTGTTAACTCCTGTCAGTAAGCATTTTTGGTCAATGTTTCTTTGATTATTTCTCAATCTAAAACATTTCTACTAGGCTATTGCTGATACTTTAATGAGGAAATAAAGGGAGGACTTATTTTATTGGTTACAGTTGCTATGTCAGTTTAGGCAACCACAGAGCAATAAAATCATGCTGACACCAACTGTCTTTAACGACCAACATGACGACCTTGGAGCGAGAAGGGCTGACACTGAAGACAGCAAACAAACACACTGTATTTAGAGTATTATACTTTTTTCTTTCTTTACAACCATTATGATGAATGATGTGTTACCTTGATGATAAATGCAAGCACTCACAAACTAAGGTTCCTCTGCAACATTTCTTCAGTTCAAGGATTTAAGGATTCAAGGCTTTTATTTGCCAATTCTCCATATACGCATGACATACTGAGTCACTGAAATGGTGTTTCTCGCTTCTGTCAGGATGACAAGGCAGAATGACAGTATGTCTCTTTTAACTGTCTGGTGGTAGCTCCTCTACAACACATCATAAAAGCAGAGACATTGTTTTCAGGGTTTTACTTAATTTTTATCTCTGTCTCGTAGCTCTGAAGGCACCAACTCTGGTCTGCTTACGTCCATTATTGTCACACATGAAGAGCTCCCAGTGCTGTCATTGGTCACTGTCTCTGACATGAACAAAGAAATCATAATAAGCAAATATCTTGAGTTATTAGCGTATATGCTCGAAAACCGATCAGTTCTGAATTTTTGGAAAAGTAACAGCCCTAGCCTAACCAAGTCAGTCACTGATTTTTGTGGCCGATGGGTCCCATAACCCTACAACTATCAGGTCGGGCCATAATTGTGCATGAGTCATTTGGTCTGACCTAAGCATAAGTCAAACCACCATGTTGTAGTTCCATAATAGCCTAAACCGATAGCTTTTTAATCTCACTGATAACATTTATGCTTAAAAAAGTTGTGTTTGTTCATGAAGATAATAATGCTAAACAAAACTTGTAAGTCCCATGAACTTTTGTTCACAGCAAATATCAGCAAATATCCAAAAACACATTTAAAAATCCAATAGGATTGTAGTCCAGGGAAGCACCCAAATGCTTACTTCCACGTTGGTCAACAAAAATATGTCATTCCTGCACTACTCTGCTGTCCTTTGATGCTACGTTAGCTTGCTTACTGTAGTTGTATTGAGCTAAAATGACTCAACAATGTGTTGCTTCTTGTTTTGCTTTCCTTGTTTGATTCCCATTTGGTTAGGACTGCTCTCACACCCACAGTGAACCAAACTCAGGTTCACCTAGAAGTGAACCATGGTCCCCTGTTACCAAGCAGACTGGAGTTCAGTTTTTTAGATTTTTAGATTCAGATTAAACAAGTTAGGTGTGGAAGTGATCTAAGAATACATGCAAAGATCTTTTAGTGGCTAATGTCTAGCATGTTGTTCATCATTATGAATGTAATACAAAGGATCTTAACAAAGAAAAACTGGATTATATGATTGGTCAAATAAACAATGGTAACATGAAAAGAGAGAGAGAGTAAGAAAGAGAGAAGTCCCAGTTTAAACATCGTAGAGAGTCCAGCTGGCACTGAATCACGTTCTTCACCATCTTTCCCTTTTCATTTTTTGTCTCATACACTCTGTCTCACAAACACACACAGCCTAAAAATACAGACAGTCTCTCTTCCTCTTGTTCTTCCTCTGCCTGTCCCACATCAGTCAAATCTACTCCCAAAATGATCATCTGTTTAAGGCAGATTATCTTAGGGAAAGCCATCTATCGAATTACAATAGCACTACTTTATCCACCTAGCCAGACATCATCCCTGGAGTGTGTGTGAGTGTGTGTCTGTGTTTGTGTGTGCACAGGCACAAAACAATGTCCAATGCGTTTGTTTTTTGCATGCCAACATCAGTGTGTACACATACACACCTCTCACTCCCCCTAAGTGTTTGGGCCAAATCATTTGCGCACAGTTTGTTTTTTAAATGTGCATTTGCATAATTGTATGGTATCAGTGTGCTCTGGTTCAGGTTCATTCCCCTTTCAAATCAACAAATATGTATTTCCTCTCTTAAATCTCCATGAAACCACAGATGCCAATGCATCTCTGTAAAATCTAGAACGTGAGCAGAGTGATTCAAGCACAAGACTTCTTCACAGTGTTACAGTAGGTTACTTATGTTCAATAATATCTTAAAATGAAGTCAACAAAGGGCTAAGCATGCTCATGTACAATGAAGGTGAGCTTTAAGGGTTCTTTTATGTAATATTCAATACTAGTCTTGGATGTCTCAAGAGCATAGTCCTAAAGTTTCTTAACAAAAACTTCACTCAGATAATTGATTTTGGCAAGCCTGTAAACCTTAGTTTTAGTTTAGTTTCAGTTTAGGACTTTATTTAATTCTGTCATTCAATGAAACATTCAATACAAACAAAAAAAAATCTCAAACATGAATGAAAAGGAGAAGAAAGAAGAAAAATCTTATAGAATCTGCTCCTCTTTCACAAGATATTAATTAACTAAACACATAATACAAATTAACAAGGGCTGCAGGCCAACATGCCTTTTTACATTTCATTATTTCTTATTTTCAAAAACAACCAATAAAACAAACAAACAAAAAAGACCACATGTAAATTCACATTTTGCCTAAAAACAAACATAGAAGACTTCGATGAACACATTTCCCTGTATTTACTCAACATAGTGGCTTTGATACTGTTTTTAAAGACAAAATTCAACTTAGCTTCTTTAGTTTCTTTGTCCAGATTGTTTCATAAACTGATTCCTCTCACTGACGTACAGCGCTCTTTCAGTTTAGTTTGAATCTTGTTTTTTTTTTTTTTTTAATATTTCAAATCCTTTAATAAAACAACTTTCAAATCAGTTCTGGGTGTTAATTGGTAAAAAAAAAAAAAATCTTATGAGCTTTATACATAATCTGCAACATACTGAAATCCACTAACTCAGTGAATTTCAGCAACTGCAATTTAACAAAATGGGTTTGGCAGGTCTCTGTATTGCCTTCTACTAATAATTCTTATTACTATTTTATGTAAAATGAAAATTGGCTGGATAGACGTTTTACATGCACTTCCCCACACTTCAACACATGTAGGTCAAACATGAAACAATCAACCAATTATACAAGGTACAAAGCTTTATCATCTAAGTAATCCTTTAATTTGTGTAACATAGCAATCATTTTTGCTATTTTCACTTTTATTCCATTAATAAGTGATTTCCAAGTCAGATTATCATCAATAATAAAACCTCAAAACTTATTTCATTCACTCTATTAATTTCAATACCTTCTATATTTACTGAAGCATCAATTTTTTTTGCCTTTGTTACCAAATATCATGAAGTTTGTTTATTAAATATTAAGGGATAATTTATTTACACCAAAACAGTGTCTAAATTTTTTCAGTTCTTTTCTGACCACCTCAGACACACATTCTAGATTTTCTCCGGTATATAAAAAGGTGGTAACATTGGCAAAAAGAATATATTTTAACAGTTTCCAGACATTAACATTATCATTTGTATACCAAATAAACAGTTTTGGTCCTAGTACTGACCCCTGGGGCACCCCACGTTAAGTTGTATATTTCAGATTTTACATTATTTACTTGAACAAACTGATTTCTGTTTTCAAAATAACTTGTAACCCATTGATGTGCCACCCCTCTGATACTGTATTTGCTAAGTTTTTTTTTTTTTAAGAATAGTATGGTCTATGGTGTCAAAGGTTTTTTTGAGGTATATAAAAATGCTTACTGAGAAATGTTTCTTATCTCTAGCAGTGAATATTTCATCTGCCATTTCCATAAGTGCCATTGATGTTGAGTGATTGGTCCTGAATCCATACTGACTACTGCTCAAAATATGTTATCTGTTAAGGAATTTGTCCAGTCTGTTTACAAATATTTTTTCTAGTACTTTTGAAATTGTGGAAGCAAAGACACTGGTCTGTAATTGGAGAAAACATGTTTATCACCATGTTTTATAGTGGAATAACTTTAGCTGTTTTCATATTTTCAGGAAAAACTCTGTAGAAAATGACAGATTGCAAATATAGGTGAAAGGCTCTGTTAAATTTTCTATAATAATCTTTAAAGTTAATATGTCCATATAATCACATTCAGTTGATTTTTTTTGCTTGCACAATGTTTTACAATGTTCAGTATTTCATCCTTTTCTACTCTACCAAGAAAATTACTGTTTACATCCATTATGTTTCCACCCGCATTATTGTCCATCAGGCTTTGAATATTCATAGCCAGACTAGGACTTACATTAACAAAGAATGTATTGAACTCATTTATTGTCTTCTTAACATCATGTATATCAACATTTTCTTTCATGACATAATTAGGAAGGAAACTCTCTGTTAAAGCCATGCTTGAAACAGGCTGTTTTTAAGAGCTCATATCATGCTTTTTTAGGTTTTTTTCAAGTTTTATCTGCTCCTTAGTGCGTTTTAAATGTGTCCTAATGGTGTACTTCTATGCACAATACATATATTCTGCAGCATTTAGACCTCTCCAAACATCTCAATCTCAAATAGACCTACCAGTGTGGCATTCTACCATTGTTTGGTCAGCAGGTTTAGTCCATTTGCTTGGAGTGTCAAGCCCAGTGCAGAGCATAGGTCATAGAATGAATTCTGAGTTGTTGACAATATGGTGCTAAGCAGCGCTGAACTGACAAATTAGACCGGTCAACCAATCAGAACAGACTGGGCCCACATGGGGAAGGGGGCCTTTAAGAGGCAGGAGCTCCAACAGAGTGTCTCAGACAGACTGAGGATAGAGATGGATAAGGGGCACTCAGAGGATGAAAACTAGAAGGCTTTTTTGAATGCTATTCCAGCGGCCATCAAAACATACAAAACTGACTTCAGACAAAATATGGGCTCTTCAAACATCCATCCATCCTTTATCTATACTGCTGGAGCCTATCCCAGCTGACACTGGGCAAGAGGTGGGGTACTAAATTAAATGCTGGCACTCACCAAGTTTTCCTCTCATTTACAGATTCAGATGTAACCATGTATTTTATGTTTAAGTACAAGCACATCGTCACTTTATGTTCAGTCTTTTTTGAATACCGCTACGTAATTTTCTGTAAACAGTTCATGTTGTATGCACAAATGGGGTCTATAACATCTTTGATTGCACTATTTTTAAAAAGATCCTGCTAGGTGACTCTATTAATTGCCACAAATACCAAAACAGAAAATTTGACTGATATATCTCCTGGTTTGCTAAACAGGGCGGAGAAATCCTCCCTATAGTCAGGCCTAAAGCTCATGTAGCTCCCAAAAACAAGCTGTGTACACCAGGGTTAGCAGCAATGAGACATTAAGACATGAAGGAGGCTTTTTTTTTCAGATTTGGTGTCAGCAAGTAGTGCACTTAATTCCAAAGGAAGAAAGTTATTCTGACTGGTAATTAAAAGAATTTTCACTGTTGTTGCCACCTTTACTTAATAAAAGAAGCAGGAAAGGAGAGGGAGTGCAGAGTGACTGCGTATAGGGCTGATTGTGAGGGTGTGTGTGTGTGTGTGTGTTTCTCAGCCAAGGGGCCTTATGCTGCGGGCACTCTCAGTGAACAATCAAAACAGCTCAATTTAGGCTTTATCTGCAGCTCAAGCATGCACGTACACACACAGCTCAAATCCACACAGGGCTGAGACAAAAGGACAGTGAAGGAAGAAAGCGAGAGAGGAATGAACATCAGTGCTGCAGCTCGGTGATGATGCCAGCAGTTTGGAAGGTCAGGTAAACGAGGAATTCGATGCACACAGCTCCTGATCAATATCTTCCCCTCTTTCTTTCTTCCCCCCCATTCTCCCTCCCTCTTCCCCCTCTCACCCAGGAATACTAAGACCTGGCGCTATCGACTGGTGCCTACCACAAGGCGATCCATAACAACGAGTCAATCAATTAAGAGCACACATAAGAGCGCACATCAAGGAAAATTGTAACAGAGTGACAATGTGTAATCAACTGTTAACTGTACCTTCTTTTTCTCAAAGTCACACTAGGAAAATGGGAGTTAAAATGAAATAAGGTAGAATAAACTCTTGAAATGGATGTTTTAAATAAAGCAAAAGCAGGCCATTTACCCCACGTCATCCACAACTGAGTGAAGAGATAAACAAAGTGGTAAATGAGCACAAAAGTGTTTCAATAAGACTGTAATGCTTTGTAATTCTCTCCCACTGTGTGTTTTGTGTGCACTCAAGAAAAGTAGACAGTTGTTTGGGAGCTGCTCTGAGTGCTGTGGGTCTTCCTAGAATACCACAGAGCTGTCAAACTGTAGCCGCTGCTGCCACCTTCAGGTCACACAGGGGACAGCAGGTAAGAGGAGAAGTACTCTGGTACTGAAAAGTCTCCTCTTAATGCAAGACAGTCCAAATATTTTGTCTGCACATTAGTTTAATGTAATCAATATTTATTTGCACCAACAGTTAAGAAATCTGGCACTAAATTTACAAAAAAAATAGGAAGGAAATAGTTCAATCTTAAAAAAAAATCATAGCTAAATCATACAAAAAGCACTCATGGTTCTAGGATTTGGGTCTTCATCAAGTTTGTAGTTTTCATTTTTCATTCTTTAATGTTTTGTGTGCATGTTTTCCCCTCCTGAAGTGCTAGTAACAGCTTCCATTGCTTCTCAAAGTACCCACTGGGGATGGTAACCAAAATCTAGTGTCAGTGAGGTATCAACATGTCTGATACCAACTGAACCAAACCACAACACAGGATAAATTCATCACTTTGGTACCATTCGCTAAATTTCAGAGCAAAAGATGCTAAATCCTCTCTACCTTCTTGGCTTTGTGAGCTATCCAATATTGCCCTCCAGCAAAAGAAAAAGGCATTACAGGTGTCAGAAGTGTTATCACACAAGCAGTAACAGGGGCACACATTATAAATGCTCTTTTTTCCCTTAAAATAATTAAGGAACTGTCAAGGGACCATCACTGGTTTAAAAGTATTGCACTTGGATCGGAAAAAAAAACATATTTATTGGTGATTCGACGAACTGATGTTAAGACAGGAGTTCAGCCTGTCCAGCCTGAAAGACTTCATAAATCTTTTATAACTATATTTATTTGATTGTTAATAAAATGTAAAATCCGATTTGATTTTTCATTTACTTAACTTTAATATTTTGATGTATTCTTCATTATATGATTTATTATTGTTGATGTGATTTTCCCTTTGTTATCAGGATTTTTCATTAGTTTTTTTGTTGTTAATTGAAGATGTTTTCTTTATTTTGCATTGTTTCTAATGTTGTTTCAAGACTTTCAGTCTGTTACTGATTTCCTATATGTTGTCTTGTTATTTTTTACTTTCTAGTTGTTGCTATACATTTGTATTTGCTGTTTTAACTTTTTATTTGTGGTGTTTTTAATTTGTTGTTGTGAATTTTAGTTTGTTGTGAATTTGATTTGTTTGTGTGTTTTGAATTTATTGTTGTAGTATTTTTAAAGTGTCACTGTGTTATTTTATTTGTTGCTTATTTACTGTTGTATTTTGCACCTAAGGGACACTCTAATTAACATGTTTTATTTTAAAGTTGAAAATAAAACAAGTTTGAGAATTACTATGAGAATAAAGCACAGCACTCACCTTTAACCCCAGCTAGCATCTGATCATGAGTTCACTTTTCATTTGATTAACATTAATGTATTTTGTTTAGGAAGATTTTGACGCATATCTTACACAATCATTACTGGTTGGAAGAGAAAATGAAAACATTTCTGATTGAATATATTTCAGACAACATAGAATCTGACTAAATATGAGGAGGGCAGAGGAAGTTTGATAGTGTGACGCAGAGACAGACAGAGACATACAATGCTCAAAACTATGTCAATAAACAGAGATTATTGACGGTGTAGATTTAACAATAGTGTCGTCATTTGTACTTGGGTGCATATGTGTGTGTGTTTGTGTTTTTGGCAGTGTTCAGACTTGTTATGTCCATGACTGAACTTCTGGAGGCTCTGGGCAACTTCCTGTGTGATTGTCCTCAATAGGAACTGATGTCACCTGTTTGTCCTCATCTAATGCTGGGACAGGAAATGACCTGGAGAGGGATTTTGTCCTGTTCTGTCTGGGAATCCATCTCAGAGATCACCTGCACTGCTGCATGAGACAGATGTACGGACACAACTATGGAGTAAATGAAGGAAGTTAAATTCCCATCCAGCAGGCAGCTATGAAGCCTGAAAAATGCTTCTCCCAGTCAGATAAAGCAGAAATGCACACGCTTCATTCATGGTGATCTTTTCTTCAAGCCTCTTATGAGAACTTTACTTTTTAAGTAAACTTCAGTGTCTCCTACAAACAGGTGGTAAATCAACTACACAGCTTACAATTCATATATATGACACTTAACAAGTCTGTGCCTCCACTTCTCTCCTACCATCAACAAGCTGTAAATACTCCCCATAGTGCAGCAGGGGTGATGTGCCTGCATTTGAATAGGCCAACATGGAAGTTAGCATTGCACTGGTTCTCTAAAGTACAAGTCTATGTGATGTTTTTTACATTGGTCTTGGCTCACTGCTGATTACAATGTCTGTTACAAACAAAAAAAAAATACTAAAAAATATTTTAGTGTACAACATGGCGGTTTAACTTAGAAGCAGTTACATGATTTATATATAACATCATGTTGTAGCCTCTTGTTGGAGAATTTTATCACTACTGAGTGATCTGGTTGGTTGATTCTTATGGTAATGGAAAGTGAGTGTGAATTATTGATTATTAAAATAACAATCAGAAATGCTTGCATTAGGGTCCCCTGTCATTTTGGTAGTCCTCATTAGCAGTTTATTGGCAACTGTCCTTTTAAACACATAACAACGCTTTAAAATTCAAAAGTGGGAAATAGCAGATGTAGTTTATTACTTCAGATTAAACATTAAAATGTTGTATATATGTGTTCCCATTGTGCTATTGTAAAATCCCATGTACTTTCAGCCTTGGGATCCAGGATGTTTTAGCAAATGCTGATGGACAACTTATAGGTGGAGCCACTTCAATTTTCCCCTACTTCCTTGGCAGAGTCTAGGCTGGTCCATGACAGGAAGGTGCTAGGACCTGCTCACCATCGTAGCTATAATGAGATCCCCCATGATAACTTTAAACATGTAACTATAACCATTTAATTTTATAGGATATATAAATGTATATTTTGATTAGCATGGAAAATGCTCATATGGGCAGAAATTGAGAACAAAAACAAAAAAAAACTTCATTTAGACACCCAATGGCTAGTAATTGGTTAGTAGCTGGCTGCAATTGGCTGGGAGGGGAATATAGAAGCAGTTGCATCTGTACATAGAAACTTAAAGTGAATGTGAGAGTGAATGGGTGTGAGTGGGTAGATGTGACCTGCAGTGTAAAGCGCTTTGAGTCATCAGAAAGAATAGAATGTGCTAAATAAGCTCTAGTCCATTTACCATGAATGGTAGGGGAAACACTGCACTATTAATATATACTATAGTATACTATACTGTACTATACTATAATGCACTACATTATACTATGTATTTGACTATTCTGAAAAATCACTAGTTTGTTTTTTCTCCTTACTGTTATAAAGGCAACAGGTGTCTTGGTTTCTGCAGTCCAACATGCTTTCTCAACAAATGCATGAGAGATATTTCTAATAAAATAATTTTCACATCTGTGGTACCCAACCTTGTATCTGCCCTCCTCTAGCTCTCTGTATGTGTGTGTTTGTATGTGTGTTTGTGCCAATCTCACCTATTCCTCTCAACAAATGACAGCACAGTGGCTAACAAACACTCGGGCCCATTTTGACTGGGTTATAAGGGCTTAATGACAAGTCATATAACAATGGAGAGTAGAGGGGAGTACAGTGGGGCGCTCCAGCCGAACTATCAGTCTGTCAAACAATAGCTTGTCAGTCCTCATCTTCTCTTCTCTCCCTCATTGCTGCACAGACAAAAAAACAACTCGAACACACTCAGCATAGCGCATATGCTTGTATACACGGCTGATAATTGTTTTTAGCAAAAACAAGCCGACTCATTGACACAAGAACAGGTATACGCATTAGCACATAGAGATGGGTAACAGCAAAAAAGTGAAAAGTCTCTCTCTCTCTCTGACACACACAGGCAGTATAACTGGCTGTACAAGCAGGGTTTGATGACAGCCCCCAAACAATAGGGAGCAGAGGAGCCTAGCTATCTGCCTGTCACACAATGAAGGGGCTTCTGCTCAAGAGATTGTCACCACCAACACATGTAAACACACAAACACACAAACACACAGCAGAAAAAAAATCATCACAAAAATAAAAACATGAGCTGTGGAGTGTGTGCACGTGTGTGTTTATTGCCAGCAGGCACACACACACACACTCACACACACATAAATGGGGTAATTCAGAGCGCTGCCATTTATGTGAAGAGCGCTCCGTTTTCCAGACTGTGAGTGGAAGTGAATTTGCTTTTTCTGTCGAGTGCAAGTCAGGTTGGATTAAACAACACTTGGCCACTGCTGATGGGTTATCACTGTGCATCTGTGTGTGCAGATCTGTGTGCGTTTGTGTGTGTGCTGTGATGATGCCCACAGGCGCCCACGTTTGAGGCAGGCAAATCTGTAGACAGCCCGTTTCTCCTGTCAGGCCCCATCTCTCTCTTGTTTCTGTCTCTCAAGGTGTCCTTTCTCTGTTCTCTGGCTCATCATGTTTCACTTTGTTTTTTTTATCTCTTCTCTCTTTGCTGCTAGCTCTTATATGAACGTCACCGACTCGTTTCTTCTCTGACTTTCTTCCTACTTGTTGTCCTCTATAATCCTATGAAGCATTTAAGGTCATTCAACAGAAATGTTCGCTGAAAGATGACTATATGGTCAACTTGTAAGTATTTCATATCACGTAGTCTTCCTCCACATTATTACATTATTTACTGGATTCTTGGTTTTGCATAAATGAAAGCTTAATGATGTATTATCTATTTTGTTTGTTTGTTTGTATACCTTAAAGGGTCCTACAGGTGGAGCCAATTAAATTTTCCCCACTTTCCTTTACTGAGTCTTCACTGGTACTGGGCTGGAAAGTGCTTGGGCCTACCCACCATCGTGGCCTTAATGAGATCCCCTTTAACGATGTGACAAACACGTATGCTGCGTTTCCACTGAGTGGTCTGGTTTGGTTGAGTACAGTTCAGTACGGTTTGGAACAGTAAGCCCTAATCCTGCTTGCACACCTTCACTGAAGGGAAGGGGTATTAGCCAGAAGGAGAGGGTCACGCTGCTGTCTGGCATCACAACAGCGCGTCTTGGTGCAGAATTTTGAAGTACAGCACAACACTGTAAACAAAGACCAACAATGTAGGAGTCCACACTCTATGGTACATTGTTTCCTGCGAACAATCTTTACAACAAAGCAGTGAACAAGTTGTTCATTTGGATCCGCGGGTGACTTAAACATAATGTGTTGTATGATTTCATTATAGCTGCCGTCGCTTGTAAAATGACGGTTCTGTCGACCAGTCAACAACCTTTGGGGTCAGCTTGATCCACCCTGCATCCATTCAGAGGGGTGAAAAACAAGGACAAGCACAGATCAGTTATTTGAGTACCTTTCTTTTTTTTTGATTTGATTAGATTTGAAAATCTTTAATGACCCCTAAGGGCAAGTTGGTTTGCAAAAAATCCATGTCGACTCAAGTATTAAAAAGTAAATAAATAATAAACCAAATCCACGCTGGTTAAAAAGACACAGTTAAAACCAGTTACCACACAAGACAGTCATTCATTCTCACACACTGCTGCTGCATGTCGCCATGACCAGCGCCATCCATTATAAAGTCAAGACGACTTAGTATGTTGGTTCTTTTTAAGATTGTTTTATGAAACTTTTTTCTTCATTGTTCAAAACACATTTTCACAACAAGCGACTTTACTTTCCAATTTTCCTATGATTCAGGAATTTTTTCCGCTTACTCTCATTTTTACCATTAATTAAGGGGCAGTGGAAACACTTGTAACTGCATACCGTACAGTCCTGAACTTGACAAGATTGCTTGATGGAAAAGCAGCTGTAGTGGATGGTAAATGCTAATGCTACTCTCTTTAGGGCAAAGGCTGAAGCCCTCTGGATGTGTTCTTGTGGATGATCTCATGGGGACACCGTACAACTGCATGACTGGACCTGTTTATGGTGGAATTCCAGCACACCCCAAGAGATGGGGGGACTCCCAGAGGCTGGAAGTTGGCAGGTAATTGGCTGGAACTCAGCAGACATTTGGCTGGAAGGGAGGAATTCAAGCAGCTGCATCTGTATATTGTGAAAAATACACTTTAACATGCTTTCATGAACAACCCCCTCTCTTCCTCCTTCCTTTCAGAAGATGTGTGCTTTAACAGTTGGTATATACATTTTTATACAGTAAAGTCATTCGACTGTAGGGAGTCTCCAAGTGAGCAAGATCGATGCTAAAAGTGACATGGAAATACTGCCAAACACTGAATTGGTAAAGAATCTCCACAACAGGGCAGGGAAATCGTCATGGAAATGAAATGTTGTTGTCATGCTAAATGACTTCCCAAACTCTCTTCTACTTTTGTTAGTATCACCCCTGGACAAGGGGGCGTCTCCTTACTGTGATAACAAGCCACAGACTGAGAGCCGGCAACATCATCACCTCTGTTCCGTCTATTGTTGTTTTGAGGGATGTCAGCAGCTTTGAGCAGCCACACAACAACTACCCTGGAGGAGGTACTAGTACTACTTTAATATACCCCTTTCATACTGGCCAAAAAAAACAGTTAAAACCCGGTAACAATCGGCTCCTGTCGGCAGGGGGAAAGGGTCTAATCGGCATTTTGGCCCGGGTCGACTGATCCTGCAAGCGACACAGGTTTTTATTGGCTCACCTCCGATAGGCTCCAGTGAGAACATCACACCCAGGTCAACCCACTAATTTACGGATGACGTTGGCGTAATGTGCCCACAGCATAATATCGTGCCCATCCCCTCCGGCTGTAACTTACGTGACTCGTTGCCATCTCAGCAACAAATTGCATCCGCCTTTGTATCATCAGCGCTTGAATGTCGTTCAGTCTGCGCCAAGTTTGTACATTTTTAAAGAGGGACAAAAGTACAAAGTACAGAAAACAGCTGACCACCTTGTCCACGGCTTCCATGCTCCTTTCCATTGTTTACATGGCTGTGTTTCAGCGAGCTGATGATGTCATCAACGTGATGACATCAGCTTGACGCACCAAAGGAAAAAACACAGCCACGCAGCTTGTCTGCTGGTGATTAGACCCGGGTCTGCTGGCAATGGGAGAGGAGTCACTTTCCAATTGTTAGCAGGTTAACCCGCGTTGAAAAAAACAGCATTTACCCACTAGTTTTAGTGTGAAAGCGGTAATATATAGCTATAGCCCAAACCAACCCGACCCAACCCTGTTTGTTCTGAAATACAAACACAGAAAAACACAGTATAACACCAAACTTGAACTTTCTCTTGAGCTTTTAAGATGAGTCAGCCAAAAATTCAGTTTTAGTTCATGGACATGCAGCACACACTAAGAGCTTTAGTTGTTACACTCCTATCTATTTTGTTGCTTCAATGGGAGATTGTGGCCTCTGGGGATGCCTTAATACTGTATGGGGGAAAAAACAAAGAGGCTTTATGTGTTGGGTAGTAATTAGCTCTTCAAACAGAAGTTCATGGTGTACTGATATCAAATTTGGAAGAAACACAGCTACCAGCCCTTGTTTTTGCTGCTTCGTGGTTACAATGACTGAATGAGATAGCAATGCAACACAGTGATTTTTTTTTTGAGTATTTTAAGTGCGCACACACACTATATCCAACTGCCCTGTGTCTTGCCAAAGCATGACTGGCCCCCTTCAAAACTTCCCCACTGGCCTGGACTCACACTGCCCAAGGCCCAACTGGTCTGAGTACAGTTACCACGTAAAACAACACAAAAATGGTTTTACAGTTTACCAAAGAGTCTTTCTAGGTTTTATTTAGTTGATCCTAAATATTTCCATTTGTCCATATTTTTAAAGGAATACTCAACCTCTTCATCTGACTTGCTTGCCATTGCAGGAGACACTGCACCATGTCTCCCAATCATGCCAGGACCAAGACAGTGTAGCACTCACAGTAGCAAGACAAACTGGACTCTGGGTGTAAAACATGCTTGGGCCTTGTACTGATTGCAAAATATGAGTGCACCTTAGATCAATAAAAAACAGACTAATTTTTGCAAATTGTTGTTAGATGATGAAAAACTTTTTAAAAGTTCTCTATCTTTAGAGTTAAATGAAAATACAACAATAATTGAATTTAAATGGAGAGTCTTTCTTAGATTACTTGGAAACACTTTAGCACAGTCATCAATGCTGCATTCACACTTCAACACATAGTGGCTGATGCTAACCAATGTTGAGTAATCATCAAAATGTTGATGAAAATACATTCCAGGGGACAATTTTGCTCATTCAAATTTTCACACGTTCATTATAGGTCAACATATCTATAGTGGAGATAAACACTGTGCTGGTGGAATACGACATTTTTTCGACAGTCTCCTGGCTAATAGTGGACGGATTTTAATCGTTCACCAATGTAGATGTAAGATGTAACACATATACGTATATGCCATTTTACCACATGCAGTTGCAGTTGGTCTCAGTATTATGACACCATGCCTAGTGGACGAACGATGGCTGTCAACAGAGATTACTGCAACCATAACTGAGGGTAGCAAAGGTAAGCAGAGGTCAGTTCTCGCTCTTTGCAAGCATGTTGGATCAAACATCAGAAATTTTTAAGCTAAGTTTGTCAATGTACCCAAAGAACGTTAGCGTTGCCCCACTGACATTAACTGAGTTCTGCGTGGCCTGACAGCGGACACAGCTCCACGTTTCCTGACGTAAAACATGGCCAAAATGTCAGTGCGTGAATGCAGCTTAACATGGCTTAACACTGCTTTGTTTTTAAACATACAGGCATGGCATGTGCACCTTCAACTGACAAATATTAAGACAATTTAAACAATGATACCTGAGTGATTGTCTCTGAAATGTGAAGTTTGCTTTTTAGTACATGCAAAATGCCTTATTAAAAGTGAGCCTATTTGACTGGGGCAAATGGAGCTTGAGCCTAACCCCACCAACCCCCCACCACCTTAACTTGAGATGTTCTTGCAGGAAACATAGGGATCTGATAACATGTCATAACAAATCGTTTTTGTACTGAAGTGTGCGTGTGTGGTGTTTTACTGCAAGTTTTTGAACAGTGTTCTCCTTACAATACCATTTTTGTTTATGTGCTCCATGTTAGTCTACTGTGTGTTTGTGTGTCTGTCTGTGTCCCAGTGAGTATAATGGTCCCTGGAGGCAGGCCGGCGTCCATCAGCAGGCAGCAGGCATTAGTGCACTGCCCGCTTATCGATGGACCACCGGCGCTTGACAGCGGGCCCCTCCCTACACTCACAGGACATGATGGGTATATGTATGGCTGTGTGTGTATGTGTGTGTAACAGACACAGAAAGTGTTTCTGATATTTAAATTCACACACAAAGAGGAAGATGTCTGTGTGTTTGAGAGACAGAGCTGTCTGAATATGACCCTTGACCCCAGGCTATGTGTCACAGCTCTGAGTGTGTGTGTTTATGTGTGTGCGTGTGAGGGGCTGCCCGGCTGTCATCGATCTCACACACACCAGGCCAGCACTTAACACTTGGACTGTAGCGACTAATACACTCACACCCTCTATTACTGCCCCACTGGAGGCACAGCGTGTGTGTTTGTGTGTGTGTGCGCATGGCCTACTGCCAATCCCATGCTGCTGCTGTTCAATGGCAGTACAATAGATTACACATATAACAGTGTAATGATATATCACTATTAGACGTACTCTTCCTCTCTTTGCTCTTCACTCCACTCCACAAGCCTGTCCATGAGTCACTTAGCAGCGCATGTGTGGAGGACATGATCATAACTACATGGAGCTTTGCCTTATTTTTGTATGAGTGAAGTCTAATATACATCAGTGATCATTAAAAATACTGGAAGTCCTGGGTTGACATCCTGATGTTTGTGGTACATTGATAAAATAGCTGGTGCCACTTATTAATATTCTAATTGGAAGCTTCACACATCTCCCTGGTAAGTTGTCCTCATCAGTGGACTCCTCATGGTGGCCCTTTATAAACAGTAAACATGAAAACTGAACTCAACAAACAGGAGACTGCAGGACAGCATCAAAATAAGGAGGATAACTGTGAAACTGACAACAAATTCAAGAGAATAAATGCATTAATCCTTCACTTCCCCTTCTGTCATTTTGTGCTCAGTTATTCAGGTTAGTGATTTAGCATCATTAACTTTGTTGCAATGATTACAAACTTGTTTCACTATGATAATGGTGTCCTTATGGGCCAAATATAACATATCCAACCCAATCCACTTTATTTATATAGCAGATACTAAAGACAATGAAGTTTACCAAAGTGCTGCACTGACAGCAAAGCATATAAAAAATAGCATAAAATAAAATAAAGCAGATACAAAAACTACACAATAAAAGCAATGAAAAAAGCACATTAAAATAACATATTTTTTATACATATAAAACACATAAAAACAGAGAGAATAAGTCAAAGAAATTAAGAAACTTAAAAAATGAAGACAGAGACCATATACCTCTCATACTGAATTAAAAGCTAACCAATGAAAGTAAGTTTTAAAATGAGATTTAAAGTAGGAAGAGTGGAAGACATTCTGATTTCAGGAACAAAGTCATTCCATGACAGAAAAGGCTCTGTAGCCTCCTGTTTTGAGTCTGGTCTTTGGAACGACAAGGGGAAGCTGTTCTGCAGACCTCAAAGATCTCGAGGGCAAGTAGACTTTTAAAAGATCAGAAATGTAGCAAGGTGCAAATCCGTAAAAACATTTACCATCAACAACAACATCTTAAAATGGATTCTAAAATTAACAGGGAGCCAACAAAGCGAGGCCATGATAGGGATGATGTGCTCCCATTTTCAGCATCTGTTAGAAGAGGAGCAGCAGCATTTTTGACCAGTTCTAAAAGACTGGCTAACTCAGAAATAAAGTGCAATACGGTTTTCAAAACAAGTAGAAATAAAAGCATGGAACAATTGCTCAAAATCATCACGGGATAAAACCTAAGATATTGTGATGCAACTGTTTCCAAATTGGGGCTCAGGACCCCCTTCCCCCACCCCCACCCAAGGGCTGTGAGACACAGAGAGGGGTCACAAGATGCTTTTCAAAAGAAAAAACAATACGTTAAATGACTTCCAATTGGAAGTTTTATCTGTCATTAAAAAATGTAAACAGAATATGTAGTGTTTAGCATAACACCATTGTCAATCCGAGACATTTATAGAAAAATCAGGGCAATGGGTAAAAAAAAATCTGTCATATGTTGTTTTACACACAATAGCAATGATGTAGGGGTCGACTGCTCTTTAAAGGGGTCTCTGTCTTCGTCATTTTGGGGAAAACCAGCCAAGAAGTTTAGAGACCCCTTAGACATCTCAGTGAATATCATCCTGTCATAACATAATTTACCATCTAGTGCCACCTTTTGTCATTTTTATTGAATTATATTTTATGTTTTATGATATTGTAATAAATCAAACTGTTATCATTATTGCATCAGTCAGTGTGAGATGAACAAACAGCTAGCTTTCATGAAACACCCCTCCATCTGAGTTTACATTGCTGCATAAATTGCAGTCTCGATATTTAATTTTCTAAATGAAGAATAAATAAATGAAGTTGTATGTATTGATGAATATCTACCACTATGTGCTCAATTGGAGCTTTTGCTTTCCCTGTTGTATAAAAACTTTGTGTGTTAAAGGGAAAATCATAGTAAACAACTTCTGAGCAATTTATCTAAAGTGAACAGAGAAGAAGAGTGAATCAGATGACTCTAAATTTCTCTCTTACTGCGATTCAAGGTGTAGGATCCATCGGCTGTTAAGATGTCTGGGTCACTTCAGTGCTAAGAAACACACAAGTGGAACATTCATAACAGCATAATAGTTGTTTTGATCCTTTAAATTGTCAGAAATCTGTGAGGCTCATGTGTGTGATGAGGGATATCATAGAAATGGAAACACCAAAGAAGAAAAAGGAGAGAAACAGAGGTTAAAATTGTTGAACATTGCTGTAAATAACTGCAAATAACTGCTGCAGCTTTGCACTAATGCAGCCTAACTACCTACAAGTTAGTAGTTAGACAACATGAAATGTGTCATAAATTTTATTAAACTACAATTTATTTATCTACTTATTTATTTATTTGTTTGTTTTTGTAACAATTCATTTGTAT
This sequence comes from Cetoscarus ocellatus, assembly GCA_037902135.1. Classification (NCBI taxonomy): domain Eukaryota; kingdom Metazoa; phylum Chordata; class Actinopteri; order Labriformes; family Labridae; genus Cetoscarus; species Cetoscarus ocellatus. The sequence continues at coordinate 1,061,724 of JBAMNC010000033.1, read as the reverse complement.
CATACCTGGCACAAAGTGCTTTGAACATACAAGGAGGATTTCTCTCCTATACACCTGATAAATTTTTGATTTCTAAATCAAGCACTCACAATGTTAAAAAAAGAGCATGGACATACACTCCTATTCTACCCCTGGAGTGCAAAAGAAAACCAACTGTTCTCTATGTCCACTTGTTGCTCACAGTGGTAGCATAAGAGCAGAAGATAATGCTGTAAAAGCCAAAACAAGCTCAGTAGCTTCTGCAGCACAAATGTGACACTGTATTCCACAATTGTTTCAATTGTCGTTTGGGTTATTATGCGGTTTAAAGGAGAAGCAGGTCTTTGAGGTATAGTTCCTGAAAATGTACGTATGTGTTATCCACATGGAAACACAAGGGCAGCATTTTGAGATTTGATCACTCCAGATCCCGTTTTGAAAAACTTCTGTTTCCGGAGTCCAAAAATGCCTGATCTGTGTGGATGAAACACCCATTCATTTAAATACTTTTGCAGATACTTCTAAACCCGTCTCCTTGAGGATGGCCCCAGTCTGAAAATGGGAGAGGAGGAAAGCCTAAAACTGGTGCCTTCCTATCTTACAGGTGCAAATAATAACTGCCTTAAACCACCTAATCCTGTTACAATGTGTCTTTCTTTAAGTAACAGCATCCTCACAACGATTCAGTGTCAGAGCATTTATTGATTAATTCAGATAACATTTTTAATAGGATAGAGGGCATCAACATATTTCATCTAGTGGGATTTGCTGTAGACCTAAAAGGAGACGAATTAAAAGATAAAGCATTTGTGCATTTTTTAACCTTTTATGATTTTGGTACAGTGCATGCACTTTCTATGGTTAAAATGTTTTGACATTTTTGTAGCCTACTCTGATTTGATTTGGTCTGTCTGACGTGTTGGTACAGTTACCATATCTGTATCAGATTTATGTAACCATGCTTAGAAAGACATCAGGATAAACCTAATATCTGCTTACAAGCTCTTCTTCAGTTGCTGATAAGGAGGTGGATGAACCACATGTTCGACATGATGTTGACATTTTAAAGTGCCAAGCTGGCAATAAGCCACAGGTACCTAATTTCTTTTTCCAGAGTTTAAAATGTCAACAGTTTGTGTGGGCAAAAGGTAAGCATCAAAGGTGTACTATGCATTGGTGCAAAAATAAAATGCAGTTTTGAGAAACTTCCGACACTAACGTTTAGCGTACATACAGGTAAATAAATACCTGGGTTTCTTTGTGTGCATGGAAACACAACATCATGGATTAGGTCAAAGGATATGGCTCCTAAATGGGACACTCTCTTTCAAACTTATTTATCTATTTATTGTAATAGAGGACAGTGCACATTAATTAATGAACATTGACATGTAATTGTGCCAGATTATAGCCACAGGGTAATTTCCATCTGTAGTCCCCCATGCATTTGTACAGGTATGCAGCACAATCTTAAAATACATAAAGTACATAAAACAATGATAACAGGCAGCAGCAAGATGACAGATAAACATAATATGAAATTTTAACTGAATTACAGGACACACATACAATACAAATGACATGCTCAAGACAAACCAAAACAAAGAGACCCTCAGGGTGAGCTGCTTAATGTGCAAAATGCAGTGTTAGAGTGCTGAAGTGCTATAGTGCTGATAAATTGCACATCATAATAAAAGTGTTAATGTATGACTGCACACTTGCCCACACCAGTTGTATTGCACAGGTTGTGCATAGGCAGACCTGTTTATGCACAGTATTGCACATGGTTAGCATACACAGATGTAATCATGCATGCAAAATTGCACTTAGATTACATACATAGAGGTATTTATGTACGCACATTAAGGATAGATGTTTATAAATGGTCACAGGTCTGGTTTGTCCTGAGCCACACTTTCAGGAATCATCAACTACATTTGTTTATTCTATTTTTTTAACAGATGCTATGGAGTCTAAACTTTAAAAAAAAATATGAAAATGAAATATACTTTTTTGACAAATAAACATTTTTTTTATATTTCTAGTTTTTCTGAAACGTGTAATACAGCCCCTATCACCCTGCTGCCAGCCACCTAGGGCCCTCGGAGATATTTTGACACTCTACATACATAAAGGGACCCCTGACAAAATCATTTTAATCCTACGGCTTGAATTGCTGCAGGAACTGAACAAAAAAAAAACAGTAATGCATATAATCAAATTTTATCCTCCTCACTATTTGATAATATTCTGGGGGGCAAATGATAAGCTGTATGGGCCTGATGTGGCCCTAGGGCCTCCAGTTGATGATCACTGGTGTAAATAAACACAATAAAATTCACCTTGAGACTGAAGTGGATTAAAGTTAGAGTTTCACTTGATTCAAAACATTGGCTTCAAATGTAGGACATGTAGGTATCATTTTGCAAAAAAGTACAATCAACTCAAAATGATTATTACCTCCGCCAAGGAGGTTATGTTTTTGCCGGCGTTTATCTGTCTATCTGTCTGTTTGTTTGTGTTCAAAATAACTTGAAAAGTTCTGAACGGATTTGGATGTAATCTTCAGGAATTGTCGGAAATGGGATATGGAAGAACTAATTAAATTTTGGGGGTGATCCGGATCACCGTCTGGATCCAGGAATTTTTGAAAGGATTCTTTAACATTGCCAGATAGGACCATTTTCGCCAAAGTGGACCGAAGCTGCTTGGCGGAGGTCTGCGCTCTCTGAGTGCTTTTCTAGTTTGCCCTTGTGACAAATAGGAGGGGACAAAATTCTTGTTCATATGAATTGAGATCACAAGTGCCATGAAAAAGAAATTTCCAACACCAGGTGTTTTTAAGATATATTGTTTACCTTGAAAGGGTCTGTGTATTTTCCTGAACATGTATGAGTCAGTTTCATGGACATGCCTACCTCAATATGCCAGCTCTGTGACGCGTCCACCATAGGACAAAAAGAAAAACTAATTCTAGGGATGTACAATGTTGGATTTTGCCAATATGCTGCAGAGATATTAGATTATAGTTATTTACATGCATTCCTGAGCACAAAAATAGTTTTAGCGGTTAAATGCTTGATTAATTTATGACTTCTCAGAGAAGCCCAGCGAGCCAGCTCAAATTTGGGTATAAAAAGGTGTATTCAGTTTGATATTCCTCATTCCTCCTTAAATGTATGTTCAATAACAACAACATTTTCAGTTTTTAAACAGATTTTGAAAGATTTCTTAAATATTCATGTATTCTCGTTTTTGTGACAGGTGGTAGAATAAATTTGCTTAACATTCATATTCTAGAAATGCGTCATATCTGATTTTGCCGATATACGATATGCCAAAATTTCCAAACACATTATCGCCAATACAGATATTTTCCTCAAAAGTACAGTGTGAAATTTACAGAAATTGATGTGTCGCTTCCAAAGTGATAGTCTGTCTTTGTAAAGGGCAGCTATAAAATTAAAAAAAGAAAAAATTTCCCTCTAAAAAAATGAAGCTCTTGATATTTAAATATACCCATGCAGAGATGACAAGGTGAAGCTAGATGGTACATTTGTGTATTTCAGAAATACTACAGGCGATATAAATGGAAAATATATGGCTGATATGAATGTCCAATACCTACTATAAATATCTGCAAAAATTTCATATCTGCCAACTAACTTTCAACAAATTTTTTTAGGTAATAAAAAACAAAACCCTTCAAAAAACCTTTGTAAAACTCACCTGGTACTGAAAAAGTAACTGCAATTGCATAAATCATTATTTGACAGTGTTGTGGGTGTAACTAAAATGAATTGCTAGAGAAAAAAGAAGCTCTTTAATCATTACAGAAACATAGAATCACGAGTCAGTGTAAACATATATTGACCACACTGAGAACTACATTTTAACAATTTATTGGACCTTAATGCTAAAACTCTCAAATACACTTTAGATTAATGAGTTTAAGTAGATGTTTTGATGTTACTTTGGCTGAATGTGTCACTGTGGTCCCTGAAAACAGATTCCTGGGTTTCACTGTCAGTATCCTCACTGTCACCGGAGTTAAGGGACCCTTCCCTAAAAAGCCTACGCAAGTGAACAAGATTCATATGCAGCACAAAGAGCCGACTCTCTGTGGTAATGTTGTCCGTCACTGTGCATGCATGGATGGAAACAGTCCACCAAGCATGCTGTCAAGACACACACAATGAAAAACACACATACACAACTACACACCATGGTGTATCTGTTTGTGGTGTGCACTATCCTGCACACCAGTTATGTGCAAGTGAAGTGATGTCTATGCCAGCACCAGCTCCCAGGCAGATACCCACCTGTCACACACACTACACAGTCTTGCATTACCCCTCTCTTCATTCTTTCCAGTAACAGCTTGTCAAAGAAGCCGGCTAACTGAAGCTAAATAATGCCTCATACACAATTGGGCATTATCCGCTAGGCTAGCTAGCCTCTCACCGCAGCTGCCCAGGGGCTAATGTCCAAATGAGATGGTTCATTTCAGCTCACTCTGTCTCTCTCTCTTTCACTTTCACTTTTCAGTGTTTATCTTCATGACCTTGTCCTTTTTTACCCCCATGGAGGTAAAGGACAGGAGGCAGAAGTGGTAGAGGGGAGAGGAGGCAGGGTGAGGAGAAGGAAGATAAGGGGTGATGGGGTGATGGCCATGGCTGCTGGGGGTTGTATGTGTATGTGAGTGTGTGTGTGTGTGTGTGTGTGTTGGAATGAGGCATTAAGAAAAAGAAAGAAAGAAAGACGCATACAAGGAGAGACAGAGAGCTTTAGGCCATAGACCACAGAGCGAGTGGCCTCTTAAGTGATCTGATTGCTTTGCTGGCATACTGCAGTGACCACGCGCAGAATGGCTACTAATAATACATCTCCATTTGGACTAAACCTTCCAACAAGCCCCGACACAAGTGAAGAAAGGCCAACACGGACACTCAGACTGAAAAAAGAGATCATTCTCTTCCTTCATAATGTCAGGCGATGAGAACTAAACAGAGAAAGGCAAAAAAAAGTCAAGAGTGAAACAGAGACAAAGCATCCCAGCTCTGTCCGTGTCCTTTAGCTGACTGGCAAAAGTGAATGACACTTATTTTCAATTGATCAGCAAAGCACTGAGTGTGTCTGTGTGTCTGTGTGTCTGTGTGCGCCTGTGTTTGCAGCATGAGAATGGGCTTTAAATGACAATCATTGATTAGCTTTAGGCCCATGGCCCACTTAGGGCACGCCATGTGTGTGCACTCACACAGAGGTACCTACATACATACAAACACACACAATCATCATAAGTGGGCAGAGGACAGAGAGAGAGATGGACAGACAGAGGGTTAAGAGGGAAAGTGGAAGGAAATAACAATAGGCAACAATCAAAGCAAGGGGTACAACAGACCAAAAAAATCAAGGAGAAGTGTTGTAGGGAAAATATTTATCTACATTTCCGTTAACTATACATTAAAAGTGTTATTTTTAAGTAGATGACAAACTATGTTTGTATGTACAGTAGAGCTTGGAAATTAATTGAGTTTAAATTCAACTGCAATTACCGCCTTCCACTATTTAAAATTAATTAATTCAAGCACTTGCATTTTTTGCATATATTTTCATTTATGCTTGTCCTTAAATGTTCAGAACGATAGTCTTAAGAGCATTTGAGTTCAATAGTTGCATGTAGTGCTTGTCGTAAAATCATTGAGTAATCGTGATCTCAACATCTATCAAAATCATTGTGACTATGATTTCTGCCACAATCATGCAGCCCTAATGTACAGATAGAAGACATGATAAAGGAGGAACATCTGAATTTACACACAGTGCTATACTTCAGTTCATGCAGACAAACACACTAAATCACAGTTTTGAAAAGTTACAATGCTTAAAAAATCTATTTTATAAGACTGTGCAGAGGAAAGGAATGGGTTTTTTAAAAATGATAAAATTCCTGACAACTTGAACTGCACAAAAACATTACAAGCATTTTGTGCAACTAAGACTATGTAGATTTTTTCTGCATAATTTTGTGATTAAATAGAAAACTGATCAAAATGTGATTCATTGGACTTCTGTTTTACGCAATAGTAATGGAGTTCTGTTATTCACTATGCACAACATGATCCTATCAATATCAGTGTCCACAGGTAAGTGTCTAAAAAAATGATTAACGGTCCCGGCAGATAGGAACATTTTTGAAGATATTTAAAGTTGATAATTTGGTAGTGCATATTTATCCCATATATTGGCTGTAATATTGGCAGGATATACAAATGTGCCATAGTGGTTTACCTCATCATCACTGAATGTCTACTCATAAATCTTCTTAACTCAGACAAGACAGAGATCATTGTGCTGGGCCCTCGACACCTTAGAGAAACCTTTTCTAATGATTTAAGTGCCCTAGATGGCATAAGCCTGACGCCAAGCACAACTGTTAGAAATCTTGGGGTTCTATTTGATCAGGATCTATCCTTTAACTCTCACATAAAGCAAATTTCAAAAACAGCCTTTTTTCATCTTTGTAACATCGCTAAAATTAGGCCTATCCTGTCCCAGAGCGATGCTGAAAAGCTAGTCCATGCTTTTGTTACCTCTAGACTGGACTATTGTAATTCTCTTCTTTCAGGCTGTCCCAGTAAGTCGCTTAAGACGCTTCAGCTGGTCCAAAATGCTGCAGCACGTGTGCTGACTAGAACTAGGAGAAGAGACCACATTACTCCAGTATTAGCCTCTCTGCATTGGCTTCCCATTAAATATAGAATAGAATTCAAGATTCTTCTTCTCACCAATAAAGCTCTCAGGGGACAGGCACCAGTTTACCTCAAAGAGCTTGTAGTGTTGTACAACCCCTCTAGAACATTACGCTCCCAAAATGCTGGCCTGCTCGTGGTTCCATCAGTCTCTAGAAGTAGTATGGCAGGTAGAGCCTTCAGTTATCAGGCTCCTCTTCTCTGGAATCATTTACCAACCACGGTTCGGGAGGCAGACACCCTCTCTACCTTTAAGGCTAGACTTAAAACATTCCTCTTTGATAAAGCTTTCAGTTAGGGACCAGCTCATAGTCCATAGTTTAGACACATAGTTAAGATGCAATAGACTTAGACTGCCGGGGGGATCTGGCACATTGGGCTCTATCCCTCTCTCTCTCACACTCTGTCTCCATATCTGCCTCTGCCCCTTTCTGTTTGCTCCTGTACTCGTCTCTGGCTCTTGTCTTTTAGGTTGCCTGGGATCCTTGGTGGAGACTGCCTGCTGCTGTGGAGTCACGAAGCCTCAATAACTACAATTACAGACATAACACATATTTGGCCATCTCGTTCCAGTTCATAATCATTATTGCTGTTAATGTTGATATTAACATGATCTTTCTATCCATGGTTGATACATCTATAGTAACTATCTCTAGCTCCACATGGGCATGCGATCCCTCTTGAAAATGAGGTGTCACATCTCAAGAGGTCTACCATTAATACATTTTTACTTAAAGGAGACAAATATGGTAGGGATGCACTTGTGGTCTGGGCACCCATGAGTTCGTCACTACCATAAATTCTTACTTCCAGTAAGACTTTTATTGATTATACTTCTATAAATTTTTCACCACAACCACACAGACATGAGGACCCTCCTCTAATAAATTTGTTTGCAGCAGAAACAAATTTGACGGCGACAGGTCTATGATTGGTCCATTGATCTGTCACTAACTTTAGTTCTTACTTTAGTCCACTTGTCTCCACTTACCTCCCTCCCTTTGCCCGCACACCCAACACAGCATCGTGTGGATTTGCTGTTCATCATGAGACTGGGGTCCACATTCAAGATTTCCTGCTGCTTAACAGAAGGTTTTTTCTTGCCGCCATGATGGAGGGATTCATGATTGGCTATATGGATTCATGTTGGGTGTTGGATGTATATATTTGTATATATATATGTATATGTGTATTTTTATATGTATATATGTATCTATGCATATATGTGTATCCATAATATGAAGAGCTTTGTGCTCTATTATAAAGTGTCTTGAGATAACACTTGTTATGAATTGGCGCTATACAAATAAAGATTGATTGATTGATTGAAATCAAAGGAATCATTTTCTTAATGTTGTTTTTCTTGCTTCATACAAGTTTCTTACACAAAAACATGTCACCATGAAAGGACCAGGTCAATTTTAGAAAACTGTAGGCTTTGTTCTCTTCACAAAAATTACAAGTTTCAACAATTGTATCAGTGATAATGAGTTTAGAATATCGGAAAAATCCAATAGCATGCATCCCTATTATTCAGTGTTGAATGTTGTTGGATTTCTACTAATATTCTATCAAGATGTAAATACCTTTATAATACAATCAATTGAGTGTGACGAGTCAGCTAGCTATTTGCTCAGGTATTATAACATTGCACATAAGCAGTATAGCTAATAGGTGGATGGCAGTGTTTCCCTAGCTTTTTTTGCTTTGGGAAGGGGGGGTGCCTTGGCCGGAATGAGTGGGGTCCATCGTTCGGGATCATCTATATTAATCCGTTTGTTTGTTTGTTTATTCATTCATCTATCTGTCGATATTAATCATTTTTTATTTATTCATTAATTTATCTATCTATATTAATCATTTTTGTTTATTATTTGTTCATCTTATTATTCGTTTATCTATCTATCTTAATCATTTGTTGTCGATCTATCTATCTATCTATCTATCTATCCACATTAATTAATTCACTCACCAAGTTCGGTCTTGTACACAGTGGTGTAGTCTGGTTTATTCTAGTGGGTATACTCTGACATACTGTGATGGATGTTTGTCCACTTAGGGCCTCCATACACTGAAGACATTGTTGCCACATTTTTACCTGATTTATACACCATCCACTGAAAACAGCTATAAGACCCACTTATGGGCCTCCACCCACAGGTTGAGAACCGCTGCACTAGTAGACTGTATTTGAAGCTTGATCCTTCAAAGATTGTTTTTATATCAAGGAGAATAAGTGATCCAGGATACCTCTGGAAAACAGTGAGTGAGTGGAAACAGCGGCTCAGAGCTGGACTGATGAAAAATGTTGAGTTTTGATTCATCAAAAGGCTGACAAGTCTTTGTGTTCACTTAAACCATGCACATGAGCTATCAAGACACGGTTGGAATTATAAAATCACACAAAGTGACTGATGATCTCTCATTGTCCCTGCTATGCGCGTCTATCTGCGTCTTTACACTCGCCGACACACAGAGGAGCGCACGCACGCAAAGACGCTGAGTGGGGATTTAGATCAAATGTTCACATGTACATCACATGTACATCGGATGAAAATCTCTCTTCTTCTTCAGCTTTTCCTTCCTTTGTCTGCTTTGTGTGAAAGTGTTACTTAAATAAGTGAATGTTTCATGCATGTTATGCGCTGTTTAACTGAAGTTAGCGTTTGTTTTGTTGAGTGTTTTTACGTTAATGATCAGACTTTGTGCGAGAGAGAGTGGATGGCTTGTGCAGCTTAAATAGTCAGACTGCAGATCAGAGAAGGTTCAGGAAACTGTTCAATGCATGAGTTTAATTCACACAGTTAAACATCAAGTATAACCTGACAAGCCAGAAGGACAGTTCCATATATCCATCATGGAAATATTTCAGACAATAAATCAGGCAGGTCTGTCTGCTCTGCAAGCTACATCAAGTACTCTTTGGTCCAAAAGTGGCCCCTTCGTAACACAGAGGTGAATTTATGAACGGTAAAGTAAAAGTTAAAGTCACACAACCATGCTATATTTATCTTTGCGCATTTTGTAGTGGTTATACGGCATTTTGTGGCGTTTTCTAGTAGGTATACTCCGTCTACCTGCGTATCACATAGAATACACCACTGTGCAGGTGTGTGTGTTGTGAGAGAGGAGCGAGGGGAGAGCCCCACCCGTCACAGGGGGGAGGAGAAATACATTTTAATGAATGTAATGAAACAAAAGTGACGCATCAGACTCTAAAATTGCGCTAATTAAGAGTTAGCCCTTTTATTTGATAAAAGGAATGCCTGTTATAAGCCCGTTTGATTAAAATAAAAATCAAATAATGGATTCTTTTTTTCAAAATCTGCACTTGAATTTTTGGGTGGGGATCCTGTTGGCATGGCGGGGGTGTCCGTTGGGGGAGCGGGCGTCCAGGGAAACACTGGATGGATGGATATTAATATTTGGCCAAAGTAATATAACCACAGAGTAGCATTTTGAAATGTATGGCAATAAATATTAAAGATATCAGTTAAAATACATTTCTGACACTATCTGACTTTTTTGCAAGCAAACTGTGTTTGACCATAAAATGTATGTGGCTTAAGACACATGCACATTAAATCACCACCACTAAATGTTGGTAATAACCAGTCAATTCTCAAATATTAACAGCCTTCTTGGATATCCTGCTGTGATCCATTATGTACCTAACTTGATACTGTGACACTCGTTGAATGAAAAGGTGGTTTGTTCAGTTTTTCTTTGTCTCCGTACTAAGTAAGAAAATATCAATACACCAAAATATCACAATATTTTGTGGTGCAATACTGTGTCAATATTTTAGGGCAATATCATGATGTATAGTTATTTAATCATTTATAGAAATGTAGGACATTATTTTCATATTTTAGTGCAGCCTCTTGTCGCTAGTTGGCAGCAGACTTTCAGACATTTTACTCTTTCTCTCTCTGTCACATTTAATGCTTTAACCACCATCGGTATGTCACTGGGACAGACAATAAAGTTTATAAATGTTGCAGGGACCATAGTTTTGGATTTAGAACAACAGACTTGAAACAGTATTTGTTTATTTATAAAATATTGTGGGTTCTTGATGCTATTCAAAAAATTTATAAGAGGTTTTTGGGAAAAGAAACTGACGTATTACCCTCTCAATACCATTGCAATATATCATGATCGTATCGTAATGTCACCCATGCAGGGATGCCCACAGACTTGGCTGGGCCCTGGAAAAGCCCCATAAATGGGTCCCTGAGCACATCCATATAAATGGTCATTACAGACCCAAAAGCTGAGTTCTACCCTGCTGTGTCATATATGCAGGGATTTTGTCAGTTTCCACTGGGTCCATACTAGGGTACCAATGCCAGTGATCATCTTCATTGATGAACTACCTATTTATTTATTGTCTCTGACATACCTTTGTCTGTTATTTTTACTAAATATACACGGTCTGGTAGACTGCTTCTCCTATGGCATGGATAAGTTGTCTGACTCTAATTCCCTGGGTCCCAAACAATATTGTTTTTACAAAAATAAAAATTTATACCACTCTAAGAAAGGGAAGCTTACATTTTCAACAGCAAACAAAAAAAATGCATACATTTGTTGCTCGAGCAACTAGCTCAGTGTTTAGGCTTTAAAAAGGTAAATATTGTCTGGATTTAGCATGGACCATTTCTTTACTTACTCTTTGTGGGCCCCTCCAGGACTGTGAGCCCTACAAAGCTTGACCCTTTACCTCCCTTATGGGTAGTCTTGTACCCATGTATTGGGTAGTTATCTTATCACTAGATTCTTGCCAATACACTCCCCTACTCAGCACTCAGTTGCTGACAGATGTGACCAAGTACTTCTCACAGAAATAAATGATGTAAAAGTGCTGTTTTGAAAAAAAAGTAAAAAAAAAGTTTCTCAGTTACAGTATTTAGTATCTACCGAGTAAATGTAATTGGTTATTTTCCACCCCTTGCTTATATGAATTGTGAAAAGTGTCCATCAGCTCATCAGTGTTAAGCTAAATTAACAGGCTAAACTCTAAAAATAGTTTTATATCTCAAACCTCCAGCGAGCCCAGTGTGCCACTTTCAAAGCTAGATGTCATACCAGGACACTGTGGTGTGATGACACAGATGCCAACCCGGCTAACAGCTTCAATGTACAAATTGCTGTGCTTTCATAAACTCACACACACACCTTCCCAGACACGGGAACAGGACAACAGTAGAGCCAAATAAAGTCTTATAGCACCCCCAGCTGGGGGACAAGAGGGACCAAAAGGGGCAGAGGAAAGCCTTGTTGAACATGAACAAACACAAGTAGTATATTTGTCTAAGCGTGTGGGGGGGTCTGCACATACAGTAGAGTAGCTCAGACCTATTTTAAGGCATGCTATTCAAGTTTGCTCCCCCTCACTGTTTGTTTCTCGCTGTACTTAGACACTTCACACCCCTCATGTGCACGCTATGAAGCTCATAGTGTTTTTGTAGTGTAGTTAGAGCTGAGCAAATGTTTTCCCGCACACAGTCCAAACAAAGGCCAGGTGACACTCACACACACATCTGCAAACGCACACACACAAACACACACGGCATGAAAGAGGTGCAATTAGAGCATCCCACTCCAATTAACCAGCTCTCTAAACAAATCCACATTAGGCCCTCCATTGTGGCAGTGCTCAATAAAAAAAAAAAAAAAACAGCCACTTGGGAAATGCAGCATAAAAGCTCCAACTGTATTTCTCCTCCAGAACACACGTGTGTGTGTGTGTGTGTGTGCTGGCAGTGGCTGCACAGTGGCACAGGATCTAGGCTGTTATGATTATGGTGGTGATGGGAAGATTGTGCAATCACTGGTGGGTGGAGAGGGTGAGAGGACGGCAGAGAGAGAGGAGGGAGGAAAGAGGGGCAGCAGAGAGGATGGAAAAGGCTGAAACAAGGAAGACAGGTGTTACAGCAGCACAGGAAGAGATTAGAACCTGCAGAACTGACAGAATAAAGAGATGTTTCTACACTGCAGAGGAGGGAAACATCTTTTAAACAGTTTGTTTTCTTTGAATATGATTTTAACTGGATTTTAGATGTATGTTTGCGGTGCTGTATAAGGCTGGAAGATAAGGGCCAGAAATCTTATCATGATATTATTTATGGCTCAAAGGAAATACATGATAAAGAGTTATGGCTACTAAAAGACAAGGCTAATGCTGTAATACACTTCTTTTTAACATAAGCGTTTTTAAATTTCTTTCTCCTTCAATATACTCCCCTTCTGCATCAACACACCACAACAAAACAGGGAAGTAGGTCCCCTTTGGACAGCCGTCTCAAAATCTCTGTTGTTCTTTTCTTAATTACCTACACAGACTGAAAACACGTTCTTTTGAGCACAGATTTGGAAATCTTGGATCATAGGAAAAATGAAAAAGTCACATGAAGCTAAAACAGGTGAAAAGGAAGGGAGTTGTTGGGCCAGAAACAGCTTCACCAGCAGCGTGAAGAATGGAACCATTTTTCCACATTTGTGGTCCTTCTCCTAATACTTTTTCTCTCGTTTTTTCTAGAATCTGTTTTTAGTAGTGCTGATTTACCTTTGACCCCTCTGGAACCCACCCCTCCACAATTATACCCTCAATGTCAAAGAAAGCAACCAACATGACCTTGAATTTGGATTTGCTTTGTCGCGCTTCCTTCAACCTTGGTGACGATTGTGTTTTTCCAATGCACTGGCTGCCAGTTGTCTCAGGATAGTATTGGAGGATTCAGGTATCATTGCACGCAGTCACTCCTAAAAAAATCAGAGTTTTCTTCAATTTGTTCCAAAATGTCTCGACAAAATTGGCCTTTTCATCAGGAGTCAGAAGTTTTGGGACAACTTTGCTATACATTTTTGTCATGGTAAAAAATTGCTGAACTGTCTCTTTATCAATGGAGACCATATCTGCTATCATTCTTATACTGAGTCGCTCATCATTTTGAACGATTTGTTAAATTTGTTCAACATTCTCAGAAGGTTTAGGTGTGCGTGGGCATCCAGAACATTCATCACTTTCGACTTCCACTCTGCTTTCAAAAAATATTTTGCACCATTTCAATACACGTGCATGTGAATTGCAGTGTTCTCCATACACCTCAGTTTATGTAGGAAAATATTCATAAGGTTTTCAAGTTATTTTGCGAACAGACATAAAAATACCAGAACAACATACCCTCCTTGGTAAAGTAACGATTTATTGTCTTGCCTCATTTACAAATATTCTGAACTTCTCAAAAACTTAATATTTTTCCCATCCCTAAGTATACCACTAAATTATGTCTCCATGTGCTCCCACACTTAACCTTCTTTCTACAGTTCCTGCTCTGATCACACACACATACACACACACACACACACACACTGAGGCACACTTGATGAAAGGCCCAGCAGGGCACCACAAAGAATTTGGAGGGGATCCGTCTAGCAACCTGGTTGCACACCAATCATCCTGTAATCCCCTCCGTTCCCACTGAGACACAACCCCACACCTACATTTAAACACACACACACACAGAATTGTTATGATTATGTGTCATTTAGCACTCAAAATGTTTTTGTGTTTATTAAAATAAAAACCCAGGGTTATTTTGACCTGAACTTCTGGTGATACTTAGCAAAATTCAGTACGAGGCACATGTGGGAAAATTGTCAAAGCTCATTAATCATATATATATATTAAAAACAAAATTCAGTTTCTTTTCTACAAATTAGAAAAACCTTTAAAACTGATTGTATTATTTAAGACTTTTGGCAAATATTATGTCAGATTTGGTGTGTGTGAGTGTGGGTGGGAGAGGGGGTGCATAAGTGAAAAAGGGAGTGTGGATTTCAGCTTGACAAACACAAAGGTCCACGGCACCATGGCCTGCTGCAGACAGACAGACTTACTGTAAAGGAGAAGTGTCTGAGTGTGATTGTGAGCCTATACAGACAGAAATTGTGGTTGAGGGGGGTGAAAGATGTTAATATCATCAGAAGCCTATGACTTCTCAATCTTATTGGTATATCATGGAATCTACACTGTCCAATTTAACAGAAATATTTAGTATAAACAATAAAATAATGTATATTAAGATGGGATTTATTGATAATGTGTTTTTTTTCTTGTTCTAGGATAAAAAGGTGAATCCACAGATTATAGCAGTCAGCATTTCGAGCACCACAAGCCCCCTCAGCCTGCCGCCTTTGAGAGATGCTACAGTTAGTTAGTGATTATGGCCATCTCTCACAGGACCACTTGAAAAACAGTTCAATTTCCCCTCAGAGGCTCATGCTAACTCACATTAGCAGTTTGCACACCCATTTGCGTCAACACCTACTTGAGCGCTAGCGTAGCCAGCTGACAGTTAAAGGTCCCTGTGGGGCTATTTGGAGTCTCCAGACTGAGACAGGCTGACAGAATGAAGACGCACTGGAGCAGTTTGAGCTTTGGAGCTTTACAGTGAGTCACTTAGCAAGCTAATGGCTACTTAGCTAAACAACAAACACATTAGCAGTTTCAGAGAGACATGTCGACAGGCTGACAGGCAGCTGCTTTGCATCGCTGTTGGGCCTTTTTGAGGGAATGGTCCAAAGGAGCTAAGAATAACTTTACAACTGAGAATTCAGTGGCAGGTGCTACAGATTCAAGCTTTGTGGTGTTTGTGTCTCCTAAAATAAGTGTTAACTGTCAGGAATCAGGGAGCTCAATCTTGTAAAGCTTCAAGCTGATACATTTGTTCTCAGTCAGAAAGCGACCGAGCTAATTAGCATCCTTGGAAGAGGAACAGTAGTCACAAGCATAGTGCTAACAGCAAGCAGTGACAGCACACATTTTACTGGCCTGTAATAAATGTGACAGAAAGAAAATGTGTTTAATCACATTCCATGTTTTTTTGAAAGGTTCTGCCCTTCCTTAACCTAGTCTAACACTGTGTCTTCACTTAACGCCAGCGCCGTAGCACATTGCTTGACATCGCTTGTCTGCTGTCCACACTGTATCCATTAAAAATGTAATCCCATGCCCCATGTTTCCCCTTGTAAACAGTTCTTGAACTACTTCTACTGTCCAGCTGGAGAAACCGACGTGAAGCGCTTTGTATTTGACGAGGGGTTGTCTCAAAGGCTCATGAATATACAGGTCTCTCAGCAAAAATGTTGCTCGTCATCACACAATATTGCCCCACTGTCATGTGAGGGCAGTTAGGACACTCACATATGATTCCATGTTATTAGCCTGCTTTAGTCACTGACGCTCACATGTGGCCCCTTCATTAAGGACACAATGTAAGGAAGGGCTGGGCAATATGGACAAGAATTCATATCGCTTACCTTATTTTACTTAATACTGATGTTCCATATACATTATATCTCACCATTTTTTAGGGTAATTTAAAAAAAAACACACAACAAACAAGTTGACCCTCCCAACAACAATAAAGCTCAACACAAATGTTGTTTCAACGCAGAGGGCTGCAAAGGCTTGAGGTTTGGGGCTGCAGTTTACATACTGCACTTTGTAAAAGGTTGAAAGATTTGCCATGCACAAACTTCACCTGTTTCGGCATTCTCAAAAAACATCATTCTGCTTCTCATCCGAGATCTTACACAGAAAGAGACACTTGGATGAGAAGTGAAACGTCTTCCCAACAAACTCTACACAGTCCAGTTGCCTTGCTTTTGAATCTTCAGAATGACCATGACCTGGATGAATGAGAATCTACACAGAAGAAAGAGACACTATTTTTCACTCTGCCATCTAGATTCATTTTAGCACAACAGGGTTGATATAAAATATAAATGATACTGCAAAAATGTATATCTTTTTTGAAAATATATTGATATATTTTGCAAAAACTTGATATATCTCCCAGCCCTTCGAGGAGATATTACCCAAATGTAAGAATTATATCCCACTGATACGTGAAACAGTCAGGGTATAAAAGTGTGAAATGTTTTGAGGGTTGGCTCCATTTCAGGGATGCTGTTTTTGCTTTTAGTCTCATGGTATGAGACCATCTTATTAACATTTTCTTTCATAAAGGTATGACTTACAAAGAGGTACGATCTAGCTTTGACACATATGATATTGTAGCGTTCAGCAGGACGTTTGAAAGAAGGACGAATTTCTTGTCAGTAGCACCACTTCTTTACTGAACTGTTCTGTGGTTACTGCAGGCTGTAACCACACCAACACAATAAAACTTACAGAACGGCATTAATCAGCAGGGCTGCTCCATCACTCATCTGTCATGCAGACAGGGCACACACACTCACAGACGTCTCTTGACCTTCTCACCTGTGTCCTGCCCCATTCTCCACTCTCAGTCACTCACATGCTAAGTCACTCTAAAGGCGCATTCAGGTAATACAAAAAGGGTAGGAACCTACAGAACATCCTCAAATAACTTTATCCAACCTTAAACTTACAACACTAACAACAACAGAGATGCTACCGTATTATTTTGAGCAAGACACACCTAATCAGGATCCTCAAAGCACAGCAACTTTGCTGTTGGCGATATTCGAACTTGCAGCAAGTTATTTGTTTTATTAACAAGCAATTAAGAGGTCCTGGCTGGGAGACACCATGGTTACAGATGGATGTATGGAAAATGTCAGGGATATGGACTTATGGTACGAAAGAAGGTGTCAGATTAATACATTAACAGCTTGATCCTGTGGGTGCCCTTGCGCATCGGAGACGACAACGAGTATGCGAGATACAGATAAATCGTGTGCAAGAGACACAAAAAAAACACACACGAGATATGATACCTCGCGCATGCGTGGTACTTAAAGCATACGTGCGTTTTATGATGTATTGTATTACTTTGCACGTGCTTTTTAGTATTTCACGCACACACAGTCTAAATGTGCATTCACACCGAACGTGACTTTGGCGACCTCGGCGACCATTCTCCATGCAAAGTCAATGTACAGCCACGACCATGTGCGACCAGATCTCACGCGATGTTATGGATTAAGGATCGACCTATACATCGGCCGGCCGATATTTGTGTTCTTTACTTGAATCGGCATCGGCCAATTCGCTCGTGGGTTCGCCGATGTATTTTTCCGCCGCATGGTTTACAGACAGGCATCCATGGGCAGCTCTGTGTTGCCGGAAGACCCTGCAGCACATGCAGACGCGTTACCCCTCCCCCACTGCAAGAGCGGTGAAAGCAGCATTAGCTTGGATCCTGCTTCACAACAACGGCAAGATTTAAACTTTCAATTAGCCTCTAACAGTTAAACTTAGTTGAAATATTGCCACCCACTTTGAAATAGGAAACATGAATGCCAAGTGCATGTAATATACGTGCTTGAAAATATAGTTAAGTTTGTGGGTCAGAAAAACGGGAATGCTGCTGAATGCTTCATCTTTAAAACTGCTTATCATTGTATTTAGGGAGCTGTTGATGTAGTTGTAGGCTAATATGTACAGCTGTTACGAACACCGCTTAAAGGATTAAGTAATGTCAACGTTGTCAATTCAGTTCCATGGTGTTTCTAGGAGTTTAATTCAGCGAACACCGGGCTGAGGTTAAATGCGTGTCGTGTGTGTGTGTGTGTGTATATGTGTGTGTGTGCTCTCTCCCTCAGAGCAGAGTGGAGCAACCATGTCTGCTACCAGAGAGGTCTTTAGCGTGCACTAGACGAACTTTAATGATGAGAGAAATGTTTTATATGTAGTACTAAATTGTGTCAGTGTTTCGTGAAAACGTGTTTAGAGTTGTTTGCTGCGGTTATCAATCCAGCGTTAGCAGAGTTTTTCAGTCAGCGTCTGCTCAGCTGATGTGTGTGTGTGGAGGGGGGAGGGGGGGAGGGGGAGGGGGTGCACGTCTCACTGCGGAGGAGCAGCCATCACATCGATGGGAGATAAAACTTAAACTATGAGAGAAATGTTGTGTACATGGTTGAATATTTATTCCTTTTAAAGTTGATAATGTCATTTTTTTTCATGTAAATTGAGAGAGCAAAAAGCAGTATCGGCCACAAATATCGGCCCAAGAAAATCGGTCATCGGCTAAGGGTGATAGAAAAAAATCGGTATCGGCATCAGCCCTAAAAAATCCATATCGGTCGATCCCTACTATGGATGTGTTCTGGGCGACTTGGTCGCATCTTTGGAGACATGGGGGCAGTGCCCCTGTTGCTGCAGAGGGGAACTCTAGGGTCGCTTTGGACGCGGAGCAGGGTCACGGCACTCGATCGACAAAGTTGAAAAATTTGAACTCTTCAGGACATTTCGCGCCAATCAGCGTTGTGTGGATGCATGATGACACCCATGACAGACTGTTTCCATGCCGGTTCACTCAGTGACAATCTATGTCTGTGTGGGGAACATTAGTTATTGAGTACATTAGTTCCTCCTAGACGAACCGCATAGAACACACAGATGATGCTGCTGCAGGGCCATCAGCTGCAGTGTTTTGTGATTGGTAGGTGAGTGAAAAGGTTACAGTTGGAATAATGTCAGCTAATACATCCTATTATATGACATGATATGATATGATCGCGGGGTGAAACTCAAGTGGGCGTGACGTCACTGAGCAACGGCGACGGCGACAAGATGAGCTAAGGATAGGCAACAGGACTTGGGTTTGCTACTCAATTTTGGTCGCAAAGTCGCATTCGGTGTGAATGCACCTTTACAATCAATGACTTTCAGAAGGAGGATGGTGTTGTATCCCATTCAATTGTCTAGATATTTGCTAGCTCTTTTCTGTTCTGCTATAACAACATGTATCTTTGTTTTTTTTCTAAAATAATCATATGAGATTAATATTTTAATGTGATGACATCTTCACTCAGAGTAGTGGCAGAAAAAGGTTTTCTTTTTTTATCCTTAGACAAGGTGTTTTTGAAAAGGTATCACTTCTTGTGCTCACTGATAGTACGACTTGAGTGTTTGCTGTTTCACCTTTGTAGCTTTTTATTTTTCCAACTTATAAAAGTCTCTAGCTGCAATTAAAAAATGTAAACTAAAAAATAGTAGTACAGTGAATTATGAGTTGCTGCTACTCCATACTTGATAGGGAGATGTTTTAACTCATCAATAATTCACAACTAAATCACATCATACAGTGTCTCTCTCAAACACTTTCTTTTTCTTTGTATGTGTGTTATATGGTTGGAGGAGCCAGTATATGCTGAGGTTAGGCACCATAGGGGATGTTGCCAGGAGGGGCACACAGGGGTTGGGTGACTTAAATGGAGAAAAATCCAATAATTGTATCCGTCCAGAGGGAGGGCGAGCTTTTAGGGAGGGGAGCGACCTGTTATTACTCTTTCTTTTTCTCTTTCTTTCTCCTAATTCTAGGGTGAGTGGGTAACCTAAGAAAGGGAGTTTAAGGGAGTGGAGGGACATGAGGGCTGCGGGCTGAGCTTGCTGTTAAAGTATGTCCTTGTAATTAGCTGAGTATTAGCAGTGGTGACAATGCAGAAGCAGTGGGCAGGGAAGCCCCCTTTAACGCTCTACTCATTTCCTGAACTTAATCCCCAACGCTTACTGGTAATAGTGCTCACGTGCACACGCATTTGGACACACATGCACAGAAATACACACACAAGTTCTCAGCCATGCACTTATTTATATAATCAACAGCTGGTTATAATGGGCGAGGACTCCCTGAGCAAAGCTACACCCACCTTTATTGTGTTCAGAGTCACAATGGTGGCATACAGCAGGGAATTTCAGGATGCATGTGTGTGTCTGTGTGTGTGCATTATGTCTGCATCTGCACATTAGCATCAAGTTGCTCTCAGATAAAGTGTGGCGACTGTTTACTTCTCAAGTGTCAAGAAGCGTCCAACACCTAACACGACTTCAGGCGAGTCCCTGATTCTTGTTTTTCCTCCAGTGAACGAGTGGAAGAGACAAGGCTGCAGAGTGAAAATCAATTACTTTCAATTAAGTCAACCGGCAACTCTTTCAACGTGCCCTCCAGACACTCAAGTCTTGTTTACGCTACCTCCAACCCCCACCCCCCCTCAATCCCCCTCTCCTCTCCCACAGCACCATGTGTCACACACACTAAGTGTATGTGAACACACATTTAAGAATTACAACCACCAACAGGACTGTCTTCTGCTAGTTTAGCGATAATTATGTACTTACTCAGAAACAGAGCACGGCATGTGTGGAAATAATGTATTTTAGTCTGTTTTTTCACTTCTGTAATGGAGGTTTGAGTTACACATTAGTCTTATTTTAAACCGCTGTATAAAGAATCTGAATCTAAAATAACTGTCAGGTGCACCAGTTTGAGAATTTGAGTGGCTGGGACCGCAAAAAACTGATTATACCGATTGTTACTCTAGTGTTTCACCTAAGTTAAGGTGGAGCATGTGTGTGACAATACCTCTATAAGACTGTGGTAGATGAGAGTGAGCAGCAGTCAGACTGAAAAGGAAAGAAGAATAACTGGCCTGTTGCTATTTAGTCGATGTAAAACATGATAAAAAATTCTTTACATTCGCAGATACTGTTCACTGAGAAAGAGGGGAGAGGAAGGCAGGCAAAAATTTAAAAAAAGAAGATTGTAGTGGCAAATAAATAGTTATCTGATAATTATTTAACCAGAATCCGAGAATTTACGCTCAAGGGTGAAGCAGTTATATAAGCGCTGTTATATGATGTACTCGACTAATGACTATTGAAGAAAAAGAAAAATAGTGTGACAAGCGGCTGTGCTGATGGTTAAAACTTAAATACACAAATGTAATTTCATTTCCATGTTAATGGAGAATTCAAAACATTTTTCATACTTATTTTATTTTTGGGCACACAGAGTATTAAATAAATTAAAGATATTCCAGATTTACATTAACTTAAAATTGCACAGTAATGTATTTCAAAATGTTGACGGTTAGCTGAATGCAAACTGAGTCATTACTTTGAGGAATGCCTGCAAAGAAGAATTTCTAAAATAGAAATATAAGCATGCTCTAATTTTAGGTTGTTTGGGAGGCCGGGGTTTTATGCTTGTTCTGCATCGATTTTTGTCCCATTAGCCCAAATCAAAATTGTAAGAGACACCTGAGCTCAGTTAGCACACCAGTGAAGGGAGAGTCGTTTCTATAGAGAGCATGTTATAAACAGCGCAGAGGGGGACCACAAACCTTGTCATTGACACAACAGTCTGAGTGAGCGTGCGTTTCTGTGAGTCTGTGTGTGTGTGTGTGTGTGGCTGCCAGCTTTCAGTCTACCGCTATTGTCTAACAAGGTCTAATTAGCACCATGGCACAATGAATTAGCATAATTATGCAAACAGGGCTCCGCTAAAGGCTTGGCACAAGGGGAGGCTACAGGGGGCACCTATTACAACACACATGCACACTGTGCATGCTTGTATGCACACACACAGCCATACAAACACTTAAAAAGCAGTAAAAACTTTAAATATACTGTACATAAAGTGAAAAATACAGCTTCTTGCAAAAGGTATTGGATTTTTGCTGATACCTGATGTGATGATATTTCCAAACTCATTTCAGCTAGAACAAGTCCTGTACGGATATATGAGCACATTTTTAACAAAAACGTCAAGTCTGTCCTATTAACAGCTTGGTTGCAACCAACTTTTTTAAAAGGGTTAACTGTAATGTTTGAATGAAAGTTATTTATCAGTTTGACTCACTGACATATTATGTGGACAAGAAAGAATTATACTTTTACATAGTCCCACTGCACAGAAAAAACACAGGAGTGGGAGTAAATAGCAGATTAATGCCATCAGACACATCATTGTGACTTTAAGCTAAAGACAGTGAAGACAAAGACTTCACCTTATCCTGACATAAATCTTTGTGATAACTTGATCTGTATACTATTTTTTAATAGGCTCAACACCACAAAACACCTGCTGAGAGTGACAGCTGACATTGATTCTGATTCTACTAATAATAACATTAGCAAGCAAATGTTAGCTTATTAATATGTGTGTGCGTTTTTAAAAAAAAAAAAAACTTAAGTGATGATGTTGCCAAGATTTTGCAGTTTTTAGCAATAAAAATAAAAGCCCAGGGTGCTGGTTTGGAGGAGTGGTAAGCAACCAGGCTCGACTCACATGCATGCTTCTGCCGGCTGGGGTTTAATTCTTGCCTGTGGCCAGTTTGCTGAGTGTCCTCCCCTACTCTCTCTTGCCCCCCTTCACAAGCCTATCCACTATCTCTCACTACTGTCAATAAAGGCACAAAATGCCACTGTGACGACCCATCTACTTGCTATGTTGCTGGCAGTGTCTCTCTGTTTCAGGTGCAGGTGGGTGTGGCTAGATGGGGACGCCGTGGATTTGGAACGCCTGGGCCCGGTGTTCTTAATCCATAAAAGCAGGCTGAAGGCATTCATCCTGGGGAGTTTGTTTGGCAGGCTGCTCCCCCACCAAGCTCCTTTTTGGCGTTTTGTTTCACAGCCAACATCGCATCAGCATACCCTCACTCATGCATGCACGCGTTACAATACTGACTTACTGATTTCCACACAACATAATGTTATTTTGTAAATAAATATTGAGTGAATAAATATTCAGTTTCCCTCTGCTGCCCTTGTGTGTCATCCAGGTGTATTACCATCTACCCCATTCCCTCTACATGCTCGTCCTGGCCACAGGTGTTGGCCATGTCCAATCGCCCCAGTGGACGGAGGAAACTTCAAAATGCTTTACACATCATATTGTTGACATCGGGGTTCTTTTTTCCAAAGTGGTCTTTAAAATAGTCCCATAAAGGATGCTATTAATCCAAGTAACATCTGAATTTAAGACCTTATGAGTAGGCCCTGTTGATTGTTTTAAAGATCTACAGGAACCCTGCTTGAGGTTTCAGACAAACTGACACATAATCATTATCTCTCATGCAGGAAAAAAAACTGATATACTTGATCCTTAACTCCTGTGTCATCCTACAACTTAAGAGACTTGGACTTGAATTTTAGGTCTACAGAGATTTTAGAAGACATTTCAATTTCGTAATGAGTGCTGCACCATGTGATTTGTCTTCTTTTCCTTCCTTTAGAACCAGTAACCTCCACTTTGGGTTATATACTACCAAAGGTGTGCACTACAACTGCTGTCACAGTATTTGGGGCTGTACTGATTCCTTAAAATCTATATCTACAGTACACACGTATCAGCAAGAAGTATGTGTCAGTATATTGCCTGATAAATATTTTAGCACAGACTTGGTTGTACTATTGAGGAGTATGATTTTCAAAATTCTCTAAAAAAGATCAAATTCATCCACTAAGAGGAGGACTGGTTTAATCTTTGTTCTGTGCAGTCCACTTTTACCAGCTCAGGTCCATGGAGGGAGTTTTGCTGGCGAAATTTATTGAGATATTTTATAATACCTAAAAAAAATGTAAACAGACAAGTGAAGTTGAAAGGGGTCTATGCTGGAGGAAATGTGGAGCACAGATGGCAGACCACTTCTACATATTTTGGAACTGTCCTGTTATACAGCCATATTGTCAGGAAGTAATGCAGATCCTACGAAGCATTTATGGAGCTGATACTGATTGCCCCTTTTTAACAATTTACTTGGTCAACAATCAATCTCACTTTTCAATACAAGACTATTATTTAATGAAAATATTATTGGCTGCCAGCAAAAAAGTGGTATCATGAAAAGGGTTTCGTCTCATTCCTCCAACAAAGACAGACTGGATGGAAAACGTCATGGGTATTCAAGGTATGGAGAGATTGACTTTCTCACTTAATCAGAGTTTTTGAACTGCTGAGAGAAATGGATTGTGTTTGTAACCTCAAAAGGGGTTAACTCAACTTCTAATCCATGAACTGACATTCTTTTTCATCAAAATGACTGTTCAGAATGAATGTTTGGCCTCCTGTTGTTTGCCCATTGTTTACCTTGTTTTTGTTTTGTATTTGTTTTTACATCTTAAGTATAAAAATGTTCTTATTCCTTCATAAATATAAAAGTAAAAAAAGAATCAAATTCTTACTCAGGTTTATCCAAAGTGTCCAATAATGCCAAATACAAATAGACACATAGTGTGAGTCTACTCAATGACATGATCTCTGAGATGTTTCCTCAAGCGTCTTCATTACCAGAGCTTTCTGCTCTTCTGGTGCTGAAATGAAACCATTGACTTCAGCTTATCGTCACCTTAAGAAACAACATATTGTTCACATACGAGCACAGTGGAGGGACAAACACAATAGACCACAGAGAGGGTCATGCTGAGAGGGGGTAGCAATTTTTAGCTGAGTCCACACATTTTGGAGGCGTTGGGCTAATCCGGCCAGGCTTTTTAGCCTGCTATTCAGGGGGACAAGGACCCCTAGGATTTGGGCTTGTCCACACCTCAGGGGTGGAGGATTATCAAGATAGCAGGAACTGCGAAGAGGGTGTGATTCTGGGTGAACTGAATATGTGCTTATTATGGCAAGACTGTGTGGACTTTTGTGTGTGAGTGGTTGTGTATCTTTGTGAGGAGCACACAGGAGTCGGTATGTGTGTTTGTGTTTTTAGAGTTTTTTTTCACTGACTTCCAGCCCCAAAAATATAGCCCAGAGCTCTGACAGGGTCACCTCTGCGCCTTTCAGATCCTCCTCTCAACCAGCCTAATTGATCTCACGCATTACTAGTCCCAAACATGGGATGGAGAACAGGAGGGAGATTGCTGGCTCATTGTCTGAGCGAGGTCCCATTGCTAGTGGCTCTTCATTCCTCACACACACACACATTACACCTCTGGCATGCCCACCCACCATCTCCCCCTCTCTCCCTTCTCTCCTCTCCCCTCCTCAATGCTTTCCTCTCTGGCTGTGCTAATCCACCGGCGGAGTCAGGAACTCAGTTACCCATCTGGCCAAGCACGACTCCAGCTGGGAGGAGAGAGCAGTGGATATGGGGAGGGAGGGGGGAGGAGTAAGAGGGTTTTTGATTGGGAACAAGGATATCAGGAGTTTGAGGGAGGAAACCTCTAGTTTCATAAACTTACTAAGACAAAGGTGAACCTGAAATATAAGCATTCATTTGTCACAAAGGACACAGAAAAAACAACTCAGCACCAAAAATGTGATGCCTTTTTTTCTCCCTCCCTCTAAATAAAAAAGTATTGATCTATTGTGTACTTGTAGATAAAAGGGGGATTATCCATTCTAGCAGATTGGAATGAGAGCTGCCACTGAGCCTTGTCAGGACTTATATAGTCAAATCTTAGTGTGTGCAGTGAGGTAGCCTCCAGCCATGACCTTCACCTCTGATCTGACTCCTGTGGAGCCATCTGGCTGGTTAACACTAACCCCTGACCTTTGTCAGAGCCTATCACACGCCTGTGAAGATGGACCTGCACAGAAAGTGGCACACCATGACTTAAATGGGTTAAACAGAATTTATTTTATCAGTGGAAATCTATTGCTAAGGATTATTTTAATAAAAGAATATCTTACTCCTGTGATTAACCTTGTCCTAATGTTTAAAAAGTGTTGTCAATGAAGAATTTAGTTGAGCAATGTGTGTGTTGACGGGTGCAGTCAAATGAAAGGAGTAGTCAGGTAAACAAGCTAGATAAAGTTGGAGCCTATTAGCTCTTGGAAAGTTTACTGCCAATCACAATAACAAATCTGCCATATTTGCCTAACAACGTCTGACATGGGATGTATGGCACCTGACACCACATCTTAAATCACTACACATAAACAAGAAATCAGTTTAACTATAAGATACAGTTTTACTTTACATTTTGGGCAGAGGTTTGACATTAGCAGCTTAAGAAAAGAGGCATTGAGACATGGGGGAAACAAGAGGAAATAACCTTTTTTTAAGTGAAAATGACCAATTACTTTTGATGCAAATGGCGTAAAACTATTTCAAGAAACTGATAAACAACACAAGCGCCACAACCAACAACACATCAGACAGCCAATCATAATTTATCATACACCAACTTAATTCTATGTCTTTGTAAAAAAAATAATCTTGGACTAAATCACATCATATACCCAGTATCATGAAACTGAGAGCATAATTACATCCAACATTACAGTGTTTTTCAGTTGACAGAAGTGGGGAGGTAGCATTAGATTAAATGAAACAGAGCAATTCAAGATTAAGTTTGCACTACATGGGATATAAATACAAGGGTAGGAATGGGAAGATAAAAACAGAGAGCAGTATTTTTTATTAATCATTCAATATGACCAGAAACCTTGATTTTTGTAAGAGAAAATAAAACCTTTTTAGACACTGCTTGACCAGCCAGATAAAACCAATGTTTACCTGTGAGCTCATCTATTCAGAGTGCTGGCC
The DNA here is from genome assembly GCA_037902135.1 of Cetoscarus ocellatus. NCBI lineage: Eukaryota > Metazoa > Chordata > Actinopteri > Labriformes > Labridae > Cetoscarus > Cetoscarus ocellatus. The sequence goes on along the minus strand of JBAMNC010000033.1, from coordinate 1,034,716 downwards.
TACAGTATTACAGATTTAACTATGTGAGAGACTTTATTCTGGATTGATGGTAGGTTGTGTTGGAGCAGTGGGCCTGCTCTTGAAGCATTGAAAATAGATCATGAGAAATTAAAAAAAATTTCACCTTAAACTACCATAATAAATAAGGACCTAGATATGTATTTTTTTTTTTTTTCAAAATAAAACTGTTATGCAAATAGTACCAGTTCAAGTGAGTCTATTTTTCTTATCTAAGAACTTCTTTTCTTATCACCAAACATTAAACACTGTGTGTAGCCAACAAATCTCATTTTAACAGCCAGTTATTTTTATATATTTTTTTTTTTTCATGTTTGGTTTTCTTTGCTCAAAGACCTATGGGATCATGAAAAGTGATTGTTTTCAACAGGTTACAGTGAAATGTAATTTAAACCTAATATGCTCAAAGAACATTAAAGCTCTCTTCACATATTGTCAGGCCCTGTTGCATCTTTAATTTCTGATGAGTTACAATATTAGATAATGTATTTGTACTAATTTTAATTTAGTACATATAAGCAGTTTTGGTATCACTTGACTCCTTCATACTGAGGCATAATTCAGACTTTTTAGAGAGAACAAAGCAAGAAATAAGCTAAATAGCTGACCAATTGCAAGGTTTATCTGGGAAAAAAGCATCCTAGCACAAACAACTACAAAATTAAAAAGCACTTGAACTTAAAAAATATTTAAAACTGCACAGGTTTTTAACACCGTTATTATTTGCTCTAGAGAGTTAAAAAAAAAAAATAATAATGCAGCCAAAAGTACAAAAAAATATCAAATTCAAAAACAAAGCCTACAATCTAAAACCTTGAAATTACATGTCTAAGACTTTCCGATCCTTTTAAGAAGTTTCATTTTTACTGAACTGATTCATAAACTTGGTTACGTTTTCAGACCCCGTCAACACCCTGGTCAAGTAAAAATCTTTAAAAACTTCTGAGCATGAAGGTGAAGTCAAGGTTCTTGTGTTTTCATGTGAGTCTGCTCTACTTCATATCATAGAGCATGTGCACATCCCTGCTCGACAAATGCTCTTTCCTTTCTCCCAAACCACTCATCACTGTCGACTGAAGCAATAAGAAGACTGCAGCCCACTTTGCTTCTAGAGGACATTTGAAGGTAGTTGGGAGGAATGAGTCCATGATAAACCACTGCAGAGGCCACACAGGAGGAAAAAAACCTGGACTAAGAGATGGAATCAAAGCACCTCCATCAAACCGTCAATCAAGCACTAACAGCACACAGCATGAAGCTCAGACAAAGTTTGCATGTGTGAAGGTGGGTGTAAAGGTGTGCCAAAATAGAAGCCAGAGAGTAGTACAGGTGAAACAAACTTGTACCTGAACAGAATATAATCAGATGTACAGACCCTCACATATACACAAACAACCATATCACACATACAGAGCTTCTAAATAAACAAAGCATAAAAAAGAAAGGAAATGAGTGTTTGGTACATTATTTCTTTGTTGTTACAATGCTTTTAGGCAATAAGTCTTACAACACTGAAAAACGTGTATTTCCTTTTTAAATGGTGCCACATTGTAAAGAACATTTAATTGAGGGATGAGCAGTAGAGCTGAGTATGTGGGTTGCGCCCATGAAAAACAGCTTATTCTGCTATTGACTCTGGTTTGGTGTTGTTTGGTGGATTGGATGATTGAAGTCTGACAAAACCAAGACCTATTGGAAATGTATTTATTTAACCAACAGGAGCCTCAGTAGCATGTGGAAGATCCATACACAGCCACAACAGCCTGGCACCTCCTCCTCATGCTGGCCACACACTGCTGTGGAACAGCATCCCATTATTCAACCATCATTCGCCACAAGTCAGCCAAGGTTGCTGTGTTGGTCACTCTGGCACGAACAGCATGCCCAAGCTGTTCCCACAAGTGTTAAATGGAGTTGAGGTTAGGACTGCTCGCATCCTCTCCATTCCCAAATTCTGGAGGTAGTATCTGATAAACCCCATCCTGTGGGGGCAGGCGTTGTCATCTTGGAGGATAGAATTCAGTGCCAGAATGTGGAGATCTGGGATTGCCACTGGTTACACAATTTCATCTTGATATCTCTCTGCATTGAGAGAGATATCAATATTTGAGACTGCCTCCAATGATGACACCTTTCCACCTCTCCTTTTCCAATGAGGGAGATGCCACCCACACCATCACACTCTCTGAGAGCGTTCTCTACGTTTTCTCCACATTTTGACCCTACGATCCAACTGCCATAGACAGAGCCAGATTCTGTCTAATTGTTCAGGTGTGGGCAAACGGGCCTGATGGGGAAGATCAGTCATGGCAAGCCTCCTGGCAGCCCTATAAGACCAGAGATTGACTGCCTGCAGTCTGTCCTGGATTGTCTGGGCAGAGAGCCGTTGGCCATATTGTCAAACCATGACAACTAATCTGTAGAAGACATCCTATGGTTCCTAAGTGCTGACAGGGTGAAAAAGCTGTCTTCTTGGGGTGGTATCGTCTTCTTAGGACGTCTTCTTTGCTGCTTGTCTCTGACATCGCCTGTTCTATGGACTTTGACCTTTAGTTGAAGTTGTCCTATCGCACAGGCCTAATGCAGATCAAAGTCAAACATGGCATGTCAGCGTAGACACCAACTGACCCCAGTGGTAGGGCCCATGCTCACAGATGCTAACAATCAGGCTCCTGACTGTTAGCACCTGAGGGTACCAGAGGCTCAAAAAAGTCAATAGCAACAGCAAAAACAAGATGAGAAAATTTGGCAATTTTTCAGTGGGTGCAACCCTCATAATCAGCTCTTTTGCTCATCTCATAAATGCATGTATTCTTTTAAAAAATGTGGAACCATTAAACAGGGTAATAACCAGGCTTTCAAAATGAAAAAGATTTATTGCCACAAAGCAATGTTACAACAAAGAAATGATCTACCTAACTCCTAAACCCTTGCTTTTTGTGTTTAGTTCAGTAGAAAAAATGAAGTACTTACAGACATTACCAGTGTTGTCAAAACTGTTGAGCACTTCATTAACTCTAAGGGGCCCCAGGTTATCCCTGAAACACACAAAAAAGATCAAAGTTAAACTTTGTAAATCTGCAGACTGAAAGAGTTGGAGACTACTGTCTGTCCATTGGGCCATGCAAACTATAAAATCTGAATAGATCATTGAAAATGGCAGCAAAAAAAATAGAAACATGCTTCAATAATGGCTAAGTATTTTTGATGTGGGGATTGTAAAAGATACATGTTAATATCAAATACATTTTTACAACAGCAATTCAGGTCAGATCTGTCCCTGTAAAGACTTTACTACTAGAGAGGCTAATATTTATAAATAATTAAGTTAATTTTTGATGAAATGAGCGGAAAAAAGTTCATAACTCTTTACTTTTCAGCTTTCAAGCTAATTTGTTTGTTAGTAGCTCAGAACCATGCAGAGCTACCTGCTTCAAAAATTCACAAACAAAAAGAGAAAACAGAATGAGCCAAATAAAAGTCTGTCTTCAAAGAAGATTTGACTTGTGCTGTCTCTTTTCTCTGTAAATAAAACACTTCTGGTATTCATGATATGTTTACTTGTTGAAATCACACCGTGTCATGTTTTTGTTTACAAAGAAACCTTAGCCACAACATATTTCTTCTTCATTATTGTGCTGTGTAACTTTTTAACTTTTATTTGAAATCATTTTAAACTGGGTTACAATGGTATCAGAATTCAAAATTCAATTAACAGCATACTCAAATACTCAAGTAAGACATAAGCTGATTACTGCACTTCAGGAGGAAGGACATGTAGCCTATACAGTGTGTCAAAGTAATGTCAACACGTAAGGCTTGCTGTTAGAAAAGTAAAGCTTTGTTAATGTGTCTAATAGTGAGTAGGATGTCTTAACTCTTTAAAGTTTGTTTTCACAAAAAAAAAATCACTAAAAACACAGAGTAAATTAAGGTATAGCTTTAATGTCAGTTCTCTCCTTACAAGAACCATGCTGACCACGATCACTGTAGCCAAAGTGTTTTCCATTGACATGAATCGCATGCAACTCCACATCAACAGTCCCAGAATATCTCTTCAATGAGTCATTTATTATAGCAACAAAATTCAAAAGTTTACATTTCTAAGATGATGAGGCATACAATGCCTGGCCGAAAAGTCACCACCTGGATTTAACCAAGCAAATAGGTACGAGCCTCCTGTTGGATAATTACTGCATGTGTGATTATCTTTCAGCTGGCAACAACTTATTTAACCCCAGCTGATGCAACGAGTAGCTTCTCATTTCTTAAACAACCATGTCAAAAGACACATCCTGTGGTCATGGAAAAGATGTTAGTCTGTTTAAGAAGGGTCAAATCATTGGCGTGCATCAAGCAGAAAAAAACATCTAAGGAGATTGCAGAAACTACTAAACTTGGGTTAAGAACTGTCCGACGCATTATTAAAAACTGGAAGGATAGTGGGGAAGCATCGTCTTCAAGAAAGAAATGTGGTCGAAAAAAATCCTGCATGATCGTGATCGGTGATCACTTAAACGTTTGACCAAATCAAATAGAAGAAAAACAACAGTAGAACTCAGGGGTATGTTTAATAGTAAAAGTAAGAGCATTTCCACACACACAATGTGAGGGGAACTCAAGAGATTGGAACTGAACAGCTGTGTAGCCTTAAGAAAACCACTAAACAGTAAGGCTTACTGCAAAAAAAGCTTCAGTTTGCTAGGGAGCATAAAGATTGGACTCTGGAGGACTGGAAGAAGGTCATGTGGTCTGATGAGTCCAGATTTACCCTGTTCCAGAGTGATGGGAGCATCAGGGTAAGAAGAGAGGCAGGTGAAGTGATGCACCCATCATGCCTAGTGTCTACTGTACAAGCCTGTGGGGGCAGTGCTATGATCTGTGACAAATTGTGTGACATTGCAGAAGCTTATTGATACAATGCCACAGCAAGTTTGTGCTGTAATCAAAGCTAAAGGCAGTTCAATGAAATATTAGAGTGTGTGACCCTGTTTTTTGGTGGCGACTTTTTTTTTGGCCGGGCAGTGTAGTTTGACTGTGTATAACATTTACAATATCTGGTTACAAATCAGCACTACTCCTGATTCCTAATATATAAGTTATTTGTGTATGTATGTATACGTGTAAATGTACATAAGTGAGCATTTTGATTTCTGTGGCAATACGAAGGGAGGTCACTGTATACATGAGAGAACTATGAATATTGGGCATGGAGTAGGACAAAAAAGTTATTCTTTTTCCTACTCCTTTCCAAACATGGAAATTGAAATGTTTGTAGCTTTACTGGAGGTATATACAGTATGTATCTCTATGTAGCTAAGGTACAATGTAATATGTTTCAAATACAACACAACAAACTACAATACAATATAATACAATATTGTGGCACAAAAAAATAATATTATGATGCAGCACTTGTGCAATAGTTTTCATTTCACGAGGCAATCAAGCATACTATTGTCAGTAGCTTTGTGACACTATAGGTCTACTTGCATTGATTTTTAATGTATGTACCTGAGGAAGGCACTGTATTCAGGAAAGCAGACACTTCTGTATTCTACCCATTGGTCATCTGAGGTATCAGTCTGGTCTTCTGTGGAAATTCTTCTCCGTTTAAAAAGGTCAAAACTGGAGAATCTGCGAACAGACACTTGTTTGACCTCTGGACTGTCCATCTGTTTTTTTCGCAGCACCTGTAAATGGTGGAAAAGGATATATGGGGTAATATTTCAACATCATTGTCCAAAAAGGAGCACAACTTTTAACCAGTGCACCTCCTCATTGGCTTGAAAATCTTTGCAGAATGATCCAGTCATATCTCCCCTTTTCAGCAGAAATAGGTTGCAGCCCAGTAGACAAGAGATCGTTCAGGGTGACTTTATATGCAACTGAGTAGAAAGAGATTCACGAAAGGAAATTAATCAACTTGACCTGTTTGGTTTCATGAGGGAGACCTCTGAACTCCCACACTTGCCACTTTTACACATTGTGGCTGACTTCTCCATATGTGAAAATCCCTATTTCTGTGTATATGTATGTAAGAATGTGTTAATGTGTAACATGAACAAAAAATCCCATCCATCTATCTATATCACTAGATATCTATCTACACACAGTAGGAAGAAGTGAAGAATGCAATGTGGCCCCAATGCAGGGAGCTATTCTTGCCGGCAGAGTGTAACTCCTGTGTAATGCCCATCTATGGGAAAGAAAAGTAAACCCTCGTTCACAGCAACTCTGGTGTGTAAAGTGCTTGAGCAGGGCTGAACAGATTGTGTAGAAAGAACAGACAGGAAGATCACAAACATCCAAAAACGTTATTGAACAGATAGGAGAGCTAAAATGCTTGTATTTTAATAGAAAAGTATGAGTTGACAGTAATACCTAAGATTAAATCGTGATTCAGATGTAAGATTGTGGTGTTTCAAATCTAACAAAGGTAAAAAGAGAAAGACAGACTGTTGTCAAACAATAACAGTCTGATTACACAGATCAATTACAAGAGTGTATTGGGCTAAGAATGGTTGTGCTATAACGTGACAGCATGATAAAATATCATTTCAAAGACCAGTGAAGATATACTTTGAGGCAAAAATCTGAAAATGTTTAAAGGAAAGGACTACCCACTTCAATGTTTTAGTTACCAATGATACCGTAATACATGGACATAACGAGCAATGATGAAGCACAAATTAAAAAAAATAATAATAATACTGTTCAACAACAGAACATACTACACATTTTGACAGCCTGTATCAGTGAGAAAACTGTCCACCTACATATGAGGTTTAAGCTCCCACATGAGCTAACGTTACCTGTCTCAGTAGGATCCACCTTGCTCTTGCGGCATCAGCTGTGCCACAGGTCTCAGGCCGGGGGGTCTGGGACTCCTCTGCACAGGTGTCTTCATCATCAACCCTCATAGGCACAGCCGGTTCGGTCCGCTCTGAATTAGCGGCGCAGTCTTTCTCCATAATAAGTCAAAGGTGAAAATAATCCTGTAAACAAATGTAACGAGTGTATATCTTTCACAGTTATCGGTGGCAAAGCCGTAATACAAAAATAAAGCTATTACATGTCTCTAAAGCAACGCTAAAAACATCGCGAGTCCGGCATCACTCGTACACCCACAATGGATGCATGCTACTTCCGTACACTTTGGGCATTCGAGGCATACCAGTAGATTACCGAAACAATCATGATCGAGTTTATGTCACAGCGGCTGCTATTCATTCGTGGTTTGATTGTTTTAGTCTGGAAAGGCTCTCTACGTCATCCACAGCCGCTTTGTTTAGGAAGTCATGCACGTGCATTAGATGGTCCAGCTGCTGTCTCTATCAAATAACGACAGAATTATTTAAAGCTGCTTTATAATGATATTTTAAAGTAAATTTCAGTATACATTTTTTTTAATTTGAGACATGCAAGCGTTTATTACCATGACAGGCAGTTGCTAGTGTGTACTTTGATTTAATTCAAGCTAACATATCGCTTGTTTAAGTCCCAAATGGCCTTCACATCGTCTCTGTTGTCTCCGTCTGCTCGGCTGCTGTCATCGTCTTGGTGTCGGTCTTGGAAGCTCAGCATTTGCAGACGGATGATACGTCTTTCAGTGCCCGTTCAGCGCTGTTACTCCTCGGTAAGGATGTTCAGAGTAAATGATGCTGTGTTTCTCACTCCAGGCCTGGTGTAACATTACCGACTGACAGACTGACTGGTCTCAAAGGTCGGACCATCCATTATTCAAAACGGTGTCCTCTCACCTGGCTGACTAAACTAATCTTGTTCAGAGGCACATACAGGGGCAAAAGACTGAAACTGGGCACCTTTGGGTGCGACTGGCTGTTGTGACAGGTGTCTCCTTGCTCTTGCTCAATCCTGAAAACTTAGTACAAGAGTACAAGAAGAATTCTGATATGTTTTCAAAGATTTAGATGAATTATTTGGATCATGACAAAACATTGAAATTTTAGTCCTATTAGAAACTTAATATCAAATGTAACTTAGCATATTATGCGACTTGAAATAAAAATGATAAAGCAGCATTTAGGGAACGCACGATGTAGGTATTGGCAAATTCAGTCTTAAAACGTTGATTATCTGCAACGACAAAATTTACAGAAAAATTTACAGGCAATATTCTGGCCATAAATCTGTTGGAGATATGCAGTATTATCAGTATGTCAGTATTAGTAGATCATTACATCGGACATGAGATTTTCTGCCGATAAGTACTCGTGTGCAATAGCTTTGTTGATAGGCAAAAAGCATTTGGAGAATTTGCAGACATGTAGCTAAATAAAGATAACTCTTTTGATTCGACAGTGTAAATCAATTTTCCATCAACAGGTTGTTACATCACTCTTTTTGGCTCTTAAAAAGGGCAGAGGAATCTTGGTTTGACTGTCACTATAGAAAACACAGTTGCATATAATGTACTGTAGGTGTAATCCAAAAAAAAATGTTCATCTTTTAAAAGCACACATAGACAGCAAAAATGACAGAGACAGACCAGGTCTTGTTTAGAAACACTTTATGTTCTTTACATAAATGGTTTACCTGGATCAGCTATTATTAGTTTGGCAATTTTGGCACTTAAAATTCTGGCAAACATCTAATATAGAGCAGATTTCCAAAGAACTCTATGTTTTTTGTAAACAAAGTTACTTGCCTAGTAAAAACTATTTTCACTTACTGAAGAGGGGACAGGTATTATGCCAAGTCTTTTAGATGTATCAGTATGTTTTCAAAGAAGACATACAATTAGATAGTAATATATCTATTGATATTGTTAATGTTCATGTTTATTTGGAAAATAGATGCCAGGCCTAATGCTCAGTTAGAAGATTATTTATGATAATAATCATTAATGGTTATTTGCTCATGACAACAAATCATCTTTTCAAATGTTCAGACTAAAATGGGAAGAAGAATTTTATTTATTTAGGAGTGTTTGTAACGTTAGTTAAATTTATATGATATTGATATCTGTATAATACTCTGGCAACAAGTTAGGAGGTCCTGAATACTAAATATTAGGCCTGTAATTGTTTGTAATCATCAAAGTGGTTTCAAACTGCTGCACACAATCTAAATTGCATGAACAGGTGAGCAGTAGGCAGGAGTGAGGGAAACCCCTGACCCATTTGAGTTTCATCCACTCTTCCAAAAATATCTTAGTTTGGACACTTTTTGATACCACAGATCATTAAAAGAATGTATATTTTATTCATTTTAACGCAGCACATGTGATGTTTTAGAATAATTTATACAGTGCGTATGAGTCTGTCTACATTTTTTATGATGAGGAAAGTGCACATTATATTATGTGCAGGAATATTTTTTAACTTGCGGTGGTATCAATGTATATACTGAGGTAGGATTTTTTTTGCCCATGATGCTCAGCCCTATAGCACTATAAAAAGAAAATAAATCACAGCGACATCATATCTTTATGCCAGTTTATTTAATGTTTTAGTAGATATGATCATCCAAGGAGTACCTTCAGCTGTTTCAAAAATTATCAATTTTACTATGATTAATGAAGTGTATTTTATTTCAGGAAACTTCAAACTCATCAGCTGAACATCCATGCTCTGGGTTGGAGAGGTACAAGGACTTGCAGAAGTATTTTAACAGGAGACTTCAGGCAACATACCGCAGGTTCTCAAACCTTCCTGATTATTCAGTGGTAAGGAAAAGTAATAAAGAAAACCAACATTGACACATGCAGTGACAAGAACAGTTTGTGTGCTGAGTGCTCTTGAGTGTTGATTCAAAAGTGTTAAGAAAACTAAGGAAGACTTGGCTAGCAATTGCTGAATAAAGATATTAGTGTGATTTCGCCCACAAAATAACAGCTAACAGTGATTTCTTCTGCGACAGGTCCTTGGACAAAACCATGTGTATTTTGTTGAAGGTGACAGCATCTACAGAATGGATGACAGAAGTAAGTAGCACACCATACTGCAACATGATGTTAACAAGTCAGACACTTGATTAGAAAAATACTGATTAAACATTTTATTTGATCCATTCAGATGAATAGTAGTTGTACCACTTTATGAATGGCTGTGTTTTCTCTCTCTAAATGTAGGTGAGCCAGAGCAGGTACTTGATCTAGGGCAACTCTCTGACCAGGATGAGAAAGCACACCCTGATAAAGAAAAGAGAACTGAGATTTTTCTGTGGACCATCAACAGAATAGTTCTGTCTCCAAACGAAAAGTTTCTCGCTGCCACAATTAAAGTTAATCAGAGAGATCTGATCAGGTGAGGACCAGAATATAAGTAAACACAAAAAAATCTTCTCTTTTGCAGCAGGTCTTTTTCTTTTAAAAGTCAAAATATAAAATTTAATCATGAATGAAATAAATGGTTGACTGTCTTTGGAAACCAGGTGTGTAATTGTGGATCTGAGGATGAGTAACTTCCCTCCTCTAGATCCTCTGAGTGTTGTGTTAACGCTGGACAACGTTCTCACCTTCGGTATGTTGTACATAGTTTGCACTTTCATGTATTCCAGTAAAATAAGAGCACTGGTTAAACTAAAGGGATGTTTTTGTCCTTGTTTACATGAATTAAGAATGGGCAACAGATGAGGTTCTGTTTTACACTACCCTTGAGAGTCTACGCTGCAGCAGGGTGTTTCGACTGGATCTGACCTCCAGTGGAAACAAGATAACTTCAGTGTATGAGGAAACACATCCTGGGTAAGTAAAACACTGTGACCTCTAAGATCTCCCTGCTGCTAAACACCTCTTATTAAATCAGCATCTTCACAGTGTGTTTGTGGAGGTCGCCCTTTCCAGAGACTGTCAGGTTTTGAGCATCAACTGCAACAGCTGGACCAGTTCAGAGGTGCAGCTGATTGATACAACTACATCTCATTTAGAGCCTTTTCTGGTTCAACCACGTCAACCTGACCTCTTGTACCATGTGGAGCACTGGAGAAGGCAGCTGATTATACTGGCTAACACAGGACCTGGACAGGAATACCAGGTGAAGCTTATACAGACACTTAAATGCACTATACATAAGGTCCTGAAGTTCCATATTTGTGTTGTGCATTTTCTGTTTTGTTTTGTTTTTCAACTTGAGTAATGATATATGATTCTGTTTTAAATGCTAAATGACAGCATGTCATAAACTCTTTATACACACTTCAATTTTCAAATCTTGTGTTGTTTATTTGTTCTAATCATTAAATGTTTTGAGAGGTGTTTAAAACACACTTACTGTATGTAGGGAGAGTAGTGATAAGACAGTTAATTAGCAAGAAAAATATATGAACAGAATTCTCTTTTGCAACAGAAATGTACATCGTAAAATGCACACAAAACACAAAGGAGACTCAGTTATGACATTAAAAAATATGTTCTTGTTGGCTTTTCGCTCTTCTTTTGTCATCCTTATTTATGTAAGGATATCACCAATCTTTAGACAAAGTTCCAAGTTTGTCCACCTTCTTTGATAATAATGGGCCCACATCATGATTTAAAATTATATTAAGTTAAATATCTGCAATGTGAGTATGAGTATGTAGGCTTGAGACTAGAACAGCATCAATGCATCTATAATTATTCTTTAATTGTTTACTTTTGCACATGGAAATGTTTTAGTCTCTATTAATGCACAAGGAAAATATTTACACAGCTATTTTCTGCTTTGGTTGCAGACATTTTATGTCATGAATAAGGAAAACCTGCAAATAGATATTTCATATTTTAACGGTCAGAGACCTCCTGTCAGAGTTTTCTCAACTGAGGGAATTTCATCTTCTGTCTCCGCTGTAGGTGATGCTGGCTCCTCCTTTTAACATAAGTATGGACTCCTGGGTGCCCTTGTTTGCCCCTGAACCTGGCACTGTTATCAAAGACATGGATATAGTGGGTGACCATTGTGTGTTAACTGCAAGAACACCAGTAGGTGAACTTGTCCTGATTGTTGTTCCGCTGAACCATCCTAAGGAAACATACACTGTGCAGGTAGACATGACAGAAAGCTCTATGTCTTCACTTTTATTTTCTGTTGCTGAGACTCTAAAGAGGTGGAGCCTTTTATCTCCTCTCCATGGAGACACAAATATATTCATCCGCATGTAACATATACTTTAACATGTGAGTTAACATGTATGTAATTTTGAACTTAAACAAAATGTTAGTTAAAATCAAACAATATCCATAAAATATAACAGTCCTAGGTACCAGATATTTTATGATTTCTTGTATTTAATCACTTAAAGATGAAGGAAATTCCAGCCAATACTGGCAGTGTTGTTGTACTAAAATGTTGCCAGTGTGTTTGTGCAGTCTAGATGATGAACAGGATTTTCCTTTATATTTTTTGATGGAGTAATTTCTCTCTTACACAACCTTCCTTTGAAATACAGTAGATGTATTTTTTATAAAGGTTAGGCATTTAATAGTGTCAGATATTATAACACAGATCCTTTAATTGTAAAACATGTACTATCACAAATATCTTTGCATTGGATATTTCGACAACCTCACGATATATATTGTAATTTCATATCTCAAAGGTCCTGTACACCCACACAGGTATTAGTAGAAAGATCATGAATAGACACCTTCTGCGGAATATGTGGGTTTGATTAAAAGCTCACCCTTTGAACTTTGTAGAAACTGATTTGGTAGGAGGATGTGTTGATCCATTAACATGTAACTTCAACATCATAAACCCTTACCACAGTGCCACCTTTTTTCAACCTTTCCTGGTCTAACCAGCCAGAATGACTAAAAGACAGTTTTAATTAAACATATTCATAGTAGACTTTTTTTGTTTCAACACCCCAAGCTCCCCTCCTGGGCTTGCTCCATCAAAACAAAGAGACCAAGTGTGGCAGACCAATGTGATATGTTTGAGATCTTCATTTCATCTCCCGTCTGCCCCCCTGTGCCTTACTGTCTGCACCCAGAGGATGGGCTACTGTTATCTGGCACTGATGATGGATCCCTGACTGACAATTACCTTATCACACGTTTAGAGGCCTGTAGCAAGGTAAGAGCAGCTGACATACAAGAGGCATCACACACAATGACACAGCAACGAGAAAACAAAAGTGTATTAATAAAGGCCTTTATGGTACAGTCTTTGACTTAGAGTTTATTTATTATTTTACTACTTTATTTTATTCACATATTTCAGATCATTTATAACATCAGTCCATGTACACATACTGTACTTGTGTTCATTTTTTTTGTGTTCACAGCTTAAGTCCTTGTAAGTGTACTTGTGTTCATTTTATACTGTGCTTAAGTTTGTGCTCATATGTTTTGGTTTTTTCTTTGCTTTTTGTGAAGATCTTGCCCTTGCTTAATGTTGCAAGAAACAGATGGAGCAGCTGAAAACAGAATTATCTTGAGTGATCAACTATCTTGAGTTATTGTGATCAAGAGTATCTATATATCTTTACACACATCTTATAACACATAGAAGGCTAAATGATGATGCTTACTCAACTAATATCTCAGTTAATTCAGTCACACTCTTTCCTTTGTCTCTGCAGGATGGTACCTCAGTGCCAGTCACACTCCTGCATAGAAAAACTGTGCAGGGTTTAAGACATGCTCCACTACTGGCCCACGTCTATGGAGCATATGGCAGAGATCTTGATATGGAGTTTAGCCCAGAAAAGCATCTGCTGCTGGAGCTCGGGTGGGTTCTGGCCTACTGCCACATCAGGTAATATATCACCTCTAAAGTGGCCTGAAAATCAACCCTGGATAATTAGCAGGTTATTTTGTGATTATGCTGCTGGACAGTGTTTGTATTGACTTAATAAGTCCTGACTTCAAACTTCATGTGTTGAAATGAAATATAATGTTCACTGGCACATAATCAAGAATTGACTTGTACCTACACTTTTGGTTTTGTAGATCATTTTTAAATTTTGCACCTTTTTATCATAAATATTCTTTATCCTGTCCATATTTTTATACTGTTCTGACAGTACCCTCTTGCTTTTAATTATATGTCTTGCCTTTGGCACTGTTGATGTGTAAATGGAAGAGCTTAACTTGAATTTCTTTGGGATCAATGAAGTATTTGTCTTTCTGTCTAGAGGTGGAGGAGAGCTGGGTCTTTCCTGGCACAGACAGGCTCGAGTGGAGGGCAAGCAGAGAGCAGTGGAGGACCTTGAAGCCTGTCTTCTCCACCTTTTTTCTTTGGGAGTCTCATCACCTTCACTCACTGCGCTGACAGCCTGCAGTGCTGGGGCTGTGCCTGTAGGAGCGCTGTGCAACAGACAGCCGCACTTGGTGCAGGCAGTCACTCTGCAGGTAAGACAATGAATCATTAGGAAGTTGAGCGTCTCTGAAGTCTTTACTCTACAGTGGCCTGATGTTAAACTTGTAACCCACACAAATAAAATAATCACCACACCATCTCTTCCTCTCCGTTTAGGCTCCTTTCCTGGATGTGTTGGGAACTACAGAGGACCCTTGTCTGCCCCTAACTGTAGGAGATAGAGAAGAATGGGGGGATCCAGTTAGAAATCCTAAACACAAGCTCACTATCTCCTCCTACTGTCCCCTTCACAACATTACTACTCAGGTAATTAGTGGTCAGGTAGATAGTTCAGCAGCAGTTTGTTGTATAATACAACAGAAAAATATACATACCTGATATTTACAACTTTTGCTATTTTTCTTTTGATCTTTATTCCAAATTGCTCAGATGTGTATGTTTTTTTTTCTAACTCTGGATACAGTTTGGTTTATGATATTTCCCTCCCAGGAGTAGTAGTAGTGTTTCAATTATACACCATCACACATCTCTTGGAATTTACATCTACTCTATATTACCAAAAGTATTCACTTGTCTGCCTCCACACAAATATGAACTTGAGTCACATCCTATTCTTAATCCATAGGGTTTGCAGTCTCCGCTCTAATTCATCCCAAAGGTGATCTATCAGATTGAGGTCAGGACTCTGTGCAGGCCAGTCAAGTTTTTCCAAACCAAATTGGCTCATTCATGTCATGCTTTGTGCACTAGTGCGCAGTCATGTTGGAACAGGAAGGGGCTATCCCCAAACTGTTCCCAGAAAGTTGGGGGCATGAAATTGTCCAAAATGTCTTGGTATGTTGAAGCATTAAGAGTTCCTTTCACTGGAACTAAGGGGCCAAGCCCGACTCCAATAACAACCCCACACCGTAATCCCCCCTCCACCAAACTTTACACTTGACACAATGCAGTCAGACAAGTACCGCTCTCCTGGCAACCACCAAACCCAGACTCGTCCATCAGATTGCCAGACAGATATGAGTGAGTCATCACTCCAGAGAACACGTCTTCACTGCTCGAGAGTCCAGTGGCGGTGTGCTTTACACCACTGCATCCAACAGTTTGCATTGCACTTGGTGATGTAAAGCTTGGATGCAGCCGCTCGGCCATAGAAACCCATTCCATGAAGCTCTCTATGCACTGTTCTTGAGCTGATCTGAAGGCCACATGAAGTTTGGAGGTCTGTAGCTATTGACTGCTAAGAATGTTGGCAACCTCTGTGCACAATGCACCTCAGCATCCGCTGACCCCGCTGTGTGGTTTTATGTGGCCTACCACTTCATGGCTGAGTTGCAGCCATTCCCAATCGCTTCCACTTTGTTATAATACCACTAACAGTTGAGAGTGGAATATTTAGGCGGAGGGAAATTTCACGACTGAACTTATTGCACAGGTGGCATCCTGTCACGGTACCATGCTGGACTTCACTGAGCTCCTGAGAGCCACCTATTATTTCACAAATATTTGTAGAAGCAGACTGCATGCCAAGGTGCTTGATTTTATACACCTGAATTCAATGATTTGGATGAATGAAAATAAAATTTAAACTCTGCTTTTATTAATTAATTCATGAGAAAATTATCTCAGAATTACACGATATGTGTCTCTGTTGGAGAGAAATTAGGTGTCATCCTGGAGAAACTTCAGCTTCCAGCAGATCAGAACAAGCTTTGTGACTGAAGCGCTTTGGTTTTCTTCCACCTCCTGTCCATCAAAATAACTTTACACTGTTTTGGACGAAGGCAGCAAAATATTTTAATATGACTTTATATCTGACTAATGGGCTGGCATGCACATCTTTAGTCAGTAGTTCTCTGATTTAAAAAAAAAAAAAAGGTGTTTTGTCATTAAGATTGTTTTATTTTAATAAGTCTTCAAAGGAAAGTCCATAAATAGTTGAGCACCAGAATGAAGGTACTGAAGTTTTGCCATCAATTTGTGTTTCTGTGTGTGATTTGTGATTACATGAGCCAGTGCTACCCTTCCATACTGCTGACAGCTTACAGAGATGATCCAAGGATTCCTCTGGAAGGTGTCCTCAAATACGCTGACAGGGTGAAGAATGCCATCAAGACACACTTCAAGACAAAGCAAAATTTAGGTATGCTCACATATTTCCTTCCCACATATTTGAATGTATGATCAAGTGTTTTTATGAAGATGATGCCATTGTCCACTTCCCTTATTCCACAGTGTTTGAGGTAATTTTCCATAGAACTGGAGTTTTGTAGACTAGGTTTATCTCCTCTTTGTAGTGTCAGATGTATGTTTGATAGAAAACTGTCTGCATGGTCATTTCCATTTATAGCTCATCATTTAAAAAAAAACTGTTGATGAGGGGAGGACACACACCTAAATCTGCACTGGTTTCTACACCAGACTGGTATACGAAGGCCAGTCTGTGCGTGTATGTGTCACAGAGATGTGAACTCAAGTAAAAGACTTGGACTTGAGTCACACTCAAGTTGCACCCAAAGGTGACTTGGACTTGGAAGGTCAATTTGGACTTGCACCTTAAAGACTTCAGACTTGGCTCGGATTCAACATTCGACACTGACACCCAATCATTATTTCTGTTCATACACATCGCTCATACTATTCATTTCATTCCTTATGGGGGGCACTGATTTAGGCATCATGTTTAAGAGGAGAGCTGCCTCAAACCACAATCTTTTATCCCATAATGTTTTTAAAGAAGGCGCAGACAGTGTAAAATCACTCCTCGCTCTCCTCACTCATCTGCACGCTTGTTACGCACAGCCATCACAGATGACAGCAATGTTAATAACCAGGCTGCTTTATAACAGGATCCTAATCCTTTACACCACCAATATCCGTGCTGCAGCCAAACTTATCAATCTTTTTTTTTTTTCTTTCATTTGCAGTACATTTCTAGGACCAAGTGTAATTATACACCACTCAGACTCAAGCAATTAGTAAATTTTCTTGTGACTCTGTGTACCATTATTTGATATATTTTAGCCATTTTACTTGTATTAATTAAACCATGAGAGACTTGACTGTTTTGCAGCTGCCACCCCGAGATTTGAGACCTGACTTGGACTTGTAACAAGGGACTTGTGCCCATATCTGATGTGTGGTTGTGTTTGTGCTTGTGTGTGAGGAGAGACAGTTGTAACAAACTTGTGGCAGTCTGTTAGAGAAATTGGCAACCGCATTACAGGTTCATGACCAATGTGTGGCATAGGTCACCTCTCAGTATAGCGGATTTGTGGTGGGTGTGTGTGTGTGTGTGTTGGTGTGTCTCTACTAATTGCTCTCGTTTCCCCTCAGACAGTCTCTTTCTCCCTCTCACTTATAATCCGTCTTCACTGTATTGGTGCTACTCCTCTTCACACCTATCTCACTCTCTCTCTGCCCCACCCTTGCTCACATTCCCTGTTGTTCATGCACACGTGCAGGAGGAAGCTTTAGTGTCTGTGTATGTGTGTATACGACTCCCTAATCTGTCTCTCTGTTCTCCCGAGTCTTTGATAAAGTGCTGATGGCACAGACACACCAGGCGGCCTGGCAGGCCCATTAGCATGGTAAAGAGATAGTGTATCAGAGCGAGAGATTAGACGCCACAGACTGGGAGCTGTCAAGGTCAAGACCGCACTTGTGAAACAGCCCACACCACAGAGACAGGGAAAAAGGATAAAATAGACAGGTTTTAGGAAAAGGGAGGGCCATATCAGATTAGAGAACAAATGAATGTAAGGAGTGTAGATACTGAGCCACAATAAATGAGAATAAGGGCAAACAGACATAGGAAGGATGAGAGAAATCTGCCCCTGACTTTTGTGTTTCTGTCTTTATCTTTCTGTCAGAATGTGATCCGGTGCCAAATGTCATTCTTAATATTCAACCTGGATCAAACCACCTCGGACCAGACGACTTTGCTCTAAAGCTGAAGGAGGTAATGCACTTTTATTTGGCAGATTTTAAGTTTCAACAGAATTTTGAAATGCTTTGATGAAATTTGAGTTCTGATATTTTAAGCCACAAAAACAATAAAGACCATTAGTAGAAGATGTGTCACTATTTCTGCAATGTTATTTTTTTAATGCCTAAAAAGGATTCTATTAGAGTAGGTGTCAGACAAAGTGAATGACAGCAATCTGCAATTACAGGTTCTTATATTTTCCATGGCCAAGACTCAATGAGGCAACCAGAGCTGCTTTTGTTCAATGCTAAAAAAACTGATTTAGAATTTAATCCAAATGAAGCAGTTCCTGCACAGAGAAAGCAGCCAGATATAAAAATAATCACCACACATAGACAACACTTGTTATGTTTACATTTCCTTCAAAAGTAAAAGAAATATCCACCCAGATACTCAGGTGTAAGGTATATAAAAATACTGCTATGTTTGTTGGTACAGCTATAAATAGAGCAACAGGCGTGCTTGGCTTGTGCATGTTTTTTTCTTTGTTTTTTATTGATTTTCAGATATAAAGCAATAACATATCCATATACAGTGCTAAACAAATTTATTAGACCACCTGCCGTGAAAGAAGAAAATGTTGATATTTTAGAAATCTTTAAAAAACTTGTTTAAAATCAAAATGTTATTCGCCGTGCATTTGAAACAGAAATGAAGAATTTCAAACTGAATTCACCTTTTTAAACATAAATATGAAGCGGCTCACTGAGCTTCTCTGAGAAGTCAGAAATTAACAAAGCATAATATTCAACCACTAAGACTAATTTTTTCGTTCAGGAATGCAAGTAAATAACCACAATTTGACGTCTTAATCAAGGAATATTAATGAGCATTAGTATTTTTTCCTGGTTTTAGTATAACAGTAACTTTGATAATTTATGGATAACAATAATTATTATATTTAAGAATTTAACATTTCATTTTGGTAAAAGCATCTACAGAGTGATGTATTAACCATCACAGAAACATAAAAAAACATTTGCGTAATTACCAGTGCTGTTAAATTAGGGCACCTGTGCCAGAAACCTTACATTGGGTGGTGGTCTAACACATTTTTAGCACTGTAGTTGGTTAAGAAATAAAACTGAGCATATATACACAAATCTTAAATCTAATTAATAGTTTTTTTTATTATTATTTTTACTTGAACAGAATAATCCCTCAGCTTTTCAGTTTTCTTTACACCAAACTGCTCTTAATATTAAGAAGATTCAGAGGTTTGCCCCAGATTAGCGCTTCTTCTGCTCTATTGTCTACCTCCCAAGGTAAAGAACATCAGATATCATCAAGATTCATCCTAAACCATTTTTTGTGATTAAAGCCTCACCACCCAACATTAATTATTTTCTTACATCCCTCCACATGCTTATGTACACCTCATAATAAAAGTGGGCCATGTGGTGGTATTTGTCCTAACACCACTTTTTGTTTCTGTGAATTCAGCAGTTTTGATAGAGCCCAAACCTGCAGCACAAATAAGATCAGCAACACTAGTTTTGTTTGCCGAAATGAGTGCAGATTCACTGATCTGCTCTCTCTGTTTTCTCCCCAACAAAGGAAGCCTTGAAGCTAGCGTTTCTATACACAGAGCTGGGACTGGAGCCACCTCAACTTTCACACAAGAGGAGATATCAAACCAACAGGAGGATGACATAATATTGACCATAATAAAAAAAAAGAAGAAAATCAGTGATTTTATCTGCACTCTTCTGCTTTATTATGAGATATGATTACTGACAGAGGAAACACCAAAGACAGTTTTTCACAAATGGAAACTGTGATATATCACTGCTGTCCACAGGTATTAGCATTTATACAGAATATCAAAGACGCTCAGATAGCAGGCCTTATCTGCAATGTAGCACTCTTCAGAATGGTTTGGATGAAAGCGAGTGGAGGTGGAGTACTGAATCACCAGACCCTCCCCTGCTGCAGTCTGAATATTAGATTTGGGCATCATTTTCCCATCGTTAGCCCTATTAGTGCTAATCAGCACAGTCAGCTGGTCTGGTAGTTCTTGAGCAAAGGAGAAATCTGTGGTTGCAGTTTCTTTACCAAAGTTAAGCACAATGAGGAAAGCTGTGTTTAGTCCATCCAGCTCTCTGATGTAAGAGAAGACGTGTGCATCAGCATGGACGTAGCAGAACCAACCACGGTTAAGGGGGAGTTCTGACTGACGCAGCTTGTTCAAGAAGCTGTACTGATTCAGCACAGAGTTGCTATCTGCCTTCTGAACCTAAAGGAAACGACAAAGTAATGCATTGAAACAAATGAGAGAGTAAGATCAGCAAAGATGCTTTTCTAGAATTAGAAAGCTTAGAGTTTTGTACCTCAACATTGACTTCTGTGTAGTTAGGATGCACAGGTAACCAGGTTTTGTTACTCAAGGTGTTGAAGCCGGCATTCATCTCATCACTCCACTGCATCGGAGAGCGCTCAGGGTCTCGACTGTTACTCTGCACAAGAGGATGGGAAAGAGTTTACAAATCTCTGTTTTCTGTGCTAATTACATGTTAAACAATACCTCATTCTTTGGGAATTTGGCGTGTACATTATGATGATGTACGTATATCATTATTCCAAAAATGTACTCATTTGTTTTGAAATGTTGACATGCTTTAACAAGTCTTTGTGTATCTACCTACAGTATACAACCAAACCCAAGATAACAGTTCTTAATTTGTATGAGTTTTTATGAAAATGGCATTTTAAACTAAAAGTTAAAGATCTAAGCTTGACTTCTTTTCTTTGTTTGCTTCTTGAACCCCTGTTCCTCTTTGCACAGGTATAAACACAAATGTTATCTGCAATACTTACCAGATTGTATTTTCCAAAAGGGTCCTGAACCTGACTTGCAGTAATGTTAATGTTCTCCATGCCAATCTCCTCACCATAGTAGGTGGTGGCCGTGCCTGGCAGAGTCAGCAGCAGCATGTTGAGCACACGTGTATAGCCCTGACCAATGCTGGAGGCAATTCGAGACCTGTCATGGTTCCCAAGCTGATAAATAT
This sequence comes from Cetoscarus ocellatus, assembly GCA_037902135.1. NCBI lineage: Eukaryota > Metazoa > Chordata > Actinopteri > Labriformes > Labridae > Cetoscarus > Cetoscarus ocellatus. Next base: position 1,013,435 of record JBAMNC010000033.1, on the reverse strand, counting down.
AAAGGAGATAAAGACTGAGTGAAAAGAAGAGTCAAATAAGTTGTGTGGACAAAAGCTAAGAGAGATGTATCAGAACAAAGTGAGGCATACAGAGTGGATGAATCAAATGAGAAAAGAGAAGCCTGATGGAGATGGATACATTCTGGACTTTAGGAGCAAATGTTACTGAAACAATCATCAAGTGGGTTTAAAAAAAAGAAGAATGACCACCAGGTTTGCTCTTTTTTTTTTTTTTTTGGAGTGGTCACCAGAGTAAATACTTCAAAAACCTCTCTGAAAAAAACAAACAGTACTCACCACCCAGTTTGGCCATTTCCCTGTGGGCATGTTAGACATCCACAGATTCACCAGCTCTTTAGCCCGCAGGCCACTGGTGTTGTAAGGCAGGTCCAGCAGGTAAAAGTTAAAGGGGAAATCACTTTCTCTAACCAGTGGGGTGCTATAGTACATCATGGTCTTCCAAACTTCTTCATAATCATATGACTCGCTCACCATGAACCTGGAGTGGTGAGGAAGGAGAGAGAATTTTTGTTCAATTATAAAAAGATGGAAACTGATCCAAAATGTATTTTCGCAGTTTCTACTCAGTCTATTCCACATATCTGTGTTGAGAGGAATTTCATTTAAGTTTTTAGACATATCTGAGGTTATCTCTCTTTAACAACAAGAGCATGTTCAGTAGCCCATACCTATTTAGATAATATGCACTTGAATTTGGGAAAGCTTTAGTTTTTTAAATGGATTTTGCTGCAAAGCATTCAGTGAAGATGGCAGCTACTTTGAATAAATGCCAATTAGTAAAAATTAGCTTTGTGACCACAAGGTCATACATGATGTCCCATGACACATTCAAACAGTTTAGCAGTATTAATTAATATGGTGTAGAAAAGACAACTCTCCATGTTTATATACAGGTTCTCATGAGGTCAAAGCAATACAATATTTGTTAGTTTGGGAGTAAAAGATACAGAAAGAAGACATCAAATCCTCTGTCATACTTTAAACACAAAGTTGCAAAAAAGAATCAGAGCATTCTGTCTAAATTGCACAAGTGCAGAATTTTTTTTGCAAGGTACACAATGTGTGGTTTACTTGAATCAATTGGGATTAAAAACACACTTGCCTGTGTTCAAAACCTCCTCAGATTTTATGGTTAAAATGTGCCCATTTTAAATCATTACAATTATTTTTTGCTTAGTATGGCATAGAGAGCAACTGATTTCATTAGGGATGCATGATATTATCTGACCAATATGGGTTATTATCTGCAATAATAAGCTCAGAAATATTGGCTTATTGTATATCAACAAAAATCCAATATCATGCATCCCTAAATTTTATGAATAAAAACAAGCTACAAACAGTTCAAATGAAGCACATGTATGAGGACTCAAGAAGGTATCAATAGTTAAACGTGTCAGATGTGAATTTCTGAGTTAACTAACATCTAACATACTGAGTGGCAATCAAACATTGACCGATATTTCAAGGACTCTTTGTGTATAGTAGGAACTTTCATGGACATTTTGGGGTATTTCTAAGAATGAAGTCCCTTTGGATGGGGCTGTGTGTATAAATGTGTGGCAGTCACATACATTTTCTGTGGGGTTTTTTATGGGTTTCCTTCTTAACTGTATGAAATGTTTTGATTTCAAGCCACTGAGTGCTCTGCTGCTTGACCATGGCAATTTCTTATGTTTCTCCATCTGAATAATAAGAACACAAAAAAGTCATCATCGTACTGCTGATTGAACCTGATTTACTGACGGATGAAATACCTGTCCCTGTGACTGCGCTGCAGAAACCCGAGTTCCTTTTAAAAACTACTTCCTATAAATGAAAAAAGACGTTTAATACTTTGTTACACTAGGGTTGCTTTACACACACCTGTATTTGCCAGGCTCCCGGCTGTAGGTGTCCATCACAGCCCTCCAGTCCCTCATGAGGTCATGTAAGCCCAGCTGAGAGGTGGTGTAGTCACTGTGGAGGTCCCACTCTGTAGTTACCAGCTCCTAGAGTTTCACAAATATTAAGCAATGATGTTATGGGCTAATATTTAATATATGAGATATATGTGAAAACTCCACTCTGGGGTCTTTCATCATAGTGACTGCAGCTGTTACTTTGTTCTCCTCTGTGTCAGCTGAGTGTTCGGATTTGTTGCTGGCCCCAAGCATTGGAAATCAACTGAAAAAAATATGGTGCTTCGTGTATGATGATAGGTCTATGTGCGCAAGTTGATTGTGATCATCTAATGGTATTGTATTTATTATAAATCTTAACTAAGATAAGCGCATTTTAACTCTTATTTCTTCTCACAGTCGTATTATGGAGCTTCTTTAGCCTCTGGCTTTTCACTTGTGCTCAGGATTTTCCGAATGCCTGTGTAGTTTATGTTTTATCATGTACTGGGGTGCTGATGCCATGTTGCAAACCAAATTTCCCACGGGATGACAATAAGGTTGAAGTTTATTATGTTATTATTTTAATGTTTTAAAAAAATGTGAGCAGTGTTTTTATCTAATACTGTGAATATGAAACTCTAAATTGATCAGTAAAATAATAAAACTTGTGACTGACTTCATTAGAGCATTTAAGATTCTTCAGTGTATCAGAAATTGCGTTACATTGTTACATGATATTTTTGCAATACACTTATTATCACAGTTGCTGAATCATTAAATTGTTGCTATCATGGATCGTATGTCCTGTCTCATAGTGCATAGGAAGCTACATTGTGATTCCCAGCTCATGTCTTGTACTTCAATTTTGCATAAGTTAAGGTGCCTCTATAATTTAAATACTGTGACATAGTCTATACTCTAACAAGCAAGCACCCAGTCATGTGTTTAGTTAAAGAAACTGCAGCATTAACAAAAAAGCTGTCACGCTGCCATGTGCATAATCACCTTGCAGTTGACAATAAAACAGCTCTTAGTTACTTTATAACGCACACCAAAACACTAAAGCAATAATGATAACACACATTAACAGATGAAGCAACCAAACAACAATAATATCATAGATACACAGATAGCTGCTCACATGTGATTGGCTGAATCATTTTCAAGGCTGCAGCAAAGTCTCAATAAAAACTTAATTACAATAAAGTCAAAGTGGAAGGTCTCACAGTGACACGTTATGAAAAGATAAACTGCAAAGCTTGAGATGAGTTGTTGATGTGAAATCAGAGACAATTCTGTTCAGTTAACAGTGAGGCAGTTATAGAAAATACTGTAAGAGTTTCTCTGCGTTGGTGTGTTAACATTACTGACCTTCTTTAATAAACACAATTTTTCCTTTATCAACACTCATTCTAGTTTAAGGCAGAACTTCTTGGAACAGAAACCAGATTCCACACTGGGTGATCTTGACATTAAAACCCAGGGATAAATGATGAACAACGTGTGCTTTGCCAAATCTCCCACTCCATTTTAATGAGTTTGTTCCACAGGCAACACTAAACAAATGCTGCATTAATAATTGACCCTGATGTGTCAAACATGAAAGAATTTAAGTGAATAAAATCATATCATACTTCTGTTTTACATCAGAGATTGTTAACTGATCTGAACTTTGAACTGTTGAGCTTGGTGAAAGAGAAGATTTCTTGCAGAGAGTTTATTGGAGTGGTTAAAAATTAGTTTCTACAGTATGAAAGCAGAGCAAATGGGAACCCTGAAAAGCCTCTTTAAAAAAACACACTTCCTCACAGTCAGGCTTTTTTCTTTGACATCAAAATTCCTCAAAGATTTCTATGAAACGTTATATCCTGTTTACCCTAAAATGCAAACAGGAGTAATCAGACAAGGGGCACTTATAGGTCTACAAACACTTCACAGTCCAAGCATTTTGGAACCCCAATTTCTAGTTCATTGACTGTTTTAACTATAAAGCACTGTGGTAACCAATGGTCTTAAATAGGTATCAGATCAGATGACACTGACATGTCTACACTTTAAAAGAAAGCTGTGAACATGCATATATTTTGCACACTCCAAAATGGAAATTACATTTTGAACCCCAATGATGTTTTGAGCACTGCTGTTTTTCATTATCCTGACACACCAGATGGACCGTACAAAATATTTCATGAGTCCATCTGGGAAGGAAGCCATGGAAAAGTAGAAATAGAAAGCATTTGGGAATGGGCAGAACCTTTCAATAGCATATCCGGCATGTGATTGAAGTTTGTAGTGTTGATATTTGTTTCTCATTTAATAAAGAAATGTGGCCCAGATCTGATAAAACTGCTACTGAAGCTGTTAGCAACCATGCTAATCTCTGTACGAGCAGTCACTTCCTGCTGTTGTCCTGCTCGTAGCTCCCACCTCTTCCTGCTCTAAAGGACGCTAGTTGGGCTGTGCTGCTTTGGGACGCACACAGTCAATATAGGTTGGAGCTTGGCAAGATGGATCTGCCTGGTTACAGACACCAAATCAAGCTGCTCCATTGTACTACAAAGTTAGCTCTTCATCAGAATGATCTGATGATGAGCTTTTATGGACATCTACACCACTGAACCAATCCAAACCAAGACCTCCCGATCTCTTCCCTTTGCAGTCTGAGCTCTTTGATATCAAATTGCCGCCATTATGCATGGTCAGCATAGGTTTAGATCCTACCTGTGCCCTTTCCCATATGTCTTTCTTAAGGGGGAAAGTTAGGAAGATTCTAATAGAGATAGACCTCATCATGTTTGGCTGCCATGTCAAGTTAAAGAGAGGGCAGGCTGAGCTAAATATAGGGCTGAACGGGTAACACTCACCGGTGGCATGTTTGGGTCAACTTGTGGTTCATCCCTCATGTGTGGAGCCTCAAAGATATGTTTTACTGCATCCATGCGGAAGCCATCTACCCCTTTGTCCAGCCAAAAGCGGATAACATCCTAGAAACAAACAAAAATATAAAGTTATAGTGTTGTTGTATTAAACACCATATTTAAAAAGCCCTCCAGTCAAATGTCTGGGACAATCAGCTCTTTTTGTTGAACGCTGTGCTGTAACTGGCCTGAGTTAATGTGATACAAGACAACTCAGAGAGCTGACAACGCAGTTATTGAGGGAAAACAGAGCAGACAGAAACTAACAATACTGATAAACAAGTGTGGTCGTGTAATCTTACCGTCATCTCCCGGACGACATTTTCGTTTCTAAAGTTTAGGTCTGGTTGCTCTTTGAGGAATTGGTGCAGGTAACATTGTCCTCGAGCTTCATCATATGCCCATGATGAGTTGCCAAAAATACTCACCTGTGAGACAGAATAAAGGAAACCAGAAGCTTAGAGAATAAGAAACTTCATTTGTAACAAGAGTGGGAGCAAAGCTGTTAGAGTACAAACCCAGTTATTGGGCTTCGGATTGGATGCGTTGCAGTCAGTCCAGACGTAGTAATCACCATAGATAGGATCTCTGGTCCGGCTCTGGACGAACCACTCGTGGAGGTCACTGGAATGATTGGGAATGAAATCCATGATCATCTTCAATCCTGAAGGGGAAAGAGAGGTTTGGATTAGTAAGAGACACATGACATTACAAGCCTAAAGATCTGTGCTTTAAGTTCTTCTCACCTCTGTTGTGCATTTCTGCCAGAAGTTCTTCAAAGTCCTCCATGGTTCCAAAGATTGGGTCAATAGCACGGAAATCTTGCACATCATAGCCAAAGTCTTTCATGGGAGAGTGGTAGAAAGGACTGATCCAAATGGACTTGATGTTTAAGTACTCAAAGTGATCCAGCTTGTCAATAATTCCTGCAGGACAAAAACACCACAGAGATGAAAACTTGACCCTGAAGGGATCGTTTCCTGAGAAAGGCTGGAATATTTATATTATTTATATTTATCCCAGAAGTTATCATATCTCGCTGCTACACGGGCACAAGTTCATCAGAGGGTCACTGATAGCTAGCTTGATATTCATCAGACAACATCCAATAGGCTGACTGTACAGAATGCATGCTGGGAAAGAAAGCATTATGTTCCTACCAAAAATAATTTATCTTGTTTATTGACAGACGATTTTTAAATGTTTAATTATTGATCTTATTATTTTATGTTTGTTGTATAAGATTGTTGAAACTGTGTCAGTTCCAGCCTTGTTCTGGTCACCCTTGAAAAAGAGACCTCCGTTCTCAGTGGGACTAACTTGGCTAAATAATGATTAGCTAAAATGAACATGCAAACTTTTTGTCTTTGCCTTTTGGTCAGTTGGATCTGACTTTTATCTCTTTTTGTTTTAGTATAATTTGCCCAAGTGCAACCATAAAAATGTCCATGTGATGTACATACATATACAGTGCCCAGCATAAATGAGTACACCCCCTATTAAAAGTAATGTATAACTCAATATCTAGATAAACAAAAGTACAATTTCCACAGTTTTGACAAAGCTGAGTTTAACATAGTATTTTTTTTTTTTTTTACCATAATATGAAAATAAGGGTAATACGATAACTAAAATTTAGCTTTGCTCCCACAACTTTGATTGGGGTGTACTCATTTTTGCATCCTGATTTTAAATAGAAAAAAAATACTTGATTTTGAAAGGAAACTAAAGATTTTCTGACAAATTTGAAGGGTTGTGCTCATTAATGCTGAACACTGTATACAATATTCTGAGTACCATGCTTAAAAAAAATTGCTTGTAATGTTCCAGGAAATTGTAATTTTGGTGGCGATCCAAATCCAGGTGCCTATACATGGATTTTTGAAGGATTTGTCCACACTAGCACAGATTTCTCTCACTACCAACTTGGCTAACAATGTCAGAAATGCCTTGGTGGAGGTTTATGATCTAGGAGCACTTCTAAATGTGATTACTGATACTTATCATTTTCAAGACTTAACTGAGACAATTACAGCCAAATTCACCACCACCAAAAAAACCACCAAGTGTGCAAAGGCAAAGTGGGATCATTTTTTATCATATTTACAGTTCATTGACATTTGAAAATGGCATGCAGGCCACACTGTGTAAGAAGGAAGGCTGAATGAAGTCCCCAGAATTGCCTGTTGCCCATCCCTGATGTAGAACTACAGCACACTGGACAGAACTATTTCTTATATATTAGACTGAACCTTATACTCAGGTGTAGACAGTGGCTTATGAGCTTAAAAAAAATCAGAATTTCAGGAATCACCAAAGATCCAATAGTACATCCCTTTTAGTCTCTATATACCTTAAAATGAATTAACCAGTGAAATAACCCCCTGAAGAACTGGGACCTGCACTCTTTTATATAAACTCTCTGCAGGAGGAGACAGAAGCTTCTCTCACCTCTGAGGTCACCGATCCCGTCCCCGTCAGAGTCTTTGAAGGAGCGAGGGTAGATCTGGTAGCAGGGTGAGGCCTGCCACCAGCCCAGACAGCCCGGGGACAGAGCGATCACCGTGATCACCAGAGCCACCAGGGCCAGGGTGCAGGCCACCGTCAGCCAGAACAGGATCTCCCGGGGCCACTTGTACCGGCGCCGGGAGGAGTACCGCAGCAGCACCTCCTTTGGCATCCCGGCGTACGGTTTGATCTGCGTGTACTCCTGCTCCTCAGACTGCTTCCTGTCCAGCTTCACAGTCGTGGACTCCCGCCTGTCCTCGGAGGCTTTGCTTACATTGTCGTCCACAGGATCAGCGCCGTCCACCTCCTGAAAGCTCGGGTTCCTGGTGGTTTCCCCCAGCTCCAGACTGGAACGTTTACTGTGAGCCATTTCACTCCGAAAGAATATCAACCTGTGCAGATGCAGCTCCCTCTGAGAGAGACCAAGTGACTTACCGAGCCAGCTATTCGGCAATTTAACTGCTCGGAGAGGTCAGAGTACACACACTCCTCTTTTCTTTATCTCATACAAACTGCACACATATTCACGCAGCAGGCCATGTGAGGAATGTGGGAAAGTGGAGAGTTGGATGAGGATGGTTGGAGATTAACTTTCCATGTGCAGGCAGAGAAGCTCATGCCCTTTGGGCCACATACTTCAGGAAAAGGAGCTTCATTACCACCAGCAGCGCTGCCAGAGATGGTGAGCCCGTGAAAAGATATCAGACTGGTCCCTTTCCAAAACCAGCTCTGTGCAGTTTCTCAAACCAAACATCTGTAAAGTAAACTGATAAATACATATGACCATATATAAATGATAATTATTACAGCCAAATCATGGAAAACATTCTTCAGCTGAAATAATGGATTAAATAGTGAATTCAACTGTTATACAGACTTTTCTGGCAATTGGACTGTTTTAAGGATGAAAATGTTCTAACAATATAATCAATCTCATGAATCTCTGGTACTTTAAACTTCTAAATGATTCATAGTACATTCTGCAGATTATTCATTTAGCTCTATAGTCTGTTGTTAAATACCCCAACATTTTCACATGCCATTAGGTCCAGCAAAAGCAGTAATGAAGATACCATCCTCTTGTAAAAGTTCTAAAGGGTCTCTTTTTTATATGGATGTTATTTTATGGGGGTTAACAGTTGCATAAGGTGCCTGAATGTTACTTTTTTGGAATTAAAGCTGAAAGAGATATTTACAGACCTATGGTAAAAACTCAATACACAGATACTTAAAAAATGAAGGTAATTAAATAGTCTCAAGGGACCTCTGTCTTTCATGAGCCCATAGAATCTTCTTTAAGCCCCCTGGATTACCACTGAAGTTCAAGAGCTTATTTTATTCAGTTTGTTCCCAAATCACATAAAGCATGAAAAGCATAGATTCTATGGAGTAAATTGTAAGTGAAAAAAGTCAGACTAAACCTATTTTAAAGCTCCTGTGAGGTCGTCTTTATCTGGAAACAGAACAGACATACAGGAAAATATGACCACCATCAGTATATGTACACTGTATTTCAATAGGCCATCAAAGTAACAGCCCATACAACGTGTTTGGAAATAGGCAAGACCTTTCAATAGCATATCAAGCAGGTAATTGGAAGATCACTCTGTCAATCACATTCATTACAGGCCAGTTAGGTAATGTAGTAGGCAGTCGTTACTGCCTGGGTGTAAAGTACAAATGTGAGACACTTCATAGAACAAACTCTCCCCAAAACATGTCTGAAGTGGGCGACAATAGCCTTTCTCTCAAGAAAAACTTTCAGTGTTATTTGTTCTTCATTTAGTAAAGAAATGTGGTTCAGAGCTGATAAAACTGTACAAGCAGTCACCTCCTGCTGTCGTCTCACTCGTAGCTCCCACTTCTTCCTGCTTTAAAGGAAGCTGATTGGGCCAAGCCGATTAGGGCCAATAACAATGGTTGTAGACTGGAGCTTGGCAAGATGGGTCTTTCTGATTACAGTCAATGAATCAGGCAGATCCAGCTGCACATCAAGATTCAGACTGAATCTTGCTGTTATTATTTTCAATAAATTTTAATGTCAGACACAGCTGCCACTTGGATCTGTGTGAAGAGAAGCACAATCAGTAAACTGGTTTAAATTTCTCACAGTAAATATTTACTGAGTAATACACTTTACCTTTAATATACAGCCACATGAAATTCTTCAACACAAGACAGTAACAGGAAAGTAGATGCAAAAACCAGCAATTTTTTTGTGTTCTGCTTTGTCAGCAGGGTATTTGTTGACTACAGAAGCTCAAAGAAAAGACCTCTTTGTTAACATGGACACTGGTAATCAGAATTAACATTGAATAACAGGGATGTATGATATTATTGACACACATCGGCAGAGAATGGCCGACAAAGTTGATTATGAGTACCTTGCAGCCAATATCAACTATCTATGTATATCCTAAATATTGACTGAAATAACAGCAGAATATGAAAATATACCATAAAGCTTACATTATTATCACTTAATCTTTTCATTTAAAAAATCAACAGTATAACTTTTCTTGGAATCAATAGTTGTTTTTGTACCACATCTCTTCCTGAAACAAATAAGCTGTCACCATCAGAGGAACAGGTCCATTTTAATTATGCAAAAAAAACACAAGTATCAGGATCTTGTGGGGATGCAAAATATTATCAGAACAGTATCAGTATGGGCAGATTATTGCCAGTAAAGGTGATTACTGTGATCAACAAATATAAACATTTTTGTTCATATTTACAGACAATATTTTAGATGCACAAATTGGGCACTTTAATCACATAAATTGTCTGTAACACTGACAGAATGCACAGATGTATTATTATGGTTTACCTCATTATCACTGAATGTCCACCTTCATAAATCAAACACATCATTTATTAAATAATAAAATTATGATTTTCTTGCTTCACATCTGTTTCTAACCTGAGTAAACTACCAGCATGATAGGATTAGGTCAATTAAAGTTAAGAGGAGGCTTTGTACCCTTGAGAAAAATATCTCTATTGATAAAAAGTTTTGAAATATTGGCATACCAGATATCGTGAAAAAAAAACAGTATTTTGCATCCCAAGTATTTTGGACAAGGAGTTTGAAAAGCTGTGCATATCAGATCTAGCAAAAAAAATCCAATATTTTGCATCTCTACATAACTCCATAACTATTAACACTGCTGAACATCAATATGGAAAAGTAAAATCGACCCTGATAAAACATTGTGTCACGAGGTCCTAAAGAGAAAATAAGGTCAAACTTTAAATTAGCTGTGAGCTGTGTTCACACAGTCAGGACTGTGCATCCTTGAGTCTTGTTTTTTGAGACTCCCTAAAACAGTGCATGATTGTATTCTCCGAAAAGTCAAGCTGACACTTCATGTTCGTACACAGACAAAAGAAAACCAGCGTACAGAGTTTGAACTTAAATCCATCATTTATTGACGTTTATGTTTACTGTTATGGTCTGCAACATCACATTAGCATACTGGGAAGTTAGTACAGGAGGAAGGGATGGTGAAAACCCTTTGTGTTTCAGAGACCTCACCTCCTGTAAGTCTCCTGAAAGGTGAGGAGTGGGTTATGAATTACTGCCAAATGCATACCAGCTTATCATTACCTCAATGTGTCTTCAAATACAGCATTTTTAAGAGCTAAAAAGCACAAGAATAAATAAAAAACAAAGTGGAATTTATCACTGCTGTCACACATCAGTTTGAATTGAAAGAATTAGCAGGAGGACGTGAGAAACAGATGACAGGTTCATTTCTATCCTTAAAAAAGCTCACATGAGGAATGTTAAGTTTTTATGTCAACCTTTGTGCATCCTTTTTAGATTCAAGTCGTCCCCCTGCAATAAAAAGGAAATGTTAAATCATCACAACATATTCTGAATCTGAAGCAACAAGTCAGGCTTAAATTATTCAGGCTTTCTCAAACCTCTGAAGTTTCCTTGGAAAACTCTCAGATCTCTCCATGTGAGTATTTTCCTTGGACAGAAAATCAAAAAGGAGCTTGTTTCATCAATACATGACGACATGATGAGGAAAGCTGCAGTGCTGTTTGTACTCAGTCCATGCAGTGGAATTGGTGCGAATAATGAAAAAAAAAAAAAAAATACATTCAGAAAATAAATGTTTCTCCCTCCTTTCCTCCTGTTGTTCTTCTCTGAACCCAGTGTCTGAAATAGCTTAAACAGAGACCTAAACTCAGGACAACGTTCAGCGTGGTAAAACACAGCATTAAGTGAGAAAGTCAAAATATTCACCTCTTATTACCAAAGCTGACCATGGATTTCTAACTGTTTGAAGGCCTTAAAGGAAGGGTTGAGATTTATTATTCAGAAGCATCTTTTTCCCCTTAACGGTTAACACAAGAACAAAGCTCCCACATAGTTTCTCAGAGTTTTCCGGGTGAGCTGTATGTGTAAATAAAAATGACGTTTTCACCCCAACCTTTTTAAGGTTTCTTTTTTTTTTTTTTTTTTTTTATCAACCTCCGTTTCAAATTTCTAGATAGACAACGTGAGTGAATGTGTGAAAAGTGCAGGTCATATTTACGAAAATGCGCTTTAAGCAAGCCGGAAAGAGCAAAGATTCTAATGGTTTTTTTAACACATCTAACCCTTAAATGTCCCTAACCTATTCAGAACATTCTGTGACTGTCTTGTTTACACCTGTCTCTCACGGCAACAGGTTTTGCTGCAGTTTGCCTTTCAGGGCCAGATTTTTTTCAATAAGTTGAAATATGAGAAAGTGAGATCTGTCCCTGTCACACACCCTGCTGCCAGCCACATGGGAGTAACTGTGGTGTTTTTGCAGCTTAATTCTGAAGCTGCCATGCTGTCTGTCACAGTTTGACACTTATACTTCCAGACCTTACATTAAATATCATTAATAATGGCAAACAGGTAGATTTCTTAAAACAGATTAAACATGAAGTCAATTAACCAACAAAATTTTTTCCTCATATTTTCTAAATTTGCCAATATTCAGTGGGCTTAATGGGAAGCAGTCATGGGGTTGTAATGTTTTTCTAATGCCACCATGGATATGAGAGACGGAGGAAGGGGAAATTTATCTGAGGGTTGGCAAGAAAAAATCTTACTAAAGTCTGGATGAAAGAATTAGTTGTTTGCATTACCACATGTAAAAATAAGGAAATCATCAGAGTTATCTGTATGGATTGGTGCAGGAATGAGTCTAAAACGCAGAAGTGAATGAACATGTATTACTTCCTGATTCCCAAGGCTGAAAGAATATAGGATTTCAAAATTGTTTTTAGGACAAATATCTAAAATAAAGTCCATGATGAACAAATGCCTATAAGATATTAACATTTAATTTAAAATATTAAAATGCATCTTACATTGCCCTGCTTTTGAATTTAAAAGCATTATTGTGTTTAAAAAAAGGGTGGTTGCTAAGGAAACTACAAGGACTACAAAAATGGCCAGGAACCCTGATGCAAGATTTCCTGATTGTTTTTAATTACAATAACAGCCATGAGCACCGTATTTATTCAGGTCACTCCATTAAGAGGAAATTCTCAAACAAGGTCACAAGAAGACGTCAGACACTGAAAATACTGTAGCTGCTTCTAAGTCAAACCACCATGTTGTAGTTTCATGGTAGCTAAAAATAGCTTTTTACTCTTGCAGATTGAATTCAAGTTTAAAAAATGGGCTGTTAGTCGAGAGAACCTGCTTTGGTCTTATAGACTGTAAAGGAATTGGACAAAGCCCTGATACACCAGCCATTTGATTAGCAGGAGCCTTTGAAATGCTTTAGATGCCTAGTAATGTTCATAGCCATACTGCACGTCATCTCAACTCAACTTTAGCTCAACCTACTCAAAGACGTCGAGGCTGTGTTGAGGCAGGACCTAAGGCCGTCTGACCAATAGCAATGTTGCGTAAAACCAAAAATCCTTAATAAATCCTCAATAAAAGTACAAAAGAAAAATACAAAAAATATCATCCTCCAAATATTGAGCACATATAGATGTATTATACATTTACATTGAAGCCATTTTTGAACCAGCCTGTCAAGATTTGTATTATGAAAACTGTCTTTACCCAGCACACAATCATTTGGGTGTCAGGTTTCTACAGCCAGCCTCAAGTGGACACTCAGGGTACTACAGGTTTTGGCACTTCCGCATGGGTCTCTATTTTCAGCCCCAGAGGTTGCTGCCTTTTTGGCCTTAAAAAATGCATCAGCCCTGCACCACTCTATGTAAGAACACTCTGACATCCCCTGCCAATGCAATTGGCATAATGACATTGTTTCATCATGTCCAGGACATTTTTAAATACACAAGTTAGAAACAACTTAAAACTGTCTGCAGTGCATGTTTGACAGTCTTAATGTTGTGTTTCACCACACCAAACATGCCCCCATTACCCCCCACCTACTTAGTAAGTACATCTTCCACTTACACGCACACAAGAAAACAATTCTTCCCTCAGCCACAAAACATGCACAACTATAAAGATCCCACCCCTTCCACTCCCTCCACCACAAAACAGAGGGGAAATCATTCTCATCAGAACAAGTCAACTGCAAAAGAACTACACATTCAAGTACCTATTTGTCGTATGGCACCAAGAGCAAGTGTACCACAAGAACATGACCAGCCAGCAAACTCCCGTGAGGCCGTTTCTCTTTCAATACTGCCATATCAGAAAGCACAATGACTTAACCAGTGAATAATTCAAATAAAGTGTATATATTACAGTTTTGGATATACTATTTTGAAGCATCTACGGAAATGAGTACACATGCAAAGTATGTGCATCCACTTTGTCTATCAGCACGGTCGCTTGAAAAAGAAGAGGTCTTTTATGACAGTGTGTCTGAAGTTTCAGGTATTAGTGCTTCGGTTAACAGAAATGAAATGGACTCCCGGTTAATCCAGAGAGTCTGAACCAGGGATTTCCCTGCTATTACCCTGTGCCTTTGGGGTAGTCTTTGAAGGTAGCCGTGTAAAACTCAAGAACAGGAACAGCTCTGGGACTCTTCTCTGCTATCCTACAGAGGAAAACTTAGCTTTTTGCCCAAACTCTGCTGTAGAGGGATTCATTTGTGCTCTGATTGTTGTTTTCTGAACAACCTCTTATAAGACCACAGCCAAGGTACTCTAAAAAGCCATTTGTATATATCAAAAACATTATAAAATTAACCTTTTTCATGAAGTGGTTTTAATCTTAACAGAAAAAAGGCATATTTTACATTTTACATCGGACAGGATATTAAGGAAATAGAAAAGGCAAATTTTAGAAGATGCAGGATTGTGCATGTATGGAGTAGAAGAAAAAGAAGTAGAAGAAGGAGAAAAAGGCTGGAGCTTCTTTTCCACAAACCCTGTCTTTGGAAATCTGTGCTGTGGGATCACTGTGTGTGCAACTTTTTTGTGTTCCTAATTGTCTACTCGCACACACAGACCATACACACATTAGGCCACAACGAATACCATGGCTGGGCATTAAGATGAAACAACTCAAAATATATATCAATCTATATAATCATATGAATTTAATATATATTTTCTATTTTTCTATCTCTTAACAACAGCAGGCTCAAAAGCTTACAACTCTGGCATTGTCCGTTGATACAAATGACAGCTGTCTGTCATATGAAGAGGAAGAAGAAAGCAAAAATAGCAACAAATAAAAGGGGAAGAATGCAGAAACACCATTTGGTAATATCCTTTAAGAGACAGGAGGAGAGCAAAGTGAATGAGGACGTGCAAGAAGAGTCTACTGTCTCCGTGTGATTCCTATTCCTATTTTGTATGGACTCTGAGCTGAGAACCAACAGGGATTTCAGTCGACAGCTTGACTGTTCTAGTCAGAGTGTTCTTCTTGTTCGTGTGTTCAGCCTCAGGTGAATCTGAGGCTTCAACTCTCAGGTCTTTGGGGTTTCAAATCCACTCTTGGAGGCTCGATCCAGGGGTCCATCTTAGAGTACCAGTAATGCCCAGAACACCAAGCTTGCTCAGGCTTCTGTGGTCCATTGTCAGGTTCATTCTTCAAAACAGCAGAGTCTTGTATCATGTCCATAAGAAGCTGATTTAGTCATGATTTGCTAGCCAGCTGTTGGGATGTTTCTCTCTCTACCTCTCAGTTCTAAGACAGGCACCAAAGCGTTCAAAGCAGCATCTTCGTAAATCCAATGCAAAAACAATCAACACAAAGAAAACAAAAAAAAAAGGGCTCATAGAAATCTGTGCTTCTTTGCCTCTTCTGTTCTCAGACTGTCAATGCAGTTTTGTCTTATTTCCCAAATTTTTTCTACAAAAAGAACAAAAGAACTTGGCTAGCAGTCTTCTAAATTGAGTGCATTGTTTTGTTTTTAATCTGATTCTGTAACTGATCTCTCTACTTGTGAATAATAAAAGATCCCAGAGGAAATTTAGAGGTGACTGTGGATGTGATCTTGAGTGGAAAAGTGGTCCTGTTGTTGCTTTTTTTTTTTTTTTTTTTTTTTCCTTTTGGATCGGGCAGTTGTGCTGGGCAGCTACCAGTGGCATTCCAACTCTGCTCCACTCTGCAAGAGGACAGACAACAAGAAAAGGAGAAATGGTGAAGAGAGAGAAAGGAGAGGAGTACAGTGGAAAACAAGCAGAAAGAAAAAGAAGGACAAAAAGAGTAAATACTGTTATTAAACCTACAAACAAACAATCTTTGCAGTCACATTCAATGATTTTGTTTAAAAAACCTGGACTTCCGAGGCCAGATTTTCCTCTAATCGAAAAAATAAAAACATAACAAAATACAAGGGGAAAAGCAGTTACAGCAGAGTAAGCCAGGGGATACTTTCAACCTGGGTGTATAGGTTCTTTATGCGACAAAACGCCAACACAACAATTCCAAGGCCTTTCGTCTTATTGAAGGGAATCGCAGAAAAAGGCAGACCTCTGTTTACTTGCGTGCACATGTGAGAAAAGACTGTGATAGACAGGGTGCATGCGTGTGAGGCTGGTGCATGCGTATTTGCGTGCGTGTTTCGTGAGGAAAGAGACAGACAGGACAAGAGACAATGGCCATTCATTGTCGTCAGACCCGGACAGTCGTGTCTGCACACAGACGACTTAAAACCTGAGATGGAGCTCCACATGCTAGAAAGTAGATTAGAGCAGGAAGCAGAGACTGATGGAGGACTGACGGGAGGGTATGTGCAGCAGGTCGCCACTCACATGCCTGTAAGAATGAGCGTTTGGGTGTAGGTGTGTGTGTAGATGAGGGGTCGGAGGAAGAATGGGAGAAGAGGGTGTCACAGTTATATATGTCATCACTTACCAAATGAAACAGGAGGGCTGCGTTAATCAGAGGGTGAACACACAATTAGAAAATCCCATATATACCTTAATATTGTGTGATAAGCTGTTTATTCATTAATTACTTTTTAAGCCGTCAATTCTGACTTTACTTTAGTTAGTTTTAGATTGGGATGTGAGTCTAAAAGGGTTTAATGATAATGGGATTATCTATTTAGCTTATAAATTCAAAATCCCCTTTTTGAATCTTGCAGATCTTCTTTGTGGAAAGAAGTCAGCCTACATAGATTTTATGTGTCAACAACATCAAACACATGGAACATCCGATATTTAACAACATGCGGCACAGGTAAATGTTTCTCTTGTCACCCTTATTACTAACATTAAAGTGTATCTGGAATTCAATCAATCAATCATCTTTATTTGTCTAGCACCAATTCATAACAAGTAGTATCTCACTTTAATGGAGAAGGCTAAGACAAAGGGACTAAAAACACGAATTTATCATAGCAATAAACCCATGGACGCCCAGATCATAAATCTGTCCACATCATATTTGTCTCGGCTGAATAAAAACTTATTTCGAGGTTAGCCCGCTGAGATGTGGTATCTTGTTTTGAAGAGGGTCCTCATGTCTGTAAGGTTGTAAAGGTATTTATTATGGAGGTATAATCAATAACAACCACGATAGAGAGGTCATTCTAATATTGACATTAACATCTATAATGATTATAAACTGGAGACGAATGATGTTGATTAATATAGCAGCATCTAGCTTAACTGCCATTAAACTGGGTTTAACTGGTCTAAAAGTATGATTTTATGTTAAGTGAGGTCATTTCTGTTGATGGCTGATGTAGGATAGAGCACTTGGAGTCAAGCAGGTCCGCAGTACCAGGTCATTCATGATTGTTTGTCAAGGTCATACTAATACTGTATATCTGTGCTGTTATTGAATAATTGACTTATTCAATCTTTGTAATCAGGCAGATCCATCTTGCAAAGCTTCAAGCTTGAAAAATCCAGCTCAGTCTGCAGTGGCATTGACCAATCAGCATCAGCAAAAGAGGGTGGGAGCGTGATGGCAGCCAGAAATGACTGCAAGCCTGTTAACAATGGCTGCGAGAAAAGTGATCAGCATGGATGCTGCCTGCTTTAGTGATAGTTTATCAGAACTCAATGAAATTTCTCCATGAAAGAAAGAAAGAATGATAACAGTTAATGCATTTCTTGATGGAAAATATATTTTTTGCACCTCTTCTGACAGGTTTAGGCACAACTTTGATTGATGAAATGGCTTGTGTTGCTGGCAACAGTGCCAGTCTACTATTTCATCCAACTGCCATCATTAATTTTACGTATAGATCAGATTTTAAAATAAGTCTCTTTTCCATCCTGTGGATTTTCTGTGTGGGCAGAAGTTGGCCTGCACATGTCTTGTAAAACACATCACTCCTGATGTTCAGTGCAGTGCTGAATGGATGAATACCTCTGCATGTTGCTGGTGTTTCAGCCTACTGAACACTGTGCAGTAATCACCTCTTTTTTTTTTTTTTTTTTTTTTCCCAAATTTAAACCACAGTTTTGACAATTTCTGCTAATTTCAAACTGAGACAAGAAATGCAACACAAGTGTTGTTTTTTGTTTTGTTTTGTTTTGTTTTGTTTTGTTTGTTGTTTCTTTGGGAGACGTTTTTGCATTTGCTTCATTTGGTCTGAAAACACCTAAACAGTGCTTAGTGATTTTAGGTAAATAAAACTTAAATAAGAACTTAAAGTGCTTAACAAATACATTAGACAACCACCCAATGTGATGTTTACGCCACAGCTGTCCTAAATAATGAGCCTTGGTAATTATCAAACTCATTTTTTATGTTTCTGTAATGGTTCATTCACCAGTATGTAAAAGCTCTTTAACCAAAATGTTTTAATGCAGAAATATAGTTATTATTGATATCCATGAATTTTAAAATGTACAGTTTAAAAAAAGAAAACAGAAAAAATAGTAAATCACATTACTGCCTTGATTAAGATGTCAAATTATAGTTATTTACTTGCATTTGTGATCAGAAAAAAAATAGTCTGAATTTGAATTTCTGACTTCTCAGAGAAGTCCAGTAAGCGGCCTCAAATTGGAGTATAAAAAGGTTCAATCAGTTTAAAATTCCTCATTTCTGTTCAAAATGTATGACCAATAACATTTTTAGTTCTAAACAAGTTTTTGAAAGATTGCTAAAATGTTTATGTTTTCTTGTTTTTATGACAGATGGTCTAATAAACTTGTTAAGCACTATATAGAAGTATATTTTATTTGATAAGAACTCTTCAAACAGAATCGCTATGATGGAAATGAGATTCTTTTAAGTCATTCAAGTGAGATTGTAGAAAAGGAGGTCTATTATATTCACATCCACAATTGTTAGAAACAGAGTGTGTGGCATAATGCAATTCATGCTGCTATACTCCCTCCTCCTCACCAAGAGCAGAGAGAAAACATACAGCTTCAGACATGTACAAACATCTTATTAAAGAAAAATGTAAAATATCACTTTTCATTCTTCTCTCTGCTAATGAAATATTGCCACATGCATTATGCTAACAATCGAAACAATACGACAAGATGACCATAAGTGCACTCTGACATGATCTCAAACAAGCACACACACATTCTCACACACCTTACATGGAGTCACCCTCCACCTTAAGACTCTTGATAACCAACCATAAATAGAGGAGGCCGACAGAATCAAAGAGTGATCACTTTCTGTTTTCAAGCACTGTCAGTGTGGAGGGGCTCAAAGTGTTGGTTCAGATCTTCTCCTAGGTAGTGGCAACAAAATAAACTCCCCTTGTATTAGGCCCTTGTGGCCGTTATTGACTCAAACTATGATCACATTTGGTTCTGCTCTTCCTTCTGTACTTTGAATAATTGGTCCCCACTAAATGAGTTAATGGAGCAATATGTGTCAGTTTAAAGAGAAAGACTCATGACAACGCCATGGTGTGATGCAGAATCACCCACTAAAAGTGTTAACAGGAAAGAGTGCATCATGCTGTCTGCACAAAAAACTAATGTTATCATAATGAGGGTGTCGTGGTCTCAAAACCATCTCTGCTGTCAGTTTTAATGCTTCAGGTGATGTGGTTGTGGTGTAAAGACAACAGCAGACACACACACACACACACACACACACACACAGGGCAGCCTGCCTCAGGTAACTACACTTTTTAGAGGAACATTTTTCCAGAGACCACTGAAGTTGTGTGTAAAAGATAAATAAGGCTAACAGGCTTGTAATCCAGATGTGCAGGAGATAATTAGGATCAGGACTGAGACAGAAAAATGAGGTGGAAGAATTTTTTCTATTTTGTTCTTGGAGAAATATCAAAATGATATTTGAGTAGAATTTTTTGGTTTTCTTTTTAACATCTTTAACCATATTTCATGAACTTTTTTATATTTCTTGTGCTTATTGTTCCTTAATATTATAGCTTTTACTTTTATTTCGTGTCTTTTTATTTTCGTCAGTCATCTTTAATTGTTACTATATGGAGTTAATATTGCTAGGCATAAGTGTTTCAATCCTTTAAATCAAAGGTCCCCAACCATCAGGCTTCAGACCAGTACCAGACAATACAGAAACAGAAATAATTAATTTAAATGCAATTTGCTAAATAATGGAGACCAACACGTGTTTTATTTGAGCGGAATACTGGATCCTTGCGTATCCACGTGTGTAGTTTGACTGCACACACTACTCACACAGCCCCTTTGCCTCTGTCACTGCTGTGATGAATGAGAAAGTACAACTTGAGATGAACTCTTGGTTAAACCTTGTTATGCACTCTTTCAACTGTGCTCTGGATGTAGTTGTAAAAATATCTGACTCTGCACGATGTGTGTAACTGGAGGACAGTCGAGGTACACAAAAGCACTCAACTTCCTGATGTGGAAGGATTTAATTTAGAGGCAAGAATTAATAAAATACCCATTGATAATCAACAGAAACATCTGATCAGCTTGGACTGATGACCAATGGATTAAACACACAGTAAGCACCATATGCATGCCATTTTGACAAAAATTTGCCTCTGCACTCAAAAAGTGCAGCGGTTTAATTAGTTACCATGTCAACAGGTGACTTTCAGCCAATTTAATAAGCTGATAAAAAGAGAATGAGTGCTCGTGAATGTCTCTCTATTTGGGGTTTAGAAACATGCCTGTGGCTCTCTCTGATCCTCTGTTATGGTGAGGTATACTCTGCACGTGTGTTAGTTTGTCGCTGTCCTTGTAGCCCCCACCCCCAACCTCTTCAGGGAAGGTCGATCTATGATTATATTGGATAACACAAAACTGAGTTACGGTACTAGAAAGGTTGGGGTTCACTGCTTTAAACATCCTGGGGTTTTGAATCACTTCTGCTCTCTTGGAGGACACTTTGAACTGTAACTGAATTTTCTTTATTGATCCTTGGATTGAAACACTGAAAAATAAAATGACAGAAGAATAAAGTCAAATGTCACAAAAATAAAGATTTGAGAATTTTAATATAATAAAATCCTGGCCTTTTTCCCAAAATGTTGATTATATTCTCATCATCTTGACTTCTTCCTCAATATTTGGTCCTTTACTTTCCGTTTTCAACATTTCAACATATTTCTTCACACCGCATATATCTTGGTCCTCTAGTTTTTTCTTTGTCATGCCTGTTCCTCATGCCCTGCTGTACAGATGTGTCAGAAAGTTGTCAAAAATCTTGTGACTTTTCAGTAAATTGTAAAAAAGGCCAAAACACACGGTCAGTACTGAAACTCACCCCATCTTCCTCCTTGTATGGGTTCAGACGATTGTAAACCGCTTCAATAACACTGCGTCTGCAGGGAGATCACAGGTACACATTGTCATTGAGGTCCCTTGAGCTACTTCATTGCAACAAACAACAGAGAGAAAGTGAGTGAGGATAAGAAGTAACAGAGAGGTGTAGATGACAAAAAATACAAAACATTTTTAAGAGCAAAAGGTTTTTTCTCTGAGGAGAAAGGTCAGTGGCTGGGAAGGCAGCTGGGGTTCAAACTCAACATGTCAGTCTATTTCTGCATGTCATGACCCACCCTCTCTCTCTTCAGTTTTCAACTGTACATACCTTCTTAGCTGAGTAAAGGCATGTAAGGCCTGGAAAAACTATTTTACGCGATTGTCTTGGCTAAACATACCCATGGTTTCTGAGCAACAGAGATGAATGACACTGAAAG
Source organism: Cetoscarus ocellatus (assembly GCA_037902135.1). Lineage (NCBI taxonomy): Eukaryota > Metazoa > Chordata > Actinopteri > Labriformes > Labridae > Cetoscarus > Cetoscarus ocellatus. Next base: position 991,583 of record JBAMNC010000033.1, on the reverse strand, counting down.
AGCTTTAACAACTCCCTGAGCTTTCTGTTTGTTTATAATTGCAGCTTAAGGTACAAATAACTTAATTTACTGGTGGTAGTCCTTACTTGCTTGCAAGGCCTCCCCCTGGTGGCAGAGTAGGCATGCTGCTATCTGTGGAAAGGTTCCTCATCACTGTTACCAGGTCCGGAAACCCCTCCTCTCCTGGCCGAGAGAGCATCTCTGAAAAACAGCAGACATGGTATTACACAAGCCAGTATTAAGAGAAGAGATGGGAATAGGGGGAACAGAAGTAGTTAGGGTGAAAGATAATTAAATTGATCCCGAGAGAAATTCAGGACTCAAGCTGCTAAAAAAGCACACAAGGGAGAAAACAAGAACACCAACAGCTAACACACTGAATGTCATTTAAGACATGGGCAAAACAAGACTTAACCTCTTACTGCATCTTTTTTGATGAGAGGACATTAAGTCTTTTTTTAAACTGCAAAAGACTGAACAGGTTAAATAAGTGTTTTTTTTGTTTGTTTTTTGATATGATTAAGTTTATCATCACCTAAATATTATAATGTTAAGAGACCCAAAAAGTATTCCAGAACAAGTTCCTAGAAGTTTTTAAGTGCTTACAGAAGAGACTCAGGGCTTAAATACATTTCAAGGTTATACAAGGGCTTCAAGAGCTTCAAGAGTATCTGTTGACTGAATATGAAGTGGAAGATATTTCCAGAGTTCAGGTGCCATTGCAGAAATGCCCTGTCACCTCTTGACCGCAGCCTTGACGCGGTGACTGTCAGCAGGCCTAATGGAGCTGATCTAAGGGGCCGTCTTGGGCAATATGATGTCAATAACTCACTTAAGTATTCGGGTATGAGAGCATGTAGGGCTTTGTAAGTTAAAAGTAGAATTTTGACATGAAAAGAAACTGTCAACCAGTGGAGCGAAGATAAAAGAGGGGTAATGTGAGAGGTGTGTTTTGTCCTTGTCAGAAGTCTGGCAGCAGAGTTTTGTACAATTTGAAGTTAACTTAAGGTACCGGCACTGAGACAGTCGAATAGGGCATTACAATAGTCCAGCTGTGATGATTTATAAGGATGAATGTTTCTTTCAGTGCTAGTGAAAGATAAAACTGACCTGATCTTGGAAATGGCCCTAAGCTGGTAAAAACAAGACTGGATCTCTTTGTGTTCAAACTGAAGCTTTGGTCACCATCAAGTATGACTCCAAGGTTTCTAATATGGGTCTTTATGTTTGGAATGAGAGGGCCAAACAGGGGCTGGATCTGACTGCAAGTATGTTCAGGGCCAATCAGAAGTGCTTCTGTTTTGTCTGGGTTTAGTTGTAGAAAATTTTGAGACATTCAGTTTCTCACATCACCTGAACACTCATGGAGTGTGCATGGCTAACACATTGTTCTGTGAAGGCTCAATAGAGAGGTGTAATAATTGAGTGTCATCAGCAAAACTATGGAATGAGATGCTGCGGTGGTTGATGATGTGACCAAGCTTATACGCTCAAACAGAATTGGACAAAGAATTGAGTCTTGTGGTATACCGTATGATGAAGTTGTAATCAAAGATTTAAATGAGTCAATAGAGACATAGCATTTCCTGCTTGAAAGGTAGGAGGAAAACCAGGCCAGGGCTGTACCAGAAATATTAACCAATTCTTTACTCTGGCATTTAGGACACCATGATCAACAGTGTAAAACGCTGCTCTAAGGTCAAGCAGCACTAGTACAGAGCACTGACCAGAGTCAGCAGCCATTAATAAATCATCAGTAATTCTCAGCAGAGTCATTTCAGGGGTATGCGTTTTTTTTCAGTAACCAGATTGAAACTTTTCAAGAACTTTGTTTTTATCAAGGCTTTCTAAAAGTTGATTTAGAACCAGTTTCTCAAGAATTTTAAGACATAAAAGGTGATTGTGAGATTGGTCTAACATTATTTAAAATGGGGTCAAGGCTAGGTCCTTTCAGTAGTATTTGAATACATGCTATTTTAAAATAGTCAGGGACTCTTCCAGTCCTGAGAGAGCAATTCAAGATTTGATGCAAAGGAGGGCCTATGTCCTCTATCACTTTTTTACACAGTCTAGCTGGGATGACAATGCGGTGACGAGCTGACATTTTTTTTGTAAGCATCTGTGTCAATAAGAGGTTTTATGTCTACTGGTTGGAAACTATCTAGCCTACTCACTAGGGTATTTCGCAGTGAAATGTTTGCACAAATCTGGTAAACTGTCAGTGAAGAAGGAAATTTCTTGCAGTTTGAAGAGGATGGGGGGGTGGGGGGGGGGGCTTGTTTAATAAGATGATTGGTGGCTGTAAATAGAACTTTTGGTGTGTTAATAAATCTTAGGTGCAACTTGGAGTACAGTGTCAAATAAAATACACTGATGGTTGGAGATGGCAAGGTCTTTCAGGGATAAATTATTCAGCTCTACTCCAAGTGTAAATACAAGGTCCAAAGTATGGCCATAGCTATGAGTTGAGCCTGAGACATGTTGAACCAGGTTTAATGATTCAGAAATATTTAAGAACTCTGCATTAGACCAGAAGTCATTAACATGTAAATTAAAATCACCTACCATGCCAATTTTGTCATTATACTCAGAACACCTGATGAAAAAAATTCTGGTAAAATCGTTGAGCTTGTGGGGGCTATAAATGTCAACACACAGCACTGGAGAGTGCCCATTAATCAAAGCTTGAATAGCTGTCAACAGAGATGCAGCTAGTGTTGTGAAGGCTTTTAAACACAACAGCAAGGTCCCTCCCCCCTGACCTGTAGTTCTCGGAGAACTGACATATATATTTGTAGTTTGGGGACACATTTTATTCAACAGACTTAAGCATCTACATTTTAACCAGGTTTCTGGTAAGAATAAGTAGTCATAATCAAAGGTAATAATAAAATCATGTTAAAAGTTTTCCTTGACGGTGATCTTAAATTCAACAAGGCAAATTTAAGAATAATTGATAGTGGTTAATCTGCCCTGTGAAGGTCTATATTTAGGTATACAAGGTTAATGTGGTTAACAGTCCTTTTCATTCTACTAAAAAAAGTCTTGAATTGATCATAGATTCATTCCTTAAGGAGAGGGGCAGGTACATAATACTGCTTGCCCATGTGGGGGCGATAGTGAGGATGGGTGTGAGATAGCATTACGCTGTAGTAGAGCGAAGATAATGTCATTTCTGCCCGGTGTTTTTAACCCACACAAGGACTAAATAAAATAACTGTAAGTTCAGACAAAATCACTTTAGTTTAAATGTGAGATAACTTCAGCCTCACTGAGAACTTTTGGTTGGATGGATGTGACCACATGTTTAAACTTCTTTAGAAATTTCATAACTGGGGTTCATCCAGCTGAAGGGATTTGCGGCTCTTAGGAAGTAAATCACTATTACTTGTTTAGGCCTGCTCAAGAAGATACAGCTACTGGTGTGAGATAAATAGAGAATTAAACTTATTTTGGACAAATGTTCCCTTACATTGGGATCAACTTTTTGATACAATATTGCTCTCAAAAAAAATCAATAAACCCAGGTACTTATTGAGAAAAACGAGCACTGCTGCCAGGTAGGTAATAATTAAAAAAATGGCCTCTGCCAGTTGCTTCATCTTTAGAGGACTACAGCAATTACGATTTATGAAACTTGCATAATGAAACTTTTAACAAAGCTTGAAAGAAGGCAAGTTCCAGGTTGTGAGGAGAAAAGAAAAGCTCTAACTCTACCTAAACAACTGTTTTTCCGGAATGGGAATCTAAAACCAATTCCAGTTGATGATGGCCAGCGACTAGCCCAAAGAATATGTATCATTAGTCTTTTTGTTTAACAATTCTCTTATCAATTCCTCCCACTTAGTTCTTTGTGCCTTGCAGATCAGGGACATCACACTCTCAGCAGAAATCATGACACGGAAGTAAAAAATCGACACTCTCTGGCCAGAAACTCTCATTCCCTTTTTTTTTTTTCATAAAACAGAGCTATTGGTAAACTCCTACTTTAGCAAGTGGTTATCATGAATTTTTGACCAATCAAAAGAACAGAAAATCTTATAATCTGGACAATATAATATTTATTCATTCAGTAGTAGAACATTAATTTAAATTCCTGTAAAGTAGCAATTTTGGAGGTGAGAGGTTTGTGCCCAACACAACATATTCATGGCAATGGAGAAACAGAAATGGTCAAAACAGAGGCTTACTTTTCAACAAAATGCTTACTGCACGTGGGCGGAAACACCAGCAACTTGCAAAAGCATTCATCTATGAATATCAGGACTGACCAGTGACAGTGCTGCCACAAAAAAAACCTGTATGGGACAACTTTTGTCCAGACAGATAATCCACAGGAATAAATAAAGGGATCGTTAAATAATTGGATCAATAAGCAGAATCAATAATGAATCATTTCCCATCCCTACTTCCTTGGTTTACAGAGGTCATACTTTGCCTTAAACCTGGTTTATACATCCGATTTAAAAGAGTGCTCTACGTTCACAATCACTACTGTTCAAAACATTTTCCAGTTTTTCCATTCTGAGAACCCTGATCCACTTCTTCTCTCTCTGTGCGAGATGCTCTCCTGTCACACTAAGGCCTCCTTCACCCCATGGGACAGTCTGCTCTGATTGGTTCACCTGTCCACTCTCTAGAAACTGGTCCGGTCAGAGCAGTTTAGCCATCAGTTTGCCATCAAAGGCTCTGCATTCTTTCTACAGTCTACGCTGTGACCCTGATTTACTACCTTGAGTAAAATGGCTTGAACTGCTGATGCAACAGTAGTAGGACATCACAGTGGTATGTCACTTTGAGACGCCAGGGGAGTCAGTTGAGTCAGGAGGCCAGTAGTAGTATTCACAGTAGGAGAGGGAGAAGTTCAAATGCTGCAGACTCTGTTGTCTTGTGCATAGAAGTCTTCCATCACACAGAGGAGTCATGTAAACTCACTGAAGGGCATTAAACTCAAGAAAGCACAATATGACCTAGTGAAGTGGGTTTATGGGTGCAACTCATTTTGCGGCTATTTTATATTGTAATTTTAGCCATGCTTTTGTTTTTGTGTTGGTTTATTGCTGATAACTTTTTATTGTTATGTGTTTCAAGTTTTGAGATCAATTTCCAATGTAAGTGTTCTAAACTCTGATTTAACTAAACCTGTACTAATATAAGAATTAAAACCATGTAAAATTAAGTCAAAGATCAAAAATAAAAAGCAGAAAACTACAAAACTACATTATATATATCTTAGGAGAAAGGAAGTGAAGATGAAAACCCCACAAATGAAACTGTGGAAATGATTATGTGTCTAAGACAGAGAGGAGGGAGACAGTGACATAAAGAGGCCTGAAACTGAGCTGTGAGTGGTGCGAGGCCAGAGCATTCCTCTCACTCCTTCTTTTCTTATCTCTGTCTCCTTGTGCTTTATTTCTATATCCCAGTACTATATCTAAAGCTAAACAACTATTGAGCCCATCCACCCTTGGATGGACACTTGACATAACTGTGTTTGACCATGTTTATAACATGATTGTAACCAATTCTTGAGTACATGGTGGTATAAGTGGTCAGTGTTGTGAATGTTCACTCCGAGTTGCCATCTGTAAGACATGGAACTATTAAACTAGGGATGCACGATATTTATCGGACCGATATAATATCGGTCGATTTGGGGGAAATGACGTCATTTTTTATCGACCCTATACGTACATTTTATCCGCTAAAAAGATCCAATAAATTAATGAAATTGGGGAAATTGTTTGCAGCCCGCGTAGCCCCAAAACAAGCCATGCCGCGGTGGTTACGTCATCTATCACGCCTTACTAGAAGGACCCAAGCCTGTCCCCGTCTCTGCCAGACCAAAAGTGAACATAGCTTCACCAAGTGTGGTTGTTTGTGTCAGTGGCAGAAAATGATAACAGCATTTCTGTTTGCAAAACCTGTTTGGTGAGAATTCCAAGAGGAGGAAAGAGGACTTCAAGTTTTAACAGAGCAGATCTTATAGCTCACCGGAAAAGTCGCCATCGCAGTGAAGTGGTATTGAAAGAATAAGAAGCAGCCGCGGTAGCAGCTAGCAGTGCTAAGGCTAAAACAACAACACGGAGCATGGATGTCCCCATTCAGCATGCGTTTAAAAACTGTAAAAACTTTTTAAGAGACAGTGGAAAGGCTAAAGCCACTAACGACAAAGTGATGGAGTTCATAGCGCTCAACGACCAGCCCTTTTCTGTCATTGAGAGCCCAGGTTTTCGCAAGTTAATAGTACATTTGGAGCCACGTTACACCCTCCCAAGCCGTCGCTTCTTCTTGGATGTGTCCATCCCTGCCTTCTTAGTTATCGTTACCACAAACATCCATAACTTGATAACATAACACATAACAAGAACAGACTACACATCAGTTTTACCACAGACATATGGACATCTGACGTTAGTCCGGTCAGCATGCTAAGCTTAACGGCTCAGTGGTTGGCTCAAGATTTTAGCATACAAAAAGATTATATTAAATATAAAAATATGAACTTATCGGTTATCGGTATCGGCCATGAGAAGCAGGAAATTATCCTTTATCGGTATCGGTTGGAATTTTTCATATCCGTATCGTGCATCACTATATTCAACTTTTGACACTGAACTTTTTTTTAAGTATGTAGATGCAAGACACAAACACAACCACATTTAAATACAACACAAGGGTTGAGATTTATCAATAATGTGAGGAAAAATATATTTCTTGTGTCGCCACCCAAAACCTGAACAGTCCGAGTGTTATAAGATTTTTTATATTTTAAAAGAGAGCCACATAACCAACACAAACTCAAAAACCTGCACTGTGTTCATCATTTTGAGGATTAAAAAAGGACTGAAATGAGAGAAAAAAAAAAGAGACACAAAGACAAGGGGGAGAAGTGAATCCATCCAAACAGAACAAAATGTGTGAGCAATGGTGTAGAGCGAGAGAGATGTGTTTACAGGGAGAAAAGGGAGGAGAGGAGTGAACGGGGAATAAAGAGAGGGGAGATGCTTGCTGAAATGGAAAAGGAGGTCATGATGGTGTCATTCTTCCGCTGTGAGCCGGGGCAAACTTGGCTGGAGGTTAGACAATGGAGAAAGTCAGGGTCGTTCAGTGGAGAAAACATGCATACAGATATGATACAGTGTTTCAGCTGCAGTGGGAGATCCTTTGTTTTCAAGAAAAAAAAATTAACAAAAGCCAAAGTAAAGGAAGGTTCTTTCTGCACAAACTGAATGGCACTCACGTGTTTCTAGAGCTGGAAAAACGTCATCATCTGTTGTTAGTATTTGTAGACATAACAGAAAAATGCTTATCAAAACTTTTCACTGCTATCAAATTAAGTTTTCTCCAACATGACTTTTACAAGCTGGGTTTACCATAGTCTGATCTAAAACCTGTTCTAATACAAAGAGATGGCCTGCACAAGAGCCTCTTGTATTTTAGAGCGCTTACTGGATCACCAGCTGAAATGCCCATCTCTGCCCTTAGATCGTGAAATGGTACTTTAATGGAACCTCTTGTTACGGACCTGGTCATATCTATTGTGTTTATGATGTATATTTGTGGAGATGCTCTTTTCTGTTTTGTGTGTGCGTGTGTGAGGAGTGGGTGCTCTGTCTGCAGAAGGATCTCTGCCTACTTTCAAGTGGCCTCCTGAGGAAGCAGGTTCAGCGGAGGGAAAAGTGGCCCTACCATTGGCCTAACAGCTAACTGCAGCCCATTCAAATATCCTCAGCCAGGGCACAGACCGCAGCATCTCTGACAGTAGCACGTCGTCGCTCTCTGCCTCCAAACGATCTCAAACAACTTCATTTACTTTGTGATTGTTAGTTTGTAGCTTTTTGTATCAGTTATTTCAGGTAACTACTTAGTTTGTGTGTAAGCTTTAGCTGCCTTTTGTTTTTGTACTCTGTTTGTTGAAACTGGCTTTTCAGTTTGATTTTGGGGACCGAGCAGTGATATCTAGTGTCATTTGTTTCTGAGGAACAAAAAAATTAAGTATAGGAAGATGAGACCAATGAAATGTATTTATTTTGGTTTACAATGATAAGACATTTTTTGCTGCAGTTACATGGCTCAGAAGCCATTTCTAATTAATAAAAGGAGTTCATATTCATCTGACTGTTTGTGTTTTTTTTATCTAAAAATTAGCCTGGTGCAGTAATATAGAAAATCAAGGATGCTACTAATGTGCATCATGATGCATTGTGATATCCAATCACATTGAAAAGTTAACTTAACAATTGTAATCATAATCAAATCGGCTTGTGAGACTAGTGAAGATGCGTGGCTCCTACCTTGAACAACTTGTTAATCTAATGGGTGAATGTGTTCAAATTAAATCTTTTACTGGATTTGGATTGTGGAGCTTTTTCTGATGCAGGAGGACTGGTTTTGTCAGAATATATTAGCGGAGTACAGTAGAGCCTTAAAGTGGTAAGTAAACTAACTATAAATCACAAAGATTGTGGCTGCTGTGTTAGTTAGGATCTGACATGGATTAAACAGTCTAAACAGAAGAATCCTGACTTTCTAACTAAGCATAGTCGAAGTCATACTGGTTTGCTGCAATGGTCTGAATTAGCGGTTCCCAATCCTTTTTCCTGGAGACCCCAGTTCTACCTAAAAGGGGTCCACTCAGTCTAGACCCTTCCTCAAGAAGCCACATTAAACAGCTGATAAATTGCTGTCCAAAAGCGTACATTTTGTTTCTTTGACAAAATTCAAAAAAGTATAGGACATTTGATCAAGACATATGATTTTAGCTTACGACCCTAAAGAAAGCATGCAGTCAGTTTTTTATCTTTGTTCAAGTCAACATACTCAAACCTAGTTTTGACAACCTTAAATCCAGAGGTCTAAGTAATCCTTATAATAAGACATCAAAGAGTCACATTGATGGCCCACGGATTGACCGCGGGACTTTCAAAAGACTTCAAAGTTAACCTTAACTTCAGTTGATTATAAAAAACACAAATTAAACACAGTTCTTAACATCTGCTGCTAGGGGGCTCTTCACCAAAACACCAACAAAAGATGACAAGTGAAAACCGACACTGTCATCTTTTCCTGCCTTGTAACTGAGACTTGAGAGATTAATAAGTTTAACCACTGGCTGTTTAATACAGTGTAACTTGACACATGAAAGTAAACACTGGTTTAATTAACATGTTTAAATTTAGTAACATCAAATTACCTCCAAACTTTACTGGAATGTTAAAGAGCCGAATCAAAAAGAAATGAAATAGAAACTAAAAAAATACAACTACACTTTTCAAATTTCTCTGCTCCCCCTTTGTTAAACATAGATCAAAATGTGGTTTTCTTTTCCCTTTCCGTCCATTCTCACCTTCCACTCGAGACTCCAGATATTTGTTGAGTTCAGCGTCTTTCCTCACAGCCTCTTCCGACACTTTGGGAGCGCTGGCCAAACACACCAACACAACACTCATGTTATCACGACTCCCCTGTGATGGACGGCAGGAAAGTATAATGAAGATAGAGTGAGTCAGGGAGAAAAGGATCAGTAGTGGTGAAAGAAATAGTTCAATTAATTTTCTGGGCAAAGTAAATTAAATAGTTTACACTCAAGTTTACAGCTAAGGCAGTGTTAAACCCAGACAGCTCTACAGGAATGAGACATGACCATACCATAATTCTAATTTTATAATGCCTTTACACTTTCAGTTATTGTAGACATGGCCATACTTTATAACTGTAGACACTAGTGGTGCCATCTAGGAGAGCAATAACTGAAATGATTTCTTAATATGTTGCCAATGCAGTTTTCATACATGAGGGACGCAAAACATGATCAAGACTTTACAGAATTAGGCTTTGTAAAAGAGGTGGTTATGGTGGGTCTGTCTTAAAATGCCAGTCCAATTTTCCTACATTATTATATCAGCAATTCTGGAATCATACATGTTGGTCAAAGAGGCTGTAACATTTTGTATTTTCATCTCAGAATCTTTTAAGTATTTTTGTGCTTTTCTTATTAGAGAGTTTAATTGGAGCAGGAATACAAGAAGACATTAATCATTTTGGTAGTTCTCTTTAGCAAGTCAATCTTGTGAAAAGAAGACTATCTTTAACAAAATTGTCATGTTCCACTGACATAACCTGTAGGCTAAGGTCCTGTTTATACAATGCATTAATGCATATTAACATCCATTGTAGGTATTGGGATACCAAGTTGACTGCATGCAAAATACATTACAGGGATCAGTGGCTTAGTCTGGTCATACTCTCTACCAGCAAGCAGAAGGTTACAGTTTTGAGCTCACTTCCAGCCGTCAGATGTCAATGTGTCCTTAGGCAAGACACTTGAACCCAAGTTGCTCCCACTGCTACATTAGTGGCATATAAATTGGCGTACAGGGGCTTGGATATGTTAGCAAAGAATGATGAACAGTTTACACAGAAACCATGAGTGGTAGAATGGGAAAGGGGATAGCTGTGTCGATGTGACCTGCTGTGTAAAAGGGCTTCAAGTAGTCAGAATAACTGGAAAAGTGCTAAAAGCTCAAGTCCATTACCAGTGTCTTTAGTAATGACCTGCAATCAGAGCTTACTTCCCTGAATCCCTGCATGCCATGTGCAGAAAATAAGTCTAAAGCTAAGAGGCTAACAGCCCTCTCTAAAAGGACTGGGACAAAATATCAATATTGCAATGAATGGTCGTCCCAGCATATGCAATACAGTTATCGATACACTGGCCCCATGAATCAATTCATGTAATTCTAAAAAAATGAGGTGCTATGTTACCAGGTCTACACTCATGAGTTGATTATGTCGGTCAAATACTTTTGTATTGATTTAATTCTAAGAAGTGAGTTTTAACATTAATTTGTTCTTGCAGTCGTGCAATATTGTTAATTTGATTTAAAAATCAAATCGCTAACGTTGTTTCATCTTAGCCTTTGCGAAATTCTGTGACTATGACGTTAGAATACTGAGTTAATACATTAACCCACCAATTTATTATATTAGAGCATTTTAGCATTCCTCAGTCTACAACATATTGTAATGTAGCAGGCTAAATCCTTGAAATATATAAGTTATTGCAGTAAAGTGACATCATCAATATTGCAGACCAGGTTTTGTGTATCACATCAAATTCAGAGCTACGCAGAGATTCCCAGACCTACTCTTTAACAGCTTTTCTTCCTCATTTTGTCATAAAACTCACTATAAAACACAACTGTTTAGAGTAATGTTTGCAATATACTATTTGCAAACCAGCTGCTTCTGACGGCTTACTATTTTCATATGTCTGACAGGAGCCGGCTAAAGTATCAGAGACGTATTTCTCTAATATATTTTTGCACACAAAGCACTTAAAATCCAGCTATTCAAAATGATATTTTGTGTTAATGCATTGTATCAACGGGCCTTACTAAAAACAAAAACACAAAAAACTTCACATCAAAAAATAAATGTTTACACACTTTGTGTAGGCAGGTGTCCACCACTTCATTGCAGACTCTCTCAAGGTCATCAGAGACTTCCAGTCGGGATTTTACAAACTCACATAGCTCTTCATTGGACATGACATCCCAGATGCCATCACATGCTAGAACCACAAACTGGTCCTGCTCCGGGGCCCGCACCATCTCAAACACAGCTGGCTCTGGACTAACCAGCTGCTCTGTGGGGCCCTTCCCCTCCACACACTTGTAATCATAGTCCCCTAAAGCCCGGGATACAGCAAGTGATCCATTGACCCTCTGAATCATCACTGAGCCTCCTGCATTCTGGATGCGCTCTCTTTCACGAGGGTTGCAAGGCTTGTGGTCGAGTGTGGAAAAGCACACATGTGAATTGCGGTATAGAACTGCTCGAGAATCTCCACAGTTTATAAAATAGAAATGATCCGGGGACAGGAGGACTCCCACTGCTGTAGAGCCACTTCGGTCCATGCCGTTGCGGAGGTCAGATGAGTTGCGCATGTGGTCATCGATTCTCAGGAAGCCTGTCCGGATCCCAGCTTTCACAGCCTCCACTGTGGGCGGACCTGACGCTGGATGGTCATTGGTTGAACCGTCTGAACCAGTCTGGGAGCTCTGTGATGCTCCGACCTCTAAGGTGGCCCCGATTATGTGTTTCAAAAGGTGCTTTGAGCAGTAGTTGGCAACCCTTGATCCAGCGTGACCATCATACACTGCGAAAAAGGACCAGTCGTTCATACTGGGAGTCGGAAGTTCCAGCACAGCTGTGTGTGCATCCTCCATCTCAACCCTCCAGCCCTGCATGGAGCTGAGCCCATAGCGAAGGCCATTTCCTTCTCCATGTGAGTTGTGCTTCTCTGTTTTGGGCTTGTCCAGGAACGCACCCATGGCTCTGCCCTAGAGAAAACCATGAGAGCACAGGAGAAAAAAATGGAGAGTGAGTCACTGAAAATATCAACATTATACTAAAATTGTAACCATTCTAAAACAATGCAGAGTGTGGACTGATGATTAATGATGACAAGAATTTGTGCTTTGATTGATTTTGGACATCTCTACTGGCTCAACCTACATCTAATATCGTATCTACATATCTATCCTAATTCTATGTTTGAAAGAAATAATAACACTGCTTAACACTTAATGCAGTGATTCAAGGAACTTTAATGACAAGTTTTGTGAAAAAGGGCTTAATCTCTGCTCAGACGGACATGTCCCTTTTTCATAAACAGGCCACGCTACTTAAGACTTAACTGCAGCTGAGGGACACCCCAGCAAAGTGTTTATCAAAGAAACGTACTTCAGTTTTTCATAAACAGATGACAGTTATTGTCCACAGAGTACAATATAATCCTCTGAGGGCTCTTGACCTTTTAATGTTATTTCCTTCCTTCATATTGTGAGCAGTGAACACGTAACACTGCAAGTAAAAAAAAAGAAAAAGATATAGAGCACCGATTAGAAATCTCAAACACTAAGACTAACACCACTTTACCTGAGGACTTAATCAATTACTATTCAGGTACTAGTAGGACTGGATAAAGGATGTTTTCATTTCTTATAATATCATAACTTCATCTATATACATACATATCCAAGTAGATTAATGATCAAATAGAGATTACTAATAGACCAATTAAGTCAATATAAGTCCTCTATCAATAACATTATCCTAAGAAATACTCAATAAATAAAAAAAAATCAACAAAAATAATTTTTGTATCCATCATCAATCATTTTGTTCATCTTTATTATTTTTATTCAGTCGCTCTATTATTTGTCACAAAACGAATGTTGTTTTTCTTGGTTTACATCTGTTTCTAACAAATATTCTGTCACATCGAAAGCAAAAAGTCAATTTTTATAAAGTAAAGACCTTTTGCTGTTGATGAAAAATATTGGTATGAATATCAGTGTGGGCAATAGTGAGTTTGAAATTATTGGCATAACAGAAAAAATCTAATCTAATCTCTAATTATAATCATCAATAATAATGAGATTAAATTAATGCTTAAATAATTCAGATTATCACTAACCAAGCTTATGTTTCTGACAACAGTTGTGCCTTTAAAATCTGATTGTCCCACCCTTGATAACTAGCACTTACTTAGGTTTCAATTTCAACATTTATGGCTTCTCAAAACCTTGAAAACAAGACAGAAGCATTTAAATGATCAATGTGCTGTATAATTTATTACACTTGTTTTGGTCATAGACTTTTTTCAGATTTTGAGAAGTCATAGCAAGGGGCTACAATCAGAGGCCTTTCATTCCTAACAGATGCCCCGTGTTGTTGAAGCATTACTCTGACCATTAAGGAATCTGCAGGGTCTCCACATCACATTTAAGTCTTGCTGCAGCTCACTTGGAATCTCGTCAGAGGGAATACAAAAAACTGTGCCAGGTACTTGATACGGCCATTTGTGTAAAACAGAATCAGTCAGGTGGAGTCAAGTCAAGTCATGCCAGAAAGTAGTGGAAAAGCCCCAATTGTGTTTTATAGTCAAGATCTCAATATCTGTGAAAATGATCCTTGTTTTGATTTTTGCCACAACTAACAAAATAAAAATCTGCTTCTTGCTGTGTGGCCTTAAAACTGTTTGATTATCTGTCATTTCTATGTCTAGATACAAAAGTTTGGATGTATCTGTCAAAACACTTCTCTGAAATTAAAAGGTTTTTATTATTAAGCAGTAAGACACTGTGCAATAATGAAAACATGTACCGTATTTTATAAGTCGCTGCAGAGTATAAGTCGCATCAGTCAAAAAATGCATCATGAAGAGAAAAAAACATATATAAGTCGCACCGGACTATAAGTCATAGTGCTCTGACAGAGGTGGTTGCCTACTTGTATGAAGCCGAAACACCAAGAAGGCCAAATGCGTCCTTTCCGTTGGCACTGCTGTTAACCAATACATCCACCAGGGGGGCTCGAACAAATCTGTCTCACACAGACTTCTACTTCTCCTTCGCTACCGGCCAACTGATATTTAATTGCTCTCCACTCTCCTCACAGCTGTTTTTTTTTTTTTGCATTTGTTTGTCCTGGTGTCCAGGCGAAGTAACATCAGACAGATGTTTGTAATTTCTAACTAACTTGCAGAGTTTCTCTTCAAAATGTTCCACCATTACTATTTCTTCTTCATGTCTCACTAGAGCTACATTTTGGGTAGTAACAGCAACACTGCCCCCGCGGTTTCCAGTGGTACTGCTCCGTTTGGCCTGTATCCGTAAGTTTTTTGGAAACGTGCTGAAATGTGGACGAAATGAACACAGAGCACGGACAGGAGGCTTAGTCTGTATCCAGATCCGTCTTTAACGTTGAGCATAAATGGGCCTGTAACAAGTCTCTCCTGGCAGCACGTTGTTCAAGCACCCATCTGTGAACTCGTTCCTCCAGCTCTGGCCGTCTTGCGTTCGGCCCGCAATTACCTTTCTTCAATTTCTTCATTGAAGTAAGAGTAACCTCTGCTTTTCGCCAGTCCCTCACGAGTTTCTCACTCACTCCAAACTTTATTTCTGCTCGATTACCACTGCATATTTTACTATCTGCAGTTTGTTAGAATAGGATTTTCATTTAGGGGGCATTTTGTTTATGTCTAGCCTAGCCTAGAGCGCCTTCTCGCAGCTGTAGACAGTAATGTTTACTCCTTGGTTCATGTCAGTATGTTAAATGATGTATATTTTGATTTATCAGTTGCACCTGAATAAAAGTCACAGGACCAGCCAAACTATGAAAAAAAGTGCGACTTATAGCCCTGAAAATACGGTAACCTCATACATGCTGACCAGATTTCTAAGGGGACGAAATGAGACTTGGACTACTGCTGAAGCTTTAAAGCATCTCTGTGTTCCTTTTATTGTCTGCCTAATAGGCTTAAAGGACTAGTTCAACAAAACAGCAATCATTTCTTATCATTTCCAAGAATAACACAGTCACTTTAGTTTATGCTTAAAATGACGGAGGAGCTTGCTTAAAAGCTTCTTTGGCCAGAAAGAACTGGCCACTGAGCGCATTAAAAAACTCCATGGAGTGATTCAGGGCATGTTATCAGTCTATAACTGCTGCTGCATTAGCTAAATGTACAGCATCGTCAGACTTATCAATGGTAAGGAGAGAGTCTCTATAAAACCCATGCTAATGGTTAATGTTGATTGATTACATGATGCAGGTCCATAAATCCTAAACTCCTGATTGATTGTTGCCCCACTTAATGGCCTCTTAGCTTTGGAAATTGCACTCATAACTTCAACTGTTAAATCAACTAGGGCTACTTGCATATGGTTAGTTAGTTTGTTAGTTTGTCCCCATAGGGAAATTGGGGTGTGGCAGGAATCACAGACATTTGGCAACAGAATACAGCATATTAGATGGTGGCTAACTCAAATACTTGGATCTGTTGAAGCACACACGGTTCAGATTAAATGTATTTTTAATACCACATAAGGCCTGCCCAGTTTTTCAACATCCTATTTGTACTCATGATTTATGGTCAACGCAAAAGCATTTAAGGTTTTAATGACAGACCTACCAAAAACCATGGTCATTACTATTCAAGGTGATATTTAGATTGTGCTCAATATACATTCCACTTTGTCACATTGCATTGAGGGGCAGCCAAAACCACTTAAATTCTGCAAGTTAGTTTTGGGATGTACGATATTACATTTTGCTGATATCCAATCTGCAGATATTTCAAAAGTCACTAACATAATACCAACATTTTAGGTAAGAGGCATAAAGCCTCCACATTACTAACACTGACTTGGTCCTTTTATGGTGACAGTCTATCTGTGTTAGAAACTCAAACGTATCATTTATTCTGTAATAAAGGACTTTTGATTTTAAAAAGTGAGCATTCAGTAATGATAGGGTAAACCAATGAAGCATGTTTGTACGTTCTGCCTAAATTACAGCCAATATATATGATATTCACGGTCAACTTGTATAGCTAAAATATCTGCTGCAAATAATAGCATTTTTTTCTTTCCTGCAGATACTGATAATGACTTTCTTAGGCAATTATCTGCTGGTACCATATTGTTCCAATAATACTGAACATCCCTAGTTATTTTGCAGAGTCCACATTGCCCCACAAAACAAAAGTGCATCCATAAGACTGGTGTTGTTCTGCTATTTGAGTTAGGTAACTGTTTTTCTGTCATCTTTTTTAAAAACTCAGTGAAGATTCTGCAGTTGGCCTCTTTGCTCATCACTTAAATAAAATTGACTGGAAGCAAAAATCTGTTGTTAAGAAAGAGAAGGTGCACTCAATTTACCATGGAGATGAAAACCTTTGAGAAAATCAGCCCAAAGCAGTGTTTGGCACACTTATCATGCAGTCTCTATTACTCTGCTTATATGAACATGGGAAGCTAAAACTGCAAGTGAAATAAAAAAAATCTACTGATTTCCCAGCACTACGACCCTTTGATAGATAAATGCATTTACCCCTTGTTTAAAAGAAATCAGTGGCAGAATCATTACACTTGTTCAGCGTTTTTGTGAAGCTGATGATAGCGCAAAGTGTTTTCTATGACTTCCAGCTGACTGAGCTGAGATAACCCAGGGGTGTTTTGTTGGAGGACACAATGGCACACTTGGCCAATAATCACATATCAAAGTAATGAGATGCATCACTGGTACACAACACCTGAATTATTACCTTGACAACAAATGCATTCTCACACTCATTCTTCTCATTACTGAGCAGATACCAAAGTCATGTGCACCAATCACCAAACCAAATCACTTGCTCTTTCTCCTGTGAGGCAAACATACACAGGGCTCATAGCAGGTCCTATTCAAAAGAGATCTAGGAGCTGTGCAAAGACCTCATATTAAAAATAAATACCAGCATACATAACTTATAAGCACCCTGATGAAGCACTGATAACTCCAGGGAGGAATGTCACTCTATCTAATGTTTCTATGGATACTAAGGTTGGAGTGGCAGCTGAGTGGTTTCCTTCACAACAGGAGTAGTTGTTGGTGGTTATAGCATGTGTCAAGATAAGGGCACTGCCAGGCTAAAGGACTGTGCGTTAACTTATGTGCCCATCAAAACAGGGCGATGTGCACCCAAAATCATACTGTGATATCTTCAGTTTAGTGGCAATATACAGTATCTACCTGGATATTTTTCAGTGAAGAAATAACAAATGATTGACACAACAACAGCTTTAAGACTCTGATATGATATGATCTGATAAGTCCAGGTTACTTTATGAACAAGTAATTAAAATATATTTCATAATCTTTATATAGTTGCCATAAATACAACATCGCCTACGAACCTGTCAATGGCTCACTCTGTTGTCTGTGATGGTTCACTAGTACTTAGAGCCCCAGTTATTAATATCATCGTAAGTGAGGGTAATATAGCCAGGGGGTTTAGCTGTCCCTTCAGACAAATCAGCCGTAGTTTGAAAGAGCCAGAACCACAATGACTGGAAAATTTTCAGTAGCGTAGAGCAACAAAACTTATGTTTTCACCATTGAATTCAAAGTCTCAAAATACCATACTGTTTGCAAGTGATACACTTAAATGTACAGTGCTACTAGCTACTTAGTTACAACAGAAGCTTACAGAAACATCCCATTATGATTCTTTATGAGAGATCTGCTCGTAAGTCAGAAGTTACAGTAACTTTTTTGGCACTTTTGAAGAACAGCTCTCAATTCTGCTCGTCTGTCCACATACATCACTTCCACTCTGTTATTTGCTATTATAGTTGCCTTTCATTACACTTAGCGGCATCGGCTTTCTAAAGTCATCTTATTTCAAAAAACTTGATGGGAGCAAATCCGCAGTCTTCACTTTCAACATAAGCTTGCTAATATTCGCTAATTTTGTTTAGTGGTTCAAATATTTTCTGTTCTTAGCATGAAAATTTGACTCAAAAATTATTTTCAGCCACATTTTTATTATAGAGGGCATGTGGTCTAAATTGCACAAATACAGTAGCAAGATTTGGAAAAGTTTGTGGAAGCAGGGGGAAACTCCTCATCAGTTCCACGTACTTTTCCAGATGTTGCCAACGCGTTTGACTAATTTCATCCGTGTGCAAGAGTTTGCTTGTGATTTTATTGATATACTAAAGCAATAAATTACCCATTATTGTTATTATATAAAAAAATGAAAAGGCTGCTTGAATAAAATTCAATAAATAACATGATCATTTCCTGTTTAGACTAATCATGTCATACATCATCTTGTGGTCAATTACATAGCATATTACTATTAATCGCTCTTATCTTAAACAGTCCTTTGACTTAATATTAGGCCTAGCATCTTTTTCTACATAAATATGTCAACATAAATGAATATGTTGTATTTTTAAAAATATCTTTGTTGAAAATAAAAAATTTGTATTAAAATGTTGGTAAATCGCCCAGAATGACAGAGAGTAGGTGCATTTTAGGGCAAGATCTCCATTACAGTGACAAAGCTATCTACTCTGAGGTTTATTCTTATTCCATGTATGATATATTGAAGTGACTGGCTGACGCTGTCAGAGTCAAAGTTGGAATTTGGCAACAGACATGTCAACTGGTCTTAGGCATCAGACAAGCAGGGCACCTTTAACAAGCTAAGTTAATCCAACAGTCAGCTGCTGATGGGATCCACACAGGCCTGGTTTGAACTGTCAAACACCAAGTGTACAACGCAGGGGATTTACTCTGACAATACTTGAGAAAACTCATCTATTATATCGTAGAAATAGAGTAATTATTTAAACCTGATCTGCATGGTAACTTAACACCCTTGGACAGGGATGCAACCTCTGTTTATGTAAATAACTGATCTGCCACCTGAATAAAAGAGATATCATTGATTAGCTGATGATGTTTTTAAGACATTAGCCAATGTTATGTGACACACAGAATTAAGAATCAACCAATACATCGGCCGGCCAATATATCGGGCCGATATTTGCGTTCTTTACTTGAATCGGCATCGGCTGATTCGAGCGTGGGTTTGCCGATGTATTTTTCCGCGGCATGATTTACAGACAGGCATCCATGGGCAGCTCTGTGTTGCCGGAAGACCCTGCAGACGCGTTACCCCTCCCTCACTGCAAGAGTGGTGAAAGCAGCATTTAGGAGGCTGCTTCACAACAACGGTAAGTTTTAAACTTTCAATTAGCCTCTAACAGTCAAACTTAGTTGAAATATTGCCACCCACTTTGAAATAGGAAACATGAATGCCAAGTGCATGTAATATACGTGCTTGAAAATATAGTTAAGTTTGTGGGTCAGAAAAACGGGAATGCTGTTGAATGCTTCATCTCTAAAACTGCTTACCATTGTATTTAGGGAGCTGTTGATGTAGTTGTAGGCTAATATGTACAGCTGTTACGAACACCGGTTTAAGGATTAAGTAATGTCAACGTTGTCAATTCAGTTCCATGGTGTTTGTAGGAGTTTAATTCAGCGAACACCGGGCTGAGGTTAAATGCGTGTCGTGTGTGTGTGCTCTCTCCCTCAGAGCGGAGTGGAGCAGCCGTGTCTGCTATCAGAGAGGTCTTTAGCGTGCACTAGACGAACTTTAATGATGAGAGAAATGTTTTATATGTAGTACTAAATTGTGTCAGTGTTTCGTGAAAACGTGTTTAGAGTTGTTTGCTGCCGTTATCAACCCAGCGTTAGCAGAGTTTTTCAGTCAGCGTCTGCTCAGCTGATGTGTGTGTGTGTGTGTGTGTGTGGGGGGGGGGGCTGTCTCACTGCGGAGGACCAGCCATCACATCGATGGGAGATAAAACTTAAACTATGAGAGAAATGTTGTGTACATGGTTGAATATTTATTCCTTTTAAAGTTGATAATGCCATTTAAAACTTTAACTTGAACAATTTGTTGCTTAATGTGCTTCTGACATCACGGTTATTCATCAAAAAAAGACTGCTCAGAGTATCAGTTACTTTTAACTGGTGATGTCACTGTCATCTCTCCAGACTAGGGCTCGAAACTTTGTGTGTTTTCCTTTACGAATAGTTAAAACGCAAACAATCAATTAATCATTAATAATTGATAAGATACAAAACAAGTGATTTTCCCCTCATTTTGATTGGTTGTTTTTTGTCTTTTTTTTCTCATTTTAAGTTTTTATTTCTTTATTCAGCAAATGTCAGACAAAAAACAAAATTAATACATTTTTAACTGGTTAAATTCTTAATGCAAAATCAATCATTAACGTCCTTTTTTTGTTTTGTTTTGTTTTTCATCCTCATGTCCTGGTTTTCATTGGCTTGCTTGCTATCAAATCACCTTACTGGCTACAAAAATGCAGATAAAAGGTTTGGATATTAATTAAAATTGTACTCAGTACTCAACTATGATTTTAAAAGTAAGTAGATTACATGGTTTAATGAATACTTAAGTACAAGTAAAAGTACAGACTTGAAAATGTACTCATAAAAGTACAAGTACCTCAAAAAATTACTTAATTACAGTAATCTGACTATTTGTAATTAATTACTTCCCCCTCTGGACAGCATAGTAGCCTAAGACATGATCACTTTATTTTGTGCAGAAAAAATGAAACCATGACAGTCTTAAGTTACAAATCAAGCACTTTATGTTAATGGCTGCTTTTCAGGTTTATTGTTTTCTCTAAATTATTCAAATGTGTGACAAAGGACGTTTTCTGATGAGTAGATTATACCTGCCTTATAGTATGTCAGCAAGCAATGCATCATTAAGGCTGTGTTGTAGATACTGATGAAAGGATGATGATATTGGGTGATATGAATGTAAGATGATGCCAAAAGATTGATACTGATCAATACTAATCTGTGTTTTTATTTATTCTTTATACAGGTGGCTGAACGCAAAAACCCAGAGTGGCAACATTTGCACTTTTTTACTTGAAAGTATGTGTGTTGAACAAAGCTGAATCCTACAATGTTCAGTAGGTGTTGTTAGTTAAAGTTGTTAAATTGTTAAATGTTTACATTTCAATAAATGTTTCTTTGTTTAAACTTGAGACCTGTAATATTTGTTATCATTGTCTTTTTTTTCATGTAAATTGAGGGAGCAAAAGCAGTATCGGCCACAAATATCGGCCCAAGAAAATCGGTCATCGGCTAAGGGTAATGGAAAAAAATCGGTATCGGCATCGGCCCTAAAAAATCCATATCAGTCAATCCCTACACAGAATTGTGACCAGAAGATATATTTATGTAAACTTCATGCTATGTGACTTCAATTATTTTAGTCTTATAATTTTAGTCTTATAATTTTGGGTCCTCCAATAAGTATGGCACATAGACATTAAGTGCTACATTTACCATTTATGAAGACCTGTGCTGTGTTAATCCAAAGCCTATCGTTGCCTTCATGTCTGGTGAAATATTGCTTTATCCAAGGTATTCCCCTATGTGAAATTAAAAGTAGTGGGGAAAAAAATCAGCACATAATAACTACATGGCTTACAACTCCAATACACCGTGTAGACAGAAGATATACTGATATTCAGATATCCACTATGCTGATAATTCCAAACTCGTTATCAACAAAACCAATATGATCCCGGCATTTTTCTGTCAAGAGTACAAAGCCTATATAATTTAAACTGACCTGTTACTTTCTTGATAAAGGTCTATCTGTGTTAGAAACATAACTGAGCAAGAAAAACAACATTCATCATAACGGGATGTGGTAAACAGGTATGGTATGTTTGTACATTCAGCCCATATTAAAGGGAACTAACAAACTCACGTCACGTATTCCTCCACGCAGCACTGCCGTAGTTCCAGATAAACTTTATTTTTCCGAAAAGTTAATACACTCAAAAAAATTTCTTGGTAGCGTACTCTTACACTGTGGTATTGTTTTTTGATGGGAGTTCTTGTAGGCGGAGAAAATACCCATTGTATTTGGTACAATGCGTCCCTGTTTGAGGCTAATTCTGCGTAACAGACTTTTAAAAATTGTGGCTTACTGAGGGAGAGGAGAGTACTTTCTACTGCATCTAATGTCCTTAGTGGCCATATGGAGCTCATACAACCCCACTTTAAAAAACTGAACTGTCCCTTTAAAGCAAATATATGGGATTTATATATGACCAATATGTGGGGCCAAAACATCAGCTGTGAATATCTACAAAAAATGATATTTTAAGCATAAGTAACAGTCAGACTTTGTACATCTTTACCAATAATGCCCTTTTGTGTTGCAAAAACAATCTGGTCAAAATCTGAAAAATGCAGTAGAGGCTTAGTAAGCGCACAAAAGTGAAAATGTAAAGTGAAAAGAGAAGAAGAATTGTGGAAAATGATGTACATCACAGTTATGGTCTGGTGTAAATGAAGCATCAGGAAGGTTTTATGACAGCTAACTTTAAAATAGAAAAAAAAAAAGTTAATTAAAAGTTATACGTAAGCCAATCCATCATTCCCTAACACTTCTTCAATTTATCTTTGAGTTTTAACGACTCAGGTCACTGACAACTACACGTGTAAGTGATCCCATCACCAAACAAGACTCATAGTGAATGAATTAATACCTCTTGACAGGCCAACAGACTGCCACTATAATCAGCTACAGCAGAAATGATGGAGCAGGATTTCACACCAAGATGCCAACACAAACATGCCACTGTCTATGACGATGCCATTTCTGGAACACACAGTCACACAGACACTGCCAGACACACAGCCAAAGGCAAACCAAACCAACGCTTATTGCGTTGTTTTGCCAAAGGCAAACCAACAACACTATAAACCTAGCCACAACAAGGCTATAAAACAAGATCATTCTTGAGCCAGTGTTTCGTGAGGAGTCAGCACAGAGTGGATAAACAAAACGTGTTTTTAATTACATAAGACGCTGTCACTCATTTTCAGAATTAATTATGGTCCAGGAAATTCTTAACAACCATATGGGAAACAGATTGGTATTAAAATGTTCCCAGGGGTCTTTAGGGCAAAACTTTATTCTAAAGGCAGTTCAAGTGAAAGTCTTTTGATATTTCTTTCTCATGTCATTTAAATCAAGAAGTCCATAAAGTGAGAACAAAAATGTGCTCATCTGTACTCTTTGGTGCACAAGTTTTAAGGACATGTAGAAAATTATGCATCACTTTTTCCAAGTAATGCTGTGCCATTTACTACTCTTACCACTTAATGCTATGTTTCATAAAACTGCATATGAAAATAGGAAAAGAAAAAAAAGCTCCTACACACTGCTTTTTTCCCCTCATCCAACACTCCTATCATGCACTCAGGTGTGCAGAGAGTTTCTTCAACATAAAACAGCATCAAACATCGGTCATGTCCAGGTGTTTTTTCCAGTGTTGGTTATGACTTTATTCAACCAACTATGGTGGAAGGTAAAAATGAATTATGATAAAGGAATTTGTAATAGAAACTAATGGATTCACAGTTTTCTGCTTTTATGCTCTATCTTTATTCTACATGTTCAAAAAACACCAGAATTTCCCTCCTGCTTGAGTCAAAGACAGTTTCAAGCTGTTATATTTAACCCCTGTGATGTTTCACCCTCACTCTGTGCACCAAAGAGACAGAATGAGGGAAAAAGTTCATCATCTCTGTTTTGTCGCTGGAGGTAGTATCAGTGGCGTAGTATATGTAAAAGACAAGCACGCAGAGCCAGAAGGGGAGCACTGCACTGTATGTGTGTCTCTGCAATTGTGTGTATGTGAAACTTTCACCGTGCTGTGCTCTTTCATTGCCCCATCAGAGCCGTATCACACTGTGAACCAGGGCTGAACAATATATTGTTTTTCCATCACAATTGCAATGTGTGCAGTAGTCACATTGCAGAATGTGCAATGCTGTTCATGTGTTACAGCAACTTCGATATTGTTGAATGCCTAAAGCACCAGTTTTCTCTTTTTCAAACAAACTTTCTGACAAGTAACCAATGAAAGACTGTCTTACATTAGCCTCAGTAGTCAGAGAACTGAACACTGAGAATGTTATTTCATGTTTAACAACGACCCTGCTCCAGACACAGACACATTGACATGACACGAAAATGGCATTCTGTCATGCAAAGTGTGGTTTCAAGAAGTGTCCAGGTCGTAGTACTTTACGGTCCTGCTGCTGATTTATGCTCTGTCCAATTAAGTTCTTTAAACGCACAAACAAGCTGCTGCGATCATTCATCTATCAGCTGTAGGTGTTTTGTGTGTGTGGCCTCATGAGCTTTGTTTCATTTAAAGTTCCTGTCATGTTGACCAAACACAATTTTTATATAGTTAGATGGTTTATAACTTTGAAGTAACAAGGAACAAGAATATCTGTTATGATTCATCCATGAAGACTCATGCATCCTCATTTTCTCCTACACCTGGTATAAATCTGCAGAACTATAAGAGTGCAGAAGGAAAAAGAGCAGGGGCACAGTAAAACTAAGGGGGTCTTAGCCAAACCAAGAAGAGACTGATGGTTGCTCCCCATTTGATCTAAATTCATTGTGGCTCTTACGTATGTTGTTTCCTTCAATTCTAGGCAGAATTATAGATTTGACTCCATTACAGCACTTTTGCTTAAATGCATGACTGAAAGGTCAACTGATATGATGAGCGCTGAAATGACTGGACACTGTATCGCTTGAGGGCAACATAGCACAGAGTTGCATCTCTATTGCTACTAACTTTATTTTACCAATGATTAGATGAAGCGTGCTGTGACTGAAGTGTGCTGTGACTGTGACTTCGGGTCAAAGAAACTGATATAAATTATGTTGCTCTCTAAAGGGATATTGAAAATCACAAAGCTCAGCTTAGGTGACAGTATGTAACTTACTCACCTTAGAATGGAGAATTTACAATTTATATTCTTTTACAATAATTTTCAACAAGGAGAACAGTGTCCTTCCAATGTATTGTCCACTACTGTCCAATCCCATCTTTTAGCCAGAGCAATTGTATCAAATGGTGTGTTTCCACCAAGCAGTCTGGTTCAGTTTGGCTTGGTAAAGCATACAAGAGCAGCTACAATAAAAACACAGGCAGCGTCATGTTTGCATCACCTGTGGGTTTAGAGTAAGCAATTTAGACACTGCATTTGTTGTAAAGAATGTCCACACAAAACAATGCTCCATGGAGTGCAGGAAGTCCTCCATTGTTGCTCTTTGTTTACAGTAATGTGCTCTTCTTTAGAATGATACACCACATCGCACTGCTGTGATGTCACTCAGTTACCTAGCTGGGGCAACCCAGTCCTTGTAGCTCACATCCCCGCGGTAAAGGGGAGGTTCAACTGGCAATGGAAACACGAGAAAGACCAGGGCTTATTATGCCAAACGGTACTGAACCAAACCAGACCACTAGCTGAAAACATAGTCAATCATCTCGTATTTCTGTTAACTTAACCAAAGCTGATCCAAGTGGCAACTGGACTGGTTCAGATTCTTGGAGAGATCTCGCCTCTTCCCAAAATGGCTTCTTTAGTGCTAAGAGTTGACAGAGGTAGGCAGAGGCTTTTGCTACATCTCATTTAATTGGAATGTGGAAATTCTGTCACAAATGTCACTTATACGTGTTCCAGTTGTAAGTTGGTAAAGTCCGGGTAGCTGAAGATCGTCCGACCTCCCAGTAGGAAATTCAAACCAGAAAGGTCATTCCCAGTGATGTATGTAATTTGCTAATCGTATAATTCGACTTCCGAGATCAACTGGAATGTACCATCTATATTTCTGGCTCTTCCCCAGTCAACTCTTAGAACTGAAGAAGCCTGTGAAGAAGAGGCAAAAAGTTTTCAAGATCTGAACCAGTCCAGCGGCCACCTGATCAACTTTTTTTTTTAACTTTATAAGTATTTTTTAATAAACATGGAAAAACAAAACACAGAACATTCCTTCACATCATAGAAAATATATGACAGTGTGAGAAAAAAAACGCAAACAGACAGAAAAACAATTTGAAGCCTTGAAATCTAAATAAAACTAATGTGTGCAAAATAATTAAGTGGATAGTTCACACATTATAACACAGTGTCGGGTTCCCTTTAGTTAAAGAGATATGTTGCTATAGGTAGCCATCTCTTCACAAAGATATCAGACCATAATTGTAATTGAGCAGTTTAGGCCTCCATTCCATACACTTCCTCAGCTTCTGTTTCCACTGTGCTACTCTAGGTGGCTGTGAATTCATTCATTTTATTGTCACCATCTTCCTAGCAGCCATCAAAAGTACATGTAGGAAGTACTTTTGGTCTCTGGTGTACTTGTCTTCAGGGGTTAGATAAAAAAGAAACTGACTTGGGGTGAACAGTAAATCAATTCCCAGAACTTTATCTATCTCACTCTTTACCACTTTCCAAAAAGGAAACAACACTGGATCAACTTTTGATAACCATGACCTGGATAACTGAGTACCTCCATAGACAGGTAAGGGGAAGTTGAGGATAAATCAGCATCTGGGAACATTGCTATAATGGAAGCTGCAATCACCCATTGGTGGACACAAAAACTTTCATCTCCTGTCTGAGCAAGACACAGAGCATGTCAGTAACTACTTGATGCTGTGATATCACCCAAGTAAAGTAATTTACTGTTTTAATGCAATAGGACATCACTGGCAAAATCTTCTGACTATTTTACACTGCTGCCATTTAAAAAAAAAAAGTGGCTGATAAGACACACAACAGAAGCTGGTAGACTTTTAAATCCACCATCTACAGTGGCAGGTAGTCTAAACATCTCCTTTCAGCGCTTATTATGAACTGCATCGTACATAATCTGTCAACACTGATAATACAGAACAGGACAGCACCATATCAATCACTACTCAAAATAACCCCCCGATAATAACTACTGCAACATCAGCGGGACGGACAATACTTTCATCCCCAAAGTGATTTAATCTGTCTGAATCCACAAACATGTTTACTGATCCTGCTGGGCATTAGGCCACTTGTGTTGCTAACTGCTAGCAGAGTTCACAGTTGTCAGTTAAGCACGTTAGCGAGTTAATGGTAAATGAGGTTATGTAATGAACGTCACTTACGCTGTCGGAGAGGAGCTTTCGCTATCGGCTCGTCTTCTTGGGACTTTAGAGGCAGGTATGTTAGAGCACCCAGGCTTGTTGTGATATGATTATCTCTCGTTAACGTTAGCCACTTTCGCTTCTCGGCCCCCTTCTCGTCAGCTAGCTCTGATTAGGCTAGCCTGCATTTCACACGACCAGTTCTGCTTTCAGCATGTCCCTGCATCGGAGTAAGGCTTTCACAAACATGTTTGGCACCGTCAAATAAAAAATCATGAATAAATAACTGCTATGTGGATTGTCGGTCTAAAAGAAAACAGTCGTTTCGGTAAGATGAAGGCTATCTGTGATTTGGACAACTAGCTAATTTTGCTAAAGCTAAATGTATGAGGGAGATGACGTTCTTTCTCAAAATGCAGTTTGAGGGAGGGGCTGGTCCCTCTGTCTCTGCTGAGATTGGTTAAACGCTGTCCGTGGCTGAGATATGATTGGTTAGGGAATAAGTCAGTTTGACAGACCTCTCCCCTGGCGCACTGTAAACAAAAAATCAGGCTGTTAGATTACACTGTTTTCTTAGTTCAGGTTTAAATGTCACTCTGTCTGTGGGAGGGAGAAATGCTTTCCAATCTTTGCTTACATACACAGAATTAGCTTTTTATTTTTCACGCCCTCTGTTTGGAACCATGTAAGTTTTTGACAGAAAATTCATGTCCTGAGTGATTTGCTTTTTTTTCATATTTTACTTGTCACAGTTATTGGTATGCCATCCCAACAATACAACATAAAGCTCAAGAAAGGTCAATACTGGTAAAGCATATTGAGGAGCTCAAAACTATCACAGACTGCACCCTTTTACAACAAGTGCATTTACATACATACCTCAATTCGAATTAAGTTGGGACACTGTAAAATGTAAATACAAACAAAATGCAATGATCTGCAAATCTTATATTTATTGAATACACTTCTAATATGAGATGTTTAATGTTCAAACTGATTAACCTTTTATTTTCTTTTTCTTTTTTTATTTATTTCTTTTTTTTGGCAAATATTTACTCAATTTGAATTTTAGGGACAACAATACACTGGGAAAGTTGAGGAACGCTCAAACATCACCTTTTTGACACATTCCACAGTTGAACAGGTTAAATAAATACAGGTGAGTGTCATGGTTGAGTATAAAAGGAGCATCCCTGAAAGGCTCAAGTCATTCACAGGCAAGGATGGGGCAAGTTTCCCTACTTTGTGAACAACTGCATGAACAGATAAGTCCATCAGTTTATGAACAACATTGCTCAAAGTACAATTACATGGAATTTAGGGCGGTCCTCATATACACTCTACTGAAAGATTCAGAGAATCCAGAAAAATATCTGCAAGTAAGCGGCAAGCCCCGAAACGAACACTGAATGCCGTGATCTTTAACCCCCTTAGGTTGCACTGCATTAAAAACCAACATCATTCTGTTAAGGATGATGTAAAGGACAGTGGAAATACTTGTTAAATTATACATCGGAAGACAAATACCTTGCTACATGTGGAGCTTTACCAAGTTGAGGGGGACTCTCATTGACAGAGGTATTTTGTCTCCAGGCTGGGAACATTCCTGCACAAGTAGTTGGCAGTTGTTGGGAAACAGGGTAAGATTTTTTTTTTATGTTTATTTTTTTTATGTTTATATATATATATATATATATATATATATATATATATATATATATATATATATATATATATATATAGATATAGATATATATATATAGATATATATATATAGATATATATATATAGATATATATATATATATTATGTTGTATTTTTTAATTGTTTGTTTTTTCAGTTTCTCAAAATCAGGATGAGGAACAACCTAGTTTCTAAAATTGGTTTGTATTGTTTACATACCCAAACACTCAAGGGGATAGTTAACCAAAAAAGAAATGGAACTGTGATACTCATATCTAAATTAATATGATGATTATCAGTAGAAGACCTAATTTGGAAAACTACAAAAGGTTACAGCAGCTGAAGCAAAAACTAACCTAAGCCTGTATCAACACACCAGGGTGCTACAGTCAACAGCATAACAGATCATTGATACTCACTTTAGTGGAAAAAGTCAGTGACTCTACTGTTAGTGTTGCTACATATTCTCTCATTTTTTTCTCCTCCATCTGCAGGCTTAGTTTAGAATACTGCAAGGAGTCGTATTTGACAATGGAGCTGTGAATTATGACATTGAACCTATTTTATTTAGCATCAAATCCGTAAGTAAAGCAGAACTACACAGATATACATAAACCCTTTGACATTATTCTTAGAGATAATTCATAACTAATAGACAAGTTCAAAGTTTGACCAAATTTAATTGTAGTGTGTATTTGCTGTTTGAGCCATTTCTCATCTATTCAAATGGAGAAAGCGGGCATTATGATCTTTATTGTATGATATTTCTGTTTCACTCCCATACAGCTTTTCTATGGTTGTTTTAATTTACAGTCTTGCGAATCTTAAAGAAGTTTTGATCCACCTCTTGCTTGGACAGATATCCAAAAGATCGTTTTTAAGAAAATTTTCATTGGACAGAACTGTCCAGGCAATTTTGGATTTTTTAGTAGTGCAACACTGTTGTGTATGAACAAACTGGACAATATTTCACAATACATGTAAGTGTAAAGCTGGAAGTACATCATGCTAAATGTCAGTCTATTACTTATAACTAGAATCCATGTGAAGATGATGTTGCTAAAAACCCAGCAATTCAAGTCAAGAAACACCTCCACTTGTCTCATTGGTTTACTCTCTTCCTCTTAAAATGGAAAACTCACAGAATGATTCCTGACCGATACACCTACATTAATAGTTCTGGTAATCAGGAGTTAAGTGTAACCTGTATATTAATGCAGGGAGAGAATTACACGTGTAAAGCAAGTCAGCAAATATATCAAAGAAAGCAAAGATTTCCACCATTAATTTAGAATTTTTCAGCTCTTTTATGTTGCATTTATTAAGGCAGTAACATTGGCTAAACCAGACACTTTTGAATTCATTATAGGTTAACCTTTCTTAAGTGTATTTCTACTGACTATTTTGATGTTTGAATGAAGTAATGCAAGATTTCAATGCAGGACATGTATTAAACAGTAAAGGACCTCTTTCACAATACATGTAATTTTGCCCACAGCCCAATTTTTTGTTTATTGTGTGGTATTTGTAGTACACCCAGAGACTCCCAAGAATATACCTTTAGAAAATCCAAAAGTCATCCAGGGCCTGTACTATGACCTATTTTATGATCATTGCCATAGGTGTGAGCCAGGGTGCACACTTTACCCCAAAACTTACTCAAACACAAATAATAAATCATCAAACTGGGTCAAATCACCTTCACTGAAGTCTGGTGCATCTTCTGAAATCAAATGTAAAGCTAAGTATTACAATTGAAAGAAGTTATTGAATTTTAACTGGAAAAAAAAAAGTTTTTTTTATGATTTTTTCAACAAATTCAATTCTTTGGAGATGTGTCTGACCAACTTACAGTTGTTGTACACCTAAAATACTTACAAATTATTTGGCCACATATATATTCTCAAAGTGGGAAAAAAAATCATCAAATTCTGAGACCGGTAAAGTTGTTCAATTAACAGGTTGGGTTACTGTGGTAGAATCAGGATACTGTTCCATATCTTGTATATCAGGGAACCTTTAAAGATTTGTTCAGAATTCATCCTTTAAGTATGATTTCTTTTAGAATTTGAATGCTAGATTCAAAACAAACATTTCACATGAAATGTTATTCATTTTAATATTGAACAGCCACAAAGGGCCTGTATATTATGCCTTTGTGATGAGATAATAATGAGCCATTGATACAAGTAAAAACCGATGCAGTTTTGGATTGTTGTAATCAGATTGTATATATCTACAATGACAGCAATACATAAACATTACCTCTGTCAGTTTCTGTTTCTAGTACTTATATATACATGTAATCTGTTTTATGGCCTTCGTGTCTTTTTGCATAGCAACGACTTGGACAATTTTAATTTGTAGACTGGAACTATAGTGAGGGAAAGGGGATCTGAGAAATCCATAAGATGTATGATTGGCTGGTTATTTCATAGAATGGAGTCTTTGAATTTGCTTGTGTATGGTTGGAGGGGTTTCTGATTTTGAAAATGTTTATAATATCCCAAATAATAGATTACAGATGCAACATGTGCACACATGCCAGAGGTTCTCTTTCCAGCAGGACAGAGACAATAATATGCCTTCACAGGATCATCTGAAGCATTCTTGTCAAATTGAATCCAAACATTGTATTTTATATATATATATACCATCATTTTTTTTTTCAAAATATCTGCAATTGTATGAAAATATCTTGACAGTGTAGCTTGGGAAAGATTAGTAAGCATGGTCATTTGATTCCATGAAAGGTTTGAAAAATAAAAAACAAATATGTCACGTAGAGCTCGTAGTGAATGGCAGAAGCCTGAAGCATCTGATATCTCGTTCCCTCATGTGGATCTGGAATACCTTGAGACCATAACATGCGGTACATACCAAATCAAACAGTCCCCTGGCTACATTGCTGAGCATCAAAAAAATGATGGTGACTATGAGATTTGGGTTTACCAGCATGATGCTGATCTCATTAGGGGACAGATTCATTCTCCTCACAGATCTCAAATAAAATACAATGTTTGGATTCAATTTGACAAGAATGCATCAGATGATCCTGTGAAGGCATATTATTGTCTCTGTCCTGCTGGAAAGAGAACCTCTGGCATGTGTGCACATGTTGCATCTGTAATCTATTATTTGGGATATTATAAACAACTTTACCGGTCTCAGAATTTGATGATTTTTTCCCACTTTGAGAATATATATGTGGCCAAATAATTTGTAAGTATTTTAGGTGTACAGCAACTGTAAGTTGGTCAGACACATCTCCAAAGAATTGAATTTGTTGAAAAAATCATAAAAAAAACTTTTTTTTTTCCAGTTAAAATTCAATAACTTCTTTCAATTGTAATACTTAGCTTTACATTTGATTTCAGAAGATGCACCAGACTTCAGTGAAGGTGATTTGACCCAGTTTGATGATTTATTATTTGTGTTTGAGTAAGTTTTGGGGTAAAGTGTGCACCCTGGCTCACACCTATGGCAATGATCATAAAATAGGTCATAGTACAGGCCCTGGATGACTTTTGGATTTTCTAAAGGTATATTCTTGGGAGTCTCTGGGTGTACTACAAATACCACACAATAAACAAAAAATTGGGCTGTGGGCAAAATTACATGTATTGTGAAAGAGGTCCTTTGAAGTTATTCCATACATTTATTCTCTATGTGTCTATAGGAGAAGGATGACTAGAATACGGGTCCTAATCATTTAAAGCAATGATAGATGTACTTTGTCTACTCGATGACCATTTACATAGCAACAAAATGTAAATTTCTTAAAGTACTAGTTTCACAGTGATAACAGTATAATAACTTTTAAATCTGGGAGGATGGGGTGTGTTCTGTTCTATTTTTTGTTTGTTTTTGTTTAGCCACTCTCTCCTATTTGCTTCCTAGCCTGTCCCCTTGTGTCTTTTTGACTAGTGCCATAGTTACGCATTGCTGAAAGCAGGCCACCAGGCCCATTCTTTTGGTTTAGAGTTATGGTACTCTTCAACTTTGAAACTGATATTTTTGTGTAGAAAAAGTTGCATATTGTCATTTTAAGGGCCCTGGAAACCCACACAGGTGCTGGTGAAAGAGCCCTTGATTAGACCTCTTATCAGTGTGGGTGTGGTAGAGTTTGTTTGACTGATAGCTCCACATCCCCATGAAATTTATGGAACCTGTATTGATGTTACTGATCTGTTATCATTCAATTGGTCCTTAAAACTAATGACATCACAAACTCTTACCATGAACACACCCATTTCAGTCTCTCCTGGGATGTTTTTGAAACCATTTACTTCACTAGCAGTGTGCACTGATTTTGAAAAATGAAGTATGTAGTATGAGTACATATATCTGTGGTATGACAAAAAATACCCCGATGGCATACTACTTTAGGAAAATTAGCAGTAGGCCTATGCATCAAACCAGTCTACATCGTGTACTCTAACCCACAATGCAGAGCACCAAGAGGTCAGGGGTTGAAATGGAGGACAGCCAGCCTGAGAAATATTAGCATTAGCATTTATTCCATTACATGTATTTGAATTTATTTTTAAGTCCAATAATTGCTGTTACTTTAGCCACACTAGCCATTAGCTGAGCTAGTGTTTAATATTATGACCAGGAACAGAAATCACCTAAATTATTGGATTATGGATAGCTTTGCTTGTGTTATTAAAAGAAACTTAATTATATATGTGTATTTAATATAACTTTTATATTGTAGAAATAGTGCTCTGATCCAAACTGTAGCCTAGCAGGTGGTGGTAATGAGCCTTATTGATAGTTGCCCCCCACCTGAAAACAAATGGAAGGGGGGGAAGAGGAAGAAGGATCGGCTGGCAAGGTGAAGCATACTACAAAATAACTGCTGCTTGGCAGTCTTACTACATACTTCAACCAAATACAGTATGCTGTATTCGTTAGTAGTATGTAGAAGCTGGTTTTGAAACAGCCCTGGTCTTATGAACCAGAGTCTTAAAAAACATGTGTGAGTGTCCAGGGCTGAAAAAGCCTCTTGCAGCATGACGCTCAAGGCAGTCACCTAACTATGCATTTTATTTGATCTCAGAAGTTGGAATATCCAAGTTGTAAATTAGATATGATACGTCACTGGAGTGCTGCCTTAGGTTGGAGTTTCTACTCAAGAGGTGGAAGGATCTTGATGGGTCCTGAGCTTACCAGCTCATAACTGGGACACAATTAAAAAGGATGTGACATAATTTCTAGCTCTGACATCTGAGTTCTAATGTAAGTGAAATGCACCATGATTGTGAAACCTCTATGCACATAGCCTAATGCTTATTTACCATGATTTATAGGCTTTACCAAGAAAGAAGCCCAGCTTCAGGTCCCCTGTAACAACTTCTGCATTTTATGATTGCCGCAAAATTAATCTCAGAGAGAGTGAATCATTCTACTCAGAGATATAGCTGCAGCTGAGTAATGAAAGTCAGGCTTGATAAAGGTCCCATTGTGTAAACACCCATGAGCTGTGTCTGACTACTCCAAGTGGATGTGGCTATAACTTACTTGTGCTAACCTCTATTGTTTACTGTGGCTACACAAACATGCCTGGACATATTGTTAAAACACTTTTCAAACATTTTTTTCTGTTTCAACATAGAAAAAAAACTTACAAGGATATTTAACATGCTCTCCTTCTTTAAATGACCGTTTTGGTTACTTAATGGCATCTGCATATATTACATTGCTTATGTAAGATATAAGGCTAAATCTGTGAAACGCTTAATGGCAAGTGTCTCTAAAGATAGCTCCAAGTGTACTGTCATTGCTTAAAATATATGACTGCTTCCCACATATTGATTATTGTATTCCACTCCCACTCTTGCACTCAGTATGGTAAAGATAAACACACAGACAAGCTTTATGATGACAGCCTCCAGCTGGAATTCTTTAACCAATTGTTCATTATACACAAGAGGGATGAAGTTATCATTGTTTTTTTCTGCAGAACAGCACAAGTTAGTGGAGTAAACACTGAGTTAAGTGCCTGCACTGTGTTGTCTGTGCTTGTGTGAAATCACCCCATGTCTGATCCTCTCTGCAGAGTGCAGCAATCACGCCTCGCCTTGCCCTCCACTCTCCAAACACAAGAGCACTTGAAAAGCTGATTTCCTGCTCCTCAGAGAGAGCAGGTTTTCTTTTGTTGACTGAGGAGCTGGGTCAAAACAATAATTGTGCCTGAAAATACACCACACTTTTGATTTACATGTCACTCTCATAAGTCTGCTCTCCAAGCCTCCTTTGCAGCCTGCGATGTTACATTAGGGCTTTATCTAAGACTCATGAGGGCAAATCAATTTCATTTCCTGAGTATACTGTTTGGAGCAAATGTCCTCGTGTGCTCCTGTGTGTTAGAAGAAAAACAAAACCACACACTTGTATACATATTAATGCATGTTATGTGAGGGGGCAAGCTGCTCCCCCTGCTTAATGGGATTAGAGTCATTAACCGCCTGTTTACTAAATGGGAGAGGACCTCTCTCTATTTTTCTTTGTCTCTCAGTCTTCCTCTCTCTCCACTGTCTCCCTGTCTCTGATCGCTAATCAGTGAACGGCCTCGAAGTGCCTTAGGGCTGAATACAAATGAGCGCAGCTGCCCAGTCCAGATTACTATCTCATACAGGCTACAAGTTCACACACAAACAAATGCACTGTCAAAGAGAAAACACTACATATAAACACTGCAGCTATGGATGGAAATATATCACTCTCATGCATGCCCACCACCAGCTGACACATGTATGTTCATGACCGACGTCATTCTATGTGCATACACACACAAACCAACATACACACACAGAGCTGATCACATGCCCATACTGTACAGTTGCATTTATTGCAGTGTGCGAAGAGACACACCCACTGCTTTTAGTGTGTCACCAGCCAGGAACATGTGTGTATATGTGTGGACTTTACATCAGTGTCAGGGGGCATATGGCTGCTGCCATATGGTGCCAGTCATCAGAAGATGACACTGTAGAACCAGTTCTACTTTAACAGTCCCTAATTTATACTCATTTTCAAGACTGTGCAAATGCAGTTATTAGGTTATTCACAAATGTTTTGGTCTCTACGATACTGTAAAACATATACCATCACCCGTTTTGATTTAGTGTTGGTCTTGTGTTGCTGCACTTTGACAAATGAAAGCAGAACTCATTCATGGACCCCTCTACATTTTGTTTGCTGAAAGAGAGTGCAAATAAAGAATAATCAGAAAAGCAGTAAGACACAAAAACTGCACGAATGCAAATGTTGAGTTGTTTTTTTTTATTTTTTTTTACTAAGTTTATTTGATGATAAATGACATATTGACGAACATCAGCAGCTTGGCATTGGATCTGATCTGAATTTATGCATTTAGTTCTCTCTGACTGATATAGGCTCTATGGTGTCCTATCGCTCAAATAGAAGCATAGAAGCCCAGAATATATACATTTACAGTATATGTATATAGAATAATGGGGAGGCTGGTGGTTATCTTCAGCATACTCCATTATAGAGACTGTCATCTCTGAGGTTGGCAGCCTGTGTTTGGGCACAACTTGTGGCTCCTTTTTCTCATGTCATTTCCCCACTCTATCAACCCCAGGTTCTCAACTCTAAACTGTCCTGTCATAATAAGGCTTTTAAAATGGCAAGCATCTGTAGTTCCTTGACATATAATAAAACTAATTGCATAATCATTCCACTTTCTGTTAATTACTTACCTTCAGATGGACTTTTTTACATATCCTTCACATTTAGTCCATCTGGGCAACACCCAGTGTTTGGGAGGGCGGAGCCTTTTGAATTAAAAAGTTGAGAAAATGAACTTGGAAGATTATTGAACAAATTTTCTGTCTATCATATTTATCATGGGTCAATAGCATCAAATAACATTTGACATGGTTTGCTATTACTGTTGTTGTATACAGAGCTTGTCATGAGAACACAAGCATCTTTTTCCTCAAGAATAGATTTCAGTAAAATTCTTTCCTCCCTTTTACAGAGGGAAAGTGATCAAAAATTCCAGTCCAGTACCTCCTATTTGTACTCAAAGGGGTTTCACTGGTCCAATTAATTTCTTATATGATACAAGCAAATCAGCTTGAAGATCTGCAGGATGGCTGTGCCTGATGATCCACACAAAATCTGGTGAATCAAGCTGCTTTGTCAGGGCCAATCTGTTGCCATAAGTTGCACTTATTTACTAATGACTGTTAACTGTACTACTTACTACTCTGCTACTGTGAACATATTTCTGTTTTTACGAGTTTCCTTTTGGACTGTTACTTTAAGTTACTTGAGCACCCTCTGCAGACTTGAGTGTCAATCTACAATGTGTTGTTTCTGAGGCACTTTGATTTGAAATAAGCACAACTGAAATACTAGGGGTATAATTCTTCAAGTAGGCTACGATTAAATTCAATTGTAGTTCTTACGGTCGCAATCCCTGTTTGTGAACTAAGATGCTGGGAAATATGATTTAACAAAAAAAAACATATTTAAGCATGTTCAAGATATACAGTTCATGTATTTTAATGTTTGTATAGCTAATTATAATAATACAAATACACTGTAGACAACCTAGAACAGGGCATAAAACATTTATGCTGAAAGTGAACTGGGTTTTATTATCACAGTAAGGAAGAGTTACACTCCAGGTAAAACACACCCCCTGTTTAGTCTGCACAGAAAAAGGAGAGAGAAGCTGTGCTGTGCTGAGCTGAGCCAGTAGTGAAGTTTTATTTTGAAAGGAAATATGCTTGAAAATAGGTGGGCAAAAATGAATGGATTGATGTTTGCCTAGATTCTGAATCTTTATATGAAAAATAGATTCTCATTTGAATTGCTTTTTGACACCTCTACAAATTAGGTTTGTTTATCATAGCAATATTTCTATTTTCAGTGTGATATAGTATATATACTAAATTGCATCCCTGTGAAAATACTGATATTTATTAAGTAATTCAGGCTAATCGCACTGGCTTTGCTTCACTATTTATCTCTGTGCTCCGACTTGATGACCAACAGTCAGATAAGTTATTTGTTTTTCTGTTCAAGCTTTTTTGGCATGCTGTTAGGGTCCTAAAATGCCTCTGTTATCTTCAGGTACATGTGTAGTATATTTTTATGAACATCTAATACCGTTTTGATAGTCTGTAGTATGCTGTCCTGGTGCATTTTTGGTACATTCTACTACAAGAGCTGTAAGAGGCCTAATAAGCCACATAAATAAAATATTAAAATAAAAATAAAAATGTAATGATAAAGTGCTTGTGCAAAATATCGTGGTAAAAATGATCAAATACTTGAGATGGGTCTAAAACTAGTAATACTAATACTAATGGTTCTCTTTTTCTACACAGCAGGATCTGTTAGTTTTCTTACTCAATGTAAGCTTTGTGCTTATCTTAAAATTTTGGTGCCCCTTATGGACAAAAAGGAATAAAAGTCACAATCAGTCTTTGCATAGAACTTTTTAACAGCATCTTCGTCAGTTTTGCTTATTATCCTATTTGACACCTACCCCACAGCACGGGTCAAAGGCACATAACTAACTGTATGGAAATCATTAATCCTTTAGCTCATTATCTTGTCTTCTTTTGTGGGTCATAAAGAACAAAGATGTTCATTTTAATCTATCTTCAGACCAGATGAAAACTCCTCCCTGGAGCTTTAGGTCCTTTCCACATGGAGATGAAAATGTTTTCATATTGAAAACGTTCTCTGCAAAGATGGCATCATTTCAGAAAATGTGTCCATCCACACAAAAACACGGAGAACACTGTAGTATACATGCCAGGCCTGTAAGTGTTGCTGTAATGCTGTTGAAATGTTTACATCATGAGAAATGGAGGAGGAGTAGATTTTGCTGTAAAAGCCAGAACAAGCTTAGTGGCTTTTGCAGCACAAGCGCGACACGGCACACCACCATTGTTTTTGTTTGCAAATGCAGTTTAAGCAAGACATGAGGGGTAGAAAATCATCATTTCTGAAGCTATATATATTCATTTTATACACCGGCATTTCAGATTTATCCACTCTGGGGCCTGTTTTCAGAAATGTGCATTTTCAGGCACCCTGGTATCCCTGTAGACAAACTGCCTATCTGATTACAAACTTGTGCGGATATGTCTGAATTAATTTCCGTGTGGATGGCCCCTTAATCATTTTGTCAGCAACGGTACATTCACACCAGAAGCGATCTGAGTGTCGGCGATGTCCCGCTGCCATTCATCTCAGTGAACTGCAACGAGTTGCGCAATGCGAGCCTCATGAGCGACCTCGAGCGGCGCAATAAAGGCGTTGCGTTGGAAGAAGCTTAACTTTATGCAAATGAGCAGCGGCGCGACCGACGCATCAGCCAATTGCAAGCCGATCTGGATACCCACTGGGTATTACCCAGGCGGAAGATTTTAGAGGGTGGACGAGAAAACAACTGAGGAAAATCTTAACATTGCTGTCTCCAGCTGCCCAAGTGTGATCCATGGTGAAATCAATCAATCAATCAATCAAACTTAATTTATAAAGCGCTTTTCATACAAAGAATGCAACTCAAAGTGCTTTACATAATGTATAAAAACATTCCCTCAAACCCACCTACCCACCCTTAAAAAGTAAGAGGGAACCGAAGTCCCGTGTGCATCATACGTACACTTTCTAACCCCCCAAATAACCTCCCGCTTTTTGTGAGCGTTCCATAAAAATGGGGGTAAAGTCATAACAATCAAGTAGGCTACTGTTAAAAGGTCACAAGACTGTGCTTATGCCTGTTTATTTGTGTAATTTCAGTGCAATCTATAAATAAGCGTGAAAACAAGAATGACAGTATATGGTCATCCAGAGCACATCTGCACCGCACGCAGCTTGAAAGCCCCGCCCCTTCGGCCTCTCACATGGCGTCCCCCGCCTCTGTGCTGCTGTGTGTGTTCAACTGACAGGCGGCGCGATGTGAGCGACCGGAGCGTCGACAGGCGATTCTGAGGCTTCTGGTGTGAATGTACCGTAATGCCTTGCTCAAGAGCGCCTTGACTTGGGAAGTTAAAAACTTCAAAACAGCAGATACTGCCCCACTTCAAGAATCCTCCCTTTGGCTTCCTGTCAAATCACAGGGTCCCTCTGTAAATACCACTCCTTCTCCAGAGACCTACGGATCTAACAGGACACAAAGACCCACACAGTGCTGTGAGGCTTGGGTGTAATTACAGTGCTGTTAAAATGACCTGCTATAGAAAGGTTGGCCTGAGTCTGTAAATGAGAGCTCTGGTGGAGCTTTCCTGCTGCGCTGGGTCAGAGATGACTTGCCTGACTATAAGTAGTATCACACCTACATCTAGTGGGAGAGATAGGTACTGCTGCAAAACAGATACAGCAGATAAGAATGGTAGTGGAGAGAAGGAAGTGAGAAGATCTGAATGAAGAATTACTATATGCCTGATAGCGACTCAATGAAAGGAATGAGCCCTTTAGAGACACAAAAGGGTGCCTATTTCAGCATTTTCATCACAGCCAGGTCACCACTGAATAGACTTATGAACACACAGAAACCATCACTTCAAAAATGCATTCCCACAGTGACATTTTGGCCAACTTTTGCCAACATAGAGGGAAACATTAGTTGACCTCCTCTTACCTTCACTACCCTCAGTTACATCTGTATCAATCTCTGTATTAATCTCCTGCAGTATGACTTCAGGTGCCCTTTTAGGCCTATAGGCATGGTGAATACTGAGACCAGCTGCAGCTACATATGAGAAAATGGCATATATGTCCACTTTATGTGGCATTTGTTGAGTGACTTCACAATACGTTTGTAAAACGTTCAGCAGTTCGGCGAAAGTTCCCCTAAGTTTAGCACACTACTAATACATTACATCTAAGTTGGCAAACACTTAAAATATGTGTACAATTATATTAGCCAGGGGGCTGTTAGCAAGTTCATACTCCACCTGCACAACATTTCTCTCTACTATAGATGCATCAACCAGTGTTGAACACAGCAAAACTAACCCCAGAAGATACTTTCAACAAAATTTTCATGATTTCCCAACTAAGTCAACATCAGCTAATATTCTGTACTTTGATGTGTAAATGGGCATTTAGAGAAATTTTGGGTAGTTTCTTGGCAAAGATTGGAACAATGTGATCCTTAATATATATTTCTTTTTTTGAATGTAAGGTCTTGGCCTGAAATCCCTCTGTTCCAACCCTGCTTAGAACAGGCTCTTTTAATCTAAATCCTCATTTAGGTGTATCCATGTCTGCTCCCCTGTCATTAAGTGGGTATGGCTCAGGCTTCCTAGCTTTTTGCTCTAATGTTTACTGTGGCTGCATGTGACATGCCTAGATGTGTTCCATCCACTGGGGTCACCTTTGAGCTGATCCAACACCTTGATCAGGTACGTCAAAAAGGTGGCATATCCCCTGATGACACCATTAGTAGACATTTCAAATGAAGTGTTGAGTACAGGTTCTCTGACAACGGGAGCAAGCAAAAGAGGGAGCCGAGGGACTTTTCACACGTTGTGGGTTTGTTTTGACAAGCCATATTCAGATGTTTAACAAAAACCCTTTAAAAGTGCAATTTGCATAATATGGGACCTTTAAAACTCCTCTATGTTACTTATAGAAGGTGATGGTTTGAACTTGAACAAGCAATAATTCCTCTATGTGATCCATGAAAGCAAGCAAGACCATCAGAGTGAAGGTTTCTTATTCCTATGTAATATGTGCAGTATAGCTACATGCCTGGGCAGGAGGTAGGTGTCAGACAAGTAACAAACAACACAATGCTGAAATAGTTTTATGAAAAAATGTATCACTAGTTGCAAATGATAAAAATATAATCGTATAAAGAAAAATTATATGCTGTAAAAATAAGTTACCCATTCACAGGACATGATCAACTCATGGAACCTCAAAGTTTGTCAAGAGATCTTTAAGGTCATTATCTTTCAGATTTTGCATCACATCTTTATCTGATTTGTAAATTTTTCTATTACTGTGTGGAAATATGCACACCTGGAAAATCCTTAGGATTTCTCTGTGGGGCACATCACCTGGTGACAAAAACAACCCAAATGGCTATTGAAATGGCAATAACAGGATTGATTCTCTGAGTGAGCCGTATGCCAAGGTGACCCAGGGTATACATGCAGTCCTAGTTTTCTCTTCGAGATCTCGCTTTGACTGATATTGGGAGAAGAGTTCAGCTGGAAGAAATCGTTTAACAAAGCAAGGACGATCTTCTCCCTGAGCGGGCAGCGAGAAGACCATCACCTCTGTGGCTGCATCCAACCTCATCTCCATAGTTTGTTCCAAGGTTTTTTTTCTGCTTGGCTCTGAGTTTGTTGTGTCACATCGATCCCACCCAAGGGAATCTGCTGCGGTAGATTTGTTTGGCTTAGTGAGAGATGCTCTTGAGATGGAGGGTTCAAGGGAAAGGGTTAGGGTAGAGAAAAAAAGGAAATGATAAATAAAGCAGGCATATGTTAAGTATACTGTGCAGTTTAAAGTACTGAAGCAGTGATGTCAGGCCTATGGGGGGATAAAGCTCTGAATAGCAAGCAGTCTTTTACAGTTATTTCTCCAGGGACCTGTTTAAAATTGTTTAGCCTGATGTGCAGTATAGTTTTCATTCTTATGAAGTTTCATTTTAGTTTGAGCTGCTGTAAGAAGCCTTTAGATTGATGTTTTATTGATCAATCCTTGCATCTGACCTTTTTAGCCTGTCAATGTATGACAGTTTTCTTTTAATTCTTCTGCTGTATTTTAGAGGTTCAAATGAATCACACTTTGAGAATCTTTGGAAATAGTAATCATAGGTGTTTCCACTGTCAAATATAGGGAAAGTACCCAAATAACTGACCCATGCCACCCTATTTCATAGCACCCTTCTGTTGTGGTGTCATGGGTACCAAGCCTTCCCCCAAAGGGTGGAGTTATAAACATTCCAGTCTGTTGATTGGTCACAAGAATAGTTCTAAATGTAAATCACTCAAGGATCTGAGTGAGCGACTTTTCAACTACTTTTGCTATACAGTTGGATGTAGCTGGCACAATCCTTGTTTAACGGCTACAGGCAGAGCTGGCAGAGGAAATGCAAGCAAGATCAGGGCTACAGCCCCAAACTGTACCCAACTGTACTGAACCAAACCAGACCACTTAGTGGAAATGTAGCTAAGATGACATTTTATATGAGACTCTTAGTCTTCTGTGTAATCTAAAGAATCAATCCACAAATTTTGATATTAAGGCCCCTAAAGCATAAAGACATGAAATTTCTCATATTGTGCTTTTAAATTTGTAAGCCAGGCTTCAAACTTGTAGTTGAACTATTTTCCAACAAAAGGTTCCTCTTTCTCTATAAAGGTTTTCAGTTTATTTTTGGGTTGCAGTGGCTAAATCTGATGTTCTTAAAGCTGCTGCAGCAGCACAAAAAAATTATAAAAAAATAAAAACGCACCAACATCAATTTCATTGACAATCATCGGCATATCCCATACTTTTAAAAGTTAAAAATAGTTGTCTATGGGTGATAACTTCTTTTCCTGTGTGTTTTTTACACACAAAATATCAGTGCTGTAACAGACACAAACTGGCACTGATAGCGCTTTTAAATTCAAAATTAAAGATATTATTTAATCTTTGAATGGTACAGGAGTTGTTGTATAAATATGATGCCACAGCAGCCAGAAATCTATATTTACACATGATCATCTTTTTGACACTTTAAAAAAAAAATCTCCTCCTTCTGTTTTCAAATATGCAAAGTGTGACTTTTTTATCTCAGTTGACACAGCACAAAAATGCTTCTGAATTAAGTTGCATAATAAAATACAAAAGAAAAAAAACTGAACTCTGTTCATACCAGTGAGAGATGTGAAAGTAATCAGGGGATGAGACTAATTGGTAAACAGTTCACTAATGGGTTTACTAACAAGCAGGACCACAGATTGTTTATTAAAGATTAAGAATGATCCTGTCTGACCTTCTTACCATGTGTGTGTGTGTGTGTGTGTGAGTGTGTGTGTGTGTGTGTGTGGGGGGGGGGGGGGGGGGGGGGGGGGGGGGAGTGCTGTGGGACGCTTGCTAGCCCATCAGTGAATGGCTGCATGTCCATTATTGATGATGTCATTAAAATATGCACAAGGACAAAATAGGTGATGCTGTGGAGAGGTTAAAGTGATAAAGTTTCTTCTGTGTGTTGCTACTTTTTCCATTCTCAGTTTTCTCCCAAGTGAGACAGTTCCCACTTCACTAATCATTCCTATTTACATGTTCACATTTACACATATATTTGAGTTAGACTGCTAAATAAAGCCTATATGGTTTTTATAGATTAAGTATTAAGAGGATCAAGAATGATTTAAGTCTTCAACTGCAGTGAATGTGGAAATACAACAGTTATTTTTGATGAATATTTTTCTTCTACTCATGAAAGTAAAACTGCTCATTATGTCATTATGTGGTAAATGTCTTCCTGTCTGGATTTTCATGCTTTTTTTTTTTTAAGTAAAAAACTTTAATTATTCATTTTCTGTCTTTTTGTTTTCGTCTATACTTTTGTTCTTTACGTCATGTATGTTTGTGATTTTTTTAATGTCCTGTTGTTATATTATTGGAAAATATATGTTTTAAAAATAAGAAATTACAGCTCTGTCCTTTCCACTCAGCCTCTAAGCTGTGTTGAACTTTTTAGCTGGTCACTGTGTGAACATTTCATCATCGCAGCAGCCCAGCCAGGACAAAAATGTGACTA
This sequence comes from Cetoscarus ocellatus, assembly GCA_037902135.1. Lineage (NCBI taxonomy): Eukaryota > Metazoa > Chordata > Actinopteri > Labriformes > Labridae > Cetoscarus > Cetoscarus ocellatus. The sequence goes on along the minus strand of JBAMNC010000033.1, from coordinate 946,724 downwards.
AGCATTACTTTGATTTGTAGCTGTAAAATGATTGCAGTTTTAGAAATGTAAATCCCAACATCAGTACTTACCAAAAAGTCATGCCAATACAAATATATTACAAGTAACTGAACTCCTCAAAAAAAAGTTTGGTAACATTATTTTGGTTGATTATTTCTCCCCTTTGACAATACTAGGTGGTATTGTATTTCCTGTCTTTGGAAAGCCTCATTAATAACCTTGACAACAAGGTTCAGCTTGCAAGGATCATGCATTCCTAAAATGAGCAACATAGACCAAGTCCCAAGACCAAGTTATCATTTGGACTAGAAGATCTTTCAGTCACTGACCCCATGGAATTAAATTATTATCATGCAGCCTGATAAAAGAAAGAGAGAGCGTGTCAAAATCCAGCTCAGTGTCTCCTTACCTTACCTTACTTTGAGCTGCAACACATAGGTCCCTTCATCTCCTGTAAGATTTTAAAGTCTGTGTGTCTGTGTGTGTTTTGGTGTCAGTCCACTGCAGTGTGATCTAACAGCAGCTGACAGGCAGGTTTGAGGCCTCTCTCCAGGGTCCTCGGTGTGTGTGTGTGTCCTGCTCTAGTGGTGTGTACTAATTGGAAGCTCAGTGGGACAGGCAGCAGGTCCTCTGTAGTGCCCATGTGCACATCTAGACTCAAACACAGTGCTTTCTCTTACACACACACATGCACACACATATAGACAAACACACACAGATCTCAACAGCAGTCTGGTCTGTTAGCCTTTCTACATTTAACATGAGTCCAGTCTGCAGCCTCTTCACTTATTCATCCCTCTCCTCCTCCTCCTCCGCCACCTTTTGCCTGCACTAACCTGAAACGACAGCTGTGGTGTGGCTGACAGAGACCTGCCCGCCTCTCCTGTCTCACTGGACATCCAAAACACACAGACGTACTCACAGATATACCACCAAGAAGCTGTGCAGGCATTTTGAAAAAAGTGTGTGTGTGTGTGTGTGTGTGGGGGGGGGGGGTGGGGGGTGGGGGGGGTGGGGGGGGGGGGGTGGGGGGGGGGGGGGTTGTGTGTGTATGTGAATGAAGGGATCGATGGTGTGCACAGTGGTGTGTAAATGTATTATCTACCTGAACAGACTGGGGACGGACGAGATGAGACATTCATTTTCTTCTGAGTACTCAGTACACACATTCATGCATTCATGATCAGGTGAATTTATGCACTCACATACCAGTACTAAAATGGTTTTAACAGAAGCTACAGTAAGATTCTTTACAGTGTTTGACTTTTTCTCAACAAAAACTACTAGTACTGGTATTCTATTTTTGCATTGTTGGAAAGCCTAGTCATCCTTACAACACGGTACAACTTGTGAGCTACTTCAGTGCACACCTGGCTAACTCTCATCAGGGACAAAGCCAGCAGGAGGCTTAAGTGGCAATTGCATTTACTAGTGCCATGAGCCTCAAGCAACCGTGCTTCATAAAACCTGAACTATCCCTTTAATGATCAAGCATGCATAAAAGACACTTTTCTGATCCTCAGGGCCCTCTCTTTACTTGACTTCTGTCAACAGATGTCACTAAACAGGGTCAGCATCCTTAGAGCTGAAGGTATTCAGGGTCTTACTCAAAGACACTCTAAGTATTGGGATGATCATCAGTCATTCTCTGTAAACCTTAGCGACGGTTGAGGTCTATTCCACCTAACAATAGGTGAGAGCTGGAGTCCAGCACGAATTGGTTTCCAGCCATTCACATGGCTGACATGTAGAGACAGACAACCTTTCACACACAAAATCAAATTGACAAGCATTTCAGGATCACCAGCTTACCTAATGAGCAGGATTCTAGACTGTGAGAGGAAACTAGAGTTCCCAGAGAGACCCCACACATGCACGGGGAGAATTTGACAATATCACACAGAAATACCCCATTCAACTAAGAAATCAATCAAGTAACTTTCTTGTAGCTTCTACATAATGTAAAATGTGATTACAAGTCAAAAATTGTAGTGTAGAAATGATTTGTATTTCACTTTTTTGTAGGAGAGACCGAACATGATTCATTGGGTGTGTGTGTGAGTGGGGGGGGGTGGGGGGGTGGGGGGGGGGGGGGGGGGTGGGGTGGGGGGTGGGGGGGTTTGGGAGTGAATGTCAGTTTCTTTACAGCATGTCTGACAGCCAGCATATGATCCTGAGATATCATGACAGCTGCCTTCACACCTTCCTCCATATATACTGTACATGCACAAACAAAAAAAACCCAAAACACACACAAACACAAATGCAGGCATAAACACCGTGACTGACAGCTTTGGTATCTTGTGATGGACCTGCTATATCCACCTGCAGCCAACAAGCCCAAGGAGAGAGAAGTAAAGGGGTTGAGGGTACAACAGAGGATGGGATTAAAAGTTTAGCTTTAGGGTTGACAGAAGACAGATACAAAGACGGACAAGACACCAAAGGGCTGATGGATGTCAAAGCACACAAGGAGATGTCAGCAAAGCTAGGAGAGAAAGGAAAAGTGAAAAGGGCAAGTTTGTTGTTTTGATACGTATATGAGGGAGAATGATTCAAAGACTGTGGAAGAAGACAACATTTTTAACCAATAAATAAGATTAGGAGGTGTATCTGTATACAGAAGAGAAGCGTGGTTGATGATGAGCATCAATCTTGGATTTTCACAGAAAGCTTCTGAATGTTTATGTGAAGCTGGCTAAAAAACGTCAAGTCTCCACATGGTAAGAAATTACAATATCAGTTTTTCCAGCATAAAAAATATGGCAATATGGATGTTTACAAATTAATTTAAATAACAAATGTGGTATTTAGACTACTAATGTTTCATTGGTCAATAGTTTAAATCATTTTAACCACAAAAATGCATTAGTGGTTAGCAGGATTATATTTCAAGTGCATTATGTGGATTCTGTATATACTCCTCAAAAAAAGTTTGGAAACCCTATTTCGGTTAATTATTTCTCCCTTTTAATAACACCAATCAGTGTTGTATTTAATATTGTTGGAAAGCCTCATTTCTCACATTTACAAGGAGTAAGGATTGTACATTTGTTGAATGAGCAACACAGCTAAATGTGAGTTTAACACCCCAGAAAAAAATATCAAAATATATGCCAAACTCCCCTCTTCCCTGAACAAAAGCCTATGGTTCCAAGCATGGTGAGGAATTGCTCTTCTTGGGGTGCTGTCTAACTGAGACATCCACCTCACAGCCTGTCTTAGACTTTGTCTCACAGAATCTGGTCCTTCTTTTTTGCCAGGGCTGGCACCAGACAATGCTGCCACTCTGCACTTTTGCTCATGTAGAAGCAAAGCTGCTGCACTGACAGGGTGCTTCGGTAACAGAGTGCAAGGAAATTGCAGGTGAGGGTCTGAACAGATGAAAGTGACCCTAGACCAACAATAGAGACCCAAACACGTAATTCATGACAATAGGCAGGAGACTGGTTTGTCAGAAGCAGAAAGCACAGGCAGATGTATTCAAAAACACAAGCAAAAGACTATTGCGCAGGTCAGATTATGCATTTTTTTATGTTAGCTACAAATCATCTACAATAATCACTGTGAAAGATTAGATCATCACAGAGCCATACAATCATACAGTGACATAACTGACTATCATGCCACAGTTAATGCGATGAAACTGGAATGTTTTCTCTGTTCAGTGAAAAAATTTTGAAGCATCAACACAAAACTGCCTTCTTGCAGGGCTTTCAAAAGGATCTACAAAGTTGTTCCTAAGGTTACATTTTCATGGGCAAACCCCAATATGCAAAGACATGAAGGTGTTGAAGTATGTTGGGAGACGTATTAATTATTTTTATGTCATTTTATCAAGATGCAGTTTTCTGCAGTGTCTTCCGTAGTCCCATCTCTGATGTTATGAGACATGCCCTTCATCCTATTCCTCATAAATCAAGACTTCAAATGCATGTGCTCAAACAACCACGGGTGAAACACAAACACTCACAAATATAGAGGACTGAGGCAAGAGTGAGAAAGATACAGGAACAAAAATGAGTCTAAAGGCAGATTGCAGATGTGTAAATTCTTTTTCCCCATTAGTTTGCTGTGTATCACTCTGTTGATCTTTTCTCTCTGCGTACCGATTGTCACGGTTGAGGGGTCCTGTGTCTCCTCTGATGATGACAAGAGTGTTGTTGACAGAAGCATTGGGTTATTCATCTGCGTGCTTGTTTGTTTGCATTTGCTGTCCACCTCCATTCACACAATCCTCCAGTTGGCACAGTGACAATTTGCTTGATATAAAAAAAATCTTGATCTGATTTGATTTCCAGACAGCCGTGTGAAAGTGAGGTCCACAGGCTCACACAAGGTGAAAATCAACAACCCAAGTTGGAAAAACACTACAGGGGGTTTCTGGGTTTTGAAGCTGGGATGCTAATGGCTGAAGGTGAATGAGGAGGGGATGGATTTAATGATGTGTGCTCTGCCTGTATCTTTGCATTATAACATATGGAAAGCAACTATGTCAAGGGGTTTTTACAGCATATGAAGCATCACACATAAAAGCTTTGAGACTGTTAATGTGAGTTGTTTTACGTAACTGAATCAATGTTTAATATAGTCCCTTTAAATCATTAAATCACCACATAAACACATATGCATAATTGTTGTTCAAAACTCCCCCATCCACCTACTCTCATCCCATGCTTCTGTATTGTTTTTGTATTGTAAACAATCCCTGTAAAGATGGCATCCTTTCAAGAAACGTGTCCGTACACACAAAAACACTGAAAATGCTGTAGTACAGTATAAATGCCAGGCTGGGAGTGGCGCTGTTATGCTGCTGCTGCAGATGTACACAAAAATGAGAGAAGACATGGAGCATGCGCATACATCATGAAAAATGTCCACAAACACTGGCATATACTGTTTGCAGTTTCCTCTTGTAACTCACAATGGTAGTGGAGGAGCATTAGGTTTTGCTGTAAAAGCCATAACAAGCTCAGTAGCTTCTGCAGCACGAGTGCCATTCTGTATTCTGTCATTGTGTCAGTTGTTGTCAGGCTTCACACATGCAGTTTAAGCTTTGGCTAGCTTTGTCCCTGAAGAGATATAGTTGGGTGCAGATGCTAGGCAATATGTAACTGTCAATGGTGCCACCAAAAACCTAGTAATTATCCTACCTTTAGGTTGCAACTATACAATATACAAGGTGGGCATGACAAGATAATACAATAAGATTTTTTAAGGCATTTCACTACTCCTCGACAAAACCCCTGTGATTAGAACTTTTGTATTTGATGACGTGGGGCTTATGTATCCCTCTGCCATCAGCTGGTCAGGTTGTCAGAAAAAACAACAAATATAAACTTCACAAAAATTGAACTAATAATGAGCTAGTCTGACACAAGAGACAACGATGTTCATAGTCTAGGGATGAAAATGACATCTTCAATGTACCAGAGTACACAGAGGTAGAACTTTTGCAGATGGAGTCAGAGGTAGAAAGAAGGACGGGAAAACTGTTGTGGAAACTGAAGAGCAGGACAGATCACAGGTCACCTAGTGGTGCAGATGCATGAACTGCAAGCCCATGTTCATGAACCCAGAGGCCTATTGCAGTCAAGAATGGGACTTAGTAACAATACTTGTCTTGGACCTTTCAGCAGAGCTCTTAAATTTGGTAAGCCTGTAAAAGTGCTGTCGTGTCTTGTAGTCCTAATTGGTAAAATGGGTGCTGCAAACACATTTTTCTGATGCTGCAGAGGGGGAAATCCTGACAACTAGCAAAGTTGGCAAAGGCTCACATCACATGTCAGAATGAGGTGAAACAGGAATTTTGGCTATAGCTTTAGCTTTTTACATTCCAGACTAGTTATGGGTGTTGCCAGTGAATGTAATTTTTAGGATGGAAGAATTTTAATGACTTTAAGTCTAAAACAGAATATATATAACACAACCTTGATTCAGATGTAATCCCTAATAGGGTATTCATAAATGGGAAAGTCTTTCAGTGCTCACCTGGTCTTGGATGTGATCATATGTGCTTATGGTTACAGGACGTATATACAGCTTCACTACAGAAACTGAAATATTCTTTCATTAAAGTTTTATTTGGGAGATTTTTTTTTTCTGCAATATTAAAGGGAGAGGACAGAGTATACTGTTGGAAAATGGAGAGAGAGAGAGTGGGGAATGACGAATAAGGCCCACATTGAGAAATACTGATACACATTGGGGCTTATGGGCATAATGACTTTGCTATCATTGACTCATGCTATATTCATGTGTGTCCCAATAGTATACCTGTTTGGCATAAGTACATAGTGATGCTGAAAATATGTTATGGATAGGTACTCAAATATCACACAAACAGTAAAACCACATACCCCGTGCTGTGCTGGAGGGCAGGCTCACCGCAGGCTTTTCCCCAAAGCAGAGGTGAAGTGTCTCAGTCCACTATTGTCAACATTGCAGCCAGGGTCAGAGAGCTGTCAAACACACTAACACACAACCTTTTCCAAGGAACACTAACACAGTCAGAGTGTGTGATTATTTGCATTCCCAAAATGCCAAGTGCCCCCCTGTACCAATTCAACATTTCAAGGAGTTTCTCTGTTGTGTTTCTGCACTTTGCCCACAAGGAAAACACGCAGAGCGTGTAGAAGTCCCATGTTCAGTGAAAGAGTTTATAGGCATTTTTGTGAGAAAGACATTCCCATTTTTCCATTAAAACTGGAAAATATTTTGGAATATTTTTTGTGAAAATCTTGCATAATTTAACCATCCATGAGAGTATTACCGTCAGCAACAAAAAATATGATGAAACTACTGATGTGATGCTTTTATAGTCAGGCCAATACTAAAGTGTGTACACTTAGTTAGAATTTTTTTTCATGTTTACATCTGAGTCAGAGGTGAGGCTGACATTGTCTCAATTTAACACAGGGCCTCAGGCTTTTATCAAAAAGTACAAAAGTCATTATAGGGAAGGAAAGCAGCAAGACATTAAGAAGTAGTTCAGATGTTCTATAGACTAAAAGATGAAAAATAATCACATACCCAGTATAAAGTTGCTCTAAACCCAGGCCCATTTCGGAGCTGAGACATTAATTCTGCTTTCCTTTTAGCTGTTGAGGTTGTCACTTGTTTTGTGGTGCATTCAGTAACATTATTTAAGGCTTGTTTTAATAAACATGCTTAACCTTTATGTTCATTTCAGCATGCATCATAACTTCTGAAAACTCCAAAGTGAAAAAAATCAGTGTGTCCTTTACTGTTGGGTTTGACCAAAGTCCCTCAAAAGATATGAAATTAATATCAGCTTGAACAGCAATTTAATTGAGTGATAAGAAGGAAATGTTGGCTTAGAATAAGGTGAACTTGCAAAAGTGCAAAATTAGAGCATAAAATTTAAATGGCAGCTGATTTACATCAGTGGAAAACCACCATCAACGTAAACATTTAAGCATGTCAGCATTAGTATTAATATTTACTTTTTATAAGCAAACTTAGAATGATCCGTTCAACACGTTTTTGGGATTTAGACTTTTAGAAAGTCTTTTAGGTTTGTTTTTGCTGTCGTTTTGGGGCAAACAGGTTTCATAGCACAATCCTGCTCCCCTTGAGCCACAATGGCATTTAAGCACCAAGCATCGTACATCTTTGTTCCCACTTTAACTTTGCCAGGTGAGCACGGTTCAGCATGTTCATTGTGTATACACACAGTATCGTGGAACAGAGGTTAGTTTTTATTTCTTTTAAAAACTTACATTTATTTATCTAGCAAGTTTTGGCATGTCAATGTCCTAATGGATAGATTGCACCCCATAGCTGGAGGCTGTAGTCATCCAAGCAGGCTACAGGTCATTTCCTATTTTCTCCCCCCAATTCCTTTTCTATTTACTGTACTCCCTAAAAACAGACAAAAGAACAAAACACTGTTGATTTAAAATCCTCATCATGGATAAAGCACAGACTTATTTTGGAAAACCAACTTGGGAACACATTTTTTTAAAGATCAAGATCATTGTCTTTATTGGGATGGAGACAGAAAGAGGGGGAAAACAGGCAGCTTTAGGCTGGGCCTTGATCTGAACCCATGCCAGCCATAGAGCTCTACACATGGAGCACACCAGCAAACCACTCTGCAATCAGCACCTCTAAAACACTTGTTTTAATAATATACACAGGCCTATCCAAGGAGTTGCCCTTTGACCAAATCCAGAGCTTGTGAGTAAATGTAAGCTAGTGTTAAACAGGTTAAGAGAATATTGATTTAAGAGGTTACAGTTTAAATCTCAACTTTGCAGTATTTAAAGGTAATTTTTTATAAAGTATCAGTATATTCAAATTTGAAAATCATCCATCCAAAGCAGGAAAGGATTAAAGATGGGCCAGGAAAGAGTCAGTTCATCTGTTTAATGATGTTAAATTTATTTATTATTCCTCCCAGTTCAAGATTCTCTACATTGTTGTACATACAGAATAACAGATTAGATTTACATTCAAACAAACATATTGTGCCAAACTTGCACGGATATGTGTCAAGTTTCATCTATCACACTGTAACAAGGAACAGACACACAATAAATGAGTGTAACACACATGGGGCTGTTGAGACAGCATGCAGTGAAGACATGGAGGTGTTGGAGCGTGAAAGGTTTCACTGTTAATGTGGATATAATGATGTGACTGTAACTGTATCAACGTCAGGGTGTATGTGCTCTGCCTGATTGCAGGAGCAGTTGTTTTGTTGATCTATGAGACGTTTCCTCATGACTCACACCTCATGAAAATAAGAGTTAAAGATAGATGGAAGCTGATAAACAGGAGGAGACATCATCAGTGTGTTGTTTTGACGGCGTTGAGAGGGAAGTGAGGCCGACAGTGAGTTGGCCTACATTCATGTTGTTTTATGTGTGAGTGGAAACAAAGAGACAGCCCTGTGTCTGTCTAATTATTCATCCACACTCATACACAGATGGGATGGAAGGTCTCTGTGTGTTTAAATATACAGCGGATGCTATGCATGATGCATAATCTGGATCTGAAAACACTAAGGGCACCTTGTATCATACTGATAATAGAATCAATTCTTGAAAATGTGATGTTATTAAAGCTAGGGTTGGTATTTTGATTTAGATACACTTTTTGTCATACTGTTTAAAATGATCGTAATGTCCCGATGGCAACCAATGCAATGATGTGCTCTTAAAAGAGAGCGAAAAATAGCTGCTGTCCACAGCAGGAGTAAAACAGGGAAAACACCAACCAATCACAGCAATTCGGACTGAATTTATTAGCTACAATTAGCATAGCTAAGCTGAGAGGGATCCAAGTACGCTGGAGAATGCTTACCTGTCAAGTTTTGGCTTTGAAAATAAGGGAAGCCCGCTACGAGCCGTCCCACAACCCCAGCCAAACTCCAGTATCCCTTACATTTTAAGACAGGTATACAAGAAATCTAAAATAAACACCTTGTTTTTCTTGGTTTGTTGCCACTATGGGCTCTAATCTCATGACAACTGCCACCCAGGCTACTGCAGGTGGCAGTTGTCAGGAGGCTTTTTCTTCTTCTTTGGTTTTACGGCGGTTGGCATCCATCATTTTGGTGCATTACCGCCCCATTCGGCAAGTGACGGAGCTCAGTTTGGAGAGGCAGAGGAATGTTGTTCTGGCCAAAACGGGAGACTTGACAGCTATGTGGAGAATGGCAGAGAAACTACCTATATCCCGATTACCGCTCCTCCTGCTAAACAGAGGAAGAGAAGAAAGACTGAGGCAGAGAAGGCCGAAACGAAAAAGAATTTGGACAAAGCCAGGGCAAAAACGAGAGTCAACGTCGGGTTGTGAGTTCTAACTAACTTGCCATGTTTGTTTGTTTTTTTAACTTTACTATGATAATGTTTTGGTGTTTTCTTACCACTGAGTGAGACATGACTTGGCGTAGTGCAAAACTAAAATGTTTGAGTTGAATCAGTCATATGATCATGAATCAGCACTCTTGTGCATGTGAGCAGGGGGGATGCTGAGGAAGGAGATGCTACATTCAAATTCATGGTAGTTTTCCAAAATTACCAACTCTAGCTTTAATGTAAAATATGCACAAAAGAAGTAACAGCATGGCCAAATTGTTGAAGTAGTCTGTATCTATGGTTGAAACATTTGTTGTAGTGATAGGTTATGGGATAAAATTGAATCCATTTGTATTGGAAATGGCAGAAGTAGAAAAAAAATCTTTAAAACTGATGTCATCTAAAGGAATGGAGATTAAGCTGTTAGCTTAGTGTACTTATTAACATCGATAGTTGGTAGACATAGTGAAAATCTGATGGATTTGACAGTCAAAATAAAGCAGAGGTTTACTTAATCAGAAAGAAGGAAATTCTCTCTGATTAACTTTTCTGATGTTCATTTCATTCAGAGAGGAACACTTTGTACACAGTGGCTATCAAAATCAACACAAATCACAGGCTTCTCAAAAGTGCTTTAACTACCAAGATGGTTGATATAAAGCTTTAACTAATGTATTGGATGTTGAAATAATGCCAAATGTGTTAAATTATTGCCATTGAAATACATGCAATTATATACCTGTATGATTGCACAAGAATATGGTTCACTGACATCTTGTTACCTGTGGGTGTACTATCTTCAAGTATTACAGTGGTATTTAATCTTTTATTCTTAACATATTGTCTGTAGTGATATTGGTTACAATGTTTTATAAAATATGAGATCTCTGTCGTCATTGAGCATGTGCCTCACAGCAAGAAGGTCGCCAGTTTGATTCCCAGGTCGTGCAGGGCCTTTCCGTGTGGAGTTTGCATGTTCCTCCCATGCATGTGGGTTCTCTCCAGGCAATCCAACTTCCTTCCACAGACCAAAAACATGCTCATTAGGTTGACTGGTGACTCCAAATTGCCCTTAGGTATGAATGTGAGAGTGAATGGTTGTCCATCTCTCTATGTGGCCCTGTGATCAGCTGGCGACCGATTCAGGGTGTCCCCTGCCTCTCTCCCTAATGTCAGCTGGGATATGGTCCAGCCCCCCCCCCCCCCCCCCCCCCCCCCCCCCCCCCCCCACACACACACACACACACACACACACACACACACACACCCCCCCACACCCCAACCCTGAAAGTGGAAAGAGATGGAAATTGTAAAGAGATGCTGTATCAGAGGCGCAGGTCAGATTAAAACCTAGCCAGCGACTTCAAGAACTACAGTCTGTAACCATGACCTCAAGGTCACTAACATTACAGTCCGTTACATCTGAGGAGAGCCTGTGTACCAGGTCTTTCAGGGGTCCTGCTATTTCTGTGGGCAGCCCTGGTCCATGACTCAGTGGGTGGAGACTTAACTAATTACCCTCCTCTCCTGAGAGGTTTTGGCAAAAGTTTGCTGTACCAATTGGTTCTCGCTGTGTACTTAACTCCAGAGCAGTAGCACCCGCATACTCCATCATCTTATTTGCCCTTTATGAATGTGAGACAAAACAATTGTCTAGTTACCTTTCAGAAATGCTTTTGAATGGTTACTGACCTCCTAAAATATTTTCTGGGCTGTTGCCCTGCTGGTCTAATGAAATATGTTCTGTTTAGAGGGTGTGCATTGAAGTCACAATTTGTGCAACGGACTGTCAGTTCCACTTTGAGAGGCAGAGAATAATGTTATATCGGTGGTGAGAAACAGTGAAACTCTTTAATTCACCTGGAAAGTATTAAGGCTTTAGTCCTGTATATTAGACCTAATTATTTTTGATTATGTTCAATTATGTACGACAAATGTAGATTCTAATCTGTAATTAAAGCTGACTAAATTAAACTTTTGGAGCCACAAAGTTTTGTTTATAATGCAGCATTTATAAGCCTGAGTTAAAGGATAAAGCCCTGTAGTGACTCAAAATGTGTATCTTTGTTTTTTTGTGTTTATCCAAAGTGAGCTACCTCACTTTGGACAACATTTTCACTTTCAGACTCTAAAAGTGGTATTAATCTCCATCAAATGTCCCAAAAGACAGATGGACACACATCTACACATTCACACACACACACATTAACACTCACCCGTATACACATTCACACAAACATATAAACATATCACAGGGCAGTTGTCGCTAGCATTTCAGTGTCTTAGAGCATCATCCCTGGCGGCCAGAGGCTTGAAGCTGTGATCTTCACATATATGACACCTCAGCTCAACAAGGTCCATACACACACAAACACACACCAACACACACAAACACACGCACACAGACTGAAGGGATGTCTCTGCTCAGCCTCTCCTGTCGTCACATTCTCACTTCCTGATTTGGACAGACAGAAAGCAATCCTCTGGGACTCAGACACACTTCTCTCTTTCGCTCCCCAGCTCCTTCATCCACTCCTTCCATTTTCTTGATCTGCTGCTCCCTCTCATGGGGATGGAGGAGGGCGGGGTTGGAGGTTAGGCTGATGGAGACGGGTGATACACAGATACACAGCCTGTCTCAGGTTAGCTCCTACTGGAACAGAGTGATGGAGAAGAGGGGAGAGAAGGGTAGGAAACATGGAAGTCTCTTGATGGATGGGAGTATGCTTTTTCCTTTTAACGCCCAAGTTATGACAACTAGGAGTGTGGTTAGGCTTCCTATAAGGACAAACAAAAAAAATTATGATCATTAATCATTTTTCCTTCATGAATAATCAAATGTGCTCCATCTTCAAACTTGTTTTGTTTGTTGTCTTTATTAATGTTAGAATATACAACAAAATTCAATCTATTGTTGTGTTTCTTGGAGCAATATAAGCCTGGAATGACTGGATGTGTTTTGAAAAAGGGCTAAAATATCATGTCCTGACATCTTTTTGAGCAGCACGATGGTGCTGCAGGTAGTGCACATGCCTCACAGCTAGAAAGCTGCATGTTCACTCCCCTAGTTGGGCAGAACCTTTCATTTGCATGTTCTTCTAGTGCATGCATAGGTTCTCTCTGGGCACTCCGACTTCCTCCCACTGACCAAAAGCATGCTCATTAGGTTGATTGGTGACTCCAAATTGCCCTTAGGTATACAGTAAGTGTGAGAGTGAATGGGTGTCCATCTCTCTATGTCACCCTGCAATCATCTGCAATCAATATTATATACATATGCATATATATTGTTGCCTTCATGTGTAAAAGTTGGTATTAAGTATTAAAGTTGAAGAAGTTAACATTTGATAAAGATTAAGGGTGGACAATGTCTTTGCTAACCTTCGCTGGTCCTTCCATTTTGTTGTGCCCCAGAAATCTCTCCCATTTATCCTGGGGGTAGTCTTGGCTGGCATGCTGTGAAAAATGTTGATTCATGAATTTGTATAGACATCATACCTATGTGCTTTAATTTGTCCTTATGGATGATTGCAGCGTCACTCTGCTGAGGAAATATAGTACCCATGTTTGGTAGCATGGCTGCTTGAGAAGCCAAGCAGTGTCTTGTACTGCAAAATAACAGAAAATAGCAGGTGTAGACAGAAATAAAAGCACATCAAATAACTGGTTTAAGCTACTGTGAAACATTGGACCCTTTATTTCCTGCCTGGGTCAACAGAGAGAGAGAGAAAGTTGACTTCCAAAGTGCTGTGATGAGGTCTCTTTTCTTCTTCCTGTCTGTTTCAACTGTCACTGCTGTCATCTACTGCTGTAGGTCACTGAGAGGCTACCGCTCCATCTACCTGTGTTTTAGCACATCACACGCCGCTCTGCACATGGCACACACTCATACACACCCAAAGGCGAGTCCACTGGTTGAGACAGATCTGCACAGGAAGCAGGGATTTGTTTATATGGATTGAATGACCTGGCAAGGTTGTCAATTACATGAAGGAAAAGAGAGAAAGAGAAGGGGATGGGGGGGGGAGGGGGTTCTACCATGTGAAGAGCTGAAAATAATAGGTAAATAATAGATCCCAGAGATAAATTATTGAAGGAGTACATTGATGCTTTCATGCCAGGAAGCTGAGTTTACATTCCTGGGTTCATTCATGAAAAAGGTACACGGACGAATGAGAAGCAGGATGTTGTTGCTATGTCAGGTTTCAGTGAACCGTTAGCTGCAATACACCAAAACACACCCTCACTGACATGGACACTTGTTCTCAGACCCTGTTTATTCTTTTCTAAACATCTTTATATTAAAATGCTTAGTTTACTCCAAATACTAGGAAGCTACTCTATATCAGTGCATAGAGAATTATGTGGGCCAAGCAAGTTCATGTATAGCCTATGGCCTCTTTCCCGTATGTCAGTCCTTACTCCCTCCCTCATTTTTCTACAAATCCACTATCCTACAGGCAAAAATCACCCAAAAATAAATCCAATAACCATGTGCTTTCATGACGTAAAAAGCATTGAAGACCATCAGAAACAACCCTGACTATTTCTCTGCCGTTGTTTTAATGCCTGTAACTGCTATCTCTGGTTTAAAGACACACAAATACAGGGAAAACAGCTTTGTGAGCACAGCAGAAACTCATTATGGATTGAGTATCATATCTGATGGTTAACCCTGATGTTTGAGTCACATGATTCAAGGTCTCCAGATATTGCTCAAGGTGCTGCAATCCATTTAACTGCTGTTTTTTGTAGATATTTTTAATATTTGTGGAGTGTTTTGAAACATTTTTATTTCATTGTAATGTTCCTGCATTTTGCACTCATATAACATGTATACTCGTGCATTAGAGAGAAACAACATTTCTGTAAATCACTGTTTACCAAGTTTTAATTATGTTTTTCAGGGTCTGGAGTTCCCTTTTATCTCCTTATATATCAGTATAGGCTGCTGCATTGAGTTGCTGCTGTTTAAACTCATCTTTATCCTGCAAGTTTTTTTGTTTTTTTTTTTGTAGTGGAAAGCAGCTGTCTGGGGCCCAGAGTCATGTAGGGCCCCTGGAAAGTTATTAAGAACATGGTCCATCCTTAGTGTAGACCATGATTTCCAATTATTAATCTAAATACATGATGGTCATGTTGTGGATGGGACCAAATAAATTCCTGTGTTCAGGCAAGAAGGGTCGTTGTTTTTTTACCGTCAGCACCAAAGCTGCCCAGAGGTTGAACCGTCCTAGCATGAGATCCTCTTATCCAACATGCACATGTTGACATTATTATTGTCTTTTTTTTGCATATATTTCATATTTTCTGCCTTTATCTGAGTTACAGGGCAGTGGCTATAGCTGAAGTTTGTGAGAGAGAGTGTGGAATGACAAGTGGTAAAAGAACCAAAAGCCATATTTAAACCAGCCAGCCACGTCAAGGACTACAGCCTGTACATGGGGTGTGCAAATCAAATGCACATTCACCAGCATTTCCTGCACATTGATATTATTAAATGACATCTGAGGATGGCACATTCACAAGTCCTTTCAGGGGCCCAGACATTTCTGTGGTCAGACTTGATTATCAGTCAAGGTTTTGTATTAATGTCAAGAGAGATTTAACCTCTTAAATTGCATATTTAAGCTGTTTTATATTCTGGTTATGTATCATAAAACTTATCAGGTGTCACCAGGAATGCATATGGAGGTGTGCATCTTCACGTCTTCATGCCTGATGAAGGGCTTGGATCTGAAATATCACATATGGTGTCTTCAATAAAGTGGCTTTGGAGAAGCTTCTGGTGTGCTGACCTTGCTCTGTTTTTGTACTTCAGTCCCCAACGTCTCTTTCTTTTGTTTTTATTCTGAATTAAAAAAGACAAAGTGGACATGCACTGGTTGGGTGCTGGATCCAAAAAAACTCACATGAAAAAGCACAAAGAGATCTGCAAACCAAACATAGTTCCCTTCAAGGATTAAATTTGAAAATCAGTGACGCTTCGACTAGTACAACTCAGCGCCATACAGTTTGAAATGTCATTGTCTCGTAATGTCTATATTTATTCTAAATAAAGACATTAAAAAGCCCCAAAATGTAATACGCATGCATCTTGTTTATTCCCCTATGATGCACCCTCAATCAGACTTTAAACATTTGTATGATTTCAAAAGCCACATATTTCAACTTTGTAGTTGTAAGCCACAGGGATTCTCTTTGAAACAAGTATACTGAGTCAGTCATACTGAAGCACTTTCAAGTGGCAGCTCACATAACTGAACATGAGCCAAAGACAGGGCATTCGGCTCCTAAAAAACACACTCACACACATGCACCTACACTAACACAACTGACTTTTAGGAGTGCCTTACAATGCCAAATTATTTTGGGCTGACAGGTGCCAGGATGGTCTACATCAACATAGGTCCACTCTTCTCACTCAATCACACACACAAACATGCACGTATATACCCTCCTGCTGGTGAGTGAACAGCTTCAGACAAGCCAGAGCTGGACATGCCCAAAAGGCAGAGTCTGTTTCCTGTCACATATCAGCTGGCGGCAGACAGAGCAGTGTCTTTGCTTTGTGTGTGATTGTAAAGTGCATTTTTTGTTACTTTTTTATGTATTTATTGCAAAGAAATCTTCTTTGCAAATTTTAAAATGGTCATGACCATGTGTATTGCTGTTGGGTGAACAAGCATAGCCACAACTCAAACCCACTACACTGCTTATGTGAATGTATACTCGTGAATGTATACCTATTAAACACTATAACTGATAATGATAATAATAGGTCTTTTGTGTGTTCATTTATGTGTGAATTTTAAAGATATAAAGTACACCTTTGGGTACATTTGGTTATGTAAACAAGGCCTACTGTCTTTTGGGAGGAGAAAAGCACTTTTTGTTGTCCATTAGGGCACATTGAAAGACAGTGAGAAATAAAACGTTTAACTCATATCTTTGCAACATGCAGGTTTTTGTTGTAGAAAATCTCACTGAAAGTTGATCAGCAGCCTGGTTTCCTCTGTCCTGCTCCACATAATCATCCTCCACTTATTGGCAACATCATATGTCATGCTTATTTTTCTGTTACTATCTATGCTGCCAACCACAGATGGAAACTTGTGCATAAATAATTATAACCTTTCTCAGGCTGGATTAGATTTTGCATCTCTTTATATCATTAGTGTAGCAGTCAGTAAGAAAGCTGGTAGATGAAGTGTTGGGGGCACATGCATGTCACAGAACATGCCAGGGCAGCATAAAGGAGACACGAGGAGGCAGCAGCCTGCCCAGGACTGCTGGCACGGCAGCCAAGGGCGGGACCAAGACAGCATGGCACAAGTCAACCCCTGCCCCTCCTCCTCCCCCCTCTCTACCCACAGGCTGTGACAGGCGGCACGGGAACCCCTCGGCCCAGTGAGGGGTGGACGGCCATCTGACAACTCCCCACCTGCATGACCTTTACCATGCTTGACCCCCTGCAGGAGACAATCACCTCACAGCAAACAGCCCCATGGGAGATGTAGACACACAGCACAGTCAGGACGCACAAACAGACTGAGATGATGCACAGATGCACACACATATTGGCATGAAGTTAGACAGAAGGGCAGTTAGTCACAACACAACATTCAAACGTGTGTGATGAGTCATTCAAATCTGACCAGCTGCTTCAGAAGAAGGTTTCATGTTTTGTCAAATGCTGAACAAAGACAAAAAAGTGTCACATTTTGGGACTAGACAAGACATGTCAGAACTTCAAAATATACAAAACCTTCTTTTAGTACAGCTCAAATTTGTTTTAATACACTTGTGTTGATTTCATTTCAGATCTCCTTGGTGTATTTTTCTATTATTTGTTAACTTTAAAACACCTATCTTATAATAAAGACAGTCAAACTAATCTAAAATCAACCAAACTGAAAATCAGTGGTTCCTGACTATTTTTTCAATAAAATATCTAAACATTTCTAAACGAAATATATTTCCTTAAGTCATATGGAATGTCATGAGGTAATGTAAGAAGTCATTCAGTATTTTTAGATTATCAAATATGTTGAAGGTATTTAGAAAATCTGCTCAGTTGTTTTTAAATAAGAGCTCCAGAAATCCAAGTATTAAGTATTGAACAAATTTCTAGACCCCTACAAACCAAGATGATCAAAATCTATGAAGTGTTTGTTTTTTTGACTCCATTCCTTTTACAGTAAGCAATAATATATTCAAAGAAGACATCTTAATTATCTTAAAGGAAAATGTGATACTTGCCATGATCATGTCCATTTATAACCATATAGCTTTAGCCCACTTTATCTCATCATCTTGTAGCTACTTGTTGACAAAGCTGTTGTTGTGGGAAGCACTGAATCAGCTCTGAATGTTATTTCTTGAGAGTCTTTTTTCAATGGAAGTTTGCAGCCATGGTGATCTGAAAATTATAACAGATGACGTAACAATATGGGGAAATTAACTTACCTCACTGACACAATACCATAAATGCATATGAAAAATCTATGAACAAAATTAAAGAGGAAGCTGTAATTTTGCATTAAAAACTTTTACTTTTGAATCTTTTTTTTTCAATATACTATTTTGTTACATAAGGGATATATTGTCATGTGTATAGTATAGATATATATTGTGATGAACTCTTTTGTCACTTCTGTATTGTAGAATATATCATATTACTAGACTCTTGCTAACACTCACCTATAGTTGAAAAAAACTTTATAAAATCAATGGTAAATTGCAGAAATCTGTACATCATATATGTCAAATGAACAACAAACAATCAATGTGCTCTCGATTTTCTTTGTGATATTAAATTAAAAAGAAATATTTAAAATGAAAATAACATTACTGTGCAACAAATAACCAGTATTGGGCAGTAATTAGTTACTTGCAATAAACCACCAACAATGTTCCCTTTTTTAGTTACTATAAAAGGGATTTAAATTGTAAAAAAAAAAAAAAAAAAAGTAGTAATATTACAGTAACTAATCAAAATCCCTCTTGGTTACTTAGTTACTTTTTGCCCTTGGGTTGCTATCACCATGGTGTGTCCACAGAGGGACTGACAGAAAAATTCAACACAGCATGTAGGATGACAGGGTGAAGGTGAGCTGGGCTCTGAACAACTCAAGGCATTACCATTACTTTGGGACTGTGTCTGTGAAAGATACAAATTTATCCTAATTTGTTGTAAACCTTTATTATAAACCTGTTGTAGTTCACTTTTTGAAAAGTGAAAAGTAAGAAGTAACTTAAAAGTTTTGTAAAAGTTACTTTTGCTACTAACAGATTCAGTAATATATTTTTTAGTAATAATAATTAGTGATTTATTGTACTTTCTGAGTAAGTTGTCCACCACATCATTTAACAATATAAGTAGTAACAAAAGTTTCAACTGCAGCAAAAAAAAAAAGAAAAAATAACTAGAATACATGCTTTTCAGAGAAACATTTCTAAAGTTTTTTAACATCTGATTTATGAGGTTTTGATTTTTAATTTAGAATACTTTTTTTTTTTACTCTAACCCTTTAGAATTTTAAAATTGGGATAATTTTGTGAACGTTAAATTTTTGTAATTTTTTTTTTTTTGCTAATATTTTATGAATTAAATTTAATCTTAATTCTTGTGCTGAACAATAAAAATGGAAGAAACCAAGTTACACGCGTATTTAGTATTGTTGCATTTTTAACTCTTTCACTGAATCGGCATGATTGTGTGAACAGAGCAGTAGTATTAGTTCTCTTTATGTGGTTTGTTTGTTTTCCTTTTTTAACGACTCAGAAAAAAACGCTTACACTTCAGTTCAGTCGCGCTTACGTCATCATCAGGAGACGGGTGGCTCTCACTTCTTCAACGCTTCCTGAACGTTTGTCTGGCTGCAACAGAAAGTAAGTGCGCTTTATATTTTAACTCTAAAAGCTTAAAACTTTTCTACCTTGGGAGTCAGTGTGGCCAGATTCCATTATATTGTCCTTGTGTGGATTTTAAAGCGCTAAACGGAAGTAATGCCACTGAGGGCGCGCACTGTTAGTATCTGATGCTAATGTTAGCACACCAATCTGCCAAAGTAACTCAAGCTGCATCACCTGACAACACTGAATGGCGTTTTCTCTGTTTTCCTTGTAATAGATCACTTGTCCGGATGAAACGACCCCCCTTTCGAAGCAGCACAGTCCTTCAGCCCCGTTATCCCAGTGATGAATCCAGTGATTAGACGGAGACTTCCTCCGTCAGTGAGAAGTCTCCTTACAGACATCTCTCCGAAGCAGGAGTGGGCTGACACTGAGCCCGACACAGTGACCAAGGATGGGATTCTTCTCCCCTCTAGAGGAGCAGCCCCTGGGCAAGAGGAGCTTCTTTCACCAGCAAAGACACAGGAGGAGTCTTCAGCAGACAGCTGTAATATAAGGAGAAATGCTGTCTGCATGTTGTGCAAATGCAAGCCCTCTTGCTACACCTGCCCTCGCTGTAACTTGCAGTACTGCGGCTTGACTTGTTACAAGAGCCCAGATCATGCAGTGTGCTCTGAGGAATTTTACAAGGAGTCTGTCCTGCAGGAGCTGAAGAATATGGGGAAAACAGAGAGTGAGGGAAGAAGGAGAATGCAGGAGGTTCTCATGGGGCTCAGACAAAAGGCAGAGAGGACAGATGGAGGGATGGAAACTCTGTTGAAAGAAGCTGGAGTTTTGGCTGATGATGAAGAAGAATGTGAAAGAGCAGTAACAGAGAAAGTGCAGGCGATGGAGCTCCTATCCAGGTTAGCAGAGCTTCAGCAGTCTGGAGAAGGGAATGACACAGAGATTGAAACTATTTTGGGGAAACTTGAGGAGCTCAGTGGAGGGGATTTACTACCTGGAGTTGCAGATGAGGAAGCAGAAAATTCAGAGGGGGAGCTGGACTTGACTGATCACCTCTCAGGGCTGGATCTTGACAAACTATCAGAGGAGGAGCTTTGGGGACTTCTCAACAGTAAAGAGAGAGAGAAATTTATGGGACTGATGAAGGATGGAGCGTTTGGTGGTCTTGTCCCCCTGTGGGAGCCTTGGTGGGAGAAGCATAAGAGTGGAGGGAAAGCCCTGGTGGAGGTGCTTCAGGAGGAGGTAAATAAGTTGGAGGGAAAACATGCAGCAGCTGAGGATTTGTATGACACAAAAGTGGAGCAGAATAATAGCAAATCTGCTTCAAAGATGAAAAAGAGTAAAGGAGAAAAGAAAAAAGAAACAAGCAAGAGCAAGGGAGGTTCATCATTTCCCAATGTACCACCAATTTCTGCAAAAATACCAAAGTTGAGTTCTTTATGTGCAAATCCATCCCCCCTGGTTTGCTACAGTGTGGTCAATGCACTGCATGTCTACGCTTTCACCCTGTGCCTGTACAACAATGACACTGATTCACTGATGTTTGAGTTCTGTGACATGATTCTTGCTCTCTCTGAGGCACTGAACTCCAACAAGGTTTTCAACTCTCTCCAGGAGGCCATAGAAAGCGGAGAAACTCTTATTTTGGGTGGAGGTTACCTGGACAAGGAGGATCCTCTGGCTCCACAGAGGGCGGTGGAAGCAGTTGCTCATATCTTGACTGGCAGAGACCATGAAGATGCTTCAGGATACTGCCTGGCAGCCTTCAGTCAGCTTCGCTCGGTGTTCTCAAAGGCCAGATCTGCTCTGTCCAAAGAGGGAGAGGATGGGGCGAAAAGGCAGAAGTACTTTCTGGCAAGCAAGAAGTGTGAATTCTTTCAAGCTTGGGTGCTGGATAATGAACACAGGACTCGTTCACTAGCTATTGAATCATGGAGTGAATACAGTAGAAGAGAGAGTGTGAGGGGCAGCATGGAGAAAGAAAGGAGTATAGTTGAGCAGAAGATGAAGGAAGAGAGGAGCAAACAGAACAGAAGCTTAATTCAGGAATTGAGCTGATATTTTTACACCTAATGTTTATAAAAGTTGATCATGTAATAAAAATAATTGAAATCTTGGCTATCCTCTCCTTCATTAAAATTCAACTTCCTTAATTATATTAGAGCCCTGGCCTTTATGAACCATATTTCACAGTATTTCACGTTATTTTAGCAGTAGAGTTGTTTTTATTTTGTTGTTACATGGTACAAGAAGAGTTGCAATGATTAAATAATTGTATGCAGTTCTTTCTTTATTAGAGAAGCCCAGGAGATCATGTATTAGTTTGTTCTATTCAACCCTTTTTTCTTGGAAAAAATGAGGAAATATCTTTTTTTATTTAAATTTGGACGTAATCATGCTGGTTTTCATAAAACAATTTGATTTATTTAATTTAAATTATTTTCCTTGGGAAATTAACATATTGGAAAGCCAGGTGTTGTTTGCCACGGATGACCAGATAGACTTGAGATCTTGAGAAAGCAGCAGAAACTGATTTTATCTCCCCAGAAAGCAGAAGAAAATAAATGCAAATCCCTTTTCGGCCTTCTGAACTTTGTGCCCTCTGAATTAAGTTGTAAATTCACTTCCAATCAAGAAATGGTAGTGTTTTGAAACTTTATAATGCAAGTCAAAGACACTGCCTTAAACCTAAGTTTGGCTGTTTAGGTTATTGCTCATACATTCAAAGTAGATAAAAGCTAAACATGAACCTGGTTTCACACACAAAAACACATTTGAAAGGTTTGGGGGCTAAGATTCAACAGCATAGACTTCCTCAGCTGAAATGGGTTTTTTTTCCACAAAGAGATAGAACTCGATCTTTATTTACAAGTATAGAAGATGACCAAGAGACACAATTTAAAGCTTTAAAATAGTGCTGTTTCCCAGGTCAAGATAATAACATACTCTCTAGTTCTTAAAACAGAAAGTACTCCTTTTTGTTTAGAAATAGAAAAAAGCATTATCATGAGACAATGTGATAAAGTATAGAAATAAAATTTTGTTCTGTTTTTACTGTGGTGTCATGTTCATTATTTGTGATCTTTGTCTTGTAAAGTGTAAAATTGAATCCCAGTATTTTATAATGGTATATGAGGATTTCTTTTACAAGCAGCTATTTTATTTTAAGCTTTATTATAAACTTTGTAAATCAGTGTCTTGTAAATGGGGGCTGGTCATATAAGACTATTCTTCTTTCTGCTGTTTTTCATTCAATATATGATTTTTTATTTATGTATTTAATTGTCTGTCTTTGACCATTGAATGAGATCAAGATTACGAACCAACATGTAGCCCCATCTCCACTTAATAAGGCCCACAAGCCATTTTCAAATATTAATAAGCATGAAGAAAATAAATTACGAACTCTACAGTGAGCAAAAAATGACAATATCTGCTGCAAAGGATGCCAACCTGAGCTGCCTCAAAATGAATAAACAAGCAACACACTGCCCAAAGGGAAAAAAAAAGATGCAAGCAAAACATAAATATAACTACAATTTACTAATAAAACTGGTGTATGCTCTGATCTTTCCCAATCATCAGTATGCTTAAAACCCTTTATGGAGCTTTTTTAAAACATAAAAACGACAAAGAAGAAAAAAAAACGTGATTTTCTGATAAATGCAATTTAGCCCACTGAATTATGTAAAGGCTTGAACTTTACTAAAGAACTTACTTTAATTCTATGTCTAGTCAACTAAATAAAGTACCACAATTTCCATTTGATAAAACAAACACTGGTATGACAAATTCTGAATAAAACTATGTGTATTTGTCTTTATAGAGCATAAGCAGTAATTAACTGTCAAAGCACTTGTATGGAGTGCTGCTGAAAACATGTTAAAAACAATGTTTAAAGGTGAGATAAAGAGAAAAGTCTTCATTTCTTTAGGACTAAAGACTTTTAAAACACTGGCGAAATTATGGACATCAGCATTTTTATTATAGTATTGTCTCTTACCAGCTACATTGAATTTGATACAAGCAGCTCGTGGTCTGTGAATCACATCCACAGCGTTCACGAGTTCGCGTGTGCTTTCTGTGCTCTCGCGTTATCTTCTTTGGTCACGTGGTGCGGATGCCCTTCCACAGTGCGACAGAAACATGGCTGCGCTCTTGAGATCAGCCCGGTTACTTAAGTTTTCGCCCTCGGGCTTGCTCCAGATAACTGGCACCAAAAGAACCGGACCTGCAGTCGGTCGGCTGTACAGCGGAGCTGTCGGCGGCAGGAAAAGCGGAGTTTGTGCCCGACAGATCAGCCGAACCACAGAAAATGTGTGCAGGTATCTTCACTGTTAGCTGATGTAGCTGTGATCCACGCGTGAGGCAGAGATGTCATTGAGGGTCAATGACAGCCAGGGAGAGATAAATACACACTGAAATGTCACACACTTAGTTGTCTTACATAAATGCTGCCATGTAAAAATAGAGGATACTGCAGAGTTAGCTTCCTAGCTTGATTGGCAAAGATGGCTCCCGTTTACACAAGGTGATGATCACACGTTGTGTAACTACACCATGCTCACAGAGAAGGCCAGTGCTAATGACTCATTTATCGCATCAAAGCTGATCATTTTTTGTGAAACAGATAACATCTAGTGTTATCACTGTGTATTTATGTATTGAAATCTGAGGCTCCTGCTAACTTAAAGCCAAAGGCCAAAAGGGACTGTCCATCAGCCCAGTCATACATCACTTTGTTACTTAGCTTAAATTAATCTTTTTATTACGAAGGACATTTGCATTACTTAGTGTAGTAGGTGATGGATAAGTGCCAAGTGTTACTCTGCTGGAGAGTTTTTTCTCAAGGTCAAAAACAGGAAGAACATCCTGAGATGTATCTAGGTACTGCCCATGAACAGCTGAGCACTAACCACCATATCAGTAGCAGTAAATACAACCCTAAGAAAGTAATGTCTGAAAATAGTAGATGTGATTGTTACTGATATTAACTGCTGATGCATCTAGTCATATCACAATGAAGCTTAAAGAGTTATTGCCTATCTGTACTTTATAGCTACCCATTCTTTTGTTTTATTACAGCAGAGCACAGGTTAAGTTTTCTACCTCTATATTGTAAAACAAAACAAAACAGAGGGGGTTGCCAACAGACAAGCAAAACACTGTAAATGTTCACCGAGCAGTGTTTAATCACCCTAATGCAGCTTTTTTGTAAATCTTACTCACACCTAAAAGTCAGATAATTCCATGAGGCTCTTGGTCCTATAGCAGTGTATGTATTCCAGCTTCAATGATGTTTAATTTCTTCCAGAGGTAAAACTGATCAAAATTACTGTGGCTGCTGTATTTACTTTTAATATAAACTCCCACAGTCCAACTTCAAAATACAAGGCTATCCCTTTAAGAGACACAAGTACGTTTTACTACAGGAGAAGCAGTGTTATTGACAATAATAAAAAAAAATACTCGGCAGCATCAGTATTAATAACAACCTAAGTGAGTTTGATTTTATCTACCATTAGATATTGTAAAAATTAAATAATTTGCATCCCTACTTTTTAAATGTGTATTCTGTTGTGCATTAAACTCAACTTTTACTATACTAGTGGTTGGGATGGAAATTTAGAACCAGTTCCATTTAAGTACCTGTTCTAAAAAGATTGAGGAGCTGGTGTCATTTACCACTTTGCTCAATAATTCCCTTATCAATTCCTCTCACTTGGTATTGGCATGAGCTTTCCAAAACGATGTCTTCACACAATTGTGAGAGGCAGTCAGTAGAAATGTCTGCAAGGAGGAAATCATGGCCAACATGAGACAGAAGCAGTCCTAAATATGGCTGCATCATGGTATCAAAAAACAGGAGTGCTTTGTGTTTGATGCTGTTGACACAGAGAGCCTGTGTAAGCCTATATTTTTCCCCCACAAAAAAATCTCATCTCTGATAAGGGAATCAATAAGAATTGGACTGATAAGCAGAATTAATAATGACAGTTTCTTCACTGAATTCTCTTCATTTACCACCCATATCAAGGAGTAATGGCAGTTAAAAGCACTAAATGTTTTACACGCACCCACAGTAGAATGACACAATTAACCATTTCCCTCTTTCTAAATTAATGTCTTTTCCCCCTCTGTCCATCTTTGCCATCTCTTCTATCTTTGTTAAATTTTTTACAGTCGTCTGTGGCCATATACAGTCGGAGGTGTTCATAACTATGCCACGGCCTCAGAGCAGAAAGATGAGACCGGTGCAGCTGTGCGAACCAAGCAGATGCAGCAGTTTGACTGGGCTCTGTCCAAACTAGACAGTTCTGTGAGGAGGACCGGTCGCATCACCAAGACGCTGCTGCTACGCATCTTCCATGACATCTGCAGGGCAGGTAGGCAGGCACAGACGTGATCAAGGAATTTAGTTGCATTGCTGATAGCCCTGAAATAAATTTGCTCTAGATCTCTGCCCTTTATTGAATGTCTCACAGTTACATAAATATATGGCTGTATTTATTTTTCAAATACAAATGATTGAGAAAGAGTAAAGGGGAACAATATACAAGAGGAAAGAGGACAGTGCAGTACATTAGGAAAGATTTTTGAAAGCTCTAGCTTCCATTACCGTAGGAGTGTCCTGTGGTATTCCAAATTGTAGTGCTCAATGTCTGATGCATACAGAAGAGGAAGTTTTTTTTGTTCTTTTGGTTGTCTGTTATGTCCACTTTCAGGTTGTTTGGATCCCTTAATTGTGTCTTACAGATGAGCAAATTTATACAAATTGCAAATGAGGATAACAGTCCCATCTGTCTGCTTGCAGCAGCAAGGGATGCTCTAAGATAGCTAAGCTATCAGCTAAACAGAAACTTGTGTTTGAATCCTGCTACTTAACCTTGAAACTATAGTTATAAGTATATGATTGAACAGTCATATGCCTATGACAGTTAAATTTTAAAGACAATAAGAGTTGGTCAAAGTAACACACACACACAAGAAAGTTATAACATTAGATACATAATGAAGAATAAGCTGACCCTTTGTCAAGTCCCAGTCTTTCCAAGAAGTGATCTATCATCAGACCACACCCTCCTAGGTTACTGTTGCTGATCTGATGCCATCAGGCTTTTTGTTAATAAAAACAATAGAAAAAAACCCACTTTATATTATTGTTATTTTTTCAATGTCTTACTTAACTTGTCTCAATAGTTATTTCTAAGTTAATTAAAACTTAGAATGTTGTTATTACTTGAAATTACCAGATCATCACATATTGTCATTACTTGAAATAAATCTGCTTACTAAAGCATTTGTATATTTCACTCGGTTGAAATAAAAGTATTGTATTTCAATCCAAATTAGATTTTTTTCCTAATGAGCCTTCAGTTTATTTGGTAGTGTTAAGTTTTTTTTCCCAGATTATGATGAGGGTATCCCAAGCTGCTGTTGCAAACACCTTTTAACTACATAAAGTAACAAAATAAGCTCACAGTTTGCTGTCACTTAATAAAAAACCTAACTAAGGCTGGTGTTTGTCTAACTGAAGTACATCAGCAATAGTGGCTGGGGGCTCTCTGGCTGGGGGCTGTCTGATTGGCGGCTCAACCAATCAGAGGGCTAACAAACGGCATCCTGTGTGCATTATTATGAAATTACCATAGAGTTCTGCTTATATCAAATCAGTTGACTTATTACCAAACTGTTGTTGTCTTGTCATATTCCTCATGTTTTTCATTTGTCCTCACCTCCTCCTCTTGCACATTTGCAGGTTATCCCAGTGGTAACCAGGCCTTGTTACTGCTGCGTAGCTGCGGCTCCCTGCTGCCCGAGGTGCCCCTGCAGGAGCGCAGTGATCTGGCCCACCGTATTTGGGAGAAGCTGCAGGAGTTGGGTAGGAGGCTTTAACTGCAGCTAAACTGATCAGATTTATTTGCCTTAAAAAATTCTCATGTTTTTTTTTCTGTCTTACCTTTAAAATGTTAAATCATTATTTTACAATTCTAAACCCACATGTTAAGTGTTGGTATACAAGGAGTGTGACTGATATGTGTAATATTTTGAGTTTTTGTGGGGAGTCAGTGATGTTGATGTTATCCGTTGGTACATCATCCTCCTCAGGTGCTCAGTATGATGTCAGTCACTACAATGCCTTGCTGAAAGTTTATCTACAGAATGAGCTCAAGTTCTCCCCCACAGACTTCCTGGCTAAGATGGAAGCAGCTAATATTCAGCCCAACAGAGTAAGTGATTTGATAAAGGGTACCATACTATAGCTGAACACATGGTCAGATTTTAATTGCTTTTACTTATCCTCAATTGCTGTACATCCCAATAAAGTTTTAGTTTATACACGCATTTTATTGCCATTGATGATTCAAATTGATAATTCATATCAAGGCTTTGAGCTAACTATCATATTCACACCATTTTTTAACAAACTCTAAACTTTTTATTGCTTTGACCACTGTTTTTATTGACTATCATTTTTCTGACAGGTAACCTACCAGAGACTGATTGCAGCATACTGCCAAACTGGAAACATTGAGGGAGCCAGGTTTGCATACTCCCTAATTTGCTTTTAATAAACCAAACAAAAAAATAAGTTATTTCTTTAGTGGCTAGTTCTACTGTTTGACACATGAATTTGCTAAAAAAAAAAAAACATAATTTTTGCTTAGTATATACATTACATGCTTCACCATATATTTATTTTTCTACATAATAACCCTTCAGGACCTGTTTCAACAGACAAACTCTGAATCCATTTACTCAAAATGGTACACTGAGTTTTAGTTCCACAAAAACTGTTTTGAGCTTGTTAAGTAATCTCTAAATCGGTAAGCCCATTACTTTAGCACAAGTGCCACAACTACAAAAGTGACATGATAAAGTAGGCTCTGATTTTATGTTTCACCACAGCAACAGGTTGAAACAGAAAGTTGTTGCTCTGTACACCTCTAAAACTAGAAATCCTCATGTGGACATTGAGCAAGTTCAAGTATTTCAAGTAACACTGCTGCAGCACTAAAGGGAACAAGACAGTGCTTATTAGTGCAACATATAGAAAAGGAAATTTTAAAATAAATGTCGTGACATTGCAGGAATTCTGTTGTAAATTATGAGAAGGAAGTAAAATGTTTATGGAATTTAAGTTAAAATATATGCCAGATTAAAGAAATAAATTACAAGTGTAAAGTTATAATTTTGGTTCATTGATATTATTTTAAGAGTAAAATATAGTATATTTTGTTGGCTTAAGGCCTGTGTAGCCTTTACGCTTGATTTAAATAATATGCACACAGGACATGACCACATTCTACCAAAATCAACAGTTGCTCTAAATAAACTAACTTTGTTTTTTATGACAATAACTTAAATAATACAAATAATTGACATTCAGGATTTTAATCAGATGCCATCTAGCAGGAAAATGTGATTTGAAAGAAGCTCAAAATAAAAGTCATAAGCCCAATATTCTTGTATCTAAATAAACACACTATTTCCTTTATAGTGCCCAATTTTTTAAGGCCTGATAACTTCCCAAGTAAGAAAGAACACACTTCCTGTTACGTTTAGAAGACATTGGAATTCTTTAAGAATGATGAAATGGATAACAGCACACATTATTGTTGGTAAA
Organism: Cetoscarus ocellatus; assembly: GCA_037902135.1. Taxonomy (NCBI): domain Eukaryota; kingdom Metazoa; phylum Chordata; class Actinopteri; order Labriformes; family Labridae; genus Cetoscarus; species Cetoscarus ocellatus. The sequence continues at coordinate 917,405 of JBAMNC010000033.1, read as the reverse complement.
TGCTCCATCCAGGTGAAGTTCACAGACTGATGACCTGTTCACATTCAAGTTACCTCATTGTTCAGACAGGCTTGAGTTAGTCCTCTTTCATGGGTTTGAATGACCTCCTCCTCTGAACGAGAAAACCAAGGGTTTCCCTCATTTCAGAGTTAAAAAACTCAGAGTTTGACTAACGCACTTCTTGAAACAGGCCTCAGAAGATTGCAACTTTAAATTTAACTCAAGAATAATGTTTATTTCCTCTAAGTTATCCGACACCTTGCCTTTTAGATTGATTTTTTAAAAAACTCTCTTCTGTTTTCTTAGCACCATATTGGGTTTCATGAAAAGCAAAGATTTACCGATCACTGATGCAGTTTTCAACTCCCTGGTGACAGGCCATGCTCGTGCAGGGTGAGTTTTACTGCTTTTGACCTAACAGAATGAAACAGATTATAAGACACGTTAAACCACAGCAAATTAATGTTTTACCGGCTGTGATTTGTCTCTCTGCAGGGATATAGCGAGTGCAAAGAACATCTTGCCTGTGATGCAGGGAGCAGGAATTGAACCAGGCCCTGACACTTACGTATCCCTGCTGAATGCCTATGCTGAGAAGGGAGACATAGAAAGTCTGAAGAAGGTGTGCTTGATCATTCCATTCATTGTTTTTTCTTTTTTTCCTTTCCCTCTTAAACTCGCTCTTACCTTGTCATTGTATCCTGTCTTTCTCCTGCTCTGTCTCTCTCTCTGTCAGACAATGGAGGAGGCAGAGGCAGCGGACTGCAGTCTGATGGACAGGGACATCATGCAAGTCATTTACACTCTGGCCAAGGCTGGACACAAGCAGCACATCTCAGAGATGATTGAGCGCCTAAGACATGAGAGGGGCTATATTCCAGGTATATGTGCACACGCGTACACACATACTGTATACCTCTACGGTTCTGTAGCCTTCAACAGCAATAAAACAGAATACAGCCCAGTGTCTGTCCAAAGCATGGTTCACTGTGCATTTATGCAAAAGTACCACAAAGAAGCTTTGCCATCATTTCACCTCAAGAAATTCACATTTATTCTCCAAGGACGTAATGTGGGTCAATTCACCCTGATGACTCGGATTCCCCAGGAGACAGAGCAAATGTAGAGTCAACTCATCCCTCCATTCTTGGAGGTGAAACAGCACTGTCTTAAAACAGCAGTGTGAATGGGGTTGGCGATGGAAAGACACTCAAGACTTATTCACAGTGTCATTTGAAGGCTTGATATTTATGCCACTATATTGTCTCATCTTCACTTTGAATGTTATGAGGGCATAAAGGAGGGGCAAAGTGATCCCCCCTCTGTGCTGTTGGGAGATGGTAACACTGGTGTTGGAAAGATTTGAATGGCAAAGCCAGCGAGGGATTTCGTAGGATTACACCACTCCACTCTGTAGAAGGAAGAGTATGATAAGTGCACTTGCACGTGTTGTTTTATGTCAAAGTCACACCGCCAACTTCTGGCCTGGCATGTCTACGAAATAGAGTTGGTCCCTTGAGTGGATCCATTAGTCATCAAAACATTTCATTTGACCACAGACCTTTTTTGAAAACAAAAATGATGAAATGTTCTGCTTGCAGTGGACTCTTGTGTAAAAAAAAAAACCTTGCCTTTGTGTGTATGTGGAGCTCTCACTGAGCTGTGTTCTCTAACACCTGCACATTAGCATAATGGTTTAAGAGACACCAATACTTCTCCTTGAGTCTATGTGCATGTTTTCAGGTGTAATAACATCAGAGCTTTGTGACAGTGCTGTTGTAGGAAACTGTCAGGGGATTTAGGATGACTCTTGTCATAGTTTGTCTCATTTAATATTAAGCCTAGTATAGTAAGTTTTAATTTATTTACAATATTTGCTTTATTCTTAGTGGAGGAAGTACTAAAGAATATTCATATTCAGTCTCAAATTTGTCAATGGTGAGCACTAAAGAAGTCAGATTCTTAAAGCAGACTTCAAGGGTTCTCTTTACATTTAATTTCTTTGAACAATATGCCTTTACCTTCTTCAATGATAGCTATATTGAAGAAATAGAATCAGCATTGATAAGTTTGTGCTTTGTTAAGATGTAATACGAGGAATGTTATTTTCAGATTTTTAAGGCCACATTAGTCTAAAAACGAAGAATTGGTGTATTTTATAATAGACTTAAGCCTCAAACATTGGCTTTAGGTGCTTGTGTATAAACTGTATTTTGAAAATGAACTTTTGAGCTATATGATTTATTTTTTATGTCATTATCAGCTCGCAGCATTTTAAAATGATTTCTCCAATGTGTGTTATAATTTGTGATCATAATGTTTGCGAGCCAACGTGTAAATCTATTATTCAGTTCATGAAAGCTATATTTGTAAAGCTTTTCTTCTCAACATGGGCTTCAATCATTTTTCATATTCATGTATTGATACAAATGGGCTTAATCAACATTTCGGTTCTTCTTGTAGATGCCATGAATTTGTGTCTGAGCCTCATCACTCAAGGCCTGGAGGACACGGCTTTCTGCATCCTGAAAACTTTTCCCCCACTGCAGTCTGACAGCCTCAACACCGAGTCTGCCAACCTAGGCAACTTCTTCCTCAGACACTGCGTCAACATTGGCACGGTACTCTGACAAATCTAATGACCAATCATTTCCCCCAAGATTTTACATTTAACAGTTAAAAGAATCTTAGTTCTTGCAGTATTTCAAAGACTCCAAACTTTTTACTTCAAGTTTGCATTGTATTTGAAGGTTAAATTCACATGCTCATTTTTTCTTTTTTTGTTGTTTGACTCAGCCTCTGGAGAAGCTAGGAAGCTTTTGCAAAGAGCTGCAGGATACAAATATGCATACTTCTCCACTCACCTTTACTCTCTCCTGTGCTCTGGAGGCCAAGAAGACTGGTACATTATACATTTTAATATTTAATAATTTACAGACTGAATATCCATCCCTCTTAAAAAGTGTATTTAACTGCACATCTTTGAGAATTTGTTTGTTACAATTTTTCATTTATTTTTGCAGAGATGTCTTTTGAGCTGATGAAGATGTTGAAGGAACAGGACTTTCCCATAAGGCCACACTACTTTTGGCCCCTCCTCACTCAGCATGTGAAGGACAGCAACACAGCTGGTATGAACACAAACACACATGTAGACCTAAGGCGAATCTCTTAACATTAGCTCTGCATCTTAACTAATGGCTTAATTTCAAATGTGATCATTTTGTAGACTTTTTAACTCTCTATCCTGTGGCAGCAGGGTTTTGCAGCTAAAGCACAATCTTCCTCTGCCACTGGACTTGAACAAAATATTTTTTTTACTGCAGATACTACATCCAGGCATTACGACTACTCGAACAAAACACATTATACAGCCCTTTCTCATAAATATTTCCACCTCATGCTTAAACTTTTGCTTAGAGAAGAGTACCTTTAGCAAGAACTCTGGAGGTTTAACTGGCGTGAGAAGCTTGTCATAGCATCCTAAAGCCTCCACATGTGAACAGTCATGTGTATGTGAGAATGGGAAAAAAATGCACCCCCCTGCTGTTTGTGCATTCAGAAAAATAGAACGGCTTGTTTTTGGTGAGCATGATATTTGCAGATTACATGTGTTATTTTTCAGTGTAGAGGATTATGACTCCCTCAGTCCTGTGTAGCAGAAAGAGCTTTTAAAGGAGTGTTTCTCTCAAATATTAATGCCCCACAGAGTGGTCCTACTGGGACAGGTTTCACTGGGCTGGGGCAGTCAAGGGCAAAGAGGTCTGATCCCTGCGTGAGAGAGCCGGAGCAGGAGAGGATGAAACAACACATGCGGACACACTTACACACAAGCACACACACACACATGCTGGTTTCTCTGGAGAGCTCTAGGAATAGATTTAAAGTTGAGAACTTTTGAACAGACGAGCTTTGGACCAAAAAGAAAGTCTGACTTTCAAAAGTGTGCTCAGACATGAATGTCATGGTTTTTTTGGCTGATCTTAAGATCTGGCCTCCTGTTTTCTCCAGGTTTTAAATCTGCAGTACATTTTTGTTTTACCTTTGCCCAGTGAAGGGGGCATCCAAAGGCTCAGTAGCCTGAAGCACTCCCCTTTTGCAAATCCAAACACACACGCAGGAGTGCAAATACAGGCCTGAAGCAGAGGGACCAGAGGTCATTTTGCTCCAGTGACTGCTCTCACACAACTCCACAAAGCAAACTTAGTTTTCTGCCAGGTTTCCCTTAAATCTCACTGTTGTGTTGCCCTTTTTCCAAACCAAGAACCAGTCAACCCATAAATCAACAGATTAATAAATTCTTCTTGGGTCTCTTACACCACCTTAATGACCCATTTATGTTAACAGACCTTGCTATATTCAAGGGATTTAATAAAGGAAGACTTTTTTGCATCTTAGACACTCATTTCCACATTTGTTTAAAAGCTCACATTTACTGACCAGTATGCTCTGTAACATGATTGACTCATGAGGAATAAAACAGGACATTTAACCCATGGTCCGATACATCCCTTTGTTTTGATATCACAGTTTATCAACTCTGTTTAGTTTTGACAGCCTGCGCCATTGGAGTTTTTTTGGGGGGTATTTCGTTCAAAAGCTGCAGTTTTTATAGTTTAAAGCAAAAGAAAAAATGCAATTTTGGGGTGTATTTTATAATGAAAGGTAAATAAATGACCATGTATTTAAAAAAAAAAAAACTTTTAAAGGCCAATGCACTTCTTAACCCTCTCACTTCTCAACTGGAGAATCTATTTTAGATTGCTGGAAAAATAAATAAATTTCACCACCAAGTATCTGAAAATGTTTAAATTTCTCTTTAAAGATGTATTGTCTTTTTCTAGAGGTTTTATTTGTGATGGGGCAGAACAACTAATCACAATTTCACTGCCCCACTTCAATTTTCAAATTGAGGAGATGCAGTATTAATTTTTGGTGAAATATGTGTCAAAATACCAAGTATTTGGCAGGGGAAATCTGGTCTTCATGTCATACACTGTTAAAAAAAAATTGATTCAGAAATTATCAATCATTTAAATGATATTTCATTAGTTATGTTATTATATTTTCAACAAAGAGGAGAATAACAAACTGTTCCTTTGTCACTACAAATACTACCAAAATTCTAATATATGTCAAAATAATTGCTATTCAGTAATTTTCCCACCTCCTTCAGCACTGATTTGAACATGATTACATGTTATTTATTCACCTCATAGTCATTTGTCCAAGCTGATTTTAAACAAATCATAATGGCCCCATACGTCAGATCATTTAGTTAGTCAAGTCAATTTATCTTTGTTTTGCACACTATTGACATCAACAGAACTGGTCAAGTGTATAAAGGGAGTGTTTATTACTCTAAAAATTCAGAAACAGGAATAAACTGTATTGCTGGATGAAATGATAAGAAGTTTTGTTCTTCTGTATTTCTACAGGAGGTATTTGAAAAAGTTGATCTTTGTTCCAAAAGGGGATTAAATACTGGCACATTTAGCTCTATCTAATGAGTCGTGTAAAGTGACAATAAGTGCATTGTTTCGATACTGGTGGTCCATTTGGAAAGACGCTTCATTATCAATCCGGAGATCAAGCCATGGCTTGAGCAAGACGAATAACTCCAAACTACTCCCACTGCTGTGTCACTGGTGTTTGGGTATGAAGGAATATGATGTGGTAGGTAATACTGAGGGAAGACTTACACAGAAATTGTCACCAAAATCATTGTGTGGATGAGAGTGTGACTGTGGTGTACAAGCACTTTTAGTATGTAGATAAACTGAAAAAGCACTATAAAAGCTTACGCTTATTTACCAAACTGGACTAAAAAGCTAGGGATGGGAATCAAGAGGAGGTTCCAGCTGAGAATCACTAAAACCTGGCTAGAGGTTTTGATATAATTTGCCCTCATGCTTGAAACTGTCCTTGTCATTGTCCTCCAATTTGCATGCCTTGCAAAACAATGATGTTGCACTCTTACTAGAGGCAGTCAGCACAAATGGCAATGGAGGAGTTGAGGAAGTAACCATGGACAAAGAGACAGAATTGGTCTAAAGTGTGAGTTAATTTTCAACAACTGTATGTCAGCAGCACTTATCTGTGTGATTTTAAAGTAGAGTGCATTCATTAGTTACATTCTGTACATTTGTCACCGCAGCCTGGTTTTGAATGTGAGTGCTGTGTGTTTGACATTGTTTACACAGAAAACCTGTGTAGACTCAGAAAATCCATAGATATCGATAAAGGATTGTATCAATAAAAAGACTCTGTAGTGGCAGTTAACAGTGAAGGCTCATCAATCCCCATCCCTAGTCAAGACAGTTCCTTTTATACGAAGAACTCAGCATGTGTCAATCAGAACAACAGTGGCACTGATAAGTTGTTCCTCTTTGTCTTCCTCTTTAAACAGTGAAATATCTCAGCATGAGCTTTTTAGCAAGATTTTTCTCTTCCCAATTTGTTTTTCTGCTGTAGAAAAAAGTTAGTTTCTCTCTCACTTGTTTTTTTCATCAAAGATCTTTAGCGGTAAATCATCTCAGTGACAGGTAGCCGGCGTTAGGAGCCATGTCAGAACTCACATCTCATTTCCAACGCACGCTGTCAGATGTGCTCAGTAGCGATTTTGGCTTTTAAGTGCTTTATTTATGCTGAGCTCTGGCTCTCTCTTTGGGGTTTTTTAAAGCGATTAATAAATGATGCATTTTGCCCCTGTCAGTTAATTGACGGCATTTGAGCTGGCAGGACGGAGAGGCTGGTTAGACCAGTGCGGCGACGGCGCAGATTGACTTCTGTGTGCGGTCCAGACATATTCTTAGTTTGATGGTGAGATGCTTCAGCGCCCGGCCTGGCAGCATGAAGAAGAGGATTAGACATGTGTTTAAACATGCACAACCACACACACACACACACACACACACCCCTATAGACACTAGCTCTTGTGTCGATTCTTTAACCGCAAAGAGTCAGAAACACACAAATACGTCAGACAGCATCCATTTAGTTCTCACAGTGTGGAAAGAAAGTTCTTTTTTGCTCACACTTGCTTGTTTCCAATGCTGTTAGCCTTAACCCTCATGAATCATGCAGCCTCTCTTTTTTCCCTCCCTCATTGGCTGCAGGAGGTGTGTGTGTGAGGGGAGGGCAGGGGAGGATTTCGGGGGGCCAGTGCAGGTGATGTGACTGATGCAGAGTGACTTGATTTCATGTAAATGCAAGCGCTCTGAGGGAATTCACTTTGGATTACGCGCCCCACTGTGCACGGCCCATGAAATATTAAGCGCCGTGTCACTTTTTGTCCACAGGTGTCACTAGCGGGCAGAGAGGGGCCGGAGCCGGTAGAGTAGGAGGAGAACAACTGGGGGAAGGGAGGAGGAGGGGGAGAGAGGGGATGGAGAAAAAAAATCTCTTTGCCTTTTGATGAGGTGTGGATTTGGCGGGTTTAGCGGAAACATATGCTGGCCTATACTTCCCACCTGCCGCTAGCTAGTCACCGCTTGTCAGTCCACGGATGCAGCCCACTCTTATCACTTCTGACAAGAAAAAAAAGAAGAGAGAGAGGGAGGGTAAAGTGCAGAGGAGTGGAGTGGAGTGTGTGTGTAGCCTTGATCGTTTTGGGTTACGAAAGATTTAAAGCACTGGTTGAGTCTTCTGCCCTCACTTTAAAGGCACGACATGTTGTATTTTCAACTGAAATATCGTAATTAATCAAATATGACTACTTTGTATTATATATTTATTTTAGTTAAGTGCTTACAAAAACCTTAAATTTTAAAAACAGTTTTCAAAGCCAAAGAAATTCCAACTTAGTTTGAATAAGAGTTGCACAATATCAGATCATCACTGATATCTATGATGCAGATATCATAGAAGTCATGATCGCTGATACAATTATCAGAATTTTTTGTTGATAGCACAAAGCCCCCACCTTAATAAAATCGATCTGTTCCTGTAATGGTCTTTCTGTTTGTTAGAAACAGAATTAAAACAAGAAAAACAATCTTCTTTCTTTAATAAATAATGGTGTGGATTTATCAAAGTGGACTTTTAGTGATAATGAGCTAAACCATTATGGTACATGTGTACGTTCATCTGTAAATATTAGCAAAAATGTTCATATCTGCCGAAATAAATAACCAACTTTTTGGGCAATTATCTGCCGATACCAATGTTGCTGTTATATTATCTCTAGTTTGAGTAGTTGTGGTAACTGCCAAGACAGAGCTGCCACTGCGAGGTATGCCATGTTGGAAACACTAGATGTTTTGGCAAAACTGCTATAGTATACAGCAGATGTAGGAACTGTTACTGGAAGCTGACATTTTTTTTTATCTAATTCATTCTCCAGTGTTTCAGTAGACCCTTAAAATGTCTTTGGAAGTCTTTTTTTTTTTTAAATATGAGGTGTTAAGTGTGTCAAAAATTAGTTTTTGTACTTTTTGAGAAATCTTAAATTTTGAAATGGTGCTTGAACTGAGGTACATGTTAAAGGTTACATATCATGCAGAATACACTTTTCTGTGGTTTTTATACACAGTATAAACATGGTGTGCCCCCCAGCATGATAAATATCCCTTCTTTCCTTTTCCTTGCACCAATATGCTTGAAAACTTAATTCCTATGATGTCATTAAGGGATATGCTAGAAGTGCTAACTGCTGAAGTATATTCATTATTGCAAATATTCAGTAAAAACTACTCATTTTTAATAATTGTTTTCAAAACATTGAGACCTATTCTTCAGTTAGAGCAAGCCATGTTTTAATTTAGTCTTCCAAATTTTCCATTTGAGGCTCAGTAGAGTTCATTGTTTAAACAAGAGCCAAGCATCACCTTGTTAAAGCAAAAAAGAAGCATCTGAGGATAAAATTGCGTCTCTTCTTGCTTTACAAAATGGAAATGTTCTTCTGTTTTCAAACAACAAGCGGTCATTGCCTTGCAGCAAACAAAGTCCACCTTCAGAGAGTCACAGACACTGAGAGATCTAGAGACAGATGGTGTTGGAGGCAAAAGAAAAGGAGAAGTGACAGGTACTCATGTCCAAGGACAGAGGAGGAGATGACAGCGACCGGTTCACTCCACTCCTCTTTTCCTCTCTTTTCCTCTGTCCTCACTTCTCGTGTATGACAGTTAACCTGCAGACATGAATCTGATGATGATATCTTGTGACCACTGCCATGCTTAACTCACTACTTTGATACTTCTTGCCCTGGATGGTATGTCAGGCTTTATGCTGACCAACCTGGAGAGGCCGCTTCTCCCCTTGATACTGCTTTGTGCAAAATCTTTATTTAAATAGTTCAGACAGGAGAGAATCAAAGACAGGTCTTATATGAGGGATATTAAAGTAAAAAGTGAGGAAACAAAACAGGGGGAAAACAGTACAAGTGACACAATCTGTACACAATCAAGCCAGAGTTCCCACCTGGCACTTAGATGCACTTTGAAAGGTTCATGATTATCAAACAGTGAAACTACAGCAGGCCAAAGGGTAGGGCTGGGACTTATTTTGTGTAAGCTTGTTTTTTTTAATGAAGTGCATATTTTGTGACACAAGGTCACATTGACATTAATGTTGTACCTTCAAAATTTCATCAGTTCATCCTAAGGCAATTCATCCTTGTTTGCAGGTACATCAAAACACATATGCTCCCATTGGTGTTATTTTGACAGTTGCCTGTTTGTGTCTGTTAAAAGGATCATTGCTGCATTCTTGGGAATTTCCAAGAAAGTGACATCCATTTTTCAGAACATTCATCATTGTCAGATGATGACTGGCTATGAATCACCTCACTGCTGAATTGTACAATTTGAATATAATTTGTAGTATACAGGGGATAATCGCTTTTTGGTTTGAGAATGGTGTCAAGGCAATGCAGCCTCTTTAAGACACTTTTGTCATATTTATGCAAAACAGGAACTATTTATTATATCAATCTCTTTGAAAGGGTTCCTGCTGATCCTTTAAAACTCTTAGGTTATGTTTTTGTAGGCATTTTTAGTTTGTTAACAGGATAACTAGAAGAGTTATAAATAGATTTTTATGAAATTCTGGTGGTGATCCAAATCCAGATATAGATCCAGGAATTTTTTCAGAGGATTTACTAATATTGCAAGGGAGGGCAGTTTTCCACATTTTCACCAATAACTTAATAACTTTTTAACAGATTTTGATGACATTTTGGGGACATGAAGGAAGAGGTCTTTAGATTGTGGTGATGATCCAAAACTGTATGTAGATCAAGGATGTTTTCCAAGGATTTGTTAACAGTGCAAGATCGGACAGTTTTCCTCTTTTTTGACAAAAACTTGGCCACGGCAGTGTTGGAGTGCCCTGGCAGAGGTTGGTGATCTCGGAGCATGTCTAGTTTTTACTTGTGAGAGCCTTAAATTTGAGATTGCACTTAAACAAAAACCTTCTTGATGTGATTTGTTTTGGATTCTTTAAGCTACTATAGAAATCACTGGAGGAAAAAAATTGCTGTAATGTTTCTCACATACAGTAAGAATCAATAAGATTTCTGTCAATTCACATACCCATGCCCTCACATGTCTGCGCCACTTGATATGTTGATATTAGATTAGCAATTACACCAGGCCTGTAACATTTTAGTAATAGAACAATGACACTTAATCAGGTCATCATCTTAGCACAGAATAAAATGTTGTACTATACCTGCATGAATTGATATTGGTTCTGTGATGCAGAAAATCACATAAATTTTTCTCTTTTGGGTCTCAGAAGGTATTAAAAAGTCTTGCATGCACTTTCAAATAGTGTGCAGGAACTCTGGTAGCACAACATTTTACACCAAAGCAGGGCTGGGCAGTATGGCCTTAAAATTAAACCCTCTTTTCTTCTCAAAATTCAATTTACAACTTTTATTGTTTTTTTTTCCCTCAAGAGATTAAAACCTTCATGTGATTCAGAAATAACATAAAACACATTTTCTTTAAAGGTCCCATATTTTGCTCCTTTTCTGCAGTTTAACATGGATCCTTCATGTCTTCATGAAACGTTAGTAACATGCTTGATCCAAAAAGCCTATGAAGAAAGCACAGCTGCATTTGGGGGCTACTCAGGCAGACAAATCAGGTTAGGCTATGCAAATGTAAATATTCTGTTACATAACAGTATATCCACAGACTCAACAGCTCGCCAAATACCAAGAGTTTACATTTATGCAGCCTGTTAAATACAGGTTTTGTTGTCTACTATCACATTTTGTGGGCTGGGAGGAAGGCCAGATATCCCAAAATGTGTTCAAAAGCCTTGAAAAAGCGTTTTTTTGCATAATATATCCCTTTTAATGTGATCAAAATTCCAAAACTAAACTGAATTTCTGTCTGATAAAGTTCATGCTGTAATTTTGTCATCACATGCTCACTATGAAGGTGGAACATAAGCAGGCTTGTCTACAAAAACACTATTTTCACAGTATACTGTATTAACATGGGAGTCTTTTATCTGTGTTCAGTCTCATTTGAAAACCAAATATAAGCCTAAAATTGTGCAAAACTGAACAGGGCCTACCATTATAAAAAAAAATCTGGAACTTTTCAGTATTTATATTTTCAAGAATTGCCACAACTTACAGGTGGAGTAAGGAAAGAAAGCTTGAATTTATACTTTTTAAATCTTCTACAAAAAATTAGATTCAAATTAATCAATTTAATCAAAATGCCACCCAGTCCTACATCAATGGTAAACAAATGGCTTTACTTTGAATTATGAGCCTCTTTTTGTTGGATTAAACAGGGACCCCTTCTGCCATTAGAATGAAAATAACTCAAGTCAGGTAAAACTAAGCAAAAACATCCTGGGTTCAATGGGTCACAGACTTGGCTTTGAAACACACACACTCAGACACATGAACATTGTCGTCAACACAACTTGAAAGTGCTGATGATCATGAAATCTCACTTGCAGTGGCCGGAAAGTGTGTGCGGGAGAGGAGGCTGGCTTATGCATTTATACACCCGGCTCTCCATTCAGTTGTTTTCTGTCTGTCTGGCCCACCGTGAAATTGATTATGGATTATTCAGGAGGAAAGCAGGTGCTCCTTCTCTTCTTTCATAAAAAAAGCCAGGATGAAAGCGATTAGGGGGATAAGAATGGACTGGTGGAGCACAGAGTGGATGGATCCTCCATTGAGAAGAAAGCTGAAGATCGCCTGTTTACTTTTTCTTGAAAGCTGGGTGGAGGGAAAGTGAGAGGGGAGTATGAATGAGTGATATGGAGGAAGGGGATGGAGAGATGGATGGAGTGGTGCAGGTAGACTTACCTGAAATAATGCAGGTTTTGATGGCATATAAAAGCCCTGGCTCATGTTTTATTCAGCTGAAGAGAGAGACTGCCAGGTGAACACATATGTCCCAGGAGGATGTAGAATTACAGAACCATATATATGTGTGTGTGTGTGTCTGTTTGTGTGTGTTTTGTGCCTTGAGTGGAGTGTAAATACACACGAGAATCTGAGGTGTGTCAACTCAAGGAAGCACTTTCAGGTCGTTTGTTGAAGTCTGCATGGGAACAAGGTGTATAAGTACACTGGAGGGAGTCATATATAGCATATAGCTGTATCCTACAAAACACATTGGCAGTGCACACACACACAGGAGGACCAGTGTGTGTCCTCATTTAGGCCTATGTCCTTCATGGGCACGCTCCCAGACATGTATGCAAAGTGCTGCAACAGCTCCTGCACACACTCTTGTGGGCACATTGAGAGTGCACGAGTGGCTCCTCCATATGCATGTGGATGTTTTGGCCCTCTTTCCTGAGGCAGGACCTTAGGGCTCTGCTGGAGAGCAGGGCAACTGTGCACTGGTCCACTTCAGGCCGAGTGCGTTTCTGTTAACATGTATCCTCAAGTTCAAGGTTGAGAGGGGAACAGACATTAGGATTTTGTTGGCGGGGTGAGAGCTTTTTTCTGGATGAGTGGAGAAAGTATGTACAAGCTTACTCATTTGACTTGTATTTCAGCCGAGCTTACACAGATATATTTCTACATATATGAGTGTTTTTTTTTTTCTTGTTTGTTTGTTTTTAGTGTTTTGTATAAAGCCCCAAGTGTTGTCATTGTGAAATTTCACATACTCTTAAACTGTGTGTCTTGAATGGTGGTTTGGGACTGATAAGTGGGTTGTCGGGCTGTCTTCAGTGGGTTGAGAATGTTTCTGTAAAACAACAGTGAAAAAGAGAATAGTTTATATTTGTTTTTGTTTTTAGAGCTTTGTTGCAAAAATATGCAAATTCTGTTATATATTTGCATCTTGTGAATTTTTCAAAAAGAATATTGAAATATTGTTTTCCTGCAAAAATGTGCACATTTTGGTGTATTTATTGAATATTTTGTTAATTTTCTTAAAGAAAATTGAAATATTTAGGGAAGAGATTCGAGATTCTGTTTATTGTAAATCTATGACATACTCTTCGCATACATTAGAGACAATTATCCTAATTAAAGCATCAGATAAGTGTGTTAAGGTAGACCACAGACAGGACAAAGAAAGACAGTACATATGACATATGAAGACCAAGACAATAAGGACCAGACTTGTCAAACACCAAATGAGTCTAAAGCAGATTAAAAAGAGTACATGCAAACTGAGTAAATAAAACGTGTGCATACATGTCTTATCAGTACTTCAGCCCTAGTGTGCTTTTTGAACTTTGTTTTGTCCTTTCTCTTCAGTCCATTTTAGTTTCTTCTTGGTCAAAATTTAGGCCATTTCATTGTTAAATAAGTTTGAGAGGTAGAAAAATGTTAGAAATGTATGTTGCACGTTCTCATAAAAGTTAGCTCCTCCTCATTGGAGAACCAGGCCTTCTCATTCAGGAACCCAACTCTTTGAAACTATCTGCCCAAGGTAATCAGACTTGCAGTGGAAAGTTCCTCAGCCTTTTCTTCAAACACATTTTGTAGGTGTGCTTTTCCTGTTTTTAGTGATTGTTCTGGTGGTTTTATTGATGTTGTTGTCTACTTTGAGTGTTTTCTTTGTATTGTCTTTCTATTTTTGAATTGTAAGGCACTTTTAACTCTGTTATAAAAAGTGCTGTAAAGATCAGATTTATAATACATTTTTAGTTGTCAGGTATTGATTAGGCACTAATTATTACTATTGTGTCAAAAGTTAGGCTTACTGCTCCTATCAACATACAAAAAATGATCACAGAGCGCTTTTATGATCATAAAAGAGAAATAAGAAACCTCAGAAACAGTAAGTGTGATGTTTTAAATGTTGATACAGAAAAATGGTTCCCATTTAAGTGAACCGAATAATTCTTAAAGTACAGTAAAAGAATTAAACACTTGGACTTTATAGCTTTAGAAATAGATTTTTTTTTTAAAAATGTTTTTATAGATGAAATATGTGTTTCTTGTCATCAGCTATGTTTTAAAGACAGCAAATTTAATTCTGAGATCTAACAGTGTGATTTCTTTCTCAATTCAAATCATGTTCTGATTTAATTTCCCCTTTTGCATTTTTGTTTGGTTAATGAAATAAGCTTTCTAGTGCCTCTCACACTCTAAAGCCAATCCAACTTTTATGTTTAGGGTATTAGGTAAAAGTAACTTGAATTTGATTTTGTTTCCATTTTGTTTCTCAGGCCTATTTTTTTCTTTAAATGTCAGGTATGACGCCTCTCATCACATAAAATCTGATCTTTGTAAATCATATTTTGACCACTATCGTATGTTAGTCAATGAAGTCCCTACAGAAGTCGGATTCAGGCTACATCGCAAAAAATATTATGAACGGATACGCTGACCAAAACATTTAAATTAAGCATTAAAGCTTGTAGTGTATGAGGCAAAGTTAACAGGTATTATGTTTTTTGTGTTTTAGGGGTGACCGAGGTGTTAAAGGGCATGCAGCAGCTCGGCGTGTCCCCTGATGTTGAAACTTTATCCACCTACATCCTCCCAGTCTTCTCTGACATAGAAGCAGCTCGGCAGGCTCTCCAGGTAGTCTTTAAGTGTGTCTGTGTGTGTGTCTGTGTGTCTGATTGTGTGTTATTTCATTTGTGGAGGGTGCATTATGAAGTTTCTGCTGTAATAACTGTGGTTCTCTTTGCTTAGGATGCAAACATCTCCTTGGAGTCTGAGGGTGTCTTGTCATCTGAGGTTCGCTTGATGGCTAATAACAACCTGGCCAAACTCTACACCAAATGTAAGCATATACACACACACACACACACACACACACACAAAAAGACACACTTCCGCACTTAACACATTACAAAGAGGAGGCTCTTCTGCATCTTGGGCACCAATCATCATAAAAATGTCTGCCTCGCCTGCGGGCTAATTGGACCAGTGTAGACACACACACATCGGTACATTTGCCCACTTACTCCTGTGTGCTCATCAGGCCTTTTAAGAGATTAGTCTGTGTGAATATGTAAAGAGCGAGAAGGAGAGGCGCCTCGGCTGGCGGAGGAATGGGATGTTGAAGGCTGTTACATAATGGATGACTCGTCTTGTTTTCTGTCTTTCATCTCCTTTTAGTCTCAAAACATTCACCACTCATTTTTCATATACATCGTTCTGTTTCCTCTTTATGTATCCCAGTGGATTTTTTCCTCTTCTTCACATGATAAAGTTTCAGTCTCCTCCACGTTTTACATTTTTCTCTTTGCCATGCAATACATCTATAAACACAGGGTAACCTCAGAATGGTTGTCTAGCAAGACACCAATCTCTGCTGTCGATAACCGTGTCAATGTAAAGATTTGTTTATTACTTGCCAATACATAGAAGTTATTATAAATAGAACATTTACTGCATATTTTTGAACACTTGATCACAGAATTTTATGATTTGAGATGCAAACTATTGTAATTCAGATTGGGACTGACCATATTTTACTTCTTAAGTGAATTCATTCAAACAGTATGAATTCATAAACTTTTATTTTCATCTTACAAAACACATTAAGTAATGCTTCTTCTTTCGTGCATGACCTCCGGTTAAACACTTATTCAAGTAAGATTGTGTTGATTCCACAGATGATAGACATTGCATGGAAGGGAAAAGTGAACTGTTGCGTGTTAAATTAGCAGCTCTCAGACTTTAGTATGCTGCAGTCTAAATTGAAACATGAACATTAAATATGCTATCAATTTTATTTATACTGTACTATACACTATAACCCTCACACATCCATAACACTTTTCCCAAATTATTCTGCTCCCTTTTTTCATAAACACAACATTTTAGTGTGAAACATTTATTTACAAAATATTTCCTATTTTGGAAGATTTTGTATGTATTTTGTGACTCTGTATTCTTTCCTAGTAACATGATTGTCTCTGAAGCGACAGATAAATAATTACAATTAGGCCGTGAGCTGCAAAGCAAGGAATTCAACTTAGCTTCACGAGGTAATTAAGCACCAAACTGTAACGCTGATTCTAACACTGATCATACTATTTTACTCAAAGTAGAATGAACATTCGTAAAAGGATTTTAGCGCTTGAGGGTTGAATACCCCGCCAAGGAAATTACATTTTACAGACGTTTGTCTTTCTAGTCTTTCTACTTGTCTGTTGGCAAGACAACTCGTCATGACACAAGGAAACAGTGATACGATTTTGATGGTGATCTGAATGTGGGTGCAGATCTTGGAATTTCTGAATGATTTCTTAACATTATGAGTTTGGGTAGTTATCCACATTTTCACTGGCATATCTTGGCTAAGAATGTCAAAAATGCCTTGGTGGAGGGTTGTGCTTATGAGCACTTCAAATTTGAATGAACTGTGCAATATTTTTCAGCAAGACATTAAGAAAGAGAAATTTCACAAATGTAAATTCTAATGCAGCAGTTTGCTTCACAGAGTTGCACTATAAGCCAACAAGGCAGCTTAGAGGGAGTCACAGCACAGATTTTGGTGCTCTGTTTCAGGTCCATTCACTAAATGTAAGGGTAAAAAAATGCTGATCCATCTCCGCCATTACTGCTGAGTGAGCATTGCCCTCTAGCTAAAGAAATAGACAGCACAGGCAACAGATGCGGTACCACATGGGCCACCACAACAGTAAACATTGTCTCCTCTGTTTTTGTCTTTAAATATAAATTCAGTGACTGTTCAGGCATCAGCACTGTTTTATGAGAATCTATTTTGCTCTAGTGTTGGAAAGACACCAAACTATACCCAACCCTTTCTATGAGTTGAACATTTTTTAAGTGCTTTTTGACGTTCATTGATATACTTTTTGAAAAAGATAAAACGTGCAGTGGCTCAATTTCCATCCACCCATCTGTTCCAACTGGCATCTTCTCCCTAATTTCTCAGATCCTTTTTAACTTTGTGTCACTTTTGTCTGTTGTTTTTATTTATTTTGTGTTTTTAATTGCTCTGTAAAGTGTCCTTGAGTGCTGAGAAAGGCACTTTTAAATAAAATGTATTATTATTATTGTTATTATTATTTTTTATTTTTTATTTTTTTTTTATTTTTATTTTTTACAAAACTATGTAAAAGCCATACATTTATCTTGTTATCTTATGGCTAATTACAGTTCCTATTATGACATGACCTTCTCCAAGTGCACAATGCATACCCAATTATTAACTAGTGACCTGAACACCAGTTCTCTCCTTAAGAAGTACTAAAAAGATTTTTTTTTTTTTGGTCACCTTTCTGTCTTTTCCTCTTATCACTCTTATATCCATTTTTCAGTGTCCGACCCCTCTTTTCCTTCATTGGACCTCGGCAGTTTCCGCAGCAGCCTCATCACGGGCTTCAGAAAGTGAGTAAATAAACCTGTCTTGTGTTTATGTCTTAGTGTGCTCTCTATCACTTTATATTCCATATTTCTCCATACTTAGCCTCAAATCCTGACAGGCATTTTGGCGAGGCCTGTAGCATTATGGAGGTCACTGCAGCATATGCTGTGACTATGACATGTGCAGCCTATCACACCATCTACTGTGTCTGAGCATGTGTGTGTGGGCAGCTGCAGGGAAAAACACTCTATCACACAAACACACACACACACACATGTACACACATACGCGGGTGCCTCATGCATATGGAGACCGTCATCCCTCTGCTCTCGCCCCAAAGCACCGTGGGAGATATGTAAATTAGCAGATGCCCACCACTGCCCCTTAAACCCCAAAACCCAGCACTGATCACACACTTAATCTAACACACACCCACACACACACACACCCACACACACCGTACACACACAGAGACACACACTTTGAGTTAACCATAGGACCAGGGTCTGACCTGTGGGCTTTTGGTGGAAGGGTGTTTATGAATATTTACAGTTTTAGACTACACACCCTCACAAAAAGCACTCTGGCCCCCTGAGTGAGGCTTGAGGCTGGTCAGAGAAAAGCGCTGACACTCCTGCAGACACTATAGATATTTCTCCCTAAAAAAATGTTTTGGTGTAAAATCCGCAATGGATAGATAACTAGAAAGCACTCAGAGAGTACAGGTATCCATCAAGGCAGCCTAGTTTAGAATAACCTTTAAAAGCATAAAAAACAATGTTACTAGTATTTATGTGCGTTAGCTGCACTTCTGTAGTTTTATTAGTTATCTCAGTATCCAAATTCCTATGAGCCGTATAACTCCAAGCATTCTGGATCAGCAGATCTGGAATATTTTGAGTATCCAGATCAGTCTTTGTTATGTAGTAGATCCTGTCACAAAGTTATCTTTTATTATTTTTGCCAAGTATTTTTTGTGTAGTTACAATCAAAAATGTTGAAAACAACCCTATCCCACAATGGTAAAAATACTTAAAAAAAATCTGGATCCAGACATTCTATTATAATTCTATTTGTAGCTTTTTTTTAGTTATCCTGCCACCAACCTAATAAACTAAAAAACACTGACAAAAGTGTAACCTCCTTGGTGGATGTAACAATATTCCTTCTCAGTCATGCTCTCCTAAAGTGTTGTAGAAAATTTCAATGTAACCTGGTCAGACCCTGTCCCAGATTCACACCTGTCCCTCATAGCAGGAAATGAGAGGGACAAAAACTAGGAAGCTGGTAGATAAAATTAAGCTGTTTGCTTTGATACATGAAGATCACCCAACCAAATAAGGACATTTGTAGAATCTCTGTGCTGGTATAATTGTGGTTTCCCCTTAACATCAAAATATATCTTCAGAAGATTTTACATACACATATTTGTGTGTCAAATTGTAGTTCTCAGTGTGTATAGTAAATTTAACATTTGACTCACCATGGTTATTTATCTCTGTTAAAAACTGTAAGGGATTAAAATGTTCCTCTTCAGTTATTTGAACATAACCTTCAGGTATTGTTGTGTAAACAACTCAGTCTATTCTAAGGCCCCTTTTAACACCAGGTATGTTTTATATATTGTTTTGTCTGTAAAGGGGTCAGTGTTTATTTTTACTTACGTGTTTGAATTCTGTAGAGATAGTCTTATTTATTGTGTCCTGCCCTGTGTCAAAACAGGGTCTTGGAATAGTATGAATCATTTATTTTATGAGCTTTGTGAGCTCATTTCAAATCAGTGGAGAGGAATTAACTGAAACCCCTCACATTAATGACAGAGTAATTATTGTAGGTCAGTTGTAATATTAATTGCACCCACTGCAAACTACATTTTAAACCATATATTGAATTTTGTGAAAATGTCACTGTAACATTTTTGTCATGAAACTAGCTACAAAGAAAATTCCTTTACTTTTTCTGTGCTCTAAGGCAGGGATGCCCGAATCTTTTAAGCCTTCTGCCCCAAGAATAGTAATACTAGAAGCCCCTCCCCCCCATGTAATCTTTAAGAAGGTCAGATTTTGCCTTAAATCAAGTTCATGCATTCATTTTTACTCACTGTAAGGGTATGTCCACAACCACTAATGTTAAAAGAAAGATATGGTTTTCATAAACAGAGTACCCCTGATGAAGCTGTATTCTCTCTCTATCTGAGACTCTCTGTTAGTGCTCCTACCCCTTTAAGGGGCTGTTTACACAGCTCCGTTTTTGGCCTAAAACGGAGAGTTTTTATTGCGTTTTCGCCTCCTGTCTACATGAGAGCGGTGCCTGGAGTGCCTGAATCCGCAAACTTTTGAAACAAGGGTCCAGAGTGGAAAGTTTTAAAAAGGGATTCGTTTCGGCTCCATGTAGACGAGATACAGAGCGTTTCATGGTGAAACGCTGACGTCACCACGTGCGCAGTACTCTTTCACATGAAGGCTGTGCGTGTGTACCAGGAACAACACCAGCTTCGACCGTCTACCGAGCAACATGTATGCTGCTTACTGTGCTCGGTTTGTTATCCAGACAGATTTGTTGTCCAGACAAGAAATGCCTGCATCTTTATGCGTCCATTGTTGTTTGTGAAAGGTTTTTTTTCTTCGTATTTTTGTTGTAACACTGCTGTTTCTCTGCAAATCTACATCGCCATCTACTGGACTGGCATGCACGGTACAGCGTTTTCAGTCGTTCTTCCGTCTCCATGTGAATGCAGATTGCTTTTGAAAACGCAAAGGAAAAACCTTTCCGTTTCTGGTAAAAAAAACGTCTCTGTATAAAACGTGGCCTAAGACTCCCTCCCCGCATGGGCCCAGTCCTCTCTGATTGGTTTACAGGTCAACTCTGTGGCAATCGCTCAGTTCACGCTGCCATTTTGTCAAAAACTCTGCATTCTTTCTAACATATGTGCTCTGCACTGGGCTTGCCTCTGTAAGCCAGTAGGCTTAAACTGCCTCTGAAACAATGGTAGGATGTTACATTGGAGGGAACAAGACAGTTCAGGCAGCAGCAGGTCTATAAGTATGGGAAGAGAAGAACATGTGGAGGAAACATGTAAAAAACAAACTAAAGGCATATAACTAAAAAAAGCATTTAAAGGAGCAGCAGAATCAAAAATTCAAGACTTTTTATGTTACCCCATGTTTATGTTCCTTTGAGCATCTGACCCCCCCCACCTTGGGAAACACTTAACCAAAGAAACAGATAAAAAGTTAATGGCAAAAGAAAAATGGGTATAACTACATGATAAATTTGCAAACAAGGAAAAATAAAAAAAATATTAAAAAGTGACACCAAGGAAGACAATATTTGTTTTAGTTTATAATACTGTATTCAAAAATATCAGCAGTAGCTTAGTTTTTGCCCCCTAGGTAGAGTATACTTAACCTATTAGAAGCTATTCAGGTCATTTATATCTTGAAATAAGATGACTACCTGGATTTAAAAGGTGATTATGTCTCTTAAAAGGACATCTTAGATATTTTTGGCTTGAAATAGGCATATATACGCCAACCTAGATTTGACTTTTTGTACGGTAGACTCTGTGTAATGTCCTGTTTGTGTGGCAGTCTTACTTAAACAATCAAAGTGTATCCACGAATAGTTTGTCCATCTCCCTGTTTCTAAACCCATTGCCTCTTCCCTCTTATTGCATTAACACACACTCTACACTCACTATCTGACTGTTAAGTTGCTTGACAGGGTCATAATTGGGCTTGTCACTTGGGGAGGATGTGTGAGTGTGTGCGTGTCACTGCAATGCGGGACCTGCCCCTGTCAAAGACAAGGTCAGGGGAAAATTTAATCATTAAAGACCTCTTCTTCTTCCTCTTCTCTCTTCTCATCTTTTCTCTTTCCCCTCCTCTCTCCTCGTCCTCACCAACTTGCTGACAATGCCAGAAATGTCACACATTGTCATCATTTAGCTCCTGTGTGTGTTTGTGTGTGTGTGTGTGTGTGTGTGTTGTGGTTTTCCAGGCTTTTATGCAGCCGTCTCTTTTCTCTTGTAGTGTGGGGTTTAAGAGTGTCAGACTGAAAATCTGTGGCTCTATCTTGCTGTGGTTTATTGTACTACACTGTCATCCAAGGGTACAATGAATAAGCAGCAATAGAGCAGAGCTGTAGTTTTTTTTAATTTATCATATTTACTATCTGATGTTTAGTCAATTACTTAATATGTAGTATACAGAAATATAAGATCATGATAATTACTGATAAATAAAGGAAATGATAGTTCTCTCATAAAGAAAAAGACAATCTATTCATATTGTTTTTTAACCTGATGCTCTTTCAGAGAAATTTGAGGTAAAAACTGAACTCAAGTTTCTAGTCTCCAAACAGAGCAAGAAATCAACTATGCAACAGCATTTTTTTTAGTGTTTTTTTTTTAAATTCATTTTATGTTAATAGAAAGCAAACAGGACTGGGACATGACAGTAAAAACAATGCGAAGTAAAACTAGAAGCACAAAACTCAAAGTATTTCTAACATTGTAAGTAAAGTTATTGTCAAAAATGTAGAAAAGTGCCCTTTCTCTCACTTTAGAAACATCCTTAGAAAAATTCCTGGATCCACATCTGGATTTTGATCACCAAAATCTGTTCCCTCTTGTACCATGACCAACATTCACTGAAAATACCTTCAAAATCTGTTGAGAACTTATTAGCAAAAATGTGGAAAACTGCCCTATCTTGCAATGTTAACAAATCCTAAAATAGTTCTTGGAGAGATGGAATTTAAATTTATTAAGTTCTGGAGCCAGCACTTAGTTGTTTATTGTTTTTTTTAAATTTGCAACCAAGAAAAACTTTTTAGGAGGTATCCTTTTTTTTACTAAGACCTTCAGGGATTTTGCCAAGACATATGTAAGAAAAGCAAAAATCAAATGGTATATTTACGGTTTCTACAATGAGCTGGCTGACATCTCTCCAAAATGACACAATAACTGAACAAGACCAAAAGACATGAACATTACCTGTGGAGGCCACGCCGCAATCCTTCCAGCAAGAACAGCGCCTAGTCCTGACTTTTGTTTCATTGTTTTAAAAAGTCTAATGAGATTCTTCAAGCAGATACTTTCCAAGAAAAGGAACTGGTGGATGTGCACTGTTTCTTTCCAAATTTGAACCCATGTTTCTTTTGTGACTTCTATGCCAGCTTCTTTTTCCCACTGCTTCTTAATGTAAACTGGTGTATTTTTACTTCGTAAAGTTTTGTACAATTTACCAGTGATACCTTTTATATTTGTGTGCATATGCATCTCTTGCTGTTTGTGTTATTCCTGGGGGTTCATATAAATCACAAAAGCCTGTTTTTTAAAATAATTTTTTTGTGTTTTTTTGCTTTACAATGATGAATATGTAAGAAAATATCAGAAAATAATGTATATATATGATGGTGATGCACAATTGAAGGTTTCTGATTTTGTATGAACAAGTGCAAATGCAGGAAACATAGCATTTATGTTTGTTTGCACTCCAAAATTTAAATCTTTGCAACTGTATTTTCTCTTTTCTAGACACAGGAAAGAAAGGACAAAATACGTAATTGTTTATGTTACAACTCAAATTCTACTTCAGAGTTAACATTAAGATCTTGTTTTAAGATTTCAAAAGCTTAAAAAACGACTTGAACTGCCAATGCAGAAAAAATGTATTTATGAAGTAAGATGTGCTTTTAAGATGTTTTTTTAGACATTTTATTTCAAGACCCTACATAGCAGTACAAGCCTCATCTTTTGCCCTTTTACAATCTTGACTCATCAAGTTAATGTTTCTTATAAAAGATATAATGAGGTATTTCCATAAAATAATACAAACTCGTGCTGTAAGGGTTGATTTTGTAATTTGTTTTTTTCTTCTTGGTGTTTCTGTCAGAGATGCACATTAACCTGACTAGTCCAGTAGTGTTGTTGACCCATCTGTGGTTGCATGTTGAATGTGTGCTCATGTCTTGTCCTTTACTGCCCCCTGTAGGTCTAAAGATGTGGAGAGCATGGTAAAGGTAAGACATTGTCACAGCGTCTGTTCGGTATGTTCTTCAAAGTACAGACGTGTTGAATATATTTGAGTCACTGAAGAAAAATCTGAAAAAGAATCCAAACAGAAATGACAAAAGTCTATATAAAAAGAACAGACATTGTAGTTGCAGCAAAGATTGATCTGTTTTTTCCTGCTTAACTAAAGCTTTAGGTCATTGTTTCAATTGTCTATATGATGCTTATTCTCATCAGCTTATAAAATAGCTATGTTAACCAATTTACCAACCATCTGCTCCATAACCAGTTACATTTAGGAGGAATATACAATATGACAAAGGCCATCTGCTGCCTTTTATGCAAATCCCCATATGGCACAGTGAGTGTATAAATAAAGAAATGTTTAGAATGGATAATTTAGCTCCAGGCAATGCAGGAACGATGGTTTTCAATGATGTAAAAGCATGTTTAATTCACAAACATACAATTTCAATGTATAGATAAATTTAGAATGTAGTCTAATGAAAAAATAAGAGAAATAAAGTAAGGAGATAAAAACAAACCCTAGTACAAAAAAAAAAATGTATACGTTTTGATTTTCTATCAAGCAGTTTAGGTCTGTGGTGTAATTTATCCTCTGTTGTTCAGTTAATTGTCAGCTTTAAAATGCTAAATCCTTATCCTACCACGGTCATCACAACATGATTTTTTTTCTCCCCTGCAGATTACTGAGCTCCTGTATAACGATAAACGCTTCACTAACGGGAACCCCACTGGTAAGGAAACATTTCAAAACACTATTCTCAGTGACTAAGGTTGTAAAAATTCTTGTTTTTTTTCTTAATATCATGAGTGAGAAAACAGTGTAATCTGTGATGTATGAAAATTCATTAAAACAATCAACAACAATTGGAAGATTGCGGATTCAAGCCCAGGACTGATGGTCACATGTTGATGTGTCCTTGGGCAAGACACTGCTGCACCAGTGATGTGTAAATGGGTGTGAAAGAGCAAGGATGTGCTAGCAAATACTGATGGACAACTTACACAGATGTGGTGTAGAAACACTGAGTGGTCAGAAAAACTATAAAAGTGCTGTATAAGCTGGAGTCCATTTATTTTTAATAGCCCTTAGTTTTTCAGTTATATTTTCACAAAAGTTATCAGGACTGAAAAGAGAGACAGTGCTCCATAAACTGCATGGATTAATTGTTTTACTACACAAGACTGTAGCCAGTGTGTTGTCATTCTTCTAGTTATTTAGATAATTGCAACTACCTGCAGTTTTTGTAATTGAAAATAATAATTTACCCTCTATTGAGGACTAAAGACTGTGCTGCACAGTTAATTGTAATACAATGAACTACAGTACAGTGTTTTTCTTCTAGTAAATTGGTACTTGCTGCAGTGGTGTAACTTTGGAATTTGGCCCCAGTACTTTCATCAGAAGCTCAACCGCTTTACATCACTAGTTCACACACCTGCCATTAGCGAAAAAAGAAGCCAGTCAGCCCATCTCAGTGTTGTTCCTTTGTCTTGGATGAAGAGAAAAATGTGGTAAAGAAAAAGAGATTGACCGTGCATGAGGTCTTACAAAAGAACTGGATGGATACCATTCCTCCTGCTGAAATATATTGTACTGTTAGATCAGCTCTGAGACTACCAGTTCATGGTGTACAAGTTTAACATTTTGTTGTTTTGATGTAGGGTTTCAGTTTGGTACCATTTAAAATATGTCAGATCCAAAGATGCTGAACCTCCTCCTCCTCTGCCCATTGAACCATCCTGTATTGCTTTCTGTGTTAAGAAACAGACATTGCAGGTAAACATCATGTGGGTGACAAACAGAAAACATAATAATGCTCTGCTTTCTGAAACTGTTAGCATAGACATAATTTCAGAAGAATTGATTCAGCACTAGTATTAGAAGAAAAATAATTACTGATAAGTCATTTATGTTTGGAAAAGAAAATGACTGATTTTGGATCCACAGGAAATGTGTTAAAAATAAGTCTAACACTTTTATATTGTTATTTTAACAAATAATATGGGCGTTACATTTTTATCTCTGTTATAGTGAGGACCTGACATAAATAAAGTCATTGTCCAAAATATATAAATGATGACAGTAAGATTGGAATGTAATTGCCCATATTTAATCCAATAAAACATACTGTAATTCTTTGAAATATCTTCCTGCTTTTATCGTGCTTTATTTATTGCAGAATTAAAAAGTATTGCAATATTCCTTTTCCCAACATTGTTTAGACCTACTTTAGGGCATGTATTTTAGTTGCCTTGTTATTACGATGGGCAAATTTTCAGGGAATGATGGTCAAGGCACAAGGAAGAGGTGATTTTATTTTGGTGGTGGTCTGAATGCAGATGTGGATCCGATAAGGCAGGTTTCTGCATTTTTGACAATAACTCACCGACAATTAGAGCTGGGCAATTAATCAGATTTTATTCGAGGTTACAGTTACTGCCGCCCACATTAATGAAAATTGACTGTGGGGATTAAATGGTTACTGTGCCACATGACATGTTGAACTTTTTTTTCTTTTTCATTATTGTTGTTAGCATTATGTTTAAATATCTCTGTTTTTACAAGTATATTTCTATGTATTGCCTGTTCTTTAATGTTAAAAATGATGGTGTCAAAAGCATGTATGTTCAATAAAAGCATGTGGTGTGTGTAATCATGTGTCTTAATTTTGATCTCGATATCTATTAAAATAATCATGATAACAACTTTTGTCATAATCGAGCAGCCCTACCGACAGTATTGAAAAGGCCTTGGCAGAGATTTGTGCTCTTGGAGCACTTCTAGTGCGTGAGTGTGGGTGTGTTTGTGTGTGTGTTTACATTCAGTCTCAGTGGCAGAAATCTGCTGATCGGCACACTTCTTGTCATGAAGCCTGTGTGTGTGTCTGTCCAGGTGTGTGTGTGTTTGAGTGAAAGACCTGCTCTTTCGCTCACTGTCTGAGGAAACAGAGCCCGGCTGCTGACACAGTGCTGAGTAGTTAAAAGTGTGTTTGTGTGTATGGGACGTTAATGTCGCTCTGTGTTAGTGTGTGCGTGTGTCACAGAGTCCCCAGTGCTGAAACTGGTGTGTATGTTGGTGGGAGCGATGGAGACTGTTATCCATGTCACATCCCATTAGACAGCGTCATCATGGGTCTGTGTGTTTTGTATGAGAGACTGTGTGTGTGAGCTGAAGTCGGGGGAAGCTGTCAGTGCCAGCCAGCGCACATTCACTCACACTCTGGCCCAAAAGTAGCCGCTGTCAGCAGGAAAAGAAACACAGATACACACTGTGCAGAGGCTACAGTAAATATTGTACAAACGCAAAAATGGAAGCAGTGAATGACACGGTGGCAAATAAAAATTATTCCCTGGATAACTGCATACTCTGTGTGTTGTGTGTGTGTGTTTGTCTGTCTCTATCCCATCCAGAGGCTGCAGCCTTCTTCATGTACAATCTGATTGACTCAATGTCTGAGAAGGAGGTGCAGATGCAGGAAGACAAACTGAAGGAGTACTTCAATCAGCTACACACTCAGGTACACACACCAACAAAAACCACACACACACACAAATACAATGTGTAGTCAGTTCATTCATAACCTTTCAGATTTAAAGGAGCTTACACTCTCTGATCTGAGATGATTTGCAGGGTGTAATCACAGACAGATTATTCACAAAATCCACACACGCGCACACATACACAGACACAGCAGCACATACTGACATGACCTCGTCTCTGTGCTCCGTCTCTGAAAGGTGAAGGTTACAGTCGTTGCATCCAGACATGTTGCAGAAGATTAAATCATGTTTGACACTTATTGGTCAAAGATTATTTTGAGACTGGCTGTTTGAAGCTTGGGAAAATGGTTTCCTTGTCAGACTTTAAACCTTTTTGGAAATACTAAACATATCACAAACTAATCAACAATACAGTGATGACTTACAGTGTCTGCTTCAACAGAGCTGCGTCTCAGCCCTATCTGGAGAAATCATCCTGATATAAATGGTAAAAAAAGGGCAACACAGGTCACTCTTACATATTCACACCACATTCTAACACTGAGGTGGAAGCTGCAACACAAGGATCATCAATCTTGACAAATGAAATAAGTACACGTTTACACTGCACAGAGGCAGCAGTGGGAGCTGTTTGGGTCAGAAGGGCTTACTTTGCGTTTAAAGAGTCATGCACCTATAAAAGAATTCTTTGAAAGATGATCCTAATGCTTCTTTCACAAATGCAATCCTGAAATTTTCTTGAAAACACCCAGGCAACCGAACCAGAAAATTCCCTGACTTGCTTGTTCAGCCTGTTTTATACTTTGTCAAAGCTACGCTGTATCTGGGCCATCGTGTGTAGGTACACACGTCGTCTTGAGACTTTATACTTATGTGCAGGTGTGTATCGTACAGTATGTCTCAGGCAGGACTTACAAAATAGCCTCTTAGACCCCTATCATTATCATTACAGGAAGGTGGCTATTATTTTCTTTTTGTACAAAAAGAATGTAATTTTTTTTCCAACAATTCCAGGGAATGGAATTTGATGAACTCCTCCTAACATATTCATCCAGTCAACTTCACTGTTGGTATAAAGTGAGAATAGATGTCTTTTGTGAAATATTATCAAAAGCTTTTTTGTTACTCAAGCATGTGCCTAAGGCGGTTCCTCAAGCTTTGAAATATTTGCCAAGAAAGACATGAAATGATAATATTCAACATACAGGGTCCAAAGAAAGCTTAAAATTATCTATGATATTTGGGGTCAATTTAAACACCCAGCTGTCCAAAAAGTTAATTTTTTGAGTTTTCATTAAATACCTCACAGTAAACTCTGTTATATATATTTATTTTTGAGTATGTTCAACAATCCCTAATGTTGAAAATACCTTCTAATTACCATATACTGGTTCCTCCTGATCCGGCTTTCTTCACAGTCTGTCTGTGACGCTATGTTGGAGCTCCAGGCCGTGCCGCTATGGGCTGCTCACAATCGTTGTAGATTGGAGCTTGGCAAGATGGATCTGTCTGATTACAGACAGTAAATCAGGCAGATCCAGCTGCACTTCAAGGTTAAGTATTTAGTTTAAACAACTGAAACAGTTTCCCCTTAATTTTAAGAGATTCTTCTCTGAACCCCCAGCCACAAGACCCCGGTTGGAAAAGTGGACAATTGCAAATGCTAAAATCAGTTTTCTGTTATGAACTTGCATTTTTTTGTCATTCCAGTGGACAAGCTTGCTCACTCTTATTTCTCTTGTTTCTTCACAGAACATAACAATTCCAGTGACGATCTACAGAGGCTTGAAGAACCTGCTGGAGTCCAACCACGTCCCAGAGCTCATCAAGGTACACAGAAGTTGTGTCTTTTAGCAACATATTTTGTAACAAAAATATCGATGTTTTGTTAATCACAGCATTTTATCTTATAACTGTGAAAGCTTAAATGGGCAAGTATGTCCAGACTGAAGATGGAGTTGCTCTTCTTATGTGCAGTTGTTTCATGATAGTTTATATGCTGTTGATGTTAGGTTTTTAGTGCTAACACTATCTGTGTGACTTTGTCTTTTAGGATGTGATTGTTTTGGTGGACCCCAAAGATCGAAGGGCCAGTGCCACAGTGGCAGCTTATCCCAGAGCTACTGTAAGAATCAATCAGTCAATCAAGACACTCCACAAAAGAGCAGATTTGTACTATTAATTAATTTATTTATTTATTTATTCATTCATTCATTCATTATCATTATTTCAGTTTTTTTTGTTCACTTACAAAGACACCATGAGCACAACACAAGGTTATATTTGGCAAAATCATAGTGACAAGAGAAATACTTCTGTTCGGCTGTTAAATCTTGAGCAGAATCAAGTTCATGTTCAGTAACCTTCAGCTGAAACTATGTTTGACTGTTTCAGGACTCAGGGAGATACAGAAAGACAGTGACAGGCAGAGATGCTTATTTGTCCTTATCCTAATTCTTTCTGTGTGGTTTTGCACGGTGTTAATTGTAGAATTATGTGCAGTACTGGCTGCAACAATCATGGATAATAATAGAAAAATTGATCTAAGGCTAAGATTATCAACTATAATGGTTTTGAAATGACAAAGAAAGATATTATTAATTTAACAGATAAATTTAGGCATATCCGAAAATGATTTTAATGGTAACATTCATGAATCTAAATGTTTAGTAAAAATGTAATTGGATTTAATTGTAGTAGTGTGATTCATGCAGGTCCACAGCAACAGGTTATCCTTGTCAGTAAACATGGTAATCGGAATATACATGGTGTGGGATATTTTTTTTAGAGGCATCCATGTTTTAAAGTTGACACATCATTCTGATTTAACATTAGAGAGTGAAAGGGCAATACAGGTGGAGGAAACAAAAAGAGTGTTTGAAGTTGTAGCAGATGGAGCCTTCCAGGTCCACAGCAGCAGGTCGTCCATGTTGGTCATAATAATATCAGTTTTCAAATTTTTCAATTAAAAGACTAGCGTGATATGACAGAAAAAGACTAAGGAAGAAAAAAATCTCAATTGACCTGTTTCTGACTCAAAAAAAAATCAAACCTGCAAAAAAATCCCCTGAAAATTACAGTAACCAATATTTTCGTGAAAGGTTTCAAAACACAGTGTTATATGACACAATTAAATTGAGGGTGAGATTATAAAACCCACTATTTTCATCATTTATAGAAAAACGGTCAAATAACCTGAAGAAGTTGGTTATTTGGGAAAATATATTTGATAAGAAGCTTTGTTTCAAAGGGCCTTCCTTTTTTGAAATCCCAGGAACTAACTTTGCTATGTTATTACAAGGTAGTTGTCATAAAGTCTTTGAATAGTAAAATGCTTTATTATTTCAACATGAGCAGTGAAGGATAATTTTGAGGGACAAATCTTGTTTATCATACAAAGTCTCTTCTACATAATAAAAGATGCATTAATGACTTGGTATCTTTTCATACATGCTATTTCAAAAAGTCATATGTATGCACATATCATATGCCTGTTTTATTCCTCTCCATCAGGGAATTGAAGGAAAGTTGTTGATTCTTGAGAAAAGAATGGCTGAACTGAGCGCAGAGAACAAATCAGTCAGCGGTGTTCTCAAACAAATCATCCAGCTTCTCTGTGCTGAGGAGGTACGATCTTAAAACATAACAATGCCTTCAGAAAACCTAATCTCTTCCTTTAAAATACTAATCTTCTATTATGTGTTTAACACTAAAAAATTTTGTGTGATCAGAACCTGGAGCGTGCTCTTGAACTGAAACAGCAGCATGAGGAGGAGATGACAGTTGGCGCCTACGCTACCCTCATCAACTTGTGCTGTCGGCAAGACAATTTGGAGGAGGCGATCAACCTAAAGAGAGAATGGTGAGTTGGGCTTCTTTTAGACATGCTCTGCAGACACACTCACACACAAAAAGCAGCTGTGCTACCAGTGTTAGGCCATTAAAGTTTAACTTGAGCTGTATTAGGTGGGACATTAATGCAGTCACCTTGTTGACTGAAACACAGGAAGCTCTCCCCTCCTCCTCCATTATTTTCTTCTCTACACTCTCCCCCGTGTTCCAGCTTTAGGCTGAACATGAGAAGAACATGCCTGTTAGAGACAAGCACAACTAGAGCAATTAATCAATGAAATATCAAGGACCCTGACAACTGCTTAATCTTTAAAATAAAGTTCAAATACTATTTTAAAACAAACCAAACATGTACTCATTCGTGCGATCTGTTTCCTCTAGTCCCTATTTTGCTTGTGTTGCTCCTGAGCTAGTGTGAATGGTAAATGGACTTGAGATTGTACAGCATTAGTTATCTGACTGCTCAAGGCACTTCATATAAACCTTTTCACACACATTCATACCCCATCTGCACACTGATGGTGGAGGTTGCTATGCAAAGTTTCTGAAAGTCTGTAGTTTTACATGTATTTTATAAAGATGATTTTTTGTTGTGGTCTGATAACCTTTGAAATGCATGTAAGAATGTTCGTTTGATAAATTATTATATTATCAAATTTCTTGTGATCCGACAATATTACAAGGCAATCCAATTGAAGATCAATATATATTCCAACCAAACTAGACTAGGTGTTCTGCCCATGCTCTATGGTCTCCATGTTGGGCTTTGACTGACAAAATAAACAGCTTTTACCAAAAAGCTAGCACTCATTGAATTAACATAAATGATAAGCAATTGAATATTAGCATAAATGCTACATGTAAGCACAGGTAATGTTTTGTCTGCTTTCAGATATAGCTATAGTCAAGAGGCGTTTATCTTATTTTTATCAAAAGATGTGGAAAACTGCAAATGTGTGCCTATTGTTAACATTCAACTGGTTGGCTGCTAGCTAATTTGAAGCAAGATGAACAGGGAAAAGGTCTATTTCAATAGTTAACAGTTCATATCATTATCTACAATAGTGCATGCTTTAGTTTTGCTTCAGTTATATTATCTAAACAAACTCCTATCATAGCTTGATTTAAATGTGTTTATAAATCTATGATTATAAGCTTAGTCACATGTATACATATCTACATCAATACACCTGTTGGAGCGAACGTGGGTTACATGTCTTCATGTCATCCAGAGGTGTGTTGTCAAGCTACTGCAGGAGCTGGTGATCAAACACTTCCAGTTGGAAGATGGCCACTTGACCACTGAATTACCAACCTATGTTTATTGAAAGGCCTCTTTATTGCGTTATAACGACTGGATTCATTTTGTGTTCTAGAGTGTTGGCAAGCTTTTCTGGTATGAAGTGTGTTTTGCTGACAAGTTCAGTAATATGAGTCGGTTAGATTTGGTGGATAAATAAACAAGCGATGTTCAAGTCAAGTAAACAGAAATTTAAATTTAGATTATTCAACAGACGTAAGGGTAAATGAAGACCATCAAAATACAGCAAGCATTAGGTTTTTATTGTTGTGATAAACTTTCATCTTAAGTAAAGAAGTGATGGCACCTCCACTCTATGGTTATTGCTTCGCATCAGTTCAGTCAGTATGCCAGAGGATCTAGACACAACCAATATACAGTGTTGTCTTCTTTTTTTTTAACTAAAACATTGCTTAACCATACTTTGCTTGTTTATATCCAGGCGTTAGACCATAAGATGGTCTGTCAACTTAAGCTCAGCCCTGTCTAGAGGCAGACAGCTTGGTTAACGCTTTAACATAACAGTCCATCATATTTGTGGTTCAGAATATAAAAGAGGATTTGTTTAACCAGCTTGTAATTCTGACTCAGACATTTAAACATTTAGTCAACTGACAGCGCACATTCTTTGAATCAGGCCAATAAATGAGTTAAATTAATGTTTACAAAATAAAAAACCTTGTCTTCTTATCTGTTTCTTTATATCTCTCTCTCTTCTGATGTAGGAGTCGTAAGGACCCATCAGGGGCACTGGATGCCAGTAAATACATTGCACTTGTCAAATGCCTCAGCAAGAATGGCAGAGTGGATGGTAAGTTCCTTTTAATGCAGGTTATTTTATGCTTTTTTAAATTTTATATTCCCTCTTTTGTGTTTTATATGTCTTCTTTGTGTGATAGCGTACTTCTACTTCTCCTCTACTTCCTCATGTTTACATGACCAGTTGCATCCTGAAACAGCTGATTGTCCCAGCCTCCCAATAAACACTCAAAAGTGTGACATCCTACCGCTGTTACGTCTGTATTTGAAGCCCATTGGCTTATGGTTACTTGCCCAGTGCAGAGCGTAGATATTAGAAAGAATGCAGAGCCGTTGAAAACATGAACAGTAGTTAACTGACCAATTACCACAGAAGATACCAGTCTAACAGTCAGAACAGACTGGGCCCATGTGGGGAAGGGGGCCTTTAAGTGACAGGAGCTCCATCAGAGCACCTCAGACAGAGTGAGAGACGGGGCACTCATCATGTGAAACCTGGAAGAATTTTTGAACATGAGCAAACGTGAAGATACTCTTGCAGTTAATTAGAACTGGCTTTATGAAGGCAAAATATGACCTCTTAAATTCAACTGAACTTACACAGTGTCATCTATTCCCAAGCATGCTTGCCAAACTGCTTTAAATCAGGAGAGCAAGTTGGACAAAAAAGAAACAGAAATTGAAAATAATATGTAAAAGTATGAATAACTAAAACAAGAAAAAGGATTACATTTTTTTAAATGAAATTGAAACGAAATAGAACTACAATAAAAACAAAAATGTAAAAAAAAAATGCTGAAATAAATTCAGGCAAGTATAAGTAAGATAGAACAACACAATTAAAATCAGATATCAACCAAAAACTATTTATAATTTAAAGCCAAATTAAAGAGAGAAACTTGAATTAACTTTATAAAAGCCAAGAAACCATACTGTTAAACATTGAGAGGCAGCTGGTTCCATAGTTTAGGAACATAAGAACAATAGACATGCCCTCTTTTTAGCCAAAACTTCTCATTTATTTTCAATTGTCTACCAATATGTATAGAGCATGATTCATCACTTAATGTGCCAGGGAAGAGTCCAACTCTTTTCACAGCCAAATGAAAATGTGCAAACTGTTGGTTTATCTCCATGCTCCAAAAGCCAAATTATACTCAGTTGTCTTTTTGCCTCAAAGTCAAAAATAATTCATTTGCAAATGAATTGTTCTCATGTTTGTGCTGATTGACTTGGGCTTCCTGTAGATCCTAAAAAGTCTTAAAAGGTCTTTAATTTGCCTTTCAGAATTTCAGGCCATAAAAATGTATACAGTATTTTCACTTTTGAGAAGTCATCACCTTGGACAGCACATTGATGAGGTTTGTTTTATCATACTGGTTTTGGGTTACAGTGGTCTGTTAGGGCCACTTGTAAACATTTGAAATCTGTTATTTTTAGAGAAAAAGAAATCAGTTTTGAAATAGAAAATTACGTGCTGCAGTAATGGGTCCCTTACAAGAACATTAAAGAGTTTTCTGTTCATAAGCTTGTACCACTCTTCCATGTCTGCATTTCTTTCCTCCTCTCTGGGGAGTATATGACTGGAAATCCTGTTGGTAAATTACCGTAATTTTAAGCACTGTGCCTTGTTGCGTTTTTGGAAAATCCAACCCACATTATCAGCACATAATAGAAAACAAAGTTCAGCATACCTCATCTGTGTTGATTGGTGTTAATAAAGTATCAAGTGAAAAGCATCAATTTTCTCATTTGAGTCTTGAAAAGGACTTAAAAAGTCTTGAATTTGAACTTATAAAGTGTGCAGGAAGCCCCTGTCTAATTTATGGAGCAATCTACCCAGTACTTTGTTCCTCATAACTTTTCTAAACTAGTAAATCCGATCAAAGCAGATCCTTCTTGAGCTTAGAAAGGCCCATACAAGTGATTCTGTATACCAGCCTGTGTGTTTGTGTGTGCGTCAACGACTCTGTCACAATCCCACTCCCTCCCTCAAACCACATTAGCCAACCATTTCCTGAATGCTACGGTGAGTTTCCTCAGCCCATCGAAGAGCCAATTACCATCAGTTTTGCTGCTCTGCTTTTTGCACACAATGACAGGCAAAATGTTTCCCTTGTCTGTCCTCGCTTCTTCTCTCCTCCCCTTCGCTCCCTCTCTCCGTCTTTACCTCCGTCTCTCTATCGAACACGCTCAGTCTCGAAGTGTGTCATTCTCTCATTCAACGCACCCACCCCCCCCACCCCCAAAAACCGCACACACACAAACTCACCCGTCAGTGAGAAATGAGAGAGGAGGAAAATTACAGGACTGTGTGTATTTTTCCAGAATTATTGAAATCCGCCTTGATGCTAATGGCAGATCATGTCCACCAAAGTGCTTGAACATTTTACGCACACACACAACCACACAGGAACTCGCAAATTTGCATGTGAATTCAAGCAAAAGGCATTTGGTGGGCACTGCAGTTGGTGTGTCTGTCTGTGTGTGTGTGTCGGGGTGTGTATAGGCAGCGCTAACGCATTTGCCATTAGCCAGAGTGTGCATATGGAGGGGACGCTTGTCAGCCACATTAGCACACATGGCTAACCTTGATGTTAGCCTGTCCCCACCCAGACGCTGGTCCGCCTGGCTCCCAGCAAGCACCAGGCCCAGCTGAAGATCATGTCTCCTGGCATCTTGCTTTCTTTCTCGCCCTCTCTAATGGCTCTGTTGTTTTTGCCCTTGGTTCCAAGCCTCTTGTTCCACCTCGCCAGGAAACTTTTTTCCATTGAACTTCCCTTTGACTTTATGTCACAGTCCTTCCACCATTATTCTTTTATAGTTTTGAAGAATAACGTCCTCTTATTCTCACCCATTAATTTCCATCTGCTGCTTACTCATCATCTCCATTATGCTCTTTAAATCAACAGATCCACTTTACAGCATTACAGTGCCACTTACAGGCTTGGCATATACACTCCAATCTTTTCAGTCTTTTCATGGGTCAGACACATTTCTTGAAACAATGCTTTGTTTACAGAAAACGTTTTAAATCAAGAACGTTTTCATCTCTGTTTACACAGGGCTTCAACATGATGCTGAAGCTACAAACAGTGCAACATTGTTAAGTTTGCTGCTAAGTAACATTAAAGCTGATGAGCACTATTGGAACATCACATATTTGAAATGTTTTCTCTCAGCTGTGACTTAAGTAAGTATTTTTGGTGATTGTCAGTGAGTTGTATTGACAATGGTGTCCACAGAAATTAGTCAAGAGAAAGTATATTTCTTGTTCATCTAATGAGGGAGAAAACTAATACAAATGTTGCATTCACCCCAAGCACACTCTCTTATCATGCTGAAATAACAAATTCTTTAATCCCAATGCTCTGAAAAGACTTGGTCTGGGCTAAAGTTTTTCTAAGAAAGTATCATACTAATGCTCACTGTAGGATGAGGGACTAAGTCAGTCAGCGGACAAATCAGGGAGCCATTAAAGGGTCAAATGGAACTCAGCTTAACTTAATGTGTCGCTCACGCTGTAGGTCATGGGAAGAACATTAGAAAACATAAGACCTCTTTCTTGTACACATACTACTTTACTACTGGTTTACCTTCTTGTGTGTATCATACCTGTATATGAAAACCTTGAATCTTTTGATCCCATGATGCTGTGAACCTGCCAGGTTCATCAACACATGCCTCAGGTGTCTGAGCACCTCCTTAACCTTCTTCCTCCCCTTCTCCTCTCTTCTTTTTTTATATACACCTTTCCTCTGTCACTGAACGTCTCTTTGACCTACCTTTGCCCCTCTGCCTCCATCTGTCCATCCTCCCACTTTGGTAAACAAGCCTTGTTCTGGCTTTAGGTGGTCCTGGACTTGTCTGTGTGTGTTGGGCTGTGTATTTGTGTGTGTGTTTTGGGAAAGAGACATCACCAGCAGTCATGCAGCATTAGATGAACCATTGGGCTGTGTGATGTTTGTTTACCTGGCCTGTCTGCCTCCCCGTCTTTTGATATGTGCGTGCGTGTGTTTGTGTGTGTGTTCTGGCTCGCTTTGCTGGCCACAATGCTTGGCTGAGCTGATGGATATGCATACTGGCTAAACGAACAGATAAAGGGGGAGATGGAGGGAGAACGAGAAGGAGGGGGGAGGGTTTTGGACGTTGGACGGAGGGATGCTAGCTTCAGTGTTAGCTCCATTTGTGCAGATCAGCTCCGAACCATTGGTCTCGCTGATTAGTGGGTCTGTCGGAGAGTGATGGAGAGAGGTATGGTAGAAGCAATGAGGGAGGAGGGCATGAAGAGAGGCCCAAAGAGTGAAAATAATTTAGATCTAAAGGGATGAGCATCACAGACCTGACAACAGGTCAAATCATTATCAGGCAATTGTTAAATTTTGATACCACCATCTGTTATAGTTTTTTTCTTTTCAGCCTTCATTCAGCCACATAATGTTTTCATGCAAGTAAGAAATCCATTTAAGTACAGACTGCTACTTTTATTAATATTCACTGAATTTAATACAGCTCTCCCTTCTTATACAAATAGGCCAAATATCACAGGACCCTGAATTAAATACCTCC
Organism: Cetoscarus ocellatus; assembly: GCA_037902135.1. Classification (NCBI taxonomy): domain Eukaryota; kingdom Metazoa; phylum Chordata; class Actinopteri; order Labriformes; family Labridae; genus Cetoscarus; species Cetoscarus ocellatus. The sequence continues at coordinate 879,649 of JBAMNC010000033.1, read as the reverse complement.
TCCTGTATTTGCATGTAGCTGAGTATATTCAATAAAGGGCTGTGTAATTTTTTGCTTTAGAAATTCTCTCAAGTAGCTGATAATTTTTTTTAGCAAGGCTTAGATCGCTGATTGAGTGCTCGATGATGGTCCTTTAAAACATTTTTTCATGTTACTTTTTCTAAAATAAAAAATGATCATAGTTTGGCCAGGATAAGTTGAGGAAGTACTTTGCTTTTCTACTTCTGTCACAATATTGTTCAGAAAAGCTGATTATTTGGATGCCTGCTGAATCAGCTTCCTGTTCAGTGAATCTAATGTCAGTTTCATGGTGTATTTTCCATTTTCAATTTATTTAACTATTTTACCAAAATGGTAATATTGTTTTTTCATTTCTTTTATGCTGGCCTAGACAACAAATTTGATCAGTTTGTAGTCTTATGCTGTTGATCTATTTGTTAGGTTACATTATTTAATCCAAGATACATGCTTGTTCGTGTTTTTGAAATAATTTCCGAAGAAACATTTCATTGAATACCAACAAGTTCCATGTTTTTTTATAGTATCATTTTGTATCCCATGTTTTCTTCTTGTTTTGTTTGCTTTGCCAGAAGGTAATGTTCTTGCAGACCTTTGTCTGAATATCTGCCCGTCTGTCTTGAGCGAGATAACGTAAAAGGTTCAGGAACGATTTTGATAGCATTTTCAGGGAAAGTTGATAATGGCATAAGAAAGAAGTGATTAGATTTTGGTGGTGATCTGAATACGGATACAAATTCAGACATTTTTGAAGATTTTGTCAACATTTCACTATAGAACCATTTTTAACGCCTTTCCAGAATTTCTCATGGCAAATTTCCGATGCAGATGTAAAGAACTTTTTAAATGGTATGAATTCATGTTTTTTTCATGTCATTGTAATAACCATAACGTATTGTACCATTTGTATACAATCAAAGGTTTCCTTTGTTTAAGGTAATTCCCATATTAGGGTGCTTTGAGCTTTCTGTTTGTTCACCATTTTCCAAGGTGCATTTCCTTTAAGATACAATAAGAATTTTGTGTTCGATTGTATCATGTCAATTCATTTCACATTATTTTCTTTGTATCATATTACTTATTGTATTGTATTTTCTTGTGTCCTGGCCTAGCCTGCACTTTTCTATCTTTTTCTGTCTTCTTCCCTTGTATCTTATATTTTATTTGTTTTAGGTTACACAGAGCACCAATTGTATGTTTCTTTTTTTATAGCAAATTTCCCTTTAGGGACAAACAGATCTTTTGTATTGTATTGCAATGTATCTTATCAATTTGTCTTGTGTCATATCTTACTGCTTTGTCTCGTATCGTATTGTATCATACCTATCCTTACATAATGTTACATATCAGATGATAATAGGCGTAAAATCCATAAAGCACAAAAAACTGCATAGGCAAAATTGATATGTCAACAGATGTTGGACGTTTAACTGCAGTGATTCATTTTCAAAACCATTATGCGTCAATATTATGCCCACCAATTTAGTTACATCAGGTTTTTCCCTTTTTTCTTCATCTTCTTCTTCCTTAATAATTCCCTACCTGTTTTGCCCAGCGTCACCCTCTGATAGGGTTATTCCCCTGACATCGTCCTCTCCGTCTGTCTGCAGTAACTCCTCCATTTCGGGCCACCACCACTTCAACTTTCATTCCTCCCTTTAATTTCCTCTGTCCCATTAAATCTGTTACAGCTTTTGGTTCTCATCGCCACAAACAGCTGGCACAGGGAGGTGGCGAGATGGAGAGACAGACTGAAATTAGGATGCCAAATCACTCACCAGTAGCCTTGTCCCACAGCCCACAAGTGTGTTTTTTGTGTGGTGAATGACACTCTAGTTTGAAGGATCTTGTTATATTACCAGCTACTGTAGTGGGTGTTTGTAGTATTATTAGAGAAGTTTCATAAAATCTAACTGTATGTGCAGTTTTCTACAGCTCAGTAAGGAGGAATGGGTTTAATTACTTGAATTTAAAGCAAGTTGCTGATACTTCCCTCAGTTAGTGAGTAAATATACATTATTCAAATATATGCTGTGTGTGTGTTCATCTCTCAATCTCCTCCCTTCCTCTCGCTCTTTCTGTATAGATTAGTGTCTGTGATGGAGAGCGGCTGTATCGCTGTCAGTCCATTTGCAGCTGTCTAAATAGACAGTAAACGCATCTTAATTACCTTTTTCTGATACACCACATATACACACACACATTCACACTCTCAATCTCTTTCACCATTTAGCCCCCAGAGTTGGCCAGATGGGCGCGTGGCCCGCTAAAAAGCCCTCCATTACAGGCTGGACTTGACCAAGCTGATCCACCCCTCAGCCCGCTTACTGGGGTCTCACTGGGGCCACGGCAGGCCCTTGTTGCCACATACCTATAATTTAGCCCCCCAAGTGCTTTCTACATGGCCACGGCAAAAAGCCGGCCTCCATTGTAGGGGTCCGGTAATTGTAGTCTCGTTTAGAAAACCGCAAGTAGCAATTAGCGCAGAGTTGGCATTATACGGGGTTGGATTTGCATCCCCGCTGGGTGCAAAATGCTGTTTTAATATGGGTTTGTTTTCCCCACATGGAATTAGCTAAAGGGGTGTTTTATCATATTCACACACCCTTCTCCTCTCCCAGCCAAGCTCTGCACGACTCTTCATTTCTCTCCCTTCTCCTCCATTTTCTCTCTTTCTGCTCATCTTTGTCTCTTTAAAACACTCTCCGCCACTTCTTTTTTTCAGTGGAAATCCTGTATCCCAATATTTTGCTTGATTCACTGTATGTTTTCATTGCAGATGTTTCTTCACATTGATGCTTTCTAACTTTTTTTCTGTCTTCTCCCTTTCCCTCGCAGAGGCAATTGACCATTTGAAGGAAATGAAAGAAAAAGATGTGGCAATCAGTGATACACATGTCACCTTGCTCTTCCACATGCTCAACTCTCTCACTGCAAAGGGCGGTGCTCCCACCATCAAACAACTTCTGGACACCATCTTTTCCCTTGGACTGGCCAAGCCCTCAGCTAATCTATGCTCACCTCTGATCACTGCCCACATGGAAAGGTAAAGTGAACCCTAAGTGTGTTACAAATTGAAAACTGCAGCCACAGAAACAAATTCAGCCACAAAAGCAAATTTATTGTTAAATCACTTATTTGGTTTCTTCCTTTTTTTCCCCCTGTGGCTTGAGCTTTCCTCTTACCAGCCAACCAACTCACTTTTGTTGTCATATTTGCATCTATATATCTGCCAAATCCAGTCGCCAGGTGTGTGTGTATGTATGTGTGTCTCAATGAGTCACTCATCCCTCCCTATGATCATAGCCGAGGTTGCGTTCTGGGTCAGCAATTCAGACAGAGAGAGGATGTGGAAATTGCTCATTTATGTGTGTGTTTGTGTGTGTCTGTACAAGTGTTAGAGCCAGGTTTTTGTTTGTTTGAGGATAAGCCAGCTGCAACCTCTCCCATGAGCCTCCACCCCCTGATCCCCCCTGAAACACCCACCGCTGTACTCCGAGGTGTAAGTGTGTATGTGGTGAGAGATGGTCATCGATGCTTCCCTCCCATAGCACAAATATGCAAATGAAAGTTACCAAACACTGGCTATGGGGTCACTGGTGCTGCCCGACCCCTCAACTCTATTCAGCATGTGTGTATCATTCAGTTTATGTGCGTGTGAGAGCAGCTTTTAAGTAGATCAACTCATTAGCATGTTAATTATGTACACAGCACTAATTGCTGGATTTACCACGATCGCGCAGCATGCCGATTGGGGGCCAGCAACAACGCACACACACACCCACACACCCACACACACAAACACACACACAGCATGTGCTTTATACACAATGTTTACCTTGGGTGTACATGCTTGCAGCAGAGGTAGACCTTTGCACACGAAACTTGGCCAAACATACACTCACACACAGGCACTCACACAGGCTTGCACTCCTGTGCCGCTGTTTGTTTTGTTGGGAGTCTGGTCTCTGGCACAAACAAGAGTTTCCAGGTTCACTCGTTAATCACTGCCTCTGTGAGATTAGCGGGGCTAATTTACTCCTGGGTCATCAACAGCAGCCAACACACACGCACACTCCAGCTTACCGCAGCCTCGTTCACAAATCAACTGCCAGTTGTACTTTCTCCAAATGATACTGCAGCATAAACACAAGTGAACGAGCTAGCTGCTGGTATTTAACAATTACTTGTTATGTGTTTTTTTTTTTTTATCCTGGAGGGGTTTCAAGGCTCAGAAATTGTCAACAAATTTAAAGTAGAATTTTGAGTGTAACCTGATCAAAAGATAGATTTTTTTTACTGAGAGAATTAAACTTCCTACAACTGGAGCTCTTTTTTTTCCCCCAACATTATATTTATTGTTTTTATTATTCACATAACACATCCATGTGCACAAAAAAACATAAACATCACTCAGGTACACAAATAAGGTTCATAAAGCACAATAATAATGGTTAAAAAAATATAAATATAAAATAAAAAATAAATAGTAAAATAAAATAATTTTGATTAAAAAATATATATATATATACAAACATACATCCATCCATGCATGCATATATATATATATATATATATATATATATATATATATATATATATATATATATATATATATATTTACATACACACACACACACACACACACACACACACATATATATATATATATATATACATATATATATATATATATATTTACATACATACACACACATATATATATATACATATGGTCAGAAATTAAAATAGGACTTAAATGGGTGTCGGTATTATGATGAAAAAAAACATAAACATCACTCAGGTACACAAATAAGGTTCATAAAGCACAATAATAATGGTTAAAAAAATATAAATATAAAAAAAAAATAGTAAAATAATATAATTTTGATTAAAGAAAAAATATAAAAAATATATATATATATACAAACATACATACATACTGTACATGCATATATATATGTTCTATTCTTGGCCCTATTCTCTTTTCCTTATACATGTTGCCTCTTGGGTCAATTATAGCGAGGCACAACCTTTCTTTTCACTGTTATGCAGATGATCTGCAAATCTATCTGCCAGTGAAGCCCAACAGTCACACCATGCAAAGTTCTTTGTTTTCTTGTATTGTAGATATCAAGCAGTGGTTGGCCCAAAATTTCCTTCATCTTAATGATGGCAAAACAGAATGTATTATGTTTGGGGACACAGTGACGGCTGGCTTTGGAACCTCTTTTGCAACGCTAAGTCAGACTGTCAAAAACCTGGGAGTGGTTCTTGACACACATCTGAGGTTCGACAAACAAATAGACAATGTCGTCAGGACTAGTTTTTTTCAGCTACGTCTCCTTGCCAAAGTTGAAACGTTTTTAAGCCGTTACGACCCTGAGAAAGCCATTCATGCACTTATAAATTCAAGATTGGACTACTGCAACGCTCTTTATGTTGGCGTCTCCCAGGCTTCTCTTGGTCGCCTCCAACTTGTGCAGAACACTGCTGCCTGTCTTTTAACCAGCACCAACAGACGACAGCACATCACTCCTGTTCTAAATTCCCTTCACTGGCTTCCCGTCCAATACAGGATTGATTTTAAACTTTTAATGTGTGTTTTTAAAGCTCTTAATGGCCTCGCCCCTTTGTATTTAACTGAGCTTTTAACTGTGCGGGAGCTTGGTCGAACTCTGAGGTCATCTAACCAACTTTTGCTGGAAGTGCCCAGGTCAAAGTACAAACACTGGGGTGACCAAGCCTTTTCCGTTGCTGCCCCCAGGCTATGGAACAAGCTCCCCATCGAAATACATCTCATTTCTGACCTGGGCCTCTTTAAATCTAGACTGAAAACGTATTTATTTAGGTTGGCTTTTAATACCCAGTAGCGTGGTGACACTTTTACTTTATTTTACTTTATTTTATTGTATTTTATTGCTTTTATTGTTTTTATTGCTTTTATTGTTTTTATTTATTCCTTTTTATTTACTATCTATGGTAAAGCACTTTGGTTCACCGAAAGGGTTGTTGTAAAGGGCTGTATAAATAAAGAACATTACATTACATATATATATATATATATATACATATATATATATATATATATATACATATACATATACATATATATACATATACATATATACATATACATATATATATATATATATATATATATATATATATATATATATATATATATATATATATATATATATATATATATATATATATATATATATATACATGCACACATATATACATACACACAGACATATACACATGGTCACAAATTAAAATAGGACTTAAATGGGTGTCGGTATTATGATGAATAGAGATAGTGAAAATAACAGTAAAAATAGTTATGTTTATAATAATACATGTATTTATTAACCAAATGTATATAATAAAATGGGTAAACTAATAATAATAGTGAAAATTAAATTTAATAAATAAATAAATGTGTAAAGGAAAAGAAGATATTTCCTGTGTTTATCAGGAGTTTGAGTTGGGGAGTGATCAGTGTGTTACATTACAGTCCAGTGTACAAATCTTTAATGGGGTAATCACAGAGGGCCAACTATTCTTCCCCAGGTTCCTCCAACAGATATGTCATGTCTATGTTCTTTAAATAGTTTATGAAGGGACTCCAGGTGTTATTAAAGAGTGACTCCTTACCCCTCAAAGTGTACATAATCTTTTCTAAGGGCAGAGTTGTGGACAGTTCAGAAAACCATTTTTTCAAACTTGGTGTACCGAACTTCTTCCATGATAGAGCAATTACTCTTTTTGCCAAAACTATAGCCAGCTCCAAAAAAGTCTTCTGTCTGTTTCTAATGTTACAAACTTCTGGGTATAAACACAGTATAAAAAGTTTAGCATCTAGAGGAATTTGTATGTGTCCTGAATACACATCCTAACTGCATCCCAAAACTGTTGTATTTGATCGCATTGCCAAAGGCAGTGAAAAAGTGTTCCCTTTTCCTTTCCACACTTGATACAAACGTCAGGGATAATGTTATTGTATTTACTGAGCTTTTCTGGAGTAATGTATGTTTTCATCAACCAATTATACTGAAGTAATTTGAGACGTGTGTTGATCATCTGTGATTGTGCTTTGGAACATACCCTCTCCCAGTCCCTGACGGCTATATCATCATGCAGATCCTCTCTCCACGCCTCAAGCCTCTTTACAGATAATTCTGAGGACTCAGCTACTAAAAGGTTATACATCTTGGAAATTATGCCCCTCCCAAAACAGTCTAACTGGAGCTCTTTTTGTTTGGCCTGTGTTCACTGACTTTAAATTTACCTTGCAAATGTTAACAGAGGTCTTGCAGAACTGAAAAATCTGAATAAAGATCCGAAATAAATACAAGATTCAATGCTTTGAAAAGTCTGTGGCAAAGGCTACCTTAATCAAAAATATTTTGTGAAGGTCATTTAAAGTCACAGTGTATTTTTGCTCTTCATCCTACAAGTTGGGGTCATTGTTGATCGTGAAAGAGATGACAGCATTGTGATGCATTTTATGATATAGAAAAACTTGATCTTTCTTTGATTTCTGTTAATTTTGCATCAAAAAAGTTTGTCGTTTCTTACCTTTGTTGTTAATGGTTGCTCTGCAGTGCAAAAGTTGTCCACATTTTTCCTTTTTAAAGTCTTAAATTTGACTTTAAAAGTTTAGAGGAGCCTTAAATGAGACTATTTAAAGTTCAAATAGGTGCTTAAAATCCTTGAAAATATATAATATTTTATGTTTAAATAGTGCTTTGATTTTTTTAAGTGGTTTGAGAGTATTTGAAATTGTTTGAGTTAAGGTTGTATGATATTTATCGGACCAATATCGGTGGATATTAGACTAAAATGTTGATTATTGATATCATTGTCAATATTGACAGCTGTTATTTTGTCCATAAAAATTGGCCATAAATATTCTATATATTGGCTGTAATATTGGAAAAAATGTCCAATTGTACCCAGATGGTTTACCTCATCATCACTGAATTTCCATTTTAATAGATCAAAAGTATGATTTATTAAATAATCAAATGTTGTGTTTCTTGTTTCTCTTCTGTTTCTAACACAAATGGACTGTTACACTGTGAACAGGTCAATTTTAGTTAAACAGAGACTGTGCTCTTGACACAAAATATCGTTGTCGATAATGGTATCATGATGATGAGTTTGGAAATATCGGCTTATAATATACTGGCAAAAGTCCAATATTGTGCATCCCTAGTTTAAGTTCTGGTAGATAACTATTAGAAAACACAATTTTGTTTATTTATATTGTTTTTTTTTCAAAGATGTGATGAAATGAAATGATCAGTTTAAGTAAATATTTGATTGGTTATCTTCACAATTCAGCAGCTGTAAGGTGCTTGAAAAGCTTGAAATACTTCTTGAAAGTGCTTAAAAAGTACTTAAATTTGAACACTGTGATCATTAGTGGTTCAGCAGGTCATAAAACCATGTTCAACCTTTTATAGCTGTATCCATGTTTCAGTTGGCGCTTGTGAATATTATATCCATTTGTGCATGATAAGCATGCATGCATTGTATTTCCCCTCAGTTCTTCTCTGTCATTTGTACCCCAAAATGCCAGGAAAATCCCTACCTGCAAATGACCTATATCTCCACCACAGTGCACTAAAGTTGGGGCACGATGTCACAGGGCTAAAGGCCCTGAAGCAAAAGTTTGAGCGGCAGGTCAAAATGCAGCACATTACAGTTTATTCTTTTGTCTCAGAAATTGTTAAAAAAAAGTTACATTTCTTATTGCTTAGATCTCTTTAAAAGTAAATTAAAGGCATTAGAGGAAGATGCTGCTGTGGCGGATTCTTTACTGATGAACTGCTCCTTGATGCTGGTATTTGTGTTGACCTGTGATTGTTGCTGTTTTATGTTTGTAACTTTTAAATGAACTGCTGCCTGTTCAGGCCATGACACTCCTGTAAATGAGATTCTTTATCTCAATGAGTTTTTTCCTGGTTAAATAAAATTACTATTATTATTCTTGTTAAATATCTTAGGAACATGAAGCAGATTCAACATGTATCTTCAGCTAACACTACAACCCTTGACTTGGAGTCTACCTCCTCGCTTCCCTCTTCTCTTTTTATCTTCATTGATTTGTCTCCACCTCTTTATTCCGTCAGTCAGTGGACAAGCAGACAGTAGTGAGAAGGAGGAACGGAGAAAAGCGATAAAAGAGGACAAAGCAGGCGTCACTCCTGCCTGCGCCCGTCTCATCGCTGCGTCAGCGCTAATGACTTAATGAACACTTCTCCGGCAGATTAGCCCTTGACAGCCTATCATATGTGCCGCCCAGTTAGCTTTTCATGCCCATCCACTCAGTGTTTTGTGTGCTAACCTGCTACTTATGCTAGCTGCCAGGTCTTTAAGATTTCCACATCCTTATGGGAGTACTGACAAGAAATGCTAATGAGTCCAGCAAAATGAAGAGCTGGTAGGATGTGGATGATAGGAAAGGGAAAATGTGGCATTAGTGTTGGAGGAGGAGGGCTGCAGCTGAGGGGGTAAAGAGCGACAGTAAGAAATTACTCAAGTTCTCATCCTTTGAATTTCATTTGTACAGAGTGCAATGCTCTGTTTATATGATGCGGAAATATCCTTTTTTTGACATTTGGGACACCAAGTGATTAACCCTAATGCTGTGTGTGTGTATGTATCAATATATAGAGTGAGAATGGTTCAGTATCCAGCACCTTCAATTCCAAACAGATAGTCTGTGATGCCCTCATCCAGACTGGGTTGGCCTTGTAGACCGAGCAAGTATTAAAATACCACTCAATCAGTCAATAAGTGGTTTGCTTATGATCCTACAGCCTTGCTTCTGGTGCTTGTCATTTTAACTATTTTTGGAGATCTGAAACATTTTGCTCAGCTCAGACGAAGGTCTGAGACTGAAATGTTGCAAATAAATAATTTCTTGCAGGTTAGACAGGGTGTGGGGGTTTATCTTTAAGCATTCACATCAGTTTCATTCTTAAGTACATGTAACATGTGCTAGTTGTGTCATGATCACTGTCTCATTTACATTTCATCACAGACGCCTCATCTCTCCCTATTAGAACAGTGTCTTGGATAACAGGCTTGCTCATCTCTGAACAAAATAGGCGGGACAGAGAGACAGAGGGAGGGTTGAGATGAGACAGAATGAGCTTCCTTTTCTAATCCTTCAGGTTTCCACTGAGCAAACTGCTCCCTCTTTTTTTTTTCAGGGCTTAATTGGCTGGAAAGTGTCTGACATGCAAAGTTGAGGACATTAACAGGGCTGTGCGCTGCAGTAAATGGTGACGCAAAGTGACAGTTAAATTGTACCAAGGGGAAATTATCCATCTTTCAACATCCTTAGCTTTTTTTTTTTCTCTTTTTTGGTGTGGGAGGGGGAGGGGCCGTTCTTTAGGTTTGGGGGGGTAATTGCCCCGGCTTCTTTTCCCCCCCAAAATCCACGGGATGTTTCGTGAAGTTTTTTTCTCATTAAAAAGTGGAGTTTGTATCAAGGGCTGTCACAATTTTTTCACTTCACAATTTTCATGGACAAAAAATATTGAAATGACAACATTGCTATAATATTAATAGAAGACTTGGGGAAAAAAATCAATTAATCTGAAAGTATAACTATCTATTTTAAATTTAAAAAAGTACACACGTGGACAAAATTGTTGGTACCCTTCTGTTAAAGAAAGAAAAACCCACGTTGGACACTGAAAAAACTTGAAAACTGACAAAAGTGATGATAAATAAAAATTTACTGAAAATTAACTAATGAAAATCAGACATTGCTTTTGAATTGTGGTTCAACAGAATCATTTAAAAAAACAAAGTAATGAAACTGGCCTGGACAAAAATGATGGTACCCCTAGAAAAGATTGAAAATTATTTAAATAATCTAAGTCATAAGTGAAATTTAAATTGGTGTAGCACTTAAAATTGAATTAATAAATAACCATCAAATTATAGTACTACACAAAAGCTAGACTTAGTGAATGATCCCTGCCTGTACATTCCTGTTGCCCAAATGTTGTCAGCATTGTTGTGTCACTTTAGCCCAATCACACTGCTGTTTCAAGCCATAATATTTACGCCCCATATGGCACTCTGCCTCTACTCTGAACATCGCTGGGACAGGCTAGGCGGGATGACTTGACCTCCCATTTCCTCCATCTTAAGCTGTAGTATCAAAGGTGTACTACTTGAGAGAGGAGGCGCATGGACTCAGTGAAAGAAAGGAGTGCTGTGAGTGACTGTTTCTTCATTCTTGTGTATGAAATGCAAGTGCCTCTCTCTCTCTCTCTCTCTCTCTCTCTCTCTCTCTCTCTCTCTCTCTCTCTCTCTCTCTCTCTCTCTCTCTCTCTCTCTCTGATATAATCGAAGATTAACCTTTCATACTTCTGGAGGTAGAGTTTCCATCAGTTTGAAAGTGTAGAAATAACTGATATTTTTTACATGAGAGAATGTACCATTTTTTTTGTGTATAGATCTTTCTATTAACTGAACTTAATTAGCTAAATATTGGGTTTCAAGAACTTCAACTTTTTTGTCATTCTAACAAACAGGTAGTAAAGTATTTGATTTTGGTATTGTGACAACCATTTGAAATGTCTTAACAGATTAAAATATCAAGACACATTGCGAATCCCCATTTAACAAATTAATATCACGTTACGATATTTGGTCCATATCCACCAGTCCTAATAGATCTACGCCAAAACAAGCCATTTGTTATGAATTAGTCTACCATGTTTTTCTTATCCTTGTCTCATTTTTGGAGTAAAGCACCCCCTCCTCTGTCAATGTCTCTCCATCTCCACCCTCTTTCTCTCATTTTCAAAAATCTCTTATTCCCTCTTCTGCGTTGTTCAATCAGACTGTTGTGCAGTTGAACAGCCTCTTGACTGGCACTGCTGAATAATGTTGTCCCTCTTCATTTCAATTAGCAGACCTCTTTACCTCTCCAACCCTAATCACTCCATTCCTCCTCCCTCCCTCCCTCCCTCCCTTCCTCTGTTGCTTTCTCTTACTTCCTAACTCAAGGTCGTAGCATTCCTGTTTTTTTTCTGGATTGTTGCTCTTTTTGACCATATTTCTCTCATCTACTTGTCTACTGATTAGAGGAGAAAACACTCCAGAAATTATACCTGACTGCTCTCTGTCCCTGTCCATCCATTTCTTTCTCACTCTGCCTCCCCTCGTCTCCCCCGTGGGTGCCCTATCTGTTGTGACCTCTGTGTGATTGACATGGTAATTACCCAATCAGCAGATTGATGGCAGTGCTGTCACAATAGAGAGGATTGAAGTGCTACCCTCAATCCCTCAGCCTCCCATTCTTGTGCTCCCTTTTCCCACCACCTCTTCTCTTCTTTTCTCGTCATCACTCCATCAGGCACACTCTTTTGTTTGTTCGTTTATTCAGGAGGGATGACACGATGGGATGGGAAAGGCAGTGAGCTGGTGCTGAAGGGGGGAACATTGTTGCTGTATTTCTGATAAATTGCCCAGCTGGGGGGAGAGGTCAATGGCTGACAGCGTGAAATCAAAAGAAAGATGAAAGGAGAGAAAGAGAAGAAAGAAGGGTGGAAAGAGAGGAGGAAAGGGAAATTAGGGAAGAGGAAATATGCAGTGGTTAAAGGTCTTGGAAAGGACAAAAGAGGAAAAAAGAGTGAGAAGTTTGCTGGCGCGAGAGGAGCCAAGCTGAGAGGGCAAAGATCAGTGGAGTCCTTTTGTCTGTTACATTGCTTTCCCTTTTAAAAGCCTGTCCAGAGAGACATTAGCCCCTCACATGTAGGTGTAAGAGAGAGCACCTGATTGTGTGAGAATGATGTATTGGGGCCAAAAGGCTTCATCACCCACAGTTGTGCTGTCATGAATTCAAAGGCTTGTATTGTCATGGTGGGTCATAGTGCTTAGATAGAAGGTTACAGGTCTGACCCCGAGTGATACGCTCTCTGTTCTCTTCAGACACAATTCTGTTCAAGACTGATTGGACAGACATGACATCTAACATGCTCCCTGTGCTATCTCCTTTTCTTTTTCTGTGTGTACACATGCCTGCAGTGACAACCTGGCTGGAGCTCTGGATGCAGCACTGGAGTGTCAGAAGCGCTACAACAACTTGCCTCGTTTCCACGACATCGTTGTTGCCCTGGTGGAGAAAGGAGACACAGCTCTGCTGCAGAAAGGTTTCCCATTCAACTGTCCATTTTTTTTCCTGTTGTTTTTCGATTAAGTCTTCATAAATTAATAATGTTTACACCACAAAAGACTTGTTTAAAAATATATCACAAGCAGCTAGGGCCTTTATGAATTTGACAGTTTTAAATTAGATCATTGACTGAACTTTCAGGCAAATCTTGCTCATAATACTGCAAGTGTGATTTTTTTTTTTTGTAAGAGATTGAACAAACACACTTGCTAAGATTCGGATGTTTTTCATTTTAACAAATCTTAAGAGCATTATTGACAATCTTTTAGTTACCCAGAAAGATATATGTATTTTTTCAGTTATTCTGTATTGGAGCTCTAATGGTCGATGAAGAAGGCCCTGATTCAGTTCCAACTTGCTGCCTTTTTACTCATGTCTTTCCCCACCCTCTAACTCCACTTTTTACTCTATACATTATCTCCATTGTCCACTGTCAAAGGAAGGCTTAAAGAGCCCCCCAAAATACTTAAAAAAATAATACTGATTTTTATGTATTGTTTTCAATGCAAAAAAGACCATGAACTGTCTTGGTGACAAAAATCAACATAAGCAGGACTGGCAGTGAGCTGACTGTTTTTTATATTTAAATCTTTTTGAGTGTAGGAATACTAGAGGATGTTGTCAACTAGGTTTGGATGATATTGGGAAAAAATAATATTGCAATACTCTTTTCCCATGATATATTACAATTTTTTGAGTGATATTTTCAGATAAATGTTTTGCCTTTGCTGTTTCACTTTTCTTTATAAACTTTACAAATAGGCTTGTCTTGCAATTTCATAACTTTGCCTCCATTAAAAACCATTTCTGATAATGTTCAAGCTCTTTCTTCATGAGCAGCCCCATGGTCTTCACTTCTAAAAGCTCACTGTATTGTGCAACTGAGCATCTGTGGCTTTATCCCACGTCCCACAGGCCTTAAACATGCTGGTTGCATGCTAAATTGCCACAAATAGTTGTCTGTATCTCTATGTGGCCTTGTGATTGGCTTGCAACTGGTCCAAGGTGTACCCAGCCTCTCACCCAGTGTCAGCCCCCTGTGACCTAGAAAGGGATAAGTGGTATATATAACGATCAGTGGATGGAAGTCTAAAAGATGACTCAAGAAAGGTAAAAATAAGCTGCAAGTCTCCATTTAACATGATCACATAATTAGCATTACACATGCTGCATTGTGACTACTGTGCATGAGCACGTTGTGATTGAGATGTAACTTCAGAATAAAAGCTCTCTGTACAAACAAAGGGAGTTTCTCCACAGAAGTGGCGAACTAAGCTTTTACCTTGAAAGACACAAAAGTGGATTGTATTTGAATTCTTGCCCAGAGTCTTCTGCTTTTGGCTTAAAACAAGGTAAATGTGGCTCTACCTTGTTGATTTTCCTTGCTGACGTGTACATTATAATGTAGGCGGGCCTCCTATTTACAAAAACTAGCATGCACCACTGCCATCACCCAGGTTAAGACAATCCGGTGTGAACTGCCATGACAGTTGAAGCAGTTGTTGGAATATGAATTAAATTTTTTAAGCTAGCAAGATCCCACATTGAATTAAAAGGCATAGACATAACTCCTTTGTTGTTCCTGTTTTTTTACCTGTTTTTTGATCTACTAACCCTTTTATTATCCTTAGTTGTTTCCAACCATCAATTATTTATTTGTCTGTATGTGCCTGCATGTCTGTGTGCACTTTCACATATATTACAAGTGCCAGCAATTCCAATAGTATGTAAGGGTTGCAGAAAGTGAGAAATGTTTAGACTGAGGTCATGTTTAAGTACGTGCCTGATCAGCGTTTGAGCGTCTCCCTCTATGTTTATGGCAATGTGGTGAAAAGTTCAAGTTCAATGTGCTGTGGGGGCAAGTGGCTCTGGAGTGTGTAAAGGTTAAAACTGGGCAGTTGAGCACCTCTCAACCCCCTTGTCTCCCTTTTCATCCACTCCCTCATCCACCCTCTCAACACAACCTTGTCTCTGAACCCCAGGATAGGGGACGGACCATCACGGCACCCTCAAAAAAAAAATTATTTGTGATGCCGGTTGTCTGATAGAGCCCTTATAAAACCTGTGTGGAGGTTCTGCAGTATCAGGAGATTGTCTCCCACTCCCTTCTATAAAGCAGTGAAGAGGGAGACTTGTGACCTAAACCTTGAGTCACACTCTACCTGATGGCTTTGCAAGCACATGTTGAGAGCAGCAGCTAGCCAAACCATGTCTCACCCCTTCAGGACTCGTGCGTGGTGCATTAATAGTCTGAAAATAACCAGCAAAAAAAAAGTAGACTTTCACTGCATCCAACGCAACAGCCTTCAGTGGTTCAAAACACACAAGTAGCCTAAATGCCTCTTAGAAAGATCTTGACTCGTGTGCCTGACCTTGGTTTGACAAAAATATAACATTTTTTTTGTTGGGCAACCATATCAACCACTTATAAACTTGGAAACTGATTAAAGAAAGTAAGCTGGGATTTGAACCTGACTACATAATATGGGTCTAATCCACAATAATCTTTGTTGGAAATGTAAAACAAAATGTTTTACATACATTCATGCTTTATGGGAAATGCCAAATGGATGGAACAGCGCTCTGTCTTATGGAGGCTGGTATATTGTAAACTACCTAGATCATCACTGCCATGTCTTCTTGGGGACAAAACTATTGTACCAAATTTATCTAAATACTCATTCAGAGTATCAACAATTGTCTTCATAACTTGTGCCCTTATAATTCTGTGGTGCTGGAAGGAATCAAAAGCCTTGTCATTCAAAAAGTGGATAGAAGAAATGATGGTACTAGCTACATGTGAAAAGATGCTCAGAAAACTATACTGAAAGAATGACTTGATTGAAGAAAAATTGGACATTTTCTGCCGATATATCTCAAATGGTGCCAACAGACAATGTAATTGAGTATATCAAACCCTGAAGATGTTTCTCGTATTATTGTACCTAGCTCATGAAGTACCATCTGTTTTGACATGTCTTCTGTCCTTTCAGGCTTTGTATTTTCGTGTTTTATATTTTATTTTATTATTAGAAAATTACTTTAACCTGGTGATGTGTCATCCTATTAGGCCTGTCAGACTGGCTGGGACAGACTATTTCTGTTCTGAAGACAAATATACAGCCATGAAAAACTAAATAGAAACATTACAGCTTTAAAGTTTTATAAGTGATCACATGGTCAATTGCCAAACTGTTGACTTCTTGCCACCTGCATTTGTGGCTGCATTTTTATTTGTGTATTTCAGCACCTTCACATTTTTAAATCAAACTCCCTGTCAACTTTGTATACAGTCAAGTCCGTAAATATTGGGACATTGACACAATTCTCATCTTTTTGGCTCTAAACACCACTGCAATGGATTTGAAATGAAATGAACAAGATGTGCTTTAACTGCAGACTTTTAGCTTTAATTTGAGGGTATTTACATCCAAATCAGGTGAATTGTGTAGGAATTACAAGTTTGTATATTTGCCTCCCACTTTTTAAGGGACCAAAAGTAATGGGATAAATTAACAATCAAAATCAAACTTTCACCTTTTAATACTTGGTTGCAAATCCTTTGCAGTCAATTGCAGTCTGAAATCTGGAATGCATAGACATCACCAGACTCTGGTTTTCATCCCTGGTGATGCTCTGCCAGGCCTTCACTGCAACTGTCTTCAGTTCCTGCTTGATCTTGGAGCATTTTCCCTTCAGTTTTGTCTTCAGTAATTTAAATGCATGCTCAATCGGATTCAGGTCAGGTGATTGACTCGGCCAAAGCATAACATTCCACTTCTTTGCCTTAAAAAACTCTTTGGTTGCTTTCGCAGTGTGCTTCGGGTCATTGTCCATCTGCACTGTGAAGCGCCATCCAATGAGTTCTGAAGCATTTGGCTGAATATGAGCAGATAATATTGCCCAAAACACTTCAGAATTCATTCACTGCTTTTGTCAGCAGTCACAATCATCAACAAATATAACCAGTTCCAATGGCTGCCATACATGCCCACACCATGACACTACCACCACCATGCTTCACTGATGAGGTGGTATGTTTTGGATCATGAGCAGTTCCTTTCCTTCTCCATACTCTTCTCTTCCCATCACTCTGGTACAAGTTGATCTTTGTCTCATCTGTCCATAGGATATTGTTCCAGAACTGCAAAGGCTTTTTTAGATGTTGTTTGGCAACCTCTAATCTGGCCCTCCTGTTTTTGAGGCTCACCAATGGTTTACATCTTGTGGTGAACCCTCTGTATTCACTCTGGTGAAGTCTTCTCTTGAATTTACGTGGTCTTCCGGGTCTTTTGGTGCTGCTGAGCTCACCAGTGCTTTCTTTCTTTTTAAGAATATTCCAGACGGTTGATTGGGCCACACCTAATGTTTCAGACATCTCTCTGATGGGTTTGTTTTGATTTTTCAGCCTAATGAGGGCTTGCTTCACTGATAGTGACAGCTCTTTGGATCTCATATTGAGAGCTGACAGCAACAGACTCCAAATGCAAATAGCACACTTGAAATGAACTCTAGACCTGTTATCTGCTCCTTGTAAATGGGATACTGAGGGAATAACACACACCTGGCCATGGAACAGCTGAGCAGCCAATTGCCCCATTACTTTTGGTCCCTTAAAGAGTGGGAGGCACTTATACAAACTTGTAATTCCTACACTATTCACCTGATTTGGATGTAAATACCCTCAAATTAAAGCTAAAAGTCTGCAGTTAAAGCACATCTTGCTCATTTCATTTCAGATCCATTGCAGTGGTGTTTAGAGCCAAAAAGATGAGAATTGTGTCCATGTCCCAATATTTATGGACTTGACTGTATAGGTTGTCTGCTTAATATACATTTTTAATATATCCATGTGAAAAAATGTTCATACTGATTTTTTCAAGATAAAGTTGAATCATTTATCCACAGTTTTTTCAAAATTGAGGTTATTTATTTACTTCTAAATGGCCTTTTTTTTAAAGAAATGGAGCACAAAATTCTCTGTTGCCTTAAGATTAAGTCAATTATAGAAGAGAAATTATGCTTTCTTCGTTTTTCTGATTATGCTGCTCCATTTGTAAAGCTGAAAGTTTGTGTAGTTTGTGAGTGTGTTTGTGTGTGTGTGTTACCTGTTCAGAAGCTGCTGGACAGAGATAGCATGTAATGCTGAACAGAGCGCTGTACCAAGTTTACAATAACGGCTTAGGCTTTCATTCGGGACCTGTGTGTGTGTGTTTGAGAGCAGTCTTGATATGGCTGCTTTGTGCCTGGGACATAGTGCCAAATAATGAAATCTGAAAGTAAAAGATGAAGTGTGAGGTTTGTTTGTTCACCTTCCAGCCGATTTAATTCATGACCTCTCCATGCTTTGTCTCTTTCTGTCCTCAGCCATGGACTTTGTGAGTCAGGAGCGAGGGGAAATGCTCATGCTGTATGAGCTGTTCTTTGCTTTCCTGCAGACGGGCCGCTACCGTGAAGCTCGCAAGATCATTGAGGTAAAAACACAGAAATGTAATTACTGGGATCGTGTTAAGAACCTATTTATTTTTCTGAAAGTTACTCATTCTGGATAAAATGAAAGCTTGTAGATGAATCCTTGTTTGTAGTTGACCCTTGGTCAGGCCCTACTCTCCTTGGTTCCTCATTCCCTGATTAGTCAGAATCTTATAGTTTGAACCAGAGAGGAAGTTTTTCAAAAGAAACAGGGCAACATTTACTCAATGTGGATATCTTTTAGTAGGGTTGCAAAGGAGTAAAAAAAATTCAGTAAATATCTGGAAAATTTCCAGAAACTTTCCATGAGAAACCGTGCTGGGTAATTTTGGAAATATTCCAAATTAGAAACTTTACATTGGAATTACGAGAATTTATGGAAATCACCTGGAAATTGGTGGCAATTTAAACTAACTGTATCAAATTCAAAATTTAATATTAATGTTTTGTTTTGTCATGTGCAGACATCCATGCAAAGTAATGCAGTTAAAAAACATGACATTTCAACAGATTCATTTGTAAGTAGAACTTTATCAAGGTTGAATTATTTTTTTAAAGAATCAGTTTAACTTCAATATTTGTAGTCCTCAGGCTCAAATGTGTGGCTTCAGTATCCCAGGGCTCTAAAATCATCTGTGCAAGTGATGGAGGAATGAACAGTGCATTTAGGGGGCGTGACCTCAGTGCCCCTGCAGTAAGCAGTTTGCTATGTGCTTCACCTGGGGCAAAGTAGAGTATCTTAAGTACTTAGTTTATTATCAGGTTCTTTTGTTTACTTTATTTGTATTTTTTAAAAAGTGGTTTTAACAACTGTCCTGAGTTTACCTGTGAAGCAACCTTTAAGAATTTACCATACATTTGTCGTCATAAGTACAGTCACTTGGACTAGATTTTTTGCGCAGCAGGTTGTCAGTGGAAAATAAAGAGAAGCTCTTTCTTCAAGGACTGCTTATTCTGTCTTTTTTTGCTGTGGTATCAACAGGTATTGAATATCAAATTTATTTACTGGTATTGTATTAATGTTTACAATTCTAATATCCTGACAACCTTAATCTTGAGTCGCCCTTGTAGACTTTAAGCACACCTCAAAGTCTGCAAAATTAAGGCCCCAGTTTTACCCCGATGCACTGGAGTATGCTTTGTTTAGCCGAAAGTAGCATAGCAACAGTTGCTGTGATAGGGGTGTGATGATTGATCGGTCATTGGAGCAATCAGAGCCAACAAAGGGTGATATTCTGTTTGAAATATACAGAGGAGATTATAAAGTGGACGTTAAAAGGGTTCTTCAACATCAAAATACTGACCTGGAAACCACCTGAACAACACATGATTCTTGTATGACGCAACTATTTGTTGTTTGACTGCAGCTTGCTGCATTAGATATTTAGAATAGTATATTCTTGTCTTTGAAGAGCTGCTTGGTAAAAATATTTCAGTAAAAAAGCATCATAACTTTATGGACATGACTGCCGGGAGCCTCAGAGGACATGCAGGCTGTTATTGCCAAAGTCTTGTTCTTGTGGTGCATTTGACCTGAATATTTCCTGAATATTTATATCTTTCTCATCTTAAATCTTTTCTTTGAGCTCTGTAGATTAGTGTGAGAGAAGGACAGGCAAAGCAGGCAGATAAAAAGCGATTTTCACATGGATAAAACGGACAGGGCGGCCAGGGACTGGATAACTGGACAGAGAGATTGATGAATAAACGAATAGAGGGATGAGCCTGACATCAGATGAAGGGAAACAAGGCCATTATGCTGTGTGATCAGGATGAGAACAAGAGGGAGGAAATAAAATATCATACCTCCCCCGCACTGACTCTTTCTCTCTTGTGTCCTGGTGTGCACTGAAAGAAGGATTTGTCCCTCTTGAGGATTTCCAAACCCTCTTTAATATCATCAGCGTGTTGTTATTGTGTCTCTCATTCCCCTTCTGATGAACTGTGTGCCTGTTATCCGACTTATAAAAGATAGTCGGCTACATGCAAGCCATGTGTAATACTGTAGATGTTTTGTAAAATGCATGTGATTTGTCTGAATGTAAGATGTAGGCTAGAGTAGTGGTGCTCAAATGGTGGGGTGGGGTACACTGGTGTGCTTTCAGACAAGTCCATGTGTGCTGTGGTAATTTATACTACCATGTGTTATTACTACAACTATATAGAAGCTGATAATTCTTTTTTTAATTTAGTTGTTTAGAACTTTATATGCTCTTTCAAAAGATAAAAAATGTTTAAGCCTCTCAATACTAAATGATTATCAAGCTTCAAACACATCAGCTTTGAGCATCAAAATTAAACCAGAATGCCAAACATTCTGATTGTCAGCATAAAAAACAAAAACTCTGAAAACTCTGAGCCCTGCTTGTTAATAATATTCACACAGTGTTGAGATTTGTGTTGAAATTGGCGGAATGAAAGTTAATTTATAGAGTCAAAATATATGTTCAAGGTCAGCTGAGAAAATAAGACTATTAAGCAAAATTAAATAGGTTGCTGTAATAATGAGTGTAAATTTACCATCAAAAGAAAGAAAAAGATGTTTTGGTAATAAAGTCAAATTACAACACATCCTATTTAAATACTTCAGGTATAATACATGGGGATGGGAACTGATAAGGTTTTACTGATACCAATGCCATCAACAGTTTTACGTATTGTTCTGATTCTTTCTTGATTCCTTTGTTGGTTCCTGCTGATTATCTGTGTAGAAAAATGTTGGCCTACATAGATGTTCAGTGGCAACAAAGTCAAGCACTCTGAATATTCTTTGCTGTGCTGCATACATAAAGTTTTCTGCAAATTGCAGGTGTGTCCGCCAACGAAAATGACGGAAACTAATACACCATTTTGACCACTTCTGCTCCCTGTCATTTATGATTTTTGACTTCTTTGCTGACTGCCTCTGATATGAGCCTAATGTCCTTGATTTGTACAGCATGCAGACCAAAGTAGAAGAAACTGATAAGGGAATTGATAAGCACAAAGACTGATGTTGATTCATTTAGGGAGTTGTTGCGGTTGTTTTCAAGGTCCCATGTCCTGCTAAATCAATTTTCTTTTCTTTTAATGTTGCTAAAGGGGCTTGAGGGCCAGAAGAACATGACACCTTTGATATATGCTATGTTTCTTAAAAGAAAATGCCCTTAAAACGCTCAGTTTTTTCCTTTCTGGGGTTTAAGATGTCATAGCTATACAGTCTCCACCTACATGTCCGCTGTGCTTGTCACAGGCAGATGCCATGACTGTACTGAAAGTCTGCTTCAAGGCCTGTAACCCCTCTTCATCCTCCCATCAGACATCGTTTGGGCAGCCAATCAGCACATAGCTCATTATCGTAGCCTCCTGTAGCCCCCCCCCCAGATCTAAGCGTTTCCAAAGGGGAGGGAAAGAAAAGAGCTGCATCTGATCCTTGACAGAGACATTTTTTTTTATTTAACTTAAATCCTTGATTAATAGACACCCAGCACATGATGTAAGTGCTCAAACACATCAGGACATGGGACCTATAAAATTTTTCTGTGGTTAGTAAATAAAAATGGTTGTGTTTGGGGATAATCAGATAATGTAGCTTATGCTAAGGATGCTTTTCTGAAAAGGTATGAATATGGTGTGCCTTGAGATTCTTGCTTGATCTTTGGTTTGCCTTGGGCCAGTAAAACGTTTGAAAACCACTGCATTAAAGTAACAAGAGCTTAAATATGAGAGTTAGGTCATTGTTTAAAACAAAGTCCTCAGAGAAAGTTCACTTCTGTTCTCTTGCTTATTATACTTAAACAATAGATGTAATGCTGAGGATATGTCTATACATTTATGTAGTCCAAAAGAATCATATCTGTTACTTAAATATTCAAAAACTCAAACTCAATAATACTTTTTTCCTCCCTCTGAGTGTGTGAAGTGGGCTCCCTGAGTGGTGTCTCTCTTTAGGCTGTGTTTGGTATAATTGGCAGCTGATTAATCACAGCTAATTAAATGTAATGATAGAGAAAGGTGGCCAATTTTGCGCTAAATGGTCAAGGTTAGGTAGAGGATTGTGAGGTGGCCCAGCCTATTATTGCAGCACGCACATGTGTGTGATGGTCAGGGTTAGGTAGTGTAGCTAAAGAATGATGAGCCATTATGTGTTTTAGTGATAGGGAGAGGGGTTTTAGGTGTGTGTGCGTCTGTGTGTGTGTGGACTAAGTGGCCAGTGATTAGTGGAATTAGAACATTAGGAATTGAGATGGAGAGGGTTTATTAAGTGCAGGTGAGATGAGGTTGGCCCCATCTTTTTCCTTTTTATGTTCATGCACTTAAAGGTGAGAGAGAAACCTGGAAAGATGTTAAGCATTTGAAGGCCACACAAGACTCAAAGTGATGGCCCATAATGCACTCCGCTGCGTCTGTTTGTGTGCCGGTCAGAGGATTGTCCTGATAATCTCGACCTCATGACAATTTTCCATTATCTTCTGTGAAAGTGAGAGTCTCCGTGCTGTTATTTTGTTTGTTTCTACTTGGTATTCTTTTGATCCACCGTCCCATGCGTGTGTAAAATTATGTGCCTTCTTATTTCTGCGGATTTTGTTTTTTGCTCAGATTAGGGAGATTTGTCCTGACGGATTTCAAAATCCCAAACACATTGCTGTATTTGTGTGTGTGTACATAGAAGTAGACGTGTGAGCCCTGCAAGACTTCACCAAGTAAAGGGAATCAGAGGCAAAAAGATGGAGCACTTGCACTGGGGCCTTAGTCTCTAAGAAGATTAGACAGACTGAGAGAGAGAGAGAGAGAGAGTGCAACACATTTTAATTTGTCCCTTTGGCTGGTCGGGTAAGAACATAATGCCTTTGCCTGGGCTGGATGGAGGGATGGAGAAGCAGGAAAAAAGACAGAGTTGAAGCTCGGGAGATTTGAAGGAGGAGGAGAGGGATTGAGTGAAGTGGGGATTGAAAGAGGAAAGGATGACGAAAGTGAGGGAGGGTCAGAGAAAGGGATGAAGCTTGTCTTTTCTTGACTCCCCCCCCCTCCCCAGTATGATGGGCTCCCATCAAAGAGGCCAGCGGGGATTGAGCACAGTTGATCCCCGTTCAGATTAACATCCTGACTCTCCCTCTCCTTTTTTTCCCTACCAGATTACCAGGAAGAGAGGACAAGCGAGATTTCTCAATCCTAGTCTTATTCAGATTGTATCAAAGCCCCGAGGGACAGATGAAATCCTGATCACTGTTAGTCCATGATAATAATCATCCAGTCACTCCACGTATCAGGCTAAATCTTAGCTACACAAGCCCACAGATCAATCTATGTCAGCCCTTATTTGACTGCACACACACACACACACACACACACACACACACATTGTCTATCTGTGTATCACCAGTGTCCTAAAAGCAGTACAAATCCCCCAAAAGTGCAAGACTATTTATGGCTTTGTAGTCAGGACATTTATAAATCGGAATATGTTGTTCTGTGATCTGTTTTGAATATTTGACATCTCATTTTGCGTACAACATTAAGAATGTACTAGGCAGTTTCAGCTCTTGTGACCTGGCTCAAATTTCAGGGGAAACATCCTGTTGTTGGTTGTGTTTTGGTTTTTTTTTTTTTTTTTCAAAAAATCCTCTATGGTGTATAAATATATGCATATAAATGAATGATTGTTGACCTGTACGAGATCTATTCGATTTTTTTGTTGTTTTTTCTTCCATTGTCATTTGGTTTGAAGTTTTGTCTTGTTACACAGAAACACAGATATATTTTATGAGGAATGTTTACAACCCTTAAACAAAAAATCATTAAAACACTAAAACTAAAAAAAGACAAACTGATGTTTGAAATCAGTGGTGGATCAGGACACCGAAAAAGGTTGCATGACTTTTTCAATTTGTCATAATGTATGCCTGGAAAAAATGTTGAAATAGGTCTGTAATTTGAGATAGCACTGAAAGGACTTGTGCAAGGCTCAAAATCACTAGCTAGACTTCGTTGTTTCTAATTGAGGGAATAAACTATCCATCTGTATTCAATCCATAGAGTCCCAATCTACTTTTAAGAGAAAGTTGAAGGCTTAACTGTTTAGGAGACACTTGTGCACTTAGTTTGACTCTTCTCCTCTGTAGTCGTCAGTGGTGGATAAAGGTTTTATACCCAGCTCTTGGTGGACAACTCAGCACTGAGTATGCTGATGCTTAATATGATGTTGACTTCAATGACATGAAGACTTGATGTTGATAATGACACTGAGGTGACTTGACAAGGTTTTCTGTCAATCGCTAATTAAAAATACTTGTAATATCTTTATAGGGAAATTAAAAAAAAAAAAATAGGCACTGCCTCTAGCACCACATGACAGCACTTACTTACCTACTTACACCCAGGTGTACATTGCTTTAGAAAAAAACATCTGCCAAATGAAATTGTAACATTCAAATCTGTTTAGTTTTACCATCATTACTAGTACATTTTCATTGTTTTCATAAGACTTATTTATGTTCTCTTGGAGTAACAAAGATAGTTTGTTAATTTCTATTTCTTGAAATTGCTACAAAACAACAAATATTTCCATGTTATCATGAAATGGTGGCACGAAATACAGAAAATACATGAATTCATGTCCTTTCAAGGCTTCTATAATAATATAATTCAAACCTGTTTTTGTTTGTTTTCTTTAGTTAAATGTTTTGTACCATAAGAAGCTCATATTTAACATCTTAACTGGTCTAAAATACCTCGGGCTGCAGTGCAGCAACATTGTTTCAGTCTTTTCTCTGCATTTTTATTTTGCCGTGTACAGTCTCGCTGTATGTGTAGAGACGTCTCTGTCTTGTAGCTTTTTTGTACCTTTAGGATATAGTGTGAACTGACTCAAGGCCACATAAACATTACATTCACATTCTTCTTGCTTGGATACACTTTAAGATTATCTGGAAAAAACGGTGTCTAAAAATCTCCCATTCAAGCAACAGACCCCTCTGCAGATTGGTTTCATTCTTTAGAACAGTGATAAATAAACATAAGTATTGATTCTTGTTAGGCATGTTAAGATAAAGTTGCTTTGCGCCAGTTGGTAGGGATATAATCAAAACTAGAATTCTTTGCGGGGAAATGTTGTCATAGTTTATCTTATATTGTGATTAGAAAATGAATACTGTGCTTAAAAAATATACTTAACGAAGTAAGAGTGACATTAGAAATATAGATCATTAGTATGTGTTGATAGTAAAGATTCTTGTTTGAATGTATCAAAGAACTGCTACCAGTTCCTTGTGCGTATTTAAGGTTGACTGCAAAGCACAGAAAGTTCATGTAAAAATGCCCTTTAACTAACCAAACGACTGACATCATTTAGACTCGAGGCTTTGCGTTCTAAGTCCATTGCATTGTCTGAAATTGCCACATATTGAAAAAAGAAATACATCTTCATGGTGTTATGTAAATCATTGTTCTTTGGCCATTATGTGGATATAAACCAAGGAACATAATAGATAAGGCCAATAAGTTTGTTATTATAACCACATAAGGCAAGAAAGAAGACCTTTCTACTCCTCTGTCTGGTAGTACGCTCTATAAGTAATCAGAAGGTTGCAGGTTCAAGGCAAGCTTCAGCTGTCACATGTTGATGTTTCCTTGGGCAAAACACGTTCCCACTGCTGCGTTAGTGG
Source organism: Cetoscarus ocellatus (assembly GCA_037902135.1). Taxonomy (NCBI): domain Eukaryota; kingdom Metazoa; phylum Chordata; class Actinopteri; order Labriformes; family Labridae; genus Cetoscarus; species Cetoscarus ocellatus. The sequence continues at coordinate 853,300 of JBAMNC010000033.1, read as the reverse complement.
CATGTACATGGGCATGACGGGGCCTGAATGTGTTGGCTAACACTGAAGGACAACTTACACAGAAACTCAGAACCATCAAGGAGTGAATGAGCGAGTGGATGGGTGTGAATGGGTAGATGAGACCTGCCGTGTAAAAGAGTCAGAAACACTAGAGACTCTTGAAACTCATGGGCCCTTAACGCTGGGTTATGTAACTTGGATGAGACTGCAGTGGAAGCGAGTTTTTACCATTTACTTTTGCACAACCAATCTACTGTGTTTGTGTACCTTTAGCTGCCATTAGCATTTTGCCAGTGTAATGTATTTGTAGCCACAAAGGAGCAACAAACCAAATGTCCCTTCATAAAATAACATTACATGTACAACCTCACCAACAGCCAAAGCTCATTTAGATATAACAAGCACATATACCTTAGTAGAAGATCCAGTAAGAGCACTGTCCCTTAACTGAGCCCTGATTGGCCATAAAGTGGGTGTGACTTGTTAGATTCTAAAGGACTAGACTAAAGGTTTAAAATGGAGCAAGGAGGGGGCACAGATGTCTAATGATCTTTCATGTGGCTTCAGTAATAAGATGTTGACAGGTAATCATATTTTATAAGGCCAGTGACTCAAAAAATAGGTTACATTGCAGCTTTAATGTCACTTAGTCATATATTTTTCCTGATTTGATCTTATTACTGCTTACATGTGAATATTTGTAGGTTAAGCCATCGTTTTAACCCCTCTTGATAAAGAACAAGTTGATATGAAACATCATAAAGGATAAATATGAAGAAGATATATACACAGGAAGCCCACAGTTTCCCCATAAAATAACCTTCAGGACACTCTCATTGCTGCTGCAATCTCTTTTTGAATTATTCTATTGTCCTGTTCATGTTTAAAAAGAAATTGTGCTCTTTCTCCTTTTAGACCCCAGGGCTGAGGGCACGACCTGGGCGCATTCACTGGTATGCAGAGAAATGCATTTCAAACAACCAGGTAACCCACTCGCAAAACACACACGCACACAGACAAACTGTCGGGCAGAAACTATCAAGGACACAAGCACAGCAGCAGACAAAAAGAACGAGAAATAAAAAAAATTCCAACATACATTATTTATTGTTGTTTGTGCAGTTGGAGGCCTTGGAACATATGGTGGACATGACAGCCAAGCTGTTTGAGTGCGACAGAGATGAGATGTACAGCTATGCTTTCCGTCTTTATAGTAAGTCCCTATCTTTTCACTCGTTCTGTTTTGTGTTTGTTTTATTTTGTTTCTCTGAGTTTGCAACCTCCAAGCTTCCCAGATGTTCTCTGCTGCAGAGACCTTCAAACATTGAGCATGTTGTGCTTCTTCATCAAGTTGTGAATGCGTTTATGTGAATGGGATCAGTCAGAAGAAGAAGCAGAAGACGTGTGTGATTGCTGCTGTAGAGGGCAGAGCATATGATGGTTGTGATTGGAGTGTTAAGACTGATTGTCTGACCATTGGACACAAACACACTCACACTAGTTAGTGTGTTTCCTCAATGACGGCATAGTTGAGGGTCAGTCAGTTGATCAGATTAGTGCCTTGATTGCCCCCTCTCAGCATGAAGTGCTTTGTTAGAAATTACTCTTTGCTGCTGGCTTAGTGGAGAGTTACAGCCAATACAGATGTGTGTGTCATGGTCTTTATTGAAAATTGCATAACACACCTTTTCTCTTTCCCACTGTTTTGTTTTGTTTTTACAGAAGAGACAAACAACTGGCAAAAGGCAGAGGCACTGTGGACAAAGATGCAGGAGGAGAACATCATTCCCAGAGAGAGGACCCTGCGTCTGCTAGCAGACATCTTGAAGAGTAATGGCCAGGAGGTCCCCTTTGAGGAGCCTGAGGTAAAAGCCTTGTAAATAATCTGAATATCACATTAAGCTTCATGAGGCAGGTGTGTTATTCAGAAGAATAACTGCCAGGAGGTTCCTGAAGGGGAAAGAGAAGAGCAAATAAAGCTGAAAGCAAATTCCCCAGAGCTCATGAGGACCCTGAAAGTGCCTGAGGACAAAAATAACACAAACAGGCAGCACTGATGAGTTAACGCAAATCACAACGCTGCATTCATTTCTGTCTTAAACTATTACTCAAGATCAGGGTGGAATAGCCTTTGTTAAAGCAGTGAAATAATAAGATTATGTGGGTACAAAAAAAAATCAAACATTTTTATTGCAGATTTCACTTTTGTTCATTTTTTCTTTATGTAAATGTAAATGTAAATGACATATCTTATGTTTCTTAGCTTTTTTTGTTGAAAAAACAAAAAGCAGTATGACAGTGTCCCTGTGGCCTTTCATAAGCTGTATTGTATTTTTTTTTTTACGCATGCAGACATTTCTAGGATTAGTTTATTAAACAAAAATGAAAATTGAGCTCAAATAGAGGCGTCATTCTGAAATGTGCAATCCTATTACAGCACATACAGCATTTTACAAGCATAAAAAGAAAAAGACATGAAAGCAAAAATGAAAATTGAATGTTTTTAAACAGAAACATGAGACTCAAAACAGTAATCAAAAAGAGGCTTTATAGAAAAATAAATCCTTGTTTTTTTTTACTAAAGTTCCACCTTTACATGGTCAGGAGAGAAAATTGAATTAACCTTAGAGACTTCACATAGGAGTCTTAAATGGGCGTAATGTTATTTCTAAACAAAGCCAAACTTTGATTGGAAAAAAAACACATTAAAAAACTAATGCTGTCCAAAGTGCAGTTTAATCAAACATGAAAACCTTAGAGATTTGTTAAGATGTGGAATTATTAGAAAGTAGAAACTGAAATTTTTATCGTAATTATCAAACTAATTTATCGTTTTTTATATTCATTTTTGTATTTGAGTACTTAAGAGTACCTTAAATATTACCCACAGTTTTCAGAGACAGATGAGTCTCTATACTTTTTGTAATAGTCCATTTTATAGTGACTGCACTGTTTACTGTTGTGAGATGTTGCACCAAAAACCACTACAGTTGGAAAGCCAAGTCTAGTGGATATCTACTGTCACCTCTCACCCCCTTTAAGTGAAAGGAATTGATAAGGTTTTGATGACACCATACCATCATTGATCCAATTCTTTATAAATCAATGAGGTGTTTCCACCCTTCCTTAAAGTCCCACAATCACAGACACTAGATATTGTGCAGTTTGCATCATCTGTAAAATTATGCTATGGTCAAGACCACTTCTGCTTCCTGTCTGCCATAAAATCACATCCTTAACTCCTTTGGTATTGTTTCTGTTGAGGGCAAGATGTCCTTGATTTGCAAGGCACACACATGGCATTGATGAGGGAAATATTGAGTATAAAGACAAATGATGATGTTTATTCCTTCAACTATTTATCAGTTCTCAACTGGATTCCCATTCCTACCACAATCACTATTTATTCATGTTCAGTAAAAACAGCACTCAGTAAGGTAAATTTACTAGTCATCAAACTGTTGTTGACATTTTGTGAATGAATTTCACATACTGAGAAAGAAAGTATCTTTGTGGACTTCCTAGTTTGCCCTGTGATCCTCTAGCAAAGCATTCTGGGATAGCTTACAGCAAAAACAGGATGCCAACTTATTAGGACTTTTTCCTCCTCGGGAAATTCATCCATTCAGCAGAAACATTTGTTTGCCATTTAATAAACACATCTTATAGAGTGCAAATTTGATTGAGTCCTCAATTCATTGAGAGAAGTAAACAATCTTTGGTCTGTAATTGTGGTTTTTATGTATTGTTTTGGCTGAGATCCTCCTGGTGGCTGAATTTTACTTAGGGTGAATTGGAGAAAAAAATGCAACAAAGTAATTCACTTTGACTTAAAAAAAAAGAAAAGGACAAAAAAAATATCAGAAGCATTTAAAAAACGTGGAAAATCAAAATGATTAAACATCTGTCTCTGAGGCAGAAAGCTTAAGATTGAAATGAATTTTCTCTGCATGATGAGTAACATCGGGTATTTTCTGTTTATTATTAGGTCTTTGGCTTTTGCAGATATTTGAGTCACACAGGTTTATGAAAATATAAACACAATCTTAGTCTTATCATTGTGAAACTAAAAGGTCTCATTTCCACTTATTTCCCCGCTGCATAGATTAACCAAAGCACAACCTGACCTCATAAGAAGTACCCCCCCACCTCCCCCCAAATAATAAAAAAAAAAAAAAAAAAAACACTCTGACACTCTTATCTACATAGAGACCCTGACCCTTCAACCACCCAGCTCCACTTTAAGCCCCTGTTCATTACATGCAGGGGAAACAGGATTGCAGCTGATCTGAAGTGTGGTCAATCAGAGCGACTGGCTGCTGACAGGAATTACAGCCTGATCTGTCTATAAATCTTTAATGCCTGACTAATTTAACCAGCAGCTAAATGCCACCATATGGCTGCTACTTATTCTTGGTTATGTATTCACATGTGGCCTTCACTGTATTCTGCCAAAAACACCAGAAAAATGCAAAGAAACATCAACGTATTATAAAAAAAAAAAAAACTTCTGAATTAAACAAAAATGTTTTTTTTCTTGTAATTAAATTAGATTCCTTTCTTCCGTGTTGTAAATTCTCTTAGCTTTCGTTTGCACATTAGCGTACTCCAATAGCCCAAAGTGTGATGAGACAGGAAGTGATTGCTCTTGCCCGGGGCGCTGAACTTAGTGACCCTTGGGGCTCTTAGGTTGACACCCCTGCTCTGACGCACACACTCTAAAGCACACACACTTTCCTTTTGCCCCTGGGGTGCCAGGCCTAATTTGCCCCCAGCCAATACAGCTTAACCCCCTCCCCTCGCTGCCGCACGGGTGACCGAGCATCGGGGGGGGACCCTGCCCTGCTGGCCCAGCATTATTGCACTGTCATACACACACGCACAAAAACACACACCAGCCTCCTGTCAACACAACCCTGTGCATGTATACATGCTTTAATGCTGAATGTAGCTGTGCTGTGATACAAACATCGCACTGAGTTTGATCTTCTTTTCCTCCTTGTGCCATGTTCAGATTTGGTACCAAAACACGGCAGCCACAAAGGAAGCCGAACAACCAAATAAGACTGCAGTGACCACCAAGCCAACTCCAGCCGAAAGTGGCTCTGAATATCAGGTCCGTCTGATGGCCCTGTGTAAAAAAGGCAAGGCCAAAGGTAAGGAAACATCATATTTGAGGAAAAGATGTTTGAAATAAAAACAAGGGAAGTGTGTAAAGTTTCCTTTTGAAGCTGCTGTGAGACATGTTAAATAATTGCTAATTATTCAGAAAATTCAGAACACTGTGTTTGAGTTAAAGTCATGTCTTGATTATACAAAAAGGTTGAGTGTGATTTGATACCATATGGTATAATACTAAATACCCTTTAGTATCCCCCAGGGTAATTAGAGCAAACACTTTAAACCTGCTACACACTCTATTTTTAATTCTAGTTTCAGATTCCAAGAAATGCTCTTGATGTACAACATGAAACTTTAAAGATGTTTGACTTTTAGTCACTGATCAAAGAAATAAAAATAAAACTGAGTTTCAGCTTCAAACAGCATTTTGATTTGTTAAGCTATATTAAGGCTGCTATAGAGGCTGTGTCCCAACTCAGGTGCAGCATCCTTCAAAGATGCTCACCAACTCTCAGACTGAGGCCCTATCCACACAGAGATGAAAATGTCTTTGCATTGAAAACATTTTCTGTAAAGACGGCATTGTTTACATAGAATGTACACTGTAGTACATATACCAGGCCTGTAAGTGGTGCTGTAATGCTGCTGCAGACAGACACCAAAACCAAAGAAGAGGGCATTTTAGCATTCGCATGCATCATGAGAAACGTGAACAAACACTAAAGTGTGCTGTTCTCCATGTCCACTTGTTGCTCACAGTGGTTGTAGCAGAAGATTTTGCTGTGAAAGCCTAAACAAGCTCAGTAGCTTCTGCAGCACGAACGCAACACCGTATTCCGCCATTGTTTCTGTTGTTGTCAGGGTTTGTGCATGTTATGTAAGGAAGACGTGGGCCCATGATGTAATTGTTTCTGAAGCTATCTGTATTCGTTGTCCACATGGAAACCTCAGCCAGCATTTTCAGATTGATTCACTCTTGGACCTGTTTTAAAAAATGTGCATTTTCGGGCACCTGAAATGCTGTTTTCATGTGGACGCCCCCTAAGTTTCCCAATTTAAAGTGTGCCCATCAGAAGCTTTAAAGTAAGCTGTCAGGGGGCACCAAAAGCAAAGCTTTTTCTGCCTATCTAGAAGAGGCATTAAAGCCCCAGAAACATAAAAAAAAAATCAAATCTTGAAGAGTGTTAGGTCACCAAGGGTGCACCAGATCCATCCTCCGTGGCCCAAATGTAGGAAGGACACATTTGTTAGCCCTATTTAAAGAAGCCTACAATATGGGACAGTTCTTAGTGTTTCAACTGTACACCCTGAAGTAGGACACAGCCATAGTGTTTTTTATGTGTGTAAATTTATTTTACTGATTAGTGATTTAAAGAAGGAACAAATCCCCTTCATCTCTTTTGTGTGACCTTTCAGGGCAGATATAAAAGCTGTGAAATGAGACTGGGGTATAAAAACTAAACCTCCATGTTTTTGGCAATAGTAATATGAAAGCTAATCAAAGAACCACATTTTCTGTTTGACCTCTTGCTTATTTTCCATCTTCACCTTTTCTTTTACTTTGTTTCTATAGAAGCTTATGGGATGCTGAAGGAGGCAGAGGAAAAGGGTAAAGCACTTGGCCCTGCCCTCTATGACCACCTCATCCGTGCACTGTTGGCTGAGGGGTCCTTGGAGAATGCAATGGCAGTCAAGGACATGTAAGTATCTTTTAAGTCTGATGTGTGTTCACTCATTCAACCAATACATAAAAAACAACAAAATAAATAATAATGATTATAACTTGAGAAAAACACTAATATTCTCGTTGATCTGAAATCAAGAATTTTACAAAGAGGTTAGATCAATAAATATTGATACACCAATATACTGCAAAATTTTGTGGTGTGATACTACATGATTATTTTAATGTGCAGTATTGATATTTTCTTGGCTAATAATCTAAAAATTGGTGAAATTTGTTTTTGTTGTAGTTTAGACTCTGGCTGCTAGTTGGCAGTAGGCATGAAGCCATCTGACAACTCGCTTGGTCGTATGTTAAAATTGCTCATCATAATGAGCTAGCTTTTGCAGCTGTCGCTATGGCTATTGTCGTATCTGCTACGACACAACCAGCGAACAGCTCTGGGTGATGACATAGCGGGAATCAAGTGGCGTCCAATTTCGTAGGGACGTGTTTTCACCCTTTCATCTTGGCCCTCAAAACAGAGGGCCAGGGGAAGGGGTAGACAGAGGGGTAAGATAAAGGGGGAGGACTAAGGGGTACAGTTGGGATTGACCCTAATACCCCTTCAGACTGGCCAATAACCTGTTTAAACCCGGTAACAATTGGCTCCTGTCGGCACTTTGAAAGGGTCTAATCGGCATTTCGACTCGGGTCGACTGTCCCTGCAAGCAACACGGATTTTTATCGGCTCGCCTCCAATCGCCTCCAGTGGGAACATCACACCCAGGTCAACCCGCTAATTTACGGATGACGCCGGCGTAATGTGCCCACAGCATAACATCGCGCCCGTCCCCTCCAGCTGTAACTTACGTGATTCTTTGCCATCTCAGCAACAAATTCCATCCACCTTTTTACCAGTCTGTGCCGAGTTTGTACATTTTTAAAGAGGGACAAAAGTACAAAGTACAGAAAACAGTTGACTGCCGTGTCCACGGCTTGCATGCTCCTCTCCATTGTTTACATGGTCGTGTTTCTTCTCGCTGATGATGTCATCAGCGTGAGGACATCAGCTTGATGCGCCAGAGGAAAAAAAACAGCCACACAGCTCATCTGCTGCCGATTAGACCCAGGTCTGCTAGCAGGGGGAAAGGAGTCACTTGCCGATTGTTACCGGGTTAGCCCGCGTTGACCCACTAATTTTTGTGTGACAGCGGTATAAGTGTCCTTGTGACAAAAAAGCTACAGAATGAGAGCCAGCTACTCCACTGCCTCAGTGCTCTGTGTTGTTTTGTTGGGATGTCTTGGCTGTTTTACGCAGCTGTACTATGAAGACCCCACTATGAAATTAGGAGGTACTGTTAAGGTGTACTCTAAGCCTGTACTGAAGAAATCAATATTGAAAATGGCATCATGTACTCCTTGCTGATACGTGTGTTGATGTGGTTTCTACAGAAGCCATTCGGCCCCAAATTCTGTGATGACAGTTGTTAAATATACCTACAATAGGTTAATGTTATCACTGGTGCAGCTCAGAAGATGGCAGGAGAAGATAAACTACATGATGCAGTGCACATGAAAAATTTTGATACATTTCTAAGATCCTTGAGGACCTTAAATTTAATTGTCTTGAGTTGTTGAATCCTTTAAACCTTGTCCTTGCTCTTTTTATACTTGCAAAGAGGCATAGTCGTCTGGAATTCTGTTGGAGGTGAATTAATATCCACAAGTAACACGTATCAAGATGCAAATCATATCCTGGTGTCAGTATCAAGATGCAAATCGTATTGTGTGAGGTTGCTGGAATTAAAAGTTATGTGTGTCATTTTCTGTGATTTCAGCTACTTTTTTTGTTCTGTCTTTAAAAAAGTTTGCTTAATACCAAAGACCAGGCACTTGTGCATTTTGGTAGATCAAATCTACAAAAAAAAAATAGGTAACATTGCATAATAAAAGATTGATTTGAATAGGTATTTATATTTGAAATAGCTGGGTAACAATCCTAAAATAATGATGGGTTGGATGTCTATTATGGTCCATCTGTGTGGTACTGGGTCACTCCAGGCTATAACTTCTCAGTACACATGTGGATTATAAACTGATTGTGTGCTAACACATTCAGTCCTGCTGGATATGAGCTGTGGTTTTTACTAAGCCCCAAGATACACACACACACACACACACTCAGATGTACAGATTAATTTTGGTTTTCTGGGAAGCAGATGACTTCTTGAAAAAACATCAATCTCCTTCCAATTAGTAATGTATCATGTGTTGTTGTGTTGTTGAGGCCGTATCAAAGCTTGAGCCCAGGGACAAATAGATGGACAGACAGAGGTATTAGAGATCTGAGCTTAGCGCAGCGCTGATCTTCTCAGCTCTGTTTGTCTTTTTATGTAATCTCCTCCTCTTTTCTTTATCTCCTTTTGCCCTTTTCTTTGTATCACTTTCTCTCAGCTGTGGAAAATAAACACAGACACAAAAAAGATAATAATGTAATGACCAAGTACACCGAAAGTAAATATGTGGTTACTAATTTATGGGAAAGAGAAAAAAGTAAAAACATCCATTGCACTATCAGTCTCTTCCCTTGTTTTCGCCTCTCTACATGCTTCACTCTCTTATGTTATGAAGAATAATCATATCAATTTTCCACCCGTGTTTTAACAAGCGCAAGGCAATTCAAGTGATAACCCATCTGTGTTTGAGTTGGTTTATGGCATCCCTGCCTGGATAAAAGCCTAGTTTATCTGCGCTCTAAATGAGAAGCGAAATGAGCTGAGAGGAGAGTCAGGGAAAAGATGGAGAGGAAGAAGATAAAAAAGAGCTAAATGGGAAAGAAGGAGTGAAGAGGGGATGAGAGGCGAGATTTAATCACATACTAGGTTAATGAAGACGCTACAGGCTTTAATTCTTGGAGCGTGTGGGTGTATGTGTATTTGTTTTGGGGTAATCTGTACAGAATTGAGCAGGAGGGTGCTTATGGTGAGATTAAGGGATTGGGACAGAGTGGCGATGATGAGAGAGAGGAAGAGGTGGATGATGGATTCATTGGCTGAAGCACAATACCCCCAGAAGGAGACAGCAAGAGGAAGCATGAGCAAGTGTGTATGTGTGTGTGTTGGGGAAAGGTGAGTGAGAGACGGCCTCTGGAGATTTTCCTCCACCCGATAAGAATAATTCTGCCCCCACCCCCCCCACCCCACCCCGAGCAGTCTTCATGGCAATCCGTCGGCGACTCTGTTCTCACTCCAATCTCCGCCGTGACCCTGTCACAGCGGCTGCCGGATGCCGCTTGGCCTGGTGTCGCAGCGGTGATAAGGATTGCCGGCCCTGATGCTCAATTGAGCGGAAGGATTAATCTGGTTGCGGGGCAATAATAAGAAATCAGAAAAAAAGAGAGACGGGAGGCAAGCTTGATTGAGGTTTTAGAGGCAAAGAAATGAAAAGGAGGAGCAGCATATAGACGAAGAGAGGGAGGGGGAAGAGGTGATGAGGAGTAGAGACCTAGGCCAATACTCCAGCCTGTCCTACGTAATGCCACACACAGCCACACAAACACACACATGTTCAGGCTCAGCAGGAAGTAGTCAGCTGTTTTATGTGTGTATTATTTTCAGAGTCACAGCAGGTGCTTTGCAAGAGGCTCAGACTCATAGCAGATTACATTTGTTCCCATTGTCTTCTCTGTTTTCTGTCTTGGAGCTCATGAGTTTGTTCAAGCTACATATGCTTTCCTGAGTATGATGCCCTTAAACAGCAGAGAGAACAATTCTGAGACTAAAATGTCTCGATATTAACTCAGCTCTCAGAGATTATAAAGGTTTGCTTTTAGGGCTGGACTTTAAGTCATGGCCTTAATAAAAGATGTATACAATCTAATAGATGCTGCAGCTCTCAGTATTAGTATGATGGAATCTGCTCTTATGGTATGCGTAATCTAAAACCTTCATATTGAATTATTGAATGAATACACACATTTTTTTGCAATTATGTAGAATAACATAACTCTCTTTAAGACTTCTTTCAGCTAGTGCGGCCTCTTGTTTTATGCGCTGTTGGCAGACGATACATTTATTTGTCGAAGCAGGTTTATTTTCTTTCTCTCCATGTGCATTAGGATAATCTGGTAACTGTAGGATGATACCTGTGTGACAAAAAAGCTACAGAACAAAAGATGAGTCCGTTGTTATTATGATTTGGTCTTCCTTTGTTATGACAACGAGATAATCAATGCTGAATGATTTCTAAAAAAAGTGGTTGTGAGAGCCCATTAGGATCATTAAAAAATAAAATGATTTGCAAAAACCAAACTGCAAAATTTAGAGTACAGCAGTGCTCCCCAAAGTCAGGTCCGAGGCCCCTTGGTGTGCTGCAAAGTAACTGCAGATGGGTCACCAGAAGTCATTTACAAAAATAAAAAACCATGTGCCTGAATTAAACCACATCAAGTGATTAAAAGTGCTTGGTTACGTTCAAAAGTTCCAAGGCTAACAAAAAGCAGTCCAAGGTTTAAACTTAGCACATTAGCCTTTTATCATGTATACTGTCTGATCAACAGACATGCTGTCATACTTTGACTGGTGTTGGATTAAGTGGTGACTTTTCATTCACTATCTTGTTGAACTGCTTGCCTCCTAAGATCAAGAGTTGACCAATGCTGTTGTAGATGGAAAGGTACAAAGGCGTACTTGCAGAGTCTGTCTAAATGCAGCATTTTTGATGAAATTTAACTCCAGAATCAAGTGATTACATTAAACTCTGCCTGTGAAAAAATGTGTAATCAACACTTTTAGTGTCATATTCTGATCGTACGCGGGTTTTGTTGGATCCCAGAAAATTTTCAGGTTTCAAAATCAACATACCTGCAGTTAATGGCCTTATTTAATTATACTTTTATTTGGATTGAGTACAAAGGAAATACCTGTCATTTTGGCCAAGAATAATCACATTGTCATTAGTATCCTGACTTAAAAGAGACGTTCTCTTTAATTTAGGCTGTTCAGAAGAAAACAACACACTGACTTGGACAAGGAGAATACTTGTCTATTAAGAACTTCAGTGAACCAGGCAGATGCAAATCTAGTGCACACAATCTGAGCTGAATTATGGTGTTATGTTCACTGTTAGCATTAAAAAGCTAAGTAAAATGTAACTTCTCAGACAGCTTTAGTACAGTTTATAATTTTACTTGTGATGTTGTACTTTGTTCTGTCCTTGGGGGGGAATTTTTACTTTTAAAGCGTAAGGGGCACATAATTATAGGCTAATAGAAAATACTCTCTCTCTTACAGTGCTGTGTCTCATATACCTGGCTTCCAGTTCAGTGATACTGCCAACACTCTGCTCATCGTCACACATAGTAAGAAAGGCCAAACTGAAGGTAAAGATACACACATCAGCAGAAAGCACACCTACATACTCAAACCATGCACACAAAAATCCAACTTCTTCTGCTTTCTTACAGATGCCCTTGAGAAACTGAAGTGCATGATGCAGGTGGACCAAATTCCTGGGCAGCTCGCCATCACCAGACTGGTTCAGGCTTTCGGTAGCCAAGGCAACATTGCAGGGATCCAGGAAGTTGAATCACTTCTGAAGGGTGTTAGCACATCCCTCAACCTGTCCAGCATGGTGTTCGTAAACAATAAGGCGCTGGCACACATCAAGAAGTAAGACTAATAAAGCAGAAAGTGTATGTGGTCATTTAGATTTATTACACAGTCAAAGTCTCTTTCACATGTGCACAGTGCTCTTAAAAATGTGCTGCTATCTTTAGGATTGTGTGAATCCAAAGAGGAGAATGTTTTTCCCACCTCTGTCTGGACTTTTTCATGCTAGCCCCTTTTATAATTCCTGCTCCAAGTCAGTTTAAATGTTGCTGATAACAAACTGATAAATGAAGACCATAGTCATCAGCATCTAAATAATGTGTGAGACTGCACAGAGAGACATGAACGTTCAACTTGCTGATGACGGCTGAATTCACTTTTAAAGGTCGGGAAACAGTGAAATAAGTTTGGTGTAATAATTCAACTAGTGACCGTGTAAATTGGTGACTTTGAGTTTGACAGTGGTTAACTTAATCTGTGGATGTGTTTGTGCAAACTTAGTATTTCCTTACTGAAGATTATTACTTTTGATACAATAATTAATAAGCTTCACAATAGAGCAGTGAAGGGCTTATCCTCTGGTTTTTGCTGGTGCTTTAACTACATCATCTATCAGCACAAATGGACAAAAGTCATCAGTTAACACTCATTAGACCACAACACCAAAATAGTCACAACAGTGCACAGAGAAAATATCGTAGTTTTAAACTTTTACTCTCAGAATTACCGACGTGTTTGTAGTTTGCTTCTAACACAACAGGAAGTGCAGCCTGTGATCTTGTGCACTCTCTAGTGGTATAGTCCTGTAGCACATGTTTCATACAAGCAAGTATATAAACAAAAGCCCTCATGACATCGAACTGACAAAAACGATAATGCGAGGACAGTCTGCAATTACATCTCCAGTCTTACCATTACAGCCCAGAGCTGGAAGCCGAAGCCACGACCTCTTCTTGAAGGGAGGATTTGCACTAGAACACCCTGTTCTGAGCAAGGATTAAACAAAGGGGTTTATAGGCAAATCAGACATGTATGTGGACTGTTAGACAGAAGCTTTGAGAATATTTTTTCCAGACACCTTGGACTGGTTTGAACTTTCTGAAAAGGAGAAAATAAGTCACCCTTAATGCTTGAAGTAATGTATCCAATTGCATGTGGTAAATACTGTGTTTTGCAAACGGAGTGAAATACAACACCCTCAACTGTCAGCTTGAAATCTGCTCTGTATTCAGTATAGTTGTCCACTTGAGGCAGCAGCAGTAAACTTTTCCAAACTTTAACAGACCTGTTAGTTAGAGTGAGCCAGTGTGAAAATACTTGTTTAAATCTGTGTTGAAGCAGAAAGGATATAAACTGGTTCGCTACCTAACAAGTCATTTTGACCATACAGTAAGATAGCATTAATGTACACCAATTGGATTGTTCTCTTCACTTGTGGTTTAAGGGTGTTGTTGTATCACATTTTAGTAAAAGCCTTGCAGACAAAAAACATCTATGAAAAGATAGATACTAATCCCCCCCCCCCCAAATAAAAAAAGATGAGCAAAACATTGTTTTTGTTTAATGCCAGAATTTATTGTACAGTATTACGTTATTGACAGTACTTTTTAAAGTGTTAATACTGTGAAGACCACAGAAATAGTAAACATTTTAATGCACTGCCAGCATAAAGTATGATGAGAGCTGGACTGACACACTCTTAAAGTAAAGAGCTCACAGGGCGAGAGGGGCGTCAAGTACAAATAGGAACCATGGAAGTAATGGGATTATTCATAGATTCCCTTTTAATGTCATCAAACACCCATCCTCCACTGCTGCTGAGACGCTTCTTAAACAACAGAGAACAAAATATAAAGAACATTGTGCATCAAACTTTCATCGCACTGCTAGCCGCATTAGCGCTGTCCCCCGGCTTGAGCTGCCAACTCGGAGGGACAGCAGGAAGTGAAGAATAGCAAGATGGTCTCACGCCCGATTGGCCCTCGCTGCGCGGGCCTGTCAGCTTGAACCCTGACCTGTGGGAGCAGTGCTCTGAGCTGCTCTGACACGTGCGTCCCCACTGTATCTGACTAAAGCTGACTGGTTAAGAGCCGGGGCGGAAAAGCAAAGCAAGGCCCGGGAAGCGGAGCGCCACATTTAGAGGGGCCCCCTGCTGAATTATTCAGACGGTCCCAGTCGCAACAATCAGCGTAGATATGTTCCCCCACCTCTGAACGCTCTCACATATACATACACAAAGATGCACACCCGGTGTGTTAAATATTCATCACCACTGGTGACGGTGGGGAGGGAGCAAGCGGCGGAAAGTGTTAGTAGCAAGGTTGGGTTGCCAGATTGAGTTGTTTTAGATTTGTAGTGCTTTGGCGTGCAGGCTTTGTTTTTGGTTGTGGCAACCTCAGCAGAAAAACATTTCACAGTGTGAGTGTGTTTAAGTGAGCATCAGTGGAAAAATGAGGGGGTCTGCACTCAGTGGGAGGTCGTAATGGACTAAATGAAACCTGTATTATCTTAATAATAAATCATAAAAAGTCTGAAAAGCCTTTGAGAGCAGTTTTATTGTCCTTAAATCTGCCCAGTTCCTTGTGATGTATGACAGATGTTCTTCCTTTAAGGCTCACACCTTTTTTCTTTCACAGATGGCTTTGTCGCAGTTCAAGCATTTTCACAAATTTTACTAATATTGGAAATATTTGTAACTCAGATTATCAACCTATTGGACATCAGTATCAGAGCAGAAATGTATATTTATTATGAGTTCTCTTTGTTTGACAAGTCATTGAAATGACCAATACTTGAAAAAGAAGCCTGCTCATCTTCTTTTTCTTTCATTCTTATTATTAAAATTGACTCTTTATTAGTGGAAATATTTTATGCATATCCCAAGTAATTGCAGATCGTCACTTTAGTAAAGAGAAACTTAAAAACCAAGGTGTATTTCATAATAAAATACTTGGCTAGGTGCTGGTGACCCATCTGAGCCTGCAAGTAGACCTGCATTACAATGCTGATGAAACTTCATCATTGTAATCTAATCTTTTTTGAGGACCACTCAAAAAATGTGAATTATCCTGTAATTTCTTTTGAAAAAGCTAAAATTTTATATTAGATCATGAAGTTGCAAGTATAATAAACTAAACTGAAAAAACTAAGAGACTGCAAAATATGAAATAACTTATTTTGTGGAAGAAAACCATTTGTCTTGTATCTTGCCCACAGATCAAAACCCGATCAAGTTACGCTTTGACTTGAAATGAGTAATAAATAATACTTGGTGTTTTGGACCAGCATAGATCTGTTCAGAAGAAATCAACACACTTATTTGGTAGCAATGACAGCTGTTTATTCTTCTGTCAAGAACTACAGTGCACTTGGTAGTTGCAAGATTATTATTTTTTTTTTATTTAAAAACTTGCTTAAACAAAACAAAAAATCTTTACGGCTTTTCACATTAAAGTCTGAATTTGATTTCTTGTCAATGACATCCTTCAATCCCAAAAACTGTAAGTGTTCTCTTTAGAATTAATGGATGCTTTTGATTTATTTTATTTATAAAAAGTGGCATCATAGCCTTTGTAGCTCAAATACATACATATTATAGCCCTCATTGATCATAATTCTTTAAAGATCCATTTAAAGGTCCCATGTCCTGGTGTATTTGACCATTTACGTCACGTCTTAGGTTTCTCTTAAGTGGAGACTTGATTAAAGTTAAATAAAAAGGACAGATTTAGTCTTTGTAGAGGATCAGACACAGCTCTTTTTCCCTCCTCTTTGGAAATGCTCAGATCTGAGGGGGTGGGGAGGCTACAGGAGGCTGTGATAATGACCTCTGCACTGATTGGCTGCTGAAATGATGTGAGGAGGGGGTTGCTAGGGGGGACTTTCATTACAGAAATGGCATTTGCCTGTGACAAGCAGAAAATACATATGTAGGTGGAGGCTGTATAGCTATGACTAAATAAACCCAGGAAGTTAAAAACAGAGTGTTTTAAGGGCATTGTCTTTGAAGATGTTAGAGCATTTCTGTATGAACTTTGAGTTTTGTAAACATGGTCATGTTCTTCTGCCTCCCATGCCCCCTCTAACAGAATTAAAAGCAAAGAAAATTGACTTTGCTGGACATGGGACCTTAAATTCAACTAATTGTATATTATAGTATATTATTAGGATTTTTGTTCCAAATTATAGTATATTGTATTTTTCCCACCTTTCCCAGTATTACATGAATTTGTAATTAAATGTTGTTTTATGCGGTTTTATTGAGGTCTTAGGTGAATAATTGATCAAGGAAATTCTCATTTTTTTCAAGCATATACCTGTCCACACTTGCTTTCAAGATTCGAGTGTTTGGTTTTGGTGTACTGTCAGCAAATTAAATCTTTCTTGTCCTCCCCTCTCTCTCACCACCCTCTCTAGTGGAGACATGGAGTTGGCTGTGGAAGAGTTGGAGGCAGTCCTCACAAATCCAGAGAGCAAGAGCCCAAGTGTTTCATTTGTCTTTAGGAGGGTCTTGGAGGATGACAATGACAAAGCCTTTGACAAATGTGAGACAACGCAATCTGTTCTGTTTATGTTAATAGAAAGTGTCAGAAATGCTTGTAAAGAACACACACAACAGTAAAACAAAGATTATTAATAATCCGGTCTTAATATAACACTTTGATGATATCCTAGCTGACGAAATGTGCTTGTTGTGTTACAGTGAGTGCAATGGCAGAGCGTTTAGCCAATCATTTTGCCTGCTACAGACCTGCAACTGACCTCTTCCTCCAGCTGCTGGATATGGACAAAGTTGAAGATGCCAAGTTCATGCTGGCTGTGAGTACG
This sequence comes from Cetoscarus ocellatus, assembly GCA_037902135.1. NCBI lineage: Eukaryota > Metazoa > Chordata > Actinopteri > Labriformes > Labridae > Cetoscarus > Cetoscarus ocellatus. The sequence continues at coordinate 836,077 of JBAMNC010000033.1, read as the reverse complement.
AGTGTATGTGTGCATGTGCTGGTGCTCTAATCTGAACAGCATAACTATGAAGTACAGGTTTGGCATTTTCCTGGAGTATGTTAGCAGGTTCAAATTAAGCATACTACTCCCCTTTTCTCTGTTTTCCAAGTAAGTTATAAATCAGTCAAGATAGAAATTTTCAGTCCTATTTGGTTGCTTTGAAGTGAAGGGTCTAAAAAGGCCAAGAGTATTTACATGCTGCAATGTGTATTTGGCAGTGCTGCTTGAGGGTCAGATTGTGTTTTTATGAATTGATTGTGCCTCTCTACATTTCTCCAAAATTAATAGATATACTGACCGTTGATATGGCTGAAAGTAATACCATGATAAAGTCCATGTGTGGGAAAAATTGCTTTTCCAAAACTTGACATTACAAACCAAATAGCAGATGTGATGTTTTTTTGATCTTTTTAATCTCTGCAAATGATCCAGAACGCAGCAGCGTGTCTGGTCTTTAACCAGCCCAGTACAGCACATGTCACTCCGCTGTTAATCTCTCTTCACTGGCCTCCAGTTGCAGCTCATATCAAATTCAAAGCTCTACTTCTGGCCCACAAAACAGTAACAAGAATGGCTCCTGCTTACCTGGAATAAATGGGCTGTTATGGCCAGTTTGTAGGGCAAAAATACTGTTAGTGAATAATTGCAATAACACAGTCATCAGCAACCAGAAGAGCCTGTTCAGCCCAAGACTGCTTCTCCCAAGGGCAGCACCAGCAGACTGAGAAACTCCTTTGTCCCTCAGGCCATCAGACTGTACAACTCCTCACTGGGGGGGACGAGCAGTAACAGGAAGACAGAAGAGGGGAAGGAGCAGTAGCCAGCCAGTCGCCATATATTTTTATTTTATTTCTATATTTATTTCATTTGTATTTATATATATTTATTTAGGCTTTTGTTTAGATCTATCTTTTCTTTTGATGTATCTTTTTATCTGTAATAATTTAATGCTACCACATCTCAATTTCCCTGAGGGAGTTTTTCCCAGGAGGATTAATAAAGTACTATCTAATCCAATCTAATCTAATCTAATCTAATCTAATCTGCCGATACTGATATTGGACTAATAATAATCTTGAATCCCTACTTTAGAGTTTAAATGTACATTTCCCACACATGTTTGTCATCATCACAATGTTGAAAAGTGTTATTGCTTCTTCTCTTTATATTGTGCAGACCTAGTGGACACCATTAAGACTTTCTTGTTGTACAAGCATGAATATCATTTGGCTTAAATTCTTGTAACTGCAGGATCAAATCTAAGACAAATTTCTCTTTAACGACAGTAAAGAATATCTTATCCTGTGATGGCAGCAGCTTTGTTATGCGGCAGATGCAGAAATGACTGTAAAAGGACTACAGACTGTTGTTCATCCTTTAAGTTGAATTGAAATCATTATAAGCTAAGAGGAGTGTTCTCTAAAATGTGACTTTTTGTGACCACTTCAGATAAATTTTAAATCATATGAAGCACTTTGTCCCCATGTGCACCCCTCCATTTGAGTGTCTTGCACTTGGCTGCATTTTAAATTATTATACCAAAGTAATTAAAATCTGCAAAAAACAGAATCAACAAGGGAAGTGGGGATGAATTCAGTCCATCACAACTCCCTGAGGTATTCGTGCAGTTGTCAGAGCCTGCTACTATCGCTGACTTATTTATCCACACTCACATTTGTGTCAGGAAAAGCTTGCCCACACTCTTCTGCTGAGTCTGGTGGTCTGAAATTGGCCTTCTACCACTTCATTTATTTAACACAGTTCATACACTACAGCTCGATGGCTTTGCATTGAGCTGGGGGACATGAATATGTAGGAGCTGGATGAGTGAGAGAGTGGGTGAGGGAGGGAGGAAGAGTTGACGAGACTCTCTGAGAAGAAGACGGACTGAGATAAAGGCAGTGATCTTTTTTTTTTTTTTAAAGAAAATATTTTAATGATCAGTACTGAACAACTAAGTTCCATGCATGACACAATGAACAGAGTTGTATTACTTTTCTTCCACCCATTTATCACTTTCTGACATGGATGAAATAAATCTGATTGTTGCGCTGATTTCAGATAGCTTTTATTTTCGCCCTGAATTATTTTTGTTTGTGTCTGGCACATCCAAATAATATTTAACTTTAACTAACTCTTATTGTTTCTAATTTCTACTTAAAGGAATTTGATTAAAACAAAGGGGCAGTTATATTTATGATGATTGTTATTATTACCCCAAACAATGGAGCTAAAGCAGCACTGCAGAAACTGCAATTCCTTTTGTGTCCACTTGAGGCTGACCTTCAAAATCACTAAATTGCCATTAGATCCCATATAAAAATGCCCACTTTGATGGACGAAATGGAAATGTTAAAGGTTTCATGTCCTGCAAAATAAATTTTCTTTGCTCTTAATGCTGTTAGAAGGGGCTTTGGGAGCAGAAGAACATGACACCTTTAAACTCTCAGTTCACAAAGTAATGTGCTATGCCTTTTTAGAGAAAATGCCCCTGAAAACATTCGGTTCATCCTTCCTGACTGCCAGAGGCGGTGCTTCAATGCACTGGATGACACATTGTGCATGCACAGGTCAAATAGCTATACCAACAAAGTCACGTGACCCCTGTTGACCTGGACTATTTGTTCCAGTGTCATCATAGGATCTGTTCCTTCACATCACAGGTGTTGGATTGTCAAAATTACATTAGAGTTCCCTGTGGTAGCCCTGTGATCACTGATCAGAGTTGTGGCTGTTCAGTCACCCTCCAAGGGCTGTGAGAGCTTAGCCTCTTTCAGCTTCGGATCACCATCCTTGAGGTCGGTTGCTCCTAAACTGCGAGTACCCCATTTATTCATGCTGCTGGAACTGTTTATTAGCATACAGCCAGCATTATATACTAATTCTACCAGTGTTTTGTTAAAATGATGTGTTCACTTGAGCTAACTCCTAGTTTACCTCTTGGTAAGGTTAGAAAATGGTTCCACCTGTGGTGTCTCAAATGACAGCACTTATCATGGGATAAATATCAGTTGTTCTTCACAGAATTAATGACAAATTCTTGCTTTCATTTAATTCTGTTTTGAATTAGCTTTGTTCGCTAAAGCTTGGGCGTTTCTGTGGTCAGCACCCATTGGTGGTGGCAGTGTTTAGTGTCCCTTGTCGTTGAAGGCAGTGTGTGTGCCCCTGGTCCCAACATAGGAGACCTTTTTGTTCTATGGTGAGTGTTTTAAGTGAGAGCTGGTTGTTGTTCAGTGCGATATAAATAAGCAGCTACACAGCAGTGTTTTCGCTCCCTCTGTAGCATAGGGGTGTACCTTATTAAATTTTGGTGGGTGGCAATATTGTTTTTTGATAAATGCCGCCTCAGTACATCATCAGTGATTTAGTTATTTTTATACCTTTTACCGGGAAAAACAGCATCTGTGCTCCCTGCTCCCAACACAAGTGTACTATTGTCATCTACTGCAGTTGTGTATTTGCCTTAGTAACTTGCTGGTTGGTGCTAACAACTGCCACCATGTTGGGTGATCACTGCTGTAGATCCTGTATGTCTCCTATGCAGCCTGGAGGTGGCCATGACCTCTGTCCCTCCTGCTTGGACCTCGAGCATCTAAGGGAAGCTCTGTTTCAGGATCCTTGCATAAACTGCAACTACATGCCAAGGGCTGTCAGGGCTGCTAGATTTGCGGAGGTGGAACAGCTCCTGGTTGGTGATAATTCACTGGGATAGTTATCTCCCCTCGATTGGCACCAGCTCAGCAGGGGACCCCAACCAAAATCAGCCAGTCTTAAGTTTTGGCCTTCAAGGGCAAGTCTGGCCTTGGGGCCAGTCTTTGACTGTCTTTTCCAGCAGCAGCTTACTCACGAGGCTGCTTTAACACCAGACCTTAAGGTGGTTTCTACCTTAACCCAGGTATACAGTTTCGCCACCAGCCTCCAGCTGGTTCAAATGACCATCATAAAGGGCTATGGTGAATGCACTAGCTTTGGACCAGGAGCTTTCTGCTCTCCTGGTCAAGGGTGCCATCTAGCCTGTAAACCCCTTGGCTCAACCAGGGAGGTACTACCCAACTTACACACTAAGCACTGCAGAGGTACTGCGTGTCATGGAGGGGCGAATGGTTCACATCTATCAACCTGAAAGACTCTTACTTTTATGTGCCAAAATGTCCTCCACTCAGATGGTTCCCATAATCATTTTCAGTTGCTGCTGCTGTCAATTACAAAAATGACAGCAGCAGCATGGTTGACCCTTTTTTGCCTGCTGTCATTGCACCCCTTCCAAAGGTGGCTGAACAGCTTCCATCTGAATGCCAGAAGGCACAGACACAGGAAACTCATGGTGTGCCCGCAGTGCCTCCTTGCTCTTGCCCAATGGAGGCAGAGGTCTTTTATTCAGAGGGGTGTGGCTGTGGGTCTAGTTCCAACTCCTCGCAAGACTGTCACAACAGATGCCTTCCTTTTTGGTCGGGTTGTGGTCTGGCAGAACAGAGCAGCTCAAGGGCATCGGTCCATCAGGGTCCATTCAGACCATGTGCACTTGGCCCCGAAGCATCGTATGCCATAGAACAGAGGGAAGGATGTCATTGTACAGCTGGACAACATTGTTCCTGTCTCCCAGACAAATCATCAAGGGAGCACCAGATTTACAAGTCTGCTTCAGGTGGCCCCAAAACTCTTAACTTGGGTTGTTTTTTATTTATTTTTTAAATAAAAAAGGAAGTGTTTGGTACAAACCATGCTTGGATGCTACCAAAGATTAAAATGAAGCTTTATGCTGAAGCTTTTTTGGTATTGTTATCTTTGGTTTGCTTTGTGGGTCAGTCTAAACAAACCCCAGGGCCTCGGTAGAGAACTTAGAGTTGCAGAGCGAAAAAAAAAAAAACACACCCTGTCTAACCACTCAGACATGTGTCTGCTCTTCATTCCTCTCTGACATCCTGAGTGATTATCCCTCTCAATCTTTAAACAGAGATGTCTGACGGGCATGCATGTTAATGAACAGATACATTTCTAACCACTCTCATCTTCATCACTATTTAAACACAAACTATGGATTACATGATTCCAGAGATATTATATGCTGTCTTGCCTGATATTATGCTTGGCCTATTCCTTTTTATTGGTGTGCTCCAGCTTGTCCCTCAGAAGAAGAGGCAAATATTCAGAGAATTTTATGCCAACCTTTACTCCTCAGACAATAACCCAAAAGACGAAGACGTCACTTCATTTCTCACCAGCCTCAACTTACCCCACCTCTCCCCCGGACAAAAAAACACACTAGACTCTCCCCTAACAGGTGAAGAAATCCACTCTGCCCTCAATAAAATGCCCAACAATAAAGCTCTTGGTCCTGACGGTTTCCCTGCTGAGTCCTAAAAACATGTCTGGTCCATTTTAGCCCCACTTTTCAATAGAATGTTAACCATATTCATCTTTTGGCAAGCCCTCTGTTACTGTTTATGGTGCCTATACCAAGAAATACTTGTTCTTATCAGACATTGCTGATACTGTACTTGATATCATTTTACAGCATGACATTCATTGTTGAAGCAGATGTTGAAGTTAGAGCCATATCTGCAATTAGTGGTGTTTTAATATGAATAAGGATGACAAAGTCAGAGCAGACTGCAAACTATGCACTGACGAATTGTCAAGAGGAAGGGCGAGGATCATCTTATAAAGTAAAACAAAGTTTCAAAATTATTTTGAGAACTGTAATGTTTGTAGCTTATATTGTTGAGTACCCAGATAAAGTACAATCAGGGGATCCCTAAATGTAACCTACAGATGCAGAGTTTGCAATTCCCAAAGCACAGGATGATTATTTACACGACAAATGTCTAAATGTGTGAGTGTTTGGATTCTTAAACAAATAACTAATGAAATATTAAGACTGAAGGCAGAGTTACCTTTGAGGAGTTACTTGCACAGAGAAAGTGGCTAAACTCAAAATTCTGAAAATTGCATGATCTATCATATTAAAAAGGTCATGGTGCTGTATTCTCTATGTGTCAGAGGTACTCTGTGAGAGCTTCTGCTGCTTCAGGCCTCCCTTCCCCACATGGGCCCAGTCCACTGTGATTGGTTTACAGGTCCATTTTGTGGTAATTGGACAGTTCATTGCTGCTCGTGCCATATTGTTAACAGCCTTGCTTTCATTGTAACTCCTACACTCTGCAATGGGCTTGCTACCATGAGCCGTTGAGCTTAAACTAAGGATGAAACAAGGCCAGGTCTATTCAGAGGCCCTGGAGAATGAGACATTTTAGGTAGCTGCTGGCCTGTACCAAGAGGAGGAGAGGGAGAGGTCTTATTGCCTTGGAGTTTTTGTCTTGTTCAAAGAGGTGCTCTATCCTGTAGAGGAGACATTTTAACTCACTAAAGGACATAAAATATATATAATTTTTAAAAAGCATAATATAGGCTCTGTAACAGGGGGCTTTGTAGACTTCAGTAAGTAATTTTATACTTGCAGTCCAACATATATCTTGTTTGCACTTTAAAATAGAGATGTACAGTATTGGATTTTTCCCAATGTCTGAAATGGAGATAATTCCACTCTCATTCAAGTCAGTGCTGGTGCCCATATATGGTATACCTTAATATTCATTTACCACCAGGATCCAACAACAAAGTTATTAAACTCAGTCAATTCACAGTCCTAGTTTAAGTCTCATAAGCTCAGAAACAATGAACTGTCATGTAACATGACAGAGGAACACCTTCATTTTAATGATGTCTGAGCTTGAACAACAAGGATGTCTAACTGTAATGACTGTTCTTAATTATTTTCCTCAATTTGTCTCTGTCGTCAGTGTTAATTTTAGACTCCAGTGATACAACCCAGGCTTGACTGCATTGCTCCTTTTTCTTTCTCATCATGGCCCATTTTCATCCTCCTCCCTCAAACCGCTCTCTCAGGGTCACTGGAGGGTAGCGGCCCAAATCCTCCATCCCATCCCATCATAAGTGAAGCAGTACCAAAACTCTGAAAAGCTTTTAAGTAGGCGAGCAGACAATAATGACGAGGAGGCTATCAGGAGAGAAGGAGGTGAGGCCGGTGGGGAGCAAGAGGAGAGGGATGAAGTCAGTCATTAAGAAGTGAAGCAGCCTGACTTAGATACAACTGCTGACGTGCATGAGAGCGCTGGGGGAGCTGATTGAAGAAAAGAAGGAAGGATTCCCTGGGTACAAAGAGCTTTTAGGCGGTATGTGTGAGCAGGCCAGGGCAGTTGTGGTGTCACCTTTGGGAGTGGTCGGTGTAGCTATGGGGTAAAAATAAAAATAGAAAAAAAATGAGAAGGGAGTGAGTGAGAGCACAGAGCAAAGTTGAGAGACATGGCACGGTCTTGGTCTAATTGAGCCATTTTGCGGATGGTGACTCAGAAAGACGGCTGCTTACTGCTCAGTGTGTGAGGCGTCCTGCTAAAAGCCTCACAGGCCACTTGCTTCTAATTCTGTGGAGTGGAGAAGGAATGAAACACGTTAGTTCACGACTGGTTAGTAATCAGGGCTTATCGCTGCTCAGCCAGGTGAACATACACATGCTCACTTGGAGCACAACAATCTTAATGCATCCCATGCACATACATACATAGAATTTACTGTTTGTATATTTGCATGTCTTTATTATAAGCAGTCATGCAACATTTAAGTATTTGACAAACGAGATCTCAGAGGTGTTATTCAAAGTCAGGATGTGATGTAATAACACCTGAAAAAGCATCTTCACAGCTGTTAACCTGACAGAAATTGCAACTTTATTCTTTCTTTGCATTAAAATATTACTTTATTATGATTATTATTTAGATTCTCTGTGTAGTTTACTCTTAGATACACAGTTGGGTCAAAAATATCCAGTGAGGTTCTTTTCTTGCAGTGCGTTTGTGTTAGGTCTGGATGTCATCTGTGTTGTAGCTAAAGGTGCCTTGATGGAGAATGTGCAATCACCCCAACACTGTTTTAAGTTTGTTTTCTCTAAAATGCACAAAATTACTTGGAGCTCTCAGCCTCTACAGCAGTAGTCAAACTTCCATTTTGGTTCCCTCCTCACAGGGGCAATCTGATCAGAATCACTGTGGCTAATGTGTTACTATTGACATGACCCTCACACAACCCCACTGACAAATCACTGAACTGTCCTTTTGACTTAAGTGTGGATGTGTGTGTACTTCACATATGTGAGTAAGGTATACATGATGAGTAGTCTATGCTAAAAATGAAGGAGAGTTTGTTGCGCTGTCTGAAAATTCCCCCTCTTATCTTCTATCTTTTTTTTTTTTCTGTTTTTGTCCCTTTTGTGTTTCTGTAGCGCTGTAACGCTGTGGCTGAACAGAAGGAAATGTTGTCATCATTCGTGGCACGAAAGGCTCAGAGGGCTGGACAGGTAAGATCACACATCTACGGTAAAAATAAGACTGTAGTAGTACAAATTACTCTCGCCACTCGTGTATTTTTTATTTAAAAGGTGATGCATTTTCTATAAAGTATACTCTAGTTTGTATATTTGTGAAACTAATTTTGGGGGGGTTTATTTGTAAAAGATGATTTAACCTTTTTTTTTATCTTGTAAACAATTTTCTCTCTCAACAAGTTTTTCACATAACAACATTTTAGGCACAGTGCTGCTTAAAACAAGCTTTCAACATCTGTAGTCAGATTGGTAAATCATGTCAATGTAACCCTAACATTGAGACATTAATTCATTTTCACTGAAAGTGCATCATAAGAATATCTCCAATGAATGTAGATGGTAATGTTTTTTCAGTGTTGTGACATAGATCTTCAGCCTATTTGATATGTCATGGGACAGATCAAATGTAATATCCATGATGGGAGGTTTCCACTTGACAACCCCAATGAAGTACTGGCTGTTGCGGGACAACACTCTAACTAGTGTGTTACAATGATTTGCAAATCCTATTTCACTTATTTTGAGTTGAATACACTACAAAAGCAAGATAATGAATGTTCAAACTGAAAAAAATTATTGTGCAAATATTCAGTAATTTTGAATTTGATGCCTGTAATGCATTCAAAAAAAAACTGGGACAGGGACCACAAAAGATTGGGGAAGTTGAGGAATGCTCAAAAAACACCAGTTTGAAACATTCCCCAGGTGAACCGGTTAATTAGAAACAGGTGAGTGTCATGATTGTGTATAAGAGGAGCATCCCTGAAAAGCTCAGTCATTCACAAGCAAGGGTGGAGCAAGGTTCACCACCCTGTGAACAACTGCATGAGCAGATAGTCCAACAGTTGAAGCAAAATGTTCCTCAGCGTTAAACTGCAAGGAATTTAAATATTTCATCATCTACAGTCCATGATATCATGAAAAGATACAGAGAAATCTCGGCATCTAAGCAGCAAGGTGGAAAACAACATTGAATGCCTGTGACCTTCAATCCCTCAGGCAGTGCTGCATTAAATACCAAAATCATTCTGGAAAGAATATTACCACATGGGCTCAGGAACACTTCAGAGCCATTGTCAGTTCACACACTTCATCATCGGGTGCAAGTTAAAACTCTACCATGCAAAGAAAATTCCATATATCAACACCTAGAAACACAACTAGCTTCTCCTGGCCAGGAGCTCATCTGAGATGGACTGACCTAAAGAGTGAAAGTCTGGTGTGGTCTGATGAGTCCAATTTTAAATTGTTTTTGGAAATCATGGACTTCAGGTCTTCCTGACTAGAGAGGAAAAGGGCAATCCAGATTGTTATCCGCACGAAATTCAAAAGCCAGCATCTGTGATGGATGGAGGTGTGTTGGTGCCCATGGCATGGGTAACTTGCACATCTGTGAAGGCATCATTAATGCTTAAAGTCATATACAGGTTTTAGAGCAACACATGCTGCCATCCAAGCAATGTCTTTTTCAGGGACGTCACTGCTTATTTCATCAAAACAGTGCCAAGCCACATTATGTATCTGTTATAACAGCGTGACGCCAAAAAAGACAACAGAGACCCTGGACTTTTTAGCAACTGAAGTCTTACATCAAGCAAGAATGGGAAAGAATTCCAACCACAAAGCTTCAACAATTTGTGTCCTCAGTTCCCAGATGCTTGTTGAGTGTTGCTAAAAGGAAAGTTGATGTAACACAGTGGTAAACATGCCCCTTTCCCTGCTTTTTTTGGAACATGTTGCAGGTATCAAGTTCAAAATGAGCAAATATTTGCCAATAAACTATAAAATGTATCAGTTTGAACATTAAATATCTTGTTTTTGTAGTGCATTCAATTGATGATAAATCGATAAATTGTGTAGATGTGTGCACAATAAAAAATGTATCTACAGCTCTCAAATGTTTGTGTTCACAGCTGGGAAAGATTCAGGCCCTGTTGAGTCTAATTCCAGACTTTGCTGAGAAGGAGGTCCTGTACCAGTACCTGATGAAATGTCATGGTGAGACACACAAACGCACAAGACCAGGGTCTGGATGTGTCTTTTGTGGAGTGGCTGTTGGTGATACAGGCAGCTCGCTGGACTGTGGCTAAGCCAACATTAGCGTATCCATTAACAATGCATCAGGTTAAGGAGTGTGTGTGTGCGCATGGGTCTGTGTGTGCATGTATGTGTGGAGGTAGTCAAACATTAAGGGGTTAGAGGAACACATGTCATCTAATGAGTTAGCTGTCCTGGCTAGCCTAGCGTGCTAATTGCGACACGGTCCAGCACTCAACTTTCTTTTTTTCCCTCCTCTCACTCTTTCACCTTTTTACTCCAGTCTGTTTTTTCTTGTCCTCCATTTATCCTTGTCCTCCTCTCCTCCCTTTTACCCCTCATTCTCTCATCTCCTCTCTTTCGTGTAGTCCCCTTTACCTCACCTCTTCACCCTTCCATCTCCCCTTTTTGGTACCTTGTCATAGCCAAGATGAGCGGACATGACTTTTTAATTAGCGTTAGCTGGCCGCTCAGTCCAGGCAGCCATAGGGGAGACAATTAGCAACGCTCTGCCAGTCTTTGTTCTTGGCCTGTCTGTGGACATTTTTAAGATTTTATTTTTTGTATGTGTCTATAACTCTTCTTTAGTCAGCTGTGACTAACTAGATATAGTTGACTAACAACTAGATATTGTTGAATCAATGCCACTAAGATTTCAGGCTGTTATGAAGGTTAAAGGGGGTCCAACCCAGCACTAGCAAGGTGTACCTAATAAATTGACCAGTGATTGTATATAAAGCATGGTCCCTTTGAAATGGATAAACCCTCTTTTGTCCTCCTGATAGAAATAATAACAATAAACATAACAGAGAGTCAAACGGCTGACTGCTTGCTGCCAACAAGCAGCCAGAAGTAGAACTACAAAACAAAATAAATGTCTTGAATTTCTCAAAATTACTTGATTATAATTTGATTAAATTTCAGTTTTGGGATGTACAATACTGATACAGTATTCAGCAGCTAAATGCCGTGATAAATTGGTGTAGCAATATTTTCTTACACTCCCTAACTATTGCGCACATATCAGCCTAGTCATACCATGTTGCACTAAATGATCTTTGTTTATTGTAGTTTTATTATTTTGCACCTTATTCAAACAACAATATCAGACCTCCAATTTTTCAAAATTTATAGAGCTTCATTGGTATGAAAGTGGGGCAGTATTACCGAAGCATCTCGTTTAAAAATGTAAATAAAGATATTTAAAAGAAAGTAAAAGGGAAGTAGCTAATTATTACTATAAAATTTAGTAATATTCTGATAGTAAAGATTGAAAGAAAAAAAGGTAGACAAGATTTATGTCGATATATTGAAAAAATGAGATAATATAACATTATAAAGAAATGTGTGGCCCGTGTTGGTGTGTGTTCAGGTTTCACTGGCTGTCCTCAGGTTCTCACACACTCTTTTGGCCGTGATAATCTCACAGGTTTGCTTTTCTTCCTGTAAATATGGATTTTCTGGATATCACTTGTATATCCTAACTCTGGCTGTGTGTGTTTTTTGAGATAGTATTCCTCTTACAGCCTGATGCTTAGGGCAGGATGTGAGAAGTGGAGCTCTGTCTCTACCTGCTGGGTGTCACAGTGGGGCAGGGTCTGTCCTGCTCTGGGAGCCAGTTCTTTTTGTGACGACCCGTCTCTTTATCTAATCTGTGGGCACTGGGTCTGTACCTCTTCAGGAGTTTTCAAAGTGAAAGATCCTTATAGAACTATCTGCCAATTTGTAATCTCTGCTTAGGGTGAACAAACAATTTTCTTTCATTTTGTATTTTGAATAGACTTTAAAGCAGCTCTGCTTGTGTACAAGTCTCTCCACGGCCTAGCACCAAAGTACATCTCTGACATGTTTGTGTCATATGAACCATCTCGGACTCTGAGGACCTCAGGGACCGGCCTCCTGCTGGTGCCCAGAGTCAGGACTAAACCTCTAAACCTGGGGAGTCAGGGTTCCAGTTTTATGCAAGTAAAATCTGGAACAGTCTTTCTGAAGATGTGAGACAGGCCTCTACTCTGACAATGTTCAAATCTAGACTCAAAACAGCTCTTTTTAACTGTGCATATGACCGAAAGGATCTTATCTGCACTCTTCTCTTTTAAAGCTCATTTTATTATGATTATTTTTGTTTTTATTTTGTATTGTGATTTTAATGCATTTTTCTTGTTCTGTAAAGCACTTTGAATTACCTTGTGTACGAATTGTGCTCAACAAATAAACTTGCCTTGCCTTGAATTTGAGGGGATATTGACAAGTTTTGCTCTGCATGCGTTGTGTGGAGTCTTCGTATATTTAAGAGGGTCTTACAAAACTTGGAGTGAATACTGTACTGTGTTTAAGATGTTTTACTGTTGTTTACAAAGCTGGTGAACAATCACACCATGTCACTTTGTGTCAAACCTCTCACCTGAACTTGACATTTACTGCTCGGATTGTCTCAGTTTGTCCTGTAAAGAAATGAGGCGGTCCTGTCTTGAACATAAAGTTCTGTTATGACCAGTGACACAAGTGGACCTTGGCCTTTAATGGTTGTTAAATGATGGAACGAAGTCTTGTAAATGTCCTTACTTTGGGGAAAATTATGTTTATATTTTAATTCTGGATTATATGTCTTAGGTTTATCCCATAAGAAACATTATACTGTATATTTTTTGTGCATTTATGCATGTTTTTCTTTGATGTCTACATTCAAATCCCATCTTAGGTCTTCTGTCTCATTTTCCTTCTCTTTCCATCTCTCTCTTTGTTTCATCTGGCAGTTCTGGATAAAGACTTACCAACAGCCAAGGCCCTGTACGAGAAGATGCAGCAGGAGGGGATTGCCTTAGACGAGCTGTCACTCAAACGGCTGGCTGTGCTTTACCAAAGCAAAGGAGAGACGGCTCCCTATACTGAGCCCCCTGTGAGTCTCACACAACTTAGAAACACAGGACAGCACACAAAAACTGAGTCTATGAATACAGAAGATACGACAAAATCACTGCACTGCAATTGTTAATGACTTATGAGTTTAATGGTGTTACACAGTGGTGTTAAAATTATACTGACTGTAGAAAACAATTCATATCCTAGATAAATTGAAACCTTCACAATCCTCCTAAGTCATTGCTCTGAAACCAGTTGGGTTGCTGGGACAATATTTAAAGACACATTTGCGAAAGAGCAACAAAATACGAAATAATCATGCACATTTGGCTTAAATTAGGAGAACTCAATGGATTTGTTTTTTATCTACAATATTTAATTGTGAAAAACACTAAATGTTCAAATAAAGGTCACTCTAGCAGAAAATTCTGTTTTTGATCAAATAAAATTGGGGGTTTACTAAAGTATAATTATGGTGCAGATGGTATGGTAATGACGTGCCCCAGAAAGCTTCACGAGTTCATAGCGGGACATAAGAGAGAAATCAGGAAGTCCTTTTTAAACATTTTTGTGTCCTATTATGGGAATTTTTTCCACAAAATTGGAACACTGGTTTCTGTTTAGTATACACACCTCACAGAGGGAAGCTTTTACTGAATGGAGACCTCAATCTAAAGAACTGTTAGCAGTGCAGGCAGGTGGGGATGAGTAGGTCACTACGTCTTGTTGTTTTGTTTACTGGAGAGCCCCCTGGCTACTGTTCCTTCAAGATGTGAAAAAGTCACAAAAGATTTTTAAATTCATAGAAGGAACAAATTATTCAAATATTTGAAAATCATGCCCCAAACCTGATTGAAAGTACTTTCTCTTCTAGATCTTAATTGGTCAGGAATAAGGAAGTGACTCTGAAGAGTGTGGCGATGTCGCAAAAGTTGAAGTTTATGAGCTGGGAGAACTGTTAGCTTAGTAACAAAAACTGGGGTCACTTTTCTCTTGGGGTGCTTGCTGTTGAAAGTACTTAACATCATTGGTTTTGTTTGTGGGTACCGGCTAGGTGGGAACCTCCAGGACTGAATAGAGGCCCAGGGGAAAGTAAATGGACTTGAGCTTATATAGTGCTTTTTTAGTCTCTTTGACTACTCAAAGCAGCTTTACACCGCAGGTCATATCTACCCATTCACACCCATGTGCTCTAACATTCATGCACTGATGGCTGGAGTGTCTGTGTCAGTGGTCCATTAGTATCAGTAATATTTACGTCCTTTCATGCCCATTTACACGCCACCTTTTATACCAATTTACAGCAGTGGGAGCAGCTTGGGGTTAAGTGTCTTGCCCAAGGACACACCACCATGTGGCATTCCTGCCTAGGGACTGCAGATATTAACTCACTCTCACACAGTGCATCAAATGGAAACATGCACGTTTTATGCTGTACATGATCCCTTTACAAATAAAATGAATTCAATAAATGAATGACTGAAAATTTTCCAGTCACAATTGTAGGTGTTTTACAACAAAAATCGATCCTCAAAACCATAACAAAATCTTACTCCACACATTTTCTGAATTTGATAATACTCAGGGGGCCAGATATAAAGCTTTTGGGGGCCTAATGTGGCCCCCAGGCTGGCAGTTGATGATCACTGCTTTACACTTTCACTCGCGCACCTTTCTGCATTAACACATAAGTGTAGAAATATTAAAAATAGATCTTTGTACAAATACATGCTCACATCCACCTCGCAGCATCCCACACAGTCACCGGGCTGGTGCTCTAATGAGTGTTGCTGTGTGTGTTTTCAGTGTGTTTATGTGCTCTTGTATTGTGACATAGCAGTCTGCATGCTCCAGATAGTTCAATATACACATGCCTGCAGCCAGCCTCCCCGTGTTTGTAACTGTGTGTGTGTGTGTGTGTGTTTGTCAGAAACTTGCCCACGGTCACAGAGTACATATATTGTGTAAGCGAACTGGTGTCACCATGATCTGTGCTCTCTCTTCTCAGCTCTTAGTGTTTTTGAGAGTTTCAGCACATTGCACATTTTGTAACTTGATGTAGCCCTATTTTTGGCAGAGAACTCACACACTCATTCACACACACACGGCCCTCTCAGCCCCAGCACTTTGGTGCTCGGTCCCCTCGAGGCAGGTGTAGACCGGAGCCCACCTCTTACCTCCACATCACTCACCTGCAGCGCAACGAGAGAGAGAGAGGGGGGATGAAGGTGGAGGAGCTGCTGCATTATTCACCCGGTGTCAGGATAGTTAAGTGACGGCTGCTTTTATAAGCAAAGCAGAGCCAGAGGAGGTACAAGGAGAGGGAAAGGTGAACATAGTCCCAATATAGTCAAAAGTTTCTACAAATAAGTCAAAGGTAGAATTCCTGCGCGTTCCTCCCTCACTGCTCTCCACCCACAGTGCACAGAGGCTTTACTGACTGAAACACTGCCTCAGTTTTCAAAATACTATAGATTTGATTTAAGAAGCTTAAACAAGTAGTTCCAGAAAGATAGTCATTTGTATTGTTTAAACCTGGTGCACACACAGTAGGGTTAAATTTACCTTTTCTCAAGCTCCACCCTAATTGGTAACCTTGCAGTGCAGCAGGATCAGCCTGATGTAGTATCTTTAATCAGACAGATCCATCTTGCCAAGCTCTAATCTACAACGGTTGGGAAAGCGGGACGGCCCAATCAACGTCCTTTGGAGCAGGAAGAGGTGGGAGCAACGAGCGAAACAAGTGACTGCTCATACAGAGATTAGCAAAGATGCTAACAGCTTCAGTAGCAGTTTTATCAGAACTGGACCACATTTCTTTATTAAATGAAAAAAAATATCAACAAACTTCCCAAATTTCATAGGCAGCCTGTGATATTCCTCTGCTCACCATCCTGTCATATTTATCCATATGATTAATATGTTTGACTGAATGAAACATTTTTAATAAAGATGACATTCAAATCTACCATCTATCCAAACTGTTTTTCTCAAGTGGTCAAAGATGTGCCACTTTAAGAACAGTTCACTCAAAGAAATGTGACTAAAATATTCTTCTCTCCTTTTGTAACGGATAGTCCAGCATATCCCATTTCAAGGAACCACCTAAGCTCCTCTCCTTACCTCTTAAACTCAAACAGCTCTCAGTATGGCCACACTGAGATACTTCTGGGTTGTTACACTCAGTAAAGAACTTTCCCAACCAAGAAGGGCTTTTCAGACTGACCAATGACCTCAGTGAATGACTTAAGACAAAGATGCAGTAGAGAGTGTGATTTCTTAAATGTGTTAAAATTGTTCAAACAATTATCAGTGTCTGATTTAGTGATTAGGAAAACTCTCACTTAGTGCCCCATTAACAAAGTGGCTTGTTTTGCAAGAAGATGCAAACTGGATGTGTAACATACAATCCAATCTGCCTATAGAGACCAGCATTTAGCGACAAGATAATGTTAGCACTTGTTAGCTAACATTACTAAATACTGTAGCAATGTCAGCATTACGCTATGCTAATGTGATTTGCAATTTGCATTTAGGTAACCTTAGAGCAGATTACACTGAACTTATTTTCTTACTTCCAACTTTATTAATAGAATTACTCTTTGGTCAGATTGATGAACAGATGTGTTTGTGTCTGTACAGTCTCACATATTATTTGGATGTTGATGATTGTGGTCTTGATTGAGCAGTTTATTTGTAGATCTTAGAGTTGTTTCTGCTGCTGTCATCCGTCCTCTGCCTCTACACTGGTCCTACTGGTCATGTGTAGACTGCGTCCAGACAACCAACGTGCTGAATAGAGCTAGGGGCTGCATGTTGGACACCATGCATCTGCGTAGTTTACAACAAGTATATTGATGTGTTCCATTTCCATCAGAACTTGGACCAGGGGAGTGGGAATTATACCACATCCCAGCTAGATGTGTTCCAGTTACGAGCTGGTAATTTCGGGGTAGCTGAAGGATCAACAGGATTACACCATAACTGCGGGTAAAGATGATAACATGCAGCTTGCCTTACAGTTGTCGAGTGTATCGTTGCTGTGGAAAAGGCTGAAGGAGACTGTTGCTGAGAGGAAATGTTGCCGCTAAATTTCACAAACCTCATGTTTTAGCTAAGGGACCACAAATAAGACCACAACTTCCTGAAGGCAAAAATCTCGAGGTGTCTTAAGACCTGGACATAAGCTATCAACAGTGGTGTAAAACTGTGCTTTTGCTATATGTGGTAAAGTGACCCATGTTTTTAAGCTCTGCCAGCATAGTTAACAGAGCCATTTATCATCATTAATTACAACAATAAAAAGCAAACAATAAGCTGTAAGAGGCCAGCGTAATCTGCAGAAAGCTCTCTCATTCTCCCCTTCTAACAAAAAAAAACAAAAAAAACAAGCAGCGCTCAGAATAACACTTTGTGTGGATCAAAACACTGATTAATTAGCCTGAATAGGGGCTGAGAGTTAAAGTGTGTGTTTAGGGAGTGAACTACAAATCCCTTATTTGTGTATTAATGGGGATTTAAAGATGAAACGAGACAACCTGGCTGGAGAGTGGAGACTATTTAGACAGACCCCAGAGGGCTCCACTGCTGCTAACTGGAAAGAGTCTAAACAAAACACACACACACACTTACTTCAGCGTATGGCAGGTGAGCATTTATCCTTTTGTTTTTGTTTGACTCTTAATGGACTTTGTTTCTCTTTCCAGGAGAGTTTCAAGTTTTACGCAGACAAGCTGAAAGAGAAAGTGGCAAAAGCCCAGGGGAGCACAGAGGAGTAAAGATTCATCCTCCATCGTCTTGTTTTACCTCCATCCAAACCCCCCACGCCTCCTCCCTCTTCCTTCCACCTTTTTTTTTTTATATAAGTTGAAATGTTGGGAATTGTGTTATAGCTGTCTGATCTGTGAGTCTGTCCTCTGCACCTCTGGTAATGTTCATGATGAGGATGATGTTGGAAATGTACAGAAGTATTTATGCTAATAAATGATGTTAGGAATCTACAGTCTCTGTCCTGGACTTTGTTTGGTGTGAATATGATGTGTTGGTGAGATTTTGTCAAGGAAGTCTTTATAAGAAAAAGATATGGTAAGAACATGCTGACTCAAGTCGTGTTCTGGTTTCTTACCCACTAAAGCACATTTTTAATATTTGAATCGTCCATCCACAGTTATCTTTACATTTTTTTCTATTTCTAAAGTAACTGCTTATTTCATAAAATGGACATGCCATGTTTTCCTGTGAGAAGACTTTATGAAGGATTTAAAGATGTGCCACAAAAGCAAACCAGACCATCAGCCAAGCAATGCCTCTTCCAAAATATGTGTCAAAAATATGCAGGATAAAAGAGGGTTTTTTTCTTTAACAGTATATGGTGTCAGTGCTTCTAAGAGGGGATGGGAGACAAACTGTGGACAAGTGTACTGAGTATACAGGATGATCACGAGAGAGATGAAGAGGTTGGCAAAACTGTCCAAAAACCGCAGCAGAGCTGATGGTGGGAAAAACTACATGATGAAACTCATCATAGTTACCTACGTAAACACCATAGATAAGGAACTCCATTTATTTTTAAAAAAAAAGAGAAAACTAAAAACTTTGAGGACTGAGAACTGATGTATCAGACAAAATAACCCCAAGCAATGAAATAAGATAATTCTGCATAATCTGATACATTTAAAACTTTCCAGCAAAGCAGCAAGAGAAAAATTGGAATTTCTGTGGTCTTGTATAAGTAGTGACATTTTCAGTTGCATTATACGTTGCTTGTGTTACAATAACAGGACAGTGCCTTAACTTGATTGAGATTTTTAGGAGTTCTCATAGGATGTAAAGGAAATTATCAGACCTTCAAATGTAATAACATCCCTCAAACATAATGAGGTACAAAATGTAAGTCAAATCTGTGGCTTGAAAAGTGACAGTCCCACAAATGTAACACATTTCCTACTAATGTATCAGCAGTTTCTCTCTACAAATGCAATACCAGGGGTGGAAGAGAGTACAAACGTGCTAAAGTATAAATACAGTTTCTGTGACAAATTTTTACTCAAGTATGAATAAAATATAGCTTAATCTACTTAAAGTAAAAAGTACTTTAATAATATATTACAAATACTATTTTGAGGACACTTTTCTGAGTCACGTGGAAAGAACAGCTCAAGTGTGATGAGTCATTAGGATTTGTTCTGTATTTGATAATAAAGTATAGAATTATATTAAACCCTGACAGTATAATACCAGGCACACCCTGATACAGAGGGAATTAAACATAAAAGATATCACTAAGTATGTACTTGGTCAACTCTGAACTTAAGTTTTGCATATGCACACTGTATTTGGGCACAAGAATACACAATACCAAATCTTTAATTAGTATGAATTTTAAAAAAATGCCTTGGTAAATGTTCAGTCACTAAGTACTAGTGTTTAATGCATTTTTACAGTAAAGTACATTAAATAAACGTAAATGTGACTGGCCCTTGAGTCAGTCCCATTTCTTGTTTATATCAAACCACCACTGTTTCAGTTTCACTACTGAGTATTGTGATACCAAACTTGGTATCAGTATTACATTTCTGGTACCTGACAGCATTAGCTGATGGAAAAATCTGATTGATTGCTCTAACTTTTCATCAGTCATTATTTTTACTTGGTAATAGATAAGGTAAGAGGGAGAAGTGGACTTGTTCTCTGAATACAATGTTTCTGTAAATTTTTGTGAACCAATGTGCTGCTTTACAGTAGGTTTTCAGAGTAAATAAACAAACAGTGATAAAGTGGCTGTGTGTGTATATATATATATATATACATATATATGACTTTTGTGAAAAGCAATTACTATTCAAAAAGGAATAATGTTAGCTTTTCCACTGCTGTGACAAATCACTGCAAATGAAATAACTGCAACATTTGTGTTACATTTGTAGTTTATTACATCTGTGAGCTGACATTACATTGGTAAATCAGGTGGGGAGAGAATTTTCTCATATTTTACATATTTAAAGAAAATTTTCATCATTTTAAGCTTATATTAGTTCAGGGTTTTGTTTTGATTTTGTTTTAAAATGTTTTCAAACTTTGATTAACAAGTCTCATTTTGGAGGTTATTATTTGCCGGTGTTTTTCTGTTTTTCTGTGCACAAGATAACTTTCATAGTTATAGGCAAATTTTCATAAAATTTCAGAGAGTGTTGGTCATGGAACAAGGGGGGACTGACTAGTTTTTTGGTGGTGATCTAAATCTGGATCTGGATCTGGATCTAGAAATACTTTTTAAAGGATTCTTTAACACTTTGAGTTAGGGCAGTTTGCTACATTATTGGGAATAAATGGGGTGAAAGACAGAGTAATGATTTTTAAAAAGTCATGAAAATGTGCATCAGGTGGGTCCATGCAAAAACACAGTTACATTGTTTGGATCAAGGGTACATGTGGATTAAGACTGTATTAAAAAGAGTCCAGAGAAAGATCCAAAGCTGACTCTTTGGAAATACTAAATTATTATTATTAAAAAATATGTATAATTTACAGACCGTACGCTCACTCAGGGTTTAACTGACCTGCCTGTGACAAAGTGTAAAATATGCCACTCTGTTTGTCTTTGGACATTTTGTCCTCAGCTTATTATTATAATTGTAGTCAGCTTTGTAAATACAAAATATTGTTAGTAGGTAATGTTTTTAAATGAAGCCTCACTTTAATTTTCTTTTCAGATAAAAAAGTTTTTTTTTACACATCAGTTTTTGTCATTTGGTCTTTTTAGCAGACAATAACAAAGTTTTTTAAATTCTTGTCCTGTCCTTTTCTGTGCACTCCCTGTGTTGCTGGATTAAATACTGTCTTCATAATTTTTTAAAAAGTATTTTTCAAAACATTTTTAACTTTTCAAGTTTGATCATTGTCACATTTCCAATATTATCACAAGTCTGCATGTTAGTATGCAGTCAAAAACTGGTGAACTGCTTGTGTTCACTGTGGATGAGGCCATATCATGAGGACATGCCTTCACTTTAGTCAACAGTATGAGAATGACAAACTAATCAAAGTCCTAAAAGCATCTGCAAATAAATGAACTAAAACTGCAAACCATTTCTAACAGCCTCTCAGAGTGTGACCATGACACAGCCTCTTGTCCCCTGACCTGATTCCTTCATCTTTTTGGCTCTGAACGCTCTCTGCTCTCCAATATCTCCAGATTTTCCTCCTTCATGTAACACCAGCTGCTCTTGACCCTGACGGGAGGAGAGCTTAGATAACTCGCACAGACACAGTGGTTGTTCTGTTTTACGTCAGGGGGGTCAGATCAAGCTTACTTTGACTTTGACTTTAGATGACCATCAAAGTATCATGGTGAAGATTTGATGTCAGAGTGCTCTTTTTGTGTTTTTACTTTGTTGGAATAAAAAACTCATACAAATGAGTGAATCCTGATTATTTTGGACTCTCTTTTTAAGAGCAAGTGCGAATTTTGTTATTTTTAAAATCTTTTTAAAACCACACTAATTTCATGATATCACATAAACATATTCTTCAGTCTGTTGTCAAACAACAACAAAGTTAGAACAAAGACAGGAGACATACATTCAGAGTTAAAAATCTGCTCTTCTGACTGTGCACACTGTGTGGGCAAGGCCACGAGCAAAGTAGACAGAGAAACGACAAAAATAAACATGCTCAAGAGGAGCAATTTGATTTAATGCTTTACTAATTTGGACTTAAACCATGTCCATCAAACATTTATCAGGCTTTTGCACCAGTGCAAAAACAAAGTTTACATAATCTTCAATCTATGAGGACACAAGTATGAGCACTTTTTTTTCAGAGTGTGACTTACTAAATCTCTATCTGGCTCTTTTTTCCTGCTTCCTACACCAGCACACACATTGTTAAGCTTAATAACCTTACATATACAAAAAGATAAAGCTGTAGAAAAAAGAAGATTGAAAAAGGGAACAAGCAAAAGCTGCAGATGGATATCTGCCAAAGTGTCGCTCTAATCATGTGCCAAGAGGGAGTAAAGAGGGGGAAAGCAAATGTTATCTATAACAATGAGAATACGGTGGTACTCTGCTGCCACCCAGCAGCAGACAGAGGTACTGCAACCAGTGCTTATTCATTTTCAGATTATCTCTATACTCAGTGTCTGCATGGGCTCATGTTAAAATGGCTCCATACATTAAGAGCTTTTTGAACCTGTCAGACGTAAAGAGGTGATTAAATCCAACATAAGAAAGAGTGCAAGGGTTTCTGATTTTAAATGTTTTTCTAAAAAAGGGATTTAAAAACATAGATATTCATTTTTTTTTTTACACTGACAAACACCCTCATGAGAATAGTTAATTACAACAAAAAGCATGGCTCATTGTCGAACCAGTCGAACTAGAGCTACAATTAATTCCTTCATCTGCAACAAAAAAAAAAAAACCACATCTGTGAAGTTAAAGCTTGTCCCTCATTGGTGGAGACGTCGCGATGTGTTCACCAGTCCTGGCTGGACTTCTGTTTGATGAATCTGAGGGATAAGTAATAAAGCCCCATGAAGCACAGAATGACTGCCACCAGGATCAGATAGCATGAGTACAGAGGGTACTGGTTCATGTGCATGGCCTCCACCACCTATAAAAGCAAACAGAGGGGGGTCACAAGAGGAGAGAGATTTTTAGTTTGGAGAACTTTTAATGTGTTTTAAAGGTAATGATAATTTAAGCACAACACTCTTTACATAAAAATGAGAGTACAAAATAATGGTTTTCATTAACACCTCAATTGTGCTCAGATAAAGGTGGTGTTTTAGTTTGTGTTTGACTCACATATATGCCATCCACATTGATGGTGATGTTTCCCATGGAGATGGGGTACATGTTGCCACTGAACTGCACCTGCAGCATGCCCTCAAAACCCCAACGCATGAAGGAGACGTGAGAGAGCCATGAAGCCACTGTGGAGGCAAACACGTGCAGAAAAAAAATCACACACTGCCATCACCTGACTTTTCAAATACAGTAAATTTATACATAACAGAATAAATAATCTTCTAACCAAGCCACATGTTCTCCAGGCTGGTGACAAACCCCCCAGTCAGATAGAAGACAGTGAAGAGGGCGTTTCCCATGAAGGCAGAGATCTGCAGGGTGGGCAGTGAGGCCGCTACAAACAGAGCCATGTTACGGCTGCAGTAAACCATCAGCCACACAAGCATGAAGTTCAGCAGGAAACGGTCTGGAGCCTCATTCAGTCCAGCAAGCCAGTAGATGGGCAGACCGTACACCAGGGTGAACACACAGTGCTCCGGTAACTCCCCCAGAATCTGAATATGAGCAAATCATACATTCAGAAAGAAAAGAAAAGTGTTTGTATTCAGTTCATCAAAACTACCTTCATTCCTCTACATCACAGAATGAGATTGTGCTACACTGTGCTCTACACTGTCATTCAAATGGAGTGAGACTGCCCCCTGCTGGGGGAGCACATTTACTATCACTGTGGTCTACCTTGGCAAAGAAGTACGAGGTAACCGAGTACATGCCGTCCTCCAGCTCATGATACAGCATTGCTCTCTCTGTGTGACCTGAAGGAAACAAAAACAGTTTTAGGATAAAGTATGGGACAGATAAAACCATCACTACTTGTTGAGCCTCTCGGTTAACACAGATCAAGTATTTTTACATTTTTATTGTGGTAATTGAAGCCCCAAAGACTTCTTTCCCCCTCTGTTTAATGAAGGAAGAGAGTACAGTACAGAGGTAACTTTGGGTCATTGGTGATGAATTTATAGCTTTTTATCAGCCTTGACCTGACCTGGATATGTCCCATCTTGGCTTTGAGCCTGGTGTTTCTGCTGAAATAATATAAACGATTATGAAATCATTCAGATTAAAGGCACAGGCTGATAAAGTCTAACATCTAAATATTTGATAACTCTTTGATAACTTTGGCGTCATTCACCTCTGTCATATATTGGGCACTTTTCACCTTCTGGAAAAAACGAGAGCGAATTGTGAATTAATCAGAACAGTGTGTTACGAGACTAACACTCAGCCCTGTTTATAACTCTTAGCACTTTTTGAACCTTTTTATACATTTAGTATCTCTTCCTTTTAAGATTTGTAGAATTTTAAATCAGTTTTATTCAATTCTAAGTTCAGGGTACATCTTGTCACTATTTGAATTTTAACATTTGTAATTATACCCAATAATTCAGCACCAACTATGGTTTGAATACCTTGCTCAGCTTATCTACTCTTAATTACTTCTTTGACAGCTGGATATGTTCATCAAAACTAAGAACTTTCCTTATTTTTTCTGGTTATAGACAACAAGGGACTACGTGAATTTACTTTATTTGAATTCATTTCAGTCCAGTTTAGTTCAGTGTCGTTAAGTTTAGCTACTTATTTGGCTAAGGACTAGGAATGGGAATCAAGACCCAATTCCTGTTGAGAACCTGATCCAACAAGTTCAAGGAATGGGAAAAAAGGGAAATTAACTCGACAAGGAATCAACATAATAAACATAATGTACTTCTAACCTAAAAATGTCCTTATTAATGGCTTACACTTAGTTCAGGATGCTTTTCAAGCACTGATGTCAATCTCTTGTGAGAGGAAGTCAGCATGAACAGCAGCTAAGGAGTCAAGTAAGTGAGCAGGTGGACAGACAGAAGACGTCTTATGTGCGGCTTCATTTTGGACAAAATGACACGCTGCAGCAGGTGATCCTGCCACAGGGATGTGTGATGATAACAAACAAGGATTGATCAACAACATTTTGAAATGTGTGTCCACACAGCACAGCTGTAAATATTAGGAGTGTCATGTGTTTGAGGTTGACACAGGAAACCTTAAAAGGCATCCACCAGAAAATCCACAAGAACTGGTAAGGGCACTGATAATTGGTCTCATTAAAATCTGTTTAATTCCATCAATACAAGGGACGGTGTACACTTACTTTGATTATTCATACAAATGGAAAAATGGCTGCGTTATAGTCAGTGAGCCACTGATTTCCACCTGTAGTCCCCACATAAACGTAAGACAAAACATACAATAAACATCCATTCATTGTGTGTACAACTTATCCCTTTCTGGCTCGTGGGAAGCTTGAGCCTATCCCAGCTGCAGGAACAAAATGTGAGTTACACCATGGACTGGTCACCAGCCAATCGCAGGGCTGACATAAACACCACCATTCACTCAATTTGGCATTCGATTTAGACTCACCAAATATACCTGACAAACATGTTTTTGGTTTGTAGGAGAAAATCAAGGTACCCAGAGAAAACCTGCATATGCATTGGGAGAATATGCAAAGTCCACATAGAAAGAGTTGATCACTTATTAGAAAAAAATTAAATAAATCAGCAATGATGGCATAGCATACATTAGATGCTGTGTAATAGTCAGTAAACTATACACAATAAATATACTCCCATTAAAACAAACTGTGAAAGCAATTCTGTCTTTCCTGCAGGATCACCAGTTAAGGTGGTGGTTAAGGCGAGGTCATGCTCTGTTGTCCCAGTCAGCGTAAGCTCTACTTCAGTAAAGCACTTCCCATGTTAAAAACACTAGAAATGCGTTGTTACTTTAGAGACATTCATTCAGACATCAGGGTCTAGATGATTCTGATATTTGTCTGTGCTGAATACAAGACGGAGCTGCCTCTGGCTAATAAAAAGTTTTATTTTATCTACAAAGCATACACATATTTTTTTCTTCTTTGGAGTGCTGGTTAAGGTTGAGAGACACCGTCTTAAGGTGTCTGCATAACTATAATGTGCTGTGGGAAATGCTAAGTATAAGCAGCTCAGTTAATACATAGATGTATGTGGGTACTCTTTCGTGTTTCTGGGTTTAATTTCTTTTGTGAGCAAACTTTGTTTATTAAATACCTGTATATATTATTCACTGCATTCTTTGATTTCTTTTGTTAGTATCAGTTTGCATTGTTACCAACCGTACTGGTGGATTCATGTTGGTTCTGGATTAAAATGACAAATGAATAAATACAAATTAAACATATATGAAAGTATCAGAGTATGTCATTTACATTCTCACTCCCAGTTTTTCGATTAAGATAAGATACTCCTTTATTAGTCCCACAAAGGGAAATTCCAAGTTTACAGCAGCTGTAGAATATAAAGAAGAAATATAAAGAAATGTTATGATGCTTGAATCATCTTTCTGTTTTTTTATACAATTATACATGGAATACATGTCTTGCCTTTTCTTGTTTTTATGTGTAATCTCTCCTGTCAGGTTCAGTTGCTCTGATGAGCTAATAAGTTGTCTCATATGTGTTAATTACACTTTATTTAAATGAATCTGAAATATGTAAATATATTAAAAGAAAAATCAACACCCAAACTAAAAAACTAACACAATAACAGGCAATTTCTGCTAAAGAGTATTCTCTGTATCTTGTTCCTTAACAGAAGAGATGTTTCTTTTCAATCAGGATGAAGTGACATGTTCATACCATTTAAGTGTTTTCTATACTTACATTTAGCTATGACGTCCAGCACCACAGCAAATGGGGTGAGAGCTCCAATCATGTAGAGCAGAGCCACCGTGTCCTGAACGGACAGACGACTTTCTCCTGCTCCGTAGTACAGACAACCGACCAGCAGTGACATGAGGAGGGCCTCGAAGCCATGAACCAATATGGTGACCAGATCTCTGTAGTCATTGTACATGTGACGCCTGAAAAGAGTTGAGTTAATTATTTCTATCTTTCCAGTGTGTTTGATACACCCATATGTGTGTATGTGAGAGTATTTTTTCACCTGATGAGGATTGTGAATTGGTGTAGACGTCCAGGCAACCTGTTTCCTTCTCCTGAAATAGTGATGACTTCTTCTTTCACTCTTCTCAGCTGCTGAGGGCTGCAGGCAGGAAAGTGGATCAGGTTGTTGTATGCTGATTTAAATGTAAGACTGTTGCAAATCCAGCTGGTTATTAGTATGTTTGAAATGGGCAATTCTGAAAAAGTTTCCTGGCCATTGAGTTGTCTGAAAGTAAATCTATTGTCACGCTTCTGACATAAATATATCAAATAAACATTTATAAATTACAGTGAGAGTAATGACACTGAAACCCAACTCTTTAAGTGAAATACATTATTGTTAAAGTGTAGAAAGGAAAAGTATTTTGAGAAGATATAGATAAAGGAATTGAAGCTCAAGATCAATAAAAACAAGAACAGTGGATGAAACATCTACAGTTTGAAAGAAGAGGAAAGAAAGAAGCTAAGGTAAAGATAATTTAGGTTTCACATTGTTACCTCTCAGGTTTAGCTGTGTCAGCCCCTGCTGGTTTCCACATGTGATCATCTGTGTCTCGAACTTTTTCACTGAACTGCTGGGCCAGAACAGCAGCTCGCTCTAGACACTCGGCCTCTCGCTCTGGAGTGCGCCGGTCTATACTGATCAGATCAACTAAAACAAAAACACACACAACAACACAGGTTTGAGGTGTGAAAGTATATTAGGGGATGGGTAACATTTAACATTACTGTTCTTTTAAGAGTTTTGAATTTCAAGAAATGGAAGACAGTGAAAGTCCAAATTGTTAATGTAGTTTGAAAATATCAATTCTTTCTTCACACACTAACCGTAGAAGTCAGAGGGGTTGCAGTATCGTGGGCAGGGGTATCCCAGTGCCGTGAAGTAAGGCACCATGTCTCGAGCAGGCCCACAGTAAACAGCTGAACCCGATGACAGCAGGACGACGAGGTCAAAGAGCTGAAAGATGTCTGATCGAGGCTGGTGGACAGACAGCAGGACCAGACGGTTTCCTCGGGCCAGACGGGACAGCGTGATCACCAGGTTGTGAGCTGTAAAGCTGTCCAAACCTGATGTTGGCTCGTCCAGGATTAAAATTCCTGAAATATAAAAGCACAGATATGGTAATTCAGATTCTAGCACTAAATTGGATGATTTTTCTTTGATTGGGGGTTTTGTCATCCACAATATGTCAGGAGGCTTTGATCACAAAAATGCTTAGCCAACATACTGTGATTTTCAATTCAATATCTCACAGCAATTACCTCATTTGTCTTTAGTGAACAATGTTCAGATATCTACAGTTGAAGGTCTTTACAGCTGCTCTTGCTGTCTTTTCCTGAGGGAGGTGTGGGCTGACGTATCAAACTGAGCAGAGTTCTAATAATTTTGTGGTTAAAGTTTGAGCCAGTTCATGAGAAGTTTAGAATAAGAGAAGCAATTTCATTTTATCATTTATATTATTTATATTTAACAAATACTCAGCAAATGAAACAAGGCAGCTGAATGCCACAGAATGCTGATGGACTGTGAAGGAAGAAGAGATGTTGTGGCCTTGCAGCTTTCCTGGGAAAGAGATTCTGGAGCGCAATATGATGGACAGGAATGAGTCAAGACTGTCAGCAATCTGAAATCAATGTGAAGGGGTCTGAGGGTGAGGCGGGTACAATTTAAATCTGGCTGTAGTTTTAGTGGACCACAAGTATCCTCTTTAGACCTGATCAAAAAGACTAGGCTCTCTGCTGGAAATGTTGTGTTCATGAAGGCTTTTTAGTACACGTGCTATGTTTTTGCCCCATTGTTGATCAATACTGTAGAAAGACTCATTGTTGCACTGCCAAAGTTGTTCAAAGACAGACAGTTTGTACTCAAGTCTTGTCTACTTTTCAAAAAACTGTGATCTACTGGATACAGACAGCTCTCATGACTTGAGGACAGATGATTCCTAAAAACTGGAAAAAACCTGAGAACCTCCATCTCCAGATGGGTGACTGAACTGGCCATAATCGTGGCACATGAAAGAATGTCATGAAGGACGCAGGGCAGAGAAATATCTCAGTGAGTGGAGTTTGTATCTTGATACTATTAACAGGTCTTGGTGAAGTTCAAGTGCAAAACTTTTTTAAATAATTCTCTTAAAAATTTATTTATTCACTCTTTGAATTATGGAGGCACTTTTTTTTGTTGTAACATGTTTCTTTGTGTAAATAATGTGTTGTGGTGGAATTGTTAAGTGTAATTGTTTAGTAAACAATGAAATAAATTAACCATAAAAGAAAAAGTTCTCATTAAAGAAATGGGAACAGTCAAGTTGTTTATACTCTCACCAGGGTTCCAGAGAAGTTGGACAGCTATGCTGACTCTCCTCCTCTCTCCTCCAGAAACTCCCCTCACGTAGTCGTTTCCCACTCTGGTGTGAGCACACTGTCGCAGACGCAGCTCCGCAATAACATCATCCACCTACGGCAGAAAGAGCAGATACACAGTTTTCCACAGGGGACATATGTTTTGTCCTAAAAAACTGTTAAGTGGAAATCTTTGTTGTTTATATGATGTTTAAAAAAGATTTTTATATTATATCTGGTCTAAATGAAAAATTATTTGAAAACAAAGCTATAAGCAGATGACCAGTATTTGTATTATTAGGTGAAAACACTTTCTTTAAAAAAATGTGTGGTACTATTAAGTCCACTATCTGGAGTCCTGACTTAAAATATCAGCCTGTCTGCATCTCATTTACTCAGATATTGCATATCTTCCAGACAAAAAGGTGCTTAAAAGAGAAAGAAAATTTGCTTCATGTGGATAGAAACAAGAAAATTAATAAATTAATGCTAAGACTTGGACTTACATTTTTCCCAAATGATTTATGCAAAAGTAAAGCTGGAAAAAAAAATCTTGTTACAGAGAAGTTGTGTAAATAAAAAGTGATTTTTTTAAAGGTAATTAGTAGAACTTAAAGTCTGAAAACAACCCCATAAAGTAGACAAAGATGAACTTTGGGTTATTCTTACACAAGTTCTAACAAACTCCCACCATGCCACACTGTTTTCTGATTTTATAGAGAAAAAGAGCCGGCCACAACACAGTGAAAAGTCATCTAAAGCAACATACTTCTGGAAAAAGGTGCATAATAACAGGAAACTTTTAAGTAGACTGTATAGCCTCATTTTTATTTTGAAGGGTGGAAAATATCCCAAAGAAATCTTACAAGTAAACAAGAAGGGGTTTTTTTGTTTATTTTGCACACAGCTGAGTGTTGTAGGTTTTCTGTAAAAGGACGTAATAGGCTTTGTTAGCTCACCCTCTGGTCCCTCTGTGCCTGTGTGAAGTGGGATGGGAGCCTCAGTTTGGCAACAAAAGAGAGGGTTTCCCTGACAGTGAGATGAGGGAGAAGGCGGTCATCTTGGCGGACATGAGCAATGCTCTTCTTTACCAGCTGAGGTGTGTTGGGTTTCCCATTGATCAGAACTTGACCAGATGTCATTATACCGCCTTCATCACGGCACGTTATGATGTCCAGCAGAGATGTTTTACCACAACCTAAGAGAAGAGAAAAGATCCTCTTGTTTTACAAGCAAATTCAGTGTTAGTCTTGGATTATGTTTTTCACTCTTCATTTTGTTTGAAGGTCAGTTATTTCTTCTAAAATAGGCTTTTTTGTAAATATGCAATTGCCTTTTCACATGATAGGGTAAAACTAGGTTATCTTTATTCATTTATGTTTTGGGGGGGAAATGATCTTCAGGGACATTTTGTTGACATTAAATTTGGCAGATTTGACTTTGTATGTCATCAGGTGACCCTTACCCCTCTTTTGCACCACTTACAAGTTTCTTTTTCGACAATATTTTCAGGGACTGGCCATAAGGGAGAAAGGATGGTGTATTGATTCAACCAGTGACCATATAACCTAGTGACTTCCAGCTGTGAGTCTCTGTGGCTGTGTTTGCATCCGTTTTGTTTTTTCATTTAATGCATCCCTGATTACTTTGTTTTTTGCAACAGTGAATTAAAGATGCTCTAAAAAGTAAAAACAATAAAAATGATCAAGAAAATTGATTTAATAAAAATATTTTTTAAGAACACCAAACTGAACAAAATTCAGGTTTCAAAGTGTTTAAAAAGTCATAAACTGACAAGAAACCACACCAGGAAAAAATATAAAATAGCCAATTTAGAGGAAGAAAATCATACCAAATGAATCCATTTGCCTTTTATCATGACTGCAGTGTAAAGCCTCCTTATATTACACAATTTGTCTCGGACTTCCAAATAAGGATGTACCTGTTTTAGCCCAGAATCATTACTTTGTCATAGGCACTCTGACAATGTCATAAATTGGGTCTATTCAGAAGAAAAAAACTTTTGGTGAAGTGATTTTGGTGTAGTGATATTCTTTGTACATCAAGAACTACAGCTTACTGGGCAGATCTAAATTCCAGAGTTTACAAAGTCCTAAATGTAAGACTTGAAACCTCAAAGTTTTTCTTCTCTTAAACTTCTGACTTCTCAGCTCAAAAATTCTGAGTGAGGATTCTCGTGATTTAAAGTTTTGTCATTTTGATTTGTTTAGTTTTTTCTTGCTCAGCAGATCCTTTTCTCATATTTTTATTTTCTAGAGTAGCCCTAATATACCGTTGTAACTTTGACACTCCAAGCAACAGCTTTAAAAAGGCACTTTGACTCTCTATTCTCAATAGCTGCTTTAATAACAACATCTAGGAACTGAGCTGAAAGTCATTGCATACATCTAAATGTTGCATTCAATCACAGAAAAGGTTGCTGATGGTGTGCTTTCTTTGTACCTGTCATCACTTTGACTTGCTGTTACAAATAATTATTGATGTTTGTATGTTAGTTCTGGACCAGTGTTTTAGCCAATTATTGTTTTGTTTGTTTGTTTTTTAATCTTCGATGAGTCTCAATGTTTGTAGTTTACATCCTAGACACCAAGTAGTTGTGCACAGCTAGAGCTCTCTTGTGTGCCATAGGTACTTCTGTAACATGCATCGCACACAGTCAGGTGAATCTAAAACAATGCTCATAGCACTGGATGAGCTGCTCAAGCTCAAAGTTAAACAGCATGGTCATTTCGTGTCTTAACTTTTTGGCCTTTGCTGTCTGGTCTTGAAAGCCTAGACACACAAACAGATGTGAGAGAATACTGTCTTTTTTCAAATGAAACTATCTTTGTCCCTAATTATCCATGGCCTGAAACCAGTCTGTGGTCTATTTGCTGTAGACTCCTGATCCATGTCATTCCCCTCCAGTCTACAGAGAATTGGGAAAGTTTTTAGTAATTCAAGTTTAGAATGATAGGTTAGAAGTTCAAGATTTATTTTTCCCTGGGCGTAATTAAGCTTCAAGGATCAAGTCTTCCAAGAATGCAACCAGTTGCATGTTCTTGATAATAAAAATTAATATGTTCAGTTTTTTTGGATCACCTGAGCTGCCGATGACAGCCAGCATCTGTCCGCTGCGAACTCGGAGGCTGAGCTTGTTGATAGCTGTCTGCCTGTTTCCTTCCATCTCCCACGGCAACTTGAACTCTGACAACCTCTCATACCAGGGGATCTGAGCCGCTGTGTCCACCTGAGAGTAAAATACATAGACACATATACAGTGACCCAATCAGCACATACATGATGTTCTTGTCCAGTGCTGAAATATACTGTAAACCCAGGAAAAGGAAAATTAGGCTAAAGGTGAAGTGTCTGCCCTTCGGTTACCTCATAGTGCAGATCACTGACTTCCAGCTCATTGCACCCTCCACTGTAGGTGAAGTAGAGACTGCTGTCTTCTTCAGATGAGAACAGCTCTGTGTCTTGATGCTGGTAAAGAAATGCAGACATGCTAATGAGTTTCACAGAGGCAAGGACATTTAATCTGGATCCATATCAGCTCTGCAAGGTCAAACTGCATTAATTCTGAGAGAGTGACAGAGATAAAACACTTTACAGACCCACCTGTACAAAACAGCCCTGAAAACTGCTTTAGAAGAAACCATTTACAGCAGCGCTGCTACAGGAAATGTTTTATTTAGAGGACAAGATCATTTAAACCTAAACTTTCCCTTTTTCAGTGATTGAAAAAAATCTTTCCTTCATACATTGAGATAATTGTACGTATGTTGGAGCTGCACTTACACTTTTTAACCTTATCAACCACTTTATTGCACTTAATTATAATGTTTCCAAGACTATATCATCCATTAATTACTGTTTGTTTGTGTCGTTTTATGAGCACATGTCTAGCAGAAGAACACGTGTCTGTGTGTATTCACATGAACCAGCTCCTGTGCTTTTGAGTTCAGATAGCCGCCTGAAAGCATGAACGGGTCCAGAGTCTGTCGACGATGACTCTGTCCTCCTCATTATGTAATCCCTATGTCTCTTATGAATTTATAGTCCCAGTAGCTCATTAGTTGACAAACAAACGCTCTATATTGTACACTATATATTGTAGTTTATCTGTAGGTGTTTTAGTCATCTTTCAGTCTGTCCTGGGAGCCATTTAAAACATACATGAATATGTCAGGGGAGGAAAAGGTACTAAATTACTGCACTCATGTAAAATTAAAGTTACTTTTACCTAAGTGCAAGTAAAAGCAACACTCTTTGAATCTACTCATTCAAAAGTAACAAGTACTCAATAGTTTTTATCTTTTCACAAAATATCGGAACCTAAGCTTTTTTTATAAAAGGGGTCAAAATATTAAAAGAAAAGATTTTTTTTTTTTTTTACATTTTTTCTTCTACAAGCAAAAGGAATAATAGCATTAACTTGAAAATTCAGCAGCAGGCCTAATATCAAAAGATGGTTTAATGAAATGTACCCTCAGAAAAAAAAACATGTATACACTTAAAGATGAACAAGAACTATTCCCTAGTATCTGGTGATCCACTTATTCAGCATCTTAGGGATCAGGACATGCCTATTTTGCTAGATGAAGAAGAAGAATAGTATATAACTGTAACAGAAGACATCTCTGTAGTGGTTAAAATATTGAACACGTATTCTTAAAGTGAAAGTACCCGTGATAATGTACTCTTTCTTGCTTTTATTTTATTCATGTAATTTGTTTTATTTTATTTTGATACTATTTCTAAAGTGTCAGCACAGGATACCTTTCTTTTCCTGAATTATTTAATAAAAGTTGGATTTCTGGAATTTCTCAATGTAACTGAATATAATAATTGAACCTGAGGGCATGCAAAGGTTTTCTTAGTTTGTGCTAAAACTGTATTTTCAACTGCTTTATCGTTGTTCATTTTTGTCCATCTAAATTTCATTTATTTCTATTTCCCTCATGTATTCAATGTATTATTTTGGCATTTGATTGTTATTTTGTAAATGTATTAACAAAAAATCAATAGATATATTGCTTAAAAAAGTAACAAGTAAAATATAAAGTTGAGTATTTTGAGTAGACTTTTCTTCATCATGCAAAAAGGACAACAGCTAAAGAGTGAGGACTCAGTCAGTTATTAGTTTTAGGAATAGTAAAGTTTTCAATGATGTTTGACTCAAATTAAATAACAGAAACGCAGAGAGGCAGTTGGGTCGGGTACATGTGAAATTAGACGAGAAATATATCGATGAAAACACACCGGTGTAAACTCTGTGTGTCAAGATTTTGCATGCGCATACCTTGTTTGACCAAACTGACACAGAACACCTTATTTATGAATACATATGCATTCATGATTTGCCTTGATAAACATAAAATCGCTGTAAGAATTTAAAAGAATTTTTTATGCTCACTGTTGTTAACAAACTATCATGGCAAGCAGTAACATTTAAATTGAAATATTGTTTCAGTATCGACTAGCGTGGTACTTATTTTTGTCTTGGTAATGAAATAAAACATTTGGTATTGAGACAACACTAGTTAATGGAAAACGTTGATTGGTTTAACTGTTCTTTCTATTTACTCAGTACTTAGATGCTATACTTGCAATACTTCCACAGAAAATTACTTAAATAAAAGTACTGACTTTAACAGCTACATAAAAAAGTAAAAGTTCTCAAAACAGTTCATCAATTAAAATTTATGATTTTCCTTCTGGACCAATAATGTATTCATCTATCGATCTCCATCCACTGGAAAACTTGAGGAAGTAAAATCAGTAACTAGTGTTCAGAAGTAAAAAATTACTAATTGTAGTATATATTACGATGATGATCTTACTTTTTCTAATTAGTAGAATAAAGAGTTATAACTTCCAAAAGAATAATGATATTACAGTTGCTATTCAAAGTAATACTCATTAAATTACCCTTTGTCACTGATGGACTTTTAGAAAGCTTACATGTGAAAGCAGCTACAAACTAAAAAAATCAACACCGTATGAACGACAGAAGAAAAAATGGGCTGTAGTATCAGTAACTCAAAGTGTTACCCTCAGTTTAGGTTTGTGCTGTTGAAAGTTACAAAGAGACTTGTCAGCAGTTGTAAAAATTCAATTCAAACCTGTTAGAGATTAGTTTTTTGAAAAGGGAACGTAATTTGTAACTTAAAGTATTGCAACTATTTACTTTGATATTAAATGGCCAGATAAATAATTTTAAAAGAAGTAATCACTCATAAGTAACTGATTACATTTTTTGAGTAACTTGCCTTACAGTGTGCACAACTTCCCACCCCTGGTGGATGTGTGACAGGAGAAAAGAACTTGTCGAGAAAACCTTTAGTTTGAACATTGTGA
The DNA here is from genome assembly GCA_037902135.1 of Cetoscarus ocellatus. Classification (NCBI taxonomy): domain Eukaryota; kingdom Metazoa; phylum Chordata; class Actinopteri; order Labriformes; family Labridae; genus Cetoscarus; species Cetoscarus ocellatus. Next base: position 800,268 of record JBAMNC010000033.1, on the reverse strand, counting down.
ATAAATGCTGAAAAATTTGATTTGTCCACAAGAATGCATTCTTCCGATTCAGATTAAAACTTGCTTTTTTATTTGGGGGGTGGGGGTGGGGGGTTATATCATATGTATCAAGAAAAGCTTTTTTTAATGTATGACGTTTTGGCTAAAGACAAAGATTTTATTTACTTAAAACTTTCAGAAAGAACGGAAACTTTTAGGCTTGCATCAATGTTAGCGGAGAAGGTGAATAATATTATTTTTTTCATTTGTTTCTCTAAAGCCAGCAGCCACCACCTTAGGAACATTTCTATGTCTAGCGTCCTCCCTTTCTTTTTGTTTTACATTATCAATTCTGGATTTCCTTCCTTTTTTTCTACGTCGTGTTTCAAAAGTGAAGTCTGCCAGAAGAAAGAGGTGAATAAGAATAACAATGTTGCCAAAAACTGCATTATGCCATGATCAAAAAAATGAACAGAAACAAGCATACAAGATAAAAGCATAAATAAATGTATAAATAAAAGCAAATAAAAAAAATCAAAATCACCTATTTCACCACTGGAACCAGCAGTCGTGCAGTAGAAATGTTCTTAGAGGCATTCACTTCACTGTACAAACTATAGTTGACAGAAAATAAGAACAGTTGCATCCCTGAAGATACTGGGATTAAGACTTACTTCTTTAATTAGCCAACAAATATTTTCTCACTTAAATTAAGCTTTCCATCAACAGGTATCCTTAGCTAGTTGTATAACATCCCTGGAAGAAGTAATTTCGTTTCTGTTGATGCAATGTCTGACAAATTTTGCCTGCATGAATGAATACAGGAGCAAACTGATTTGGACCTCACGCCACTGAGCTAAAATGGTAGCGTGTTCTGAGTGCTGGTGTTTACCTGTGAGGAGCCGTTTCCAAGATTAAATCCTCCGTCTTCCTCCATCATGATGTAAGTCACTGGTTGATGCTTGTAAGGTCAAGAGGTGAATATTCCCCTTTTTCTTCTCTTGTTTGGTTCCCCTCTTTAACCTTAAAGGGGTGCCTCCTTTTTAGATTTTCTTTCCTACCCCTGATCTCCAGTTAAATCTGTTAGACAGTTTGACTTCAGTCCAGCTGAAGATCTCCTGCTGTTTAACGTCACAAGTCTTCTTTCTCCAAATGTCCAGGTTCATGTCATGTCAGTTCTTCCTCTACTCTGTCCTGTCATGCTTTTCTAGTCACAGCACTAAAATGAGAACTGAAGCCAGCCAATGTATTCAGGAGTGCGTTTTTTTTTTTTCTTTTTTGGCCTCTTTATACACCCCTAGATCAAAGTTCTCTGAGATAACACAGCGCTCACCATGTGTTTATGGTTTCAGGCTGTTCTCCCACTGCTGCTCCATACAGGGAAAGAACACAGAGAAACAGAGCCTGTGAGACGACAGACTTACACTGTTTCACATGCTTTAAATCTGAAAATAGAAAACAGTCTGAGACGGACAGATGATGATGGCTGGGGACAGGGACAGATTTTATGCCATGCAGACGGTGGACCCTAACGGGACCAAAGAGTCCTTTAAGTTTGTGTCGGAGGAGAAGAGGGACGTTTGGAAGGATGTTAAAGAGGAGCGATCGGAGCCTTCCTGCAGTCTCAGTGTCAGCAAAATCTCCTACACAGTCAGGTATGGTAAAAGCCGTGAAAACAGAGACAATGTACCTGGGAGGAGAAGGGGGGAGTTAAGATGACTCTAAGGGCCATGACTGACAGGGGACCCTAAAAACATTACATCATTTTTTACATATCAATTTATTAATTTTTTGCAATAGGCCTTAAAGATCTCTCTTCTCTTCACTTACAAAAATACTAAGCTAAGCTTTTCCTGTTTATAATTGCAAAAAAGTAGTATTTAGGCATCTTCTGCATTGCCTAATGCCCATAAAATTAAAGTTATATAAAAAGAGGCCCTTTTAGACATTTATTAAATGATATATGTTTTGGTTATACATTTTGCTGACTACATAAGATTAATTTTGTTGTTGTTGTTGTTTTATTTTAAAGGTTATAGAGCAAGTCAAAAGTATCATCTGCACACGATTTGTATGTTTTACAGGGTAAAAAGAAAGTTCTGTATGGTAAAGTTCAATTTACCATTTATTCTATAATTTCAGCCAAAGTGTATTTTCTCCACTGTTTGAGGCTTATTTATGTATTTAAACATAATCATATGGCTTTAATAATTATAAATGGTCCACTAGAAAATCATATTTACCATATTTATGGATCAATTTGCTTTACAGATGCCTGATTTGAGAAACTGTGCAGAGTTTTTGTTTTTTGGGAGGAGTAGAGCCTGATAACTTTTCATAGGACCAAAATTTCTGGCTGTGCTCCTCAATGTATGCAGGAGAATGACTAGAATAGGGACAACTACAGACTCTGAGGAACAAACCAAAGGACATAAGGAAAATGACAATACAACAAATGTAAATATAGGGGTCTATACCAACGTCTGTGCTAATAATAACATTTAAGTGGATTGCTTTTACTATCATGATTTCTTCTGGTGTAATTTCTCCATCATGCCAAAATTATCTGATGTTTGATCATGAAAACAGAGCAGGGTTTGTCAAAAAGGTCTCTTTTTTGGTCTAATAAAAAGTAGTTGTGCTTGATGCCAGCTTTAAATTGATGCACCTCAGATTAACATCTGCAGTTACCATCTGTTTTTGCCATATTATTTCCTGACGGCAGATGCTTGTGAGAAGGGCTGGCTAATATCACTGATAACAATGTTAAATTGATGCATCTGCATGCTTGAATTGAAAATATTTTTTTTAAAAATCACAAAGAGAACAAATGATCAGTGACTCTCATAAAGATCAATAACGAATGAATGAAGTTGATTTGAATGTTGCTGTTAAAGCCTGTAAATTATGGACTTTAAGGTGAAGCATTCCTAATTCCGTTGCATAGTTGTATGATGACAAAAAGGTCTTTGTTTCTATTTCAATAGAAAATATTATTCTGTTTATGTGTTTTTGTGATTATGTGGGGCCATGGTAAAACTCTCCTTAATTCAAACATACCACTGTCCTGTGCTGCTGTTTGAAAATGCTAGAAGTGATTATAGTAAATTCTTGGGGGGGAAATTTTACTGAAAGGCTCAACATAGTCCATAATAACTTTGAAAGATCCAAAAGATTATATCTACTCTTTTTATGCCTTCTCAGTCTGCATTTAAATATGTGTCTTGTGCATATGTGTTTGCTTGTGTGTTTCAGTGAGCGTGTGGGTCCATGGTGGGATTTAGCCACCTACAGAAAGCGCTGGACTCGTCAGATCCTAAATAACATCTCCTTTCATGTAGACAGTGGGCAGATTATGGGCATACTGGGCAATTCAGGTAGGTACCACAGAAAACAGTGGAAATAGTCAAGATAAAGAAACAAAAAAAAAATCTGATTCTTTAAAATTACAGTGCTTAACAAATTTATTAGACCACCTGTCAAAAATGAGAAAACACAAATAGATGAGAAATCTGTTACAAGCATGTTTTTAAACTGAAAATGTTGTTGGTATTGGATGTATATTTTAAACAGGAATGAGGAATTTTAAACTGAATCCACCTTTTTACACTCAAATTTGATCTGACTCACTGGGCCTCTCTGAGAAGTCAGAAACTAATCAACCATAACATTCAACCACTAAAACCAATTTCTCTGTTCAGGAATTCAAGTAAATAACAATATGTTGACATCTTAATCAAGAAATAATAATGTGCTTTACTAGTTTTGAGTATTTTTTGTCCAACAGCAAACTTGAAAATTCTTGTAAAACAATAATAAATATATTTTAGCATTTAAAATGTTATTTCTGTTAAAAAAAAAAAAAAGCTTCCACATGTTGGTGTATTAACCATTACAGAAACATAAAAAAACAATTTTGTGTCATAAACCTTACACTGGGTGGTGGTCTAATAAATTTGTTTAGCACTGTACATAAAAGAACAAAAGTATTAGAAAACAGTAGATATTTATGTTCCTATTTAAAGCTCCTGTGAGGACATTTCTGTTTATGTTTCCTTGGCGCCCTCTGTGGACAAATTAATACCTCTTATATTTGCACATAAAGGCGTTTTTGACATTAAAAGTCCTGCAGTCCGTAACACTCAAATGCATCAGTCATCAAGGCACTTTGCTGTTGAAAATATTGATACACCTATCTATGCAGTGTGTAGTTAATCACTTTGACCCCATGTACACCTGTACACCTTGTATTAGCATTCATGCAGGGAAGTAAGATACCAGGATGTGACCTTTTGATGCAGAGTATGAACGTATCTCACAGCACAAAGAATTTGCTATCCATTAACACAGGCTAAATACAGAGATGGTCTGCGATGCCTTCATTTGGATAGGTTAGTGTAGATGCTAATGTGTGCTCGCCTTCATCAAAGACAGTTAAAAAGGCACTGCTGGCCTCTACTGGCCAAGCCACTGGCTTTATCAGCTCATGTGAGTGAGTTAGCCACAAACGTAGAGGTAGCACCTTTCACCATGGTAACATTTTGCTTTGACTTGAGTTAGCATCTGTCACTGGGACCCTAAGGGTTTGTATGCTAGTAAGTGCTATATCAACATTTCCTTTGAAATTGTATTTTAAACAATAAAATGAAGAAAAGGCTGTCTAGAGACACCTATACCATTTAGCTTGCAACTAAATGTGCCCCATTTGTCCTATCACATAGCAGCCTTATTGTACATAGCATGCAAGTAGCTACAAATTAAGAGGCTAGCAGTGAATCTTATACTAGTCTTCTCACTTGCTTTGTTACAAACATGCATCCTTAGGAAAAGATGAAATACTTTTTGTAAATAAACCTGAATAGGTGCTGGTTAGTTGACATTGAGCAGAAATAGCAGATTGTCATTGGTGATTTAATGTTGATGAACTGTAAATAAAAGGTGCGGTCAACTTGGTATGCGAAGATGAGCGTTACTGCAAGACCGTACAAAATGCACAAACATTAGGCCTGTACATAGATAGCACCAGACTTCTCACAGGAGCTTTAAAGAATAGTTTGGTATTTTTAAGTGAGGTTGTAAGAAGTACACATCAATAGTATACACTTTAGCCACAGCAATAGCAACCAGCTCTGCAGCTCTACAGACAGAGCAAAATGGAATCCAAGCTACACATTGGTTCCTACCTTAGACAGATAGGGTGTCAGGTATTTTTTGAGAATTTCAGGTAAAAACAAACTTCAAGAGAAACAGGTTTTTAGCTGATCGTACACTGTACTAGACACATTTATAACAATTCACCTCTCTGCTGCTTCACTCCCAAAGAGACACATAGACTATGCAGTGATGAAATGGTACCGAAGCAAAAGGCCTGGCTTGCAAAAAAAAATCAAGAATTGTAAATGTTACTAATGACCTATCACCCTGACTCTGTTTCTGTTAGATTGTTTCCCCTAAAATTTAGTAAATTACTTGGAACTCTTAGCATCTACAGTAGGAATGTACAGCCTAGCTGCCATTACAGTTCTGTCTTTACAGGGGCAGAGTTAATTGGCAACTTTAGGAAATGTATCAACTATCTTAAACAACCCCTTGTCAGAAATACCAGACTACCCCTTTAAGGCCTTACATGTCAAGTTTTTGTTATTATGAGAACTGAGAATCTAAATCTCTTCAAATGTATGACTAGACAAGCCATGGTTCTTTTATAATGCTGTATTTACAAATGTGTTTTTGTTACTTCATATTGCCCAGGCTCAGGAAAGACCACATTGTTGGATGCCATCTCGGGCAGGATTGGAAACGTTGGTAAATTGTTGGGGGAGGTGTTTGTTAACGGCAGAAAGATCAAGAGAGAAGAGTATCAGGACTGCTTCTCTTATGTGTTACAGGTAACTAAGATATTTGAGTACACGTCATATAACGTCTAACATGTTTCCCTTTGCCCTAGTTCTCATCACACACTGACTTCAACTCTAACTTTGCACAACAGTGTAACACATGTGTGCTTGTATGTATTTAAGCTCCCTGTGGTCAACCAACCACAAATTCCAGACCACAAACTCAATGAACACGCAGCGTTTTTAAAAAACTCTTGAGAAGGTTGCCCTGGCCTCTGGATGAAATTAACTAAAGACCCTTGCTGGCCTCCTCATATACTTAATCTCTCAATGAGAGGTGCTCAAGTGTATCCAAAGCCTGAATTAAAAACACTGGCTTAAATGTGGCCTTGCTTTCTTTCAAATCATCTCTCTCCTCTTGCTGATAGCACCCCCCCTCTGCTCTCTAAGCCTCGTCATTAACTTCTCCTGCTAAGCTGGAGATGAGGAGGTGATATGAGCTCCTGATATTAAAGTCATTCAGATGAGAGACTGAGGAGAAGTGGGATTGGGAGGCTCAACGTGTTAATTGAAGCTGCAGCAGGTTCAGCAGGTTCAAGCAATGAATTTGTGTTTGTGTGAATGAGTGTGTAACTGCAACTGTGTGATACAAAAGTATGTTACAGTTAGTTTGCACATATATGCAGCATGATGTTGCATATACTGTATAAGCGCAAGGTTCCCCTTTATTGGGGTGGAAGCAGATTGTATCAACAGGCCCTACAAACTTAGTTTCAAAACATTTTAACAGTACAAAAGATCCACAAGAGATTTGTTAGCCCTCTTTTTGTTTTCTTCTATCTTCATTGTCTCTTTCCTCTTTCTTTGTCTTTTACAGAGTGATAACTTGTTGAGTTATTTGACAGTGGAGGAGACTCTGACCTACACAGCTCAGCTGGCCCTGCGGAATCACTCAGATGAAGCTATCAAGAAGAAGGTGACCTTTAATAGCCTCTTCCACCCTGTCCACTCTCTAAAACATGAAAAAAAGATGATAGAGAACAATGGGGAGCGTCGGCTTATTTATGTTTGTAGAGTTCATTTTCTTTTTTTCTTTTTAAAGCACTTCCTTAAAGGTTTTGTCTTTTGTCTAGTGTGATGGTTTGTCTTTGCTTAATATGTTTAAGTCACAGATAGCTCAAAAACAGGGATGTCAAATGACTTCATGATTGAATGTCTACAAGAAAAATCTTATAAAATGATTGATTTTCCTTCTTTTAAATGTACAAATTAGTTAACCAGTGTTTTAATCTTCTCACTTTTTGCCTCAGATGGCCATTGGTACTTATGTCTTGTACACCTTTACTCACTCACTTGTTGTTAATATGGTCATTAAAGAACTACTGAGGCAACTTTCTTAATAGTCATCATACTTATTCGGTCACACAAAAAACAAACAAAAAATGCTTTTATGGGTTATTCTCTTACCTCTGTTATAATATTACTGTGTCATGTTGATCAAATGTAATCTCCTGGTCCGTAAATACTTTTACAGGTATTCTGAAACACTGATGCAGGACAGATGTTCCTGTTTTCAGAAATTATTCCCAACTAGTGTGTTCAAATAATCAGATCAAGCCTGTGAATCATAATTATCTTGTCACCTGACCCTTGACCCTTGGCTCCTGTGCAGGTGTCAGCAGTGATGGCTGAGCTGAGTCTGACGCATGTGGCTCACAGTGTTATCGGAGGACGCATTTTCCCAGGGATCTCTGGAGGGGAGAGAAGAAGGGTGTCAATCGCCAGCCAGCTACTTCAAGACCCAAGTGAGTTTCTCACAAAACCAAAACAAATGGGAAAAGTGTTTATGCAGCACTTTAGTAAATTGGCTGATGTTGAAAAGGTTAAATGAAGGGCAATAATGGATCAGAACAATGTATTTGTTTTGCTAAGATAAACTCAAATTTAGATAGAAAATGTTTTTAATCAAACTTTTTTAACCCTAATTTCACAAAACAAAAATATAACATACCACATTGATTCCCAAAATGTACGTACCAGAAAAGCACCATAAAATCATAGAATAAAAGTAGTATCTCCTACTGTCACCTTATTGAATATTTTAACCAACTTCAGTCCTTTTCATGATAAGAAATGTATTTGTTTTCAGAAGTTAAACCCTAATACAAATACCAGTTTTTAATGCACTGACACTTATGAAAAAACAGTTTTCCATCTGCAAAATGAGAGAGAAAATTTTTTTTGGATTACAGCGGTCAGGAAGATGGTGATTATAGGAGAAAATAAATTTTGGTGTATTTTCATTTTTGTGCATTGAAGCTTAAATGAGTCACATTATGTATAAAATCTGATACTTAGAAAAGACTGTACTGTCATTAAATATTGATATATTTTTCTACTTCCAGTGCATGACATTTACACCTTTTTATAAATTAACAATACACTTTTTTTTTATTGTTTTCAGGCACTTGTACCATGACAAAACAGCTTTGGTTTCAGTATGTCCTATATATAAATATGTGTATACATATATAAGCCAACAAAATAATTTTTGGATATGCAGTCGTAAACCACACATCTATGAATTATAAAATGTCAGGCTTTAAAGGATGCTAAAACTGCAGATTTAGAACAGGCTGATGATTTTTATTTCTCAAATTCAGATGCATTATAAAGGGGTTATGGAGAACATAAGTGAAGCATTAGATGCAATTAACTTGAACTAGTATGAAACACATTTTAAAAAGAACTCGTTAGAGAGATGTTCTTTCTATCTAGTGTATAACAAACATGAATGAAGGACTGCATCATCTTCAGAGCAAAAGTAAGTTCACTAAAGTTCTCCCTAAAGAGTTTCAGGAGTTCACCATAAAAAAATAAAAGGATCTAAATGAGAGAGTGAAGAGGTAAGGACAGTGAGAGGGAGAGATGGAGGGTAATGGAAGTCTGGGTTATCACACCATGGAGGGAATGAGCAGAGACCCACCTCTATGTGAGTGTGTGTGTATGAAAGTGGGCCTGTGCTCATCCCAGGTGTGGTTTATCAAGTCTAAAGTCCCCCAGGGATGATGAAGGGTCTCAGTCCTTATTCAGGATTAGAAGGGGCCATGGACACACACACACAGTCACACACAGAGTAATGAGGAGTTCCCATTCACTGCCTCTCCAATCAACCAGGAAATGAATTAATCTCACAATTAAAGCATCTGCTAATTCCACTCTGCTTTCATAATGCAAAGAGGCAATCTTTTAATTGTCCTAATTAGAGTAATTAAGCAAAAAAAGAAGGACTCACTTATCTCCACAAGTTAACTTAGCCCCAGTGAGAGTCCTACATGTGCCACTTTATGAAAAGTACATCAAAAGTTTTAAACTTTAAGAGGAAAAAAGTTTTGCATTGCCTTACCTTGTTCTTTGGCATCTGGCAAGTCTTCGTGAAGGTAATTATGATGTCATTTTAGGGGTAATCCTATTGGATGAGCCAACCACAGGCCTGGACAGCATGACGGCCAATCAGATTGTAGTGCTGTTGGCAGAGTTGGCCAGAAGGAACCGTATCGTCATAGTAACCATCCATCAGCCACGGTCTGAGCTCTTCAGGGTAGGTTTAAAGATGACCTAGGAAAAAGAAAGGGTGTTCATTTGACGGGGATTGAACTTACTTCAAATCAACAATGCAAGCTCATTGTTTCCCACTCACACACAACACTTGGGCAAGCCAGCTGGGTACAATATTTACAGCCATACAACTGTTTTACCAGCTTTTAAAAAACAAATTTAAACACTCACATGCCCAAGACACATTTCAGGTTCCAGTATGGGGCGTGGCATACTTATGTTTAGGAAAGGCTGACCTCGAGCACTAAAGCAATGTTCTTCATAGCCATACTGGTCCTAAGAAAAAAGATTTTGATGCAGTAGTTGTTGATTTAGGCTTTTTTCTCATTGATTTGTTATGGGGCCTCAGTAGGCTGAGGCAGTAAAATCATGCAGCTATCTTCCAAAGTAATAATCCTAAAAAATACATGTACTTTTGTGTTTGCATAGCAGTGTATGTCAACAGAAGAGATTTTGACTTAGACAGTCAAAGATTCTAAAATTCTACAACTCTTACTGTTTTCTCTGTCAAGGAAAAATATAGTTGGGAAAAAAATCAATGTAGATTTTTAGAGGACATGTGAGTGCTACAATCAGACTTAGATAGACAAGATAGACAAGAAACAGACAAAATCAGAGGATAAAATGTTGCTAACATTATTTTTTGTGGCGTGTTTGTTTGTCTAAGGTGTTTAGCAGGATTGCTATAATGAGTCGTGGGGAGCTGGTGTTCTGTGGGCAGCCAGAGGAAATGGTCGACTTTTTCGGCCAATGTGGATACGAGTGTCCAGAGTACTGCAACCCCTTTGACATTTATGGTATGTGTGCCGTGATCCAGATTTATTTGCTGCATATTTAAAAGATGATGTTTTTATGTGGTAATGAAACAGACTAAAATTAAAGAGGTCATATTTTCCGTAATGTGGGTTAATTTATTTGATTTTGATGACTGCTACAGTATGTTCAAAATCACTAAAACTTCTAGTTTTCACATACTGAATACCTCTGACCTGGGCCTAAGAGGCTCTTTTGTAGCTCTTAAAGGCCCCCTTCCCCACATGGGTCTAGTGTACTTGAACTGTTTGATCCATATACTCTCTGTTACTTGTATTCTTTGTACAGTCATAGAGTACTTGGTTAGTTCAGCACTGTTCAGTGCCATGTTTTCTTTGGCTCTGCATTCTTTTACAGTCTATGCCCTGCGCTGTGTTTGCCACTGCAAGCCAATGGGCTTAAATTAATGATGAAACAATGTCAGTACATAACACTGGTGGGTCTATATAAGATCTTACAGGAAAAGGAGTCATTTTAGGCAGCTTCTGGTGTTGTTCAAAACACACTTAAAGTCATAAAACACAAAAGGTATAGTATGACCTCTTTAACAGTGATGTGTAAAGATGAATTCCAGTAAATCTCAAGGGGATTCAATATTTATGTTTATATCTAGATATTAGGTAATCAGTTACTTGCCACAGAAAAAGCTTTTTTTTTATTGTTCTACATAAAATATTCATTTAACTTTTAATAAACAATGGATGATTTTTTTCTGCTAGAAAACATAGCTTTAAGTTGCAGAGGACAAAACAAGCAAAGAGTCAATTAACCCCCTTTGTCCACAGGGGGAGCCAAAATCAGAACAAAAGAAAAGTTCCTCACAGAAGCTTTAACATCAGCCCATTCATGCTGATGTTTCAGGCTGTGATATTTACTCCCCTGACATTTCACCTCCACTCTGAATGTTGGGAAGATGAAATGGAGGGAAGGAGTTGACCCCCCATTTGCTCCTTCTCCAGAGATAGTATTAGAGGCCTAATACTGGTGAGAAGGGACGAGTGCTGTGAGTGCTGTGAGTGCTGTGTGTGCGTGTCTTTGCCTTATTATGTATGTGGAAACACTGTGTCCTGCTCTGGCCCTTGCATCTAAAGTGTATCACCATAAATTGACACATCCTCAAGGAATAATCATGAATGACTCAAGGTGACAGAGTTTTGTTCAGGCACTTTTGTGTAAATGCACTGTGAAAAGAGCCTTTGTTTAGATACAAATTAGACTACTACTAACCCATATATACTGTCCTAAATGTATAAACATAAGTAAAAATGAGTTAAAATGAAATGTCTTTATGTTTGAACAGTGGACTTTACCTCAGTAGACACACGCAACACTGAAAGGGAAGCAGCCACCTTTAACCGCATGCATGAGATCACTTCATCCTATCAGAAATCCGACATCTACCAAAGAATGCTGGAAAAAACACAGCAGAGCCTTCAGAGGGCGGACAAGCCTGCCATCCCTTATAAGAGCAAAGAGTCGCCAAGCGGTACGGCCAAACTGGGAGTTCTACTCAGGTCAGTGATGAGAAAGATTTCTCTTGTACAAGGGTAATATGGTAGGCAAAAAACAACTGACTCCTGCTCATTAAGAAAATGTATGATAATTTTTTTTAAATCATCTTAAATTTCTTATTTACCAAATTTCAAAATTATCCCTTTTCATGCACTTGCCAGGGTCAGAGGCATTTTGTTTTCAGGTTGTATGTCTATCTATCTGTCTGGATCTATTATGAGAACATAATATCTACAGAACACAATGAGGGTGTTAATTCACATTTTACACAAATGCCCACGCTGACTCATGGACAGATTTAATTTTGAAGGTCATTGGTCAATGGTCAAGGCCACTGGGCCTTATATTAATCCCTTGCTTGTGAACTGATATCTCAGGAATGCTTTGAGAGGTCTTCTTCAAATTTATTTACAGTTAAATAGATAGCTTGTATTTAAGGACCATTTTCAACCAAAAAAAGAGTGAAAAGTACTGTTCACTTGATCATAATGAATATGTCAATCAACAAAATACGAATTACTCTTCATATTGAGGCTGTTGCTATATGGTGGACTTGGTTTAAGTCAGTATACATACAGGTATGCAAAATTCAGCTTTGGGTAACAGTAAACATCAAATACGTGATCTTTTCAAACATACAGGCACAAAAGTGTGAAAGTCATCAGAGAGATAAGGCAATGAGGGAAACAGAAAATGTGAGGGACATCACAGATTAAAAATGTCCCTGGTAGTCTGATGTTTTATAATAATTGACAGCATGTGCAGAAGGCCTGAGGGTCTTTTTTCTGTAAATAAAGTTCATCAAGTGATCCAAGCAGAACAGCCCAGGAAATACTCGTTTTTTTAGTAACTGTCTTAAAAAACCTTCACAGTAAAAGCCTGCTGTGAAATGCAGGCATCCCAATCATGAAGTAAAACCACTAAGTTCATACTTTCTAAAATAGCAACAAAAAAAAAAACGGTTTCCATAACATGTCTTAATGGGGATCCATGCAGCAGCTTACAAGGTGCTGACTCATGTTTCCTTCATGAGTTGAAGCATGAACGCCAAGTTCACCATCACATTGGCAAATTAGATGAACATTGTAATCTCCACTGGATTAAAGAATGAAATGAATACATATGGGGGTCAAAGGTCAAGGTCACTTTGACCGCAAAAGTGATCACAATATTTCAAGAATACAAGGGATTTTTGTCCCATTTGGCACAAACCTAAACTTTGAATTGAGGGTAAAGTGATTATATTTTTGAGGTCAAAAGTCATCCCAAGCTCAGACCCTCACATGAAACACCTCTGCTCTTCTTTACTATTACTACATCAGCAGTAATCACAGCGTTTTCTACAGCACTTAAAGTGAAGGCAGGACCCTTCACAAGAGGCACTTTCCACCTTATCTAGCTTTGCAAAAAAAAATCAAATTTTGTTAATATATTGATTTTTAAAGCAACATCTACTTAGGAACATCCGCTAAGGCCAAAGACAGCCCTGCTTTGTATTTAATTATACATGCAAAGCACTTACACCATAATAAGAATATTCAAACCCTGATGTCTCAATGAATGTCTCCTAGGTCTGACACATTCCTCTGTGATGTTCAATATTTGAAGGGTGAATTGTACTTATTTTCTGTCTCCCTTGTGTCATTTATTTATGTACCTAAGGACATGTAAGCCTATGTGTGTGCTAACACATATATCTTTCATAGGCGAACACTGAGAAACCTCTCCAGAGACAGGATGGGCGTCCTCATGCGTCTCTCCCAGAACCTGATCTATGGCCTCTTCGTGGCCTTCTTTGTGATGCGCTTGGATGACGACATCAGCAAGGGTGCTGTACAGGATCGCATTGGCATCATCTATCAGAGTATTGCAGCTTCACCCTACACTGGCATGCTGAACGCTGTGGCTCTCTGTAAGTTGCACCATCACCTCACATCTGCACCTGGAGGAAAGAATTATATCTTACTGGAATTTGACTTAAAAATCACATATTTATCATTAAGCACTTGGACACAAAAAATATTAAATATTCTCCTCTTAAAAGAAAATTGAATGTAAGATGTATAAATAAAAACTAAGCAGTTTCAGAGAATATAGATGAATACCAGTAAACTGTTTTTTTTTAACAAGAAATGTTCTGCAGTTACATAATCTGACTGACAATTTATACATCTGCCGAGGAAGTTATGTTTTTGCCAGCGTTTTTCTGTGTGTCTCTTTTTCTTTTAGCAACATAACTCCAAAACTTATGAATAGATTTTGATGAAGTTTTCAGAGAACGGTGGTCATGCCCCAAGAAAGAACTGATCGGATTTTGGTGGTGATCTGAATTCAGGTGCAGATCAAGGGATTATTTCTAAGGATTTGTTGACAGTGTGGGATAGGGCAGTTTTCCACATTTCTGATGATAACTTGCTCAACAGTGTTGGAAAAGGCAGATGTTTGTGCTCTTGGAGCACTTCTTGTTCTATCTAACTTCATGCATCTGATAACTTTTCCTTATAGATATCTACATGATGTGGACAAAATGACGTTGGGAAGATTCTTTAGTGCGTGGGGTCCATCATCTGAGTTTGAGTGATCTATTATCTTCGTTAAACACCGTGTTTGAAATGTCTTTATCTCCACTGTGTAAGCTGGCTTATCTCTTGTTCAGTGGGTGAAAGGTTTCTGCAGCCTGCAGTATTTTTGTTCTCTTCAGCAAAATGTGTAAAGTCTAGTCAACATTTTTCTTAGTGAAAGTGTCTGCAAGATTTATTTTACTTTCAGTGTCTTTGTAGGATTAGGGTAAGGTTGTTGAAACAGAATCATGGGTTAAACTATTATTATTGAACTACAGAGATGCCATCAAATGTCAGTTATGACAAAACATTTAAATATAATAGCTCTGATTTCAGAAACTATCATTTTTATTTGACATGAGTATTTGTTTGTATTTGCTTTGGTCGTTAGACAGGTATGAGTGTGTTTGAGCTTTACTCTATCTACACACCACAATGAACCCAAGTGCCCTTTTACCTGCAGACCTACAGTGCTTTTACTATCTATATTCTCATTGTGTACATGGAATTTGTCTTTCTTATATATTCAGTGAGACTGAGGTTAGTATTCACAGTTGCTGTTGTGAATTAGGGTAATTTACAATTTACTGTAACCTCAGATGGAGACATAATCAAATAGATATTCAATGCCCTGCAAACCACAACTACCACAACATATTAGACAAAATGTTCAAAGTTTGTCTGAAAGATACTGAAGTTATTATTTGACTTGACAGGTCTTAAACCTACCTTATTTTATTTAACTTATCTGTATTATTATGTCAAAATAAAACTTTTCCATAAGAAAAGAACATTAGCTCACTCTCAAAAAAGTCTAAATTTATTATTAAATTTATTAGATCTATTAAAAAAGGGTTTTCACAGATTTTTGTGGATGCTTAATACCTCATTAAATTCTATTTGTATTTAAATAACTTGGGTTTCCAGAAGCTTTAAGAGAATTCAAATGTTTGTTTCTTTTTTAAAGTTTGAATGGGTTAAGATATGAATTCCTTATTAGTCTGTAATATAATGACTTTAAGCTGCTCATGGATTGTATTTTAATATTTTGATGTTAGCCCTGCTTCTGCTTTTCTGTGTGTCTCTTTATTTCTTATCCTGTGGTATTTTGTAGTTTTGTGGCACAAACACTTACAGCAAAGGATAATATTTCTACACTTTAATCTCTGTAAATTTCCAAAGTTGTTTGTTGGGGGTTTTAAACAGCTTAAACATGAAATGTGTCACTGATGACTATCTTAGCACTTAAGCACTTTTAGTAGTATATGATAAAAGATTTTATAGACTACAAATCAGGTGGGATATCAGCAGTAAGGGACTATTATCAGTTCAATGTCTTCCTCAGTTATCAGCTTAATCTAAACTTTTGGCCTCAGGGCTTATGCTGTGACAGATACTGACGATAACAAATGTGATAAAACACTGAGCTCATCAGGACTCACTCTGGAGTTAAAAGGTAATTAAACGCCAAGTCTAAGCACCCAAACAGCCAGAGGTGGTGATTGGGGATATCACACTAACCTTGAATCTCAAGGATAAATACTGATAGGATACATTGCCAAGCAGCAGCATGTTCCATGAGACAGTTTTACAGAGACAAACGAATCCGCGGTTTCTACAGGTCAAACGATGCGGAAGAGTTCATTCAGCTACGAAACCAATGAAATGAATACAGTCTCTCTGGAAAAGTCCAGGCCGGCTTTGGTGATTGTGGTAGTTGTTTCAGGGTTAGAGAAGAGCAACAACATTTTTTTAGCACTGCCTGGATTTTCAAAATCCTGATTTTAAATGCAAGTGTTTTCATTAACTGTTTCTAATAGCCTTAAAATGCATAGTCAAAGGAATGTAAAAAATAAGGATCACAATTTTCTCTCAAGGTCACTATTTTCACCACTTACTAGCTGCTTTTTAACCTGTTAATTAGTAGCATTCTGGTTGCTTATTGGTCATCTCTAAGAGCTTAAAAAAACTACATCTGATCTACATGATTTCAATATAGTAGTAGTGGTAGTAGGCTGTAATCCAAATAAAGGTCTTATTCCTAACTTATTTCTGGTGGTTTTGCCCCTGTTAGTAAATATTTGTCCTCTATACATTCAAAATAGTGCAAAAGTAGTTCAACTGTCAAAACAATTTTCAGGTAACTGATCAAACAATGAAAACAAGAAGTCTATAGTGTGGCCAGGATCTATCACCCACTTTGAAGTTGAATAAACTTAAGTGTTAATGTTTGAAAATATCTGGGATGGTCTGTTAATAAGGAACATATTCGGTGCTGTCTTTAATTTTTTCTGTGAATTTGTTTTGAGAAAACTTCACATTAGATTAGGGATCATATTATGAGTTACAAATACTTAATTTGGACATATTTCTAAACTAAAATAAGAAGTTTGTGGTTTGTTTCTGAAGAATACTCCATACTAATTAACAATAATTAATGGAGAATAACCATTCTTTTTGCTAAGTTTGACCCTTATAAAGCCTATTAAGATGGTAATATACAGCAACTCTTAACCAACTCTCAATAGTCAGTATTAAGGAGATTATTTAGGGAAAACTCTTAATTAATATCCTATTAGCTTTCTATTATTGTTGTGTAGAATAAGGTACTCATAAGTAAGTACTTAGTAATGACTAATAAACAGCCAATATGCTACTAATTAACAGGCTGATGAGCCTCTAGTTAGTAGTAGATACGGTGACCTTAAAAATAACTATTCAATGGGGTTTATATTTGATTTCCCCTCTTCTTCTCTCTGTCAGTCCCTGCATTACGAGCCATCAGTGATCAGGAGAGTCAGGATGGTCTGTATACTAAATGGCAGATGTTCTTAGCCTACATCTTCCACATCCTGCCCTTCAGCATCATGGGGGTGGTCATCTTCAGCTCTTTCCTTTACTGGTGAGTGGTTACTGTATGTTTGTTTTTAAGGGAATTATGGTTGCAAGTATCTAAATGATTATGTTTTCCATATATGCTTGGAAATTGTTTCTCAGTGCATAAAAATAAACATCACATATTTGGTAGAATGTAATGTTAAAGAGGGTTCATTGTGTTTGATTCTGCATGTTAAAAATAATTTTTCATTATTATTTTGACTGTCTATTGCTTACTCCTTTGTCTTTATTTTTTGCTCTGCGTGCCTTTTTCAAGGACCGTTGGAATGTACCCTGAAAGCCTGCGATACATGTGTTTCACCGCAGTAGTCCTCGTGCCACATATCATAGGTCAGTGGATAAGATGAATAAAAATGTGCTTGTACAAAAAACATACAGTAATAAAGGCTAATGTTGTCGTGTCTCATTAACAAGGTTCCAACACACATCTGAAAATCAATATTTAAAACCTTTCAAAGACCTGAACTGGGAGAACCTTAAGTTTTTTCCACAGTGTATTTTTTTTAGCATGCAAAATGTTAATGCACAAAACAAAACTTAACAAGCCAAAGTGCTAAATGTTAGACATGAGAAAGCAAATATGCATGTGAGTGAGAGCTTCTAAATGCTAACTGCACAAGGAGTCAGTTGCTGACATTTTTTGTTTATTTTCTGAAGCAGCCTTTAAAATAGTGCAAAAAAAATTTGATAGAGACAGTCAATGTGCTTTCTAAAATTTCAGACCTCTTATAAATAAGAATAAGACCTATTATGATTTTTAATGGTCTTAAATTTCAACAGTTAACTTGGAGACTTTTTAAGGATCATCAGGAATTGTGTCTTTTATTATTTAAATATCTTGTTTTTACAACAAATGAGTTTTATGTCATTTTTTTAAATGTTTGACTTTTAGTTGATCTAATAGTATTTTGTCATTTTCTTCAGGGGAAATGCTGACTGTGGTACTATTGGGAGTGGTCCAAGACCCTAACATGGTCAATACAGGAGTAGCTCTGCTCAACATTGCAGGGATCTTGGTTGGATCTGGCTTCCTAAGGTAGAGAACCAACTTTACTGCATTAATTACTGTTGACTTCAGTCATATGGTGCTAAACACAAATCTGTTTCTTGTTTTCCTCTGAACAGGAGCACCCTGAAGATGCCTCCTGTTTTCAAGTGGCTCGGCTACCTGACCTTCCAGAAATACAGCTGTGAGCTTCTCATAGTCACAGAGTTCCATAATCTCAACTTCACTTGTAGTAAGTATTTTCACCACTTAGCTATAACCTAATCTGATTTTATGTGGATGTACTTGCTAAGATTCCTCTGTCTCTTCATGTATTACCACACACACTCCACAATGTTGAGATTAGGGTACCGAAGTGCTCCTTCCAGGACTCCATCTTCTTCTTTAAATTGGAGATAGTTCTTACTGACATTGGCTGTATGTTTTGGGTTGTTGTCCTGCTGCAGAATAAATATGGGGCCCATTAGGTGATGATTCCCTGATGGTGTTGCATTAAGTATCAGCACCATTACTCCTGACCAGATCCCCAGCTCCATTTGCGGAAATGCAGCCCCTAAATTGCACCTCCACCATGCTTCACTGTCGCCTACAGACACTCATTAATGTACTGCTCTTCAGCCCTTCAGTAAAAACACTGTCCTCTGCTACTGCCAAAATATTTTAAATTTTGACTCACCAGTTCAGAGCATCTGCTTTCACTTCTCTGCACCCAAGTCCTTATGTTTTAGTGCATAGTTGGCTTTGTTATCACATCTTCTTCCGTGGAGATCACTTCTGGACAGATCTCTCCAGTCAGTGGATGGCTGTGCCTGGGTCCCACTGGTTTCTGCCAGTTCTGAGTTTATGGCACAGCTTGACATCTTCTGATCTCAAAGGGAAGTAAGCATGGTGTCTTTAATCTGCCGCAAAAAGTTTCCTTGTGCGACCACGGCCCTCAGTGTTGTCCACCTATTGAAAGGAGCTTGAACAGCACATCTTGAAATCTTTGCCTGGGAGAGACCTTGTAGATGTAATATCATTGCTTTGTGTCTTGTTGCTATGCTTAGTCTTACCATGGTGTTTGACATGTGACATGAAACTATCTTTAATAACCCCATGTTGGTAGCAGTAGTTAATATTTATTGGTTTTATTACCTCCGCCAAGGAGGTTATGTTTTTGCCGGCGTTGGTTTGTTTGTTTGTCTGTTTGTGTTCAAAATAACTTGAAAAGTTATGGATGGATTTGGATGAAATTTTCAGGAAATGTGTGGAATGGGATAAGGAACAAATGATAAGATTTTAGGACTGATCCACATCACCATCCGGATCCAGGACTTTTTTAAAGGATTCTTTAACATTGCCAGATAGGACCATTTTCGCCAAAGTGGACTGAAGCTGCTTGGCGGAGGTCTGCGCTCTCTGAGTGCTTTTCTAGTTTTATTTTATTTTTTCTGATTGTAATGACTGTGCAGCACTTTGGTAAAATTAACAACTGTGCTGTAAAACTAAAGTGGACTGGATTGGATTGGATTGGAAATGATGATCATTAGCAAATGTTTGGTCCAAATTGTTAATCACACACAAACTGCACTTTGACAAAATATTTGTGCAAGTAAACAGTACTGTAAATCAAGTGGACATTTGAGTTTAGAAACAGTAAGTCTATGGAACAAGACACAGGACACTGTCTGCGCAGTCTGATAGTGTGCTTGGTCGTTAATCAGAAGGTTTCAGGTTCAAGCCCAGCTTCAGCTGTCACATAGCGATGTGTCCTTGGGCAAGACACTTAACCCCAATATTGTAAATGGGCTTGACAGGGCGTTGACGTGTTAGTTAATACTGATGGATAACAGAAACTCCAACCATCAGTGAGTGAATGTGAGAGTAAATGGGTAGGTGTGATCTGTGGTGTAAAGCACATTTGAGTAGTCAAAGAGACCAGAAAAGTGCTATATAAGCTCAAGTCCATTTAACATTTACCAAATATGACCTGAACAGAAAGAGAAGGCACAAAAAAAGAAACATCCTGATTAAAAAAAAGACAGTGGCAGAATTATAGATGTGGCATCAGATACAGTAAATGTCAAAAGATTAAATATTATTAGTAACCTCTGCTGTTGTCATAATTTATCACTTTTCTGATACTCTTGTTGTGAATGACTTAAAGATCAGTGTTCAAGGACATAAAGCATACAGATACTCGAACTGTTATGTGATCTAAAGCTGTGTATTTAAAACCAGACAACATTTAACTCTTTCTGCTGTGTCATGATGTTGCAGGTACTCCCAACCCTTTACCAGGATCTTGTCTGATCAGTAATGGTGGTCAGGTCATCGAACAGGGCTATCCAGGCGCTCTGTCCCGATACTCACAAGATTTTTTCCTCCTCTACGCCTTCATTCCCGCACTGCTGATACTTGGCATAATCAGCTTCAAGATCAGAGACAAGCTTGTGCGTCACTAAAAATCAAAGCCACGTGTTGGGTAAATTCTGTCAAAGCTGGGGGCTGAACTTTGTTTAGGTATGTATAAAGAACAGTTTGTAGTTTGTTGTTCTTCAAAGCAGACGAGTCATACTAATTTATTGTTGTTATGTTTGCACTTTCCTCAACATGTATGAATGTTTCTCTTAGTACTTACCTTAAAACTTCACAATCTGTCTTTAATATGTTTTCCATGCAAAGAAACTCATTGGATTATAAATTCTGAGTATAAATCTACATAAAGGCTGCCATTGTTTTTTCAGTCCTATGATAAATAAGGTCAAATGACTTCACCTATTTTATTCTAACAAACATTTCACTGTGCGTTGTCTTTTAAGCATTTTTAATTTAAATTATCAGTGGACACAACAAAAAGGAAGAATTAGATGAATTGTAAATGGAGGTGAATACCTCAGGGAGGACATGAGAGGAACACTGTACAACAATGGAGGCTTGCATGTCAAATCTATTTTCAAATTTCCTAAGACTGCTGAAATGTGGTGTGTTTCCTCATAAAAAAGAGACTAACTTTTATGAAGTAAGTTGACTTTGTCTTGCTGCATTTCTTTTAAGGCCCTTTTTGCATGTTTTACTCTGAAAAAATATTTGCACTTTTGTCAGGTTGGTTATTTGTGTATTGAAGTAGTGTTAAGAGCAGCAGCAAATGTACCTTGAAATCTGAGGGTTGTTTTCAAAACTGAATGATGCTGTAACTGTTTTCTGTTTTAATCATGGTGAAAGAATATCAATGTGCTGGGCACTTAAATATGTAGAAAATAACATGATTTTGTTTCGATATTTTGGCAGTGATGAGTAATAACTAAAGGTATCCTCATAGCTATATTACAGTGTTTATTTTTATAACATACTTTATGACAAGTATACAGTGAGTGTAATTTTCTTCAATAAACAATCTTTATCTGTACATATAGTTTAAACTGCAAAGTAAAAAACAAAATAAATTCATTCAAAAAAATTCAACATGTGTATTGTATTTACATTACTGTATATTCTGTGTGAACATGTATGTGATGATTACTATGTGTCCAGTTCCAGCTCTCTCCATGACTTCCCTGCATTCTTCTTATACTGATCCAACTCCTGTAAAACAAATATAAGAGAAAGGGATAAAAAAAAAAAAAGTAGTTACCACATTGTGTTTTAATAAAGTACCCTACAACTAACTTCTCTGACATATGAGCTTTTGTTCTCAAAAGACATGCAAACATAGATACTGAAAACATTCGGTGCATTAAGGGAAAAATAAAGATTATCGCTGCACATCCAATCAGCTCAACAGCCAAAAGTCATTCTTGGCCGTTGGTGATATAAACATCCCCAGGAAACAACCCTTTGTATTTCAGTTAAGGTAAATGGAATACGGGAAAGAGTCCAACAAAATGTGAATCATGTAGACCTGTCTCGCTCTTGAATACAGAGCTTTGTTAATGGCAACTGTTCTGGGGAGAGGAGTCCATAAAGTTATTACATAAATATTCCACCCAGATCAGACTTGGTTTATTACAGGGAGTTACTAAAGTGATAACATCTGAAGACTGTTGTATTCAATGACCCACCCAGATGCTATCAAGGAGGAAGTAATAATACTTTCCCTCGATGCCGAAAAGGTGTTTGATCGAGTATCTCAAAAATACTTGCTTCAAACACTGAAACAATTCGATTTCAGTTCAAACATTTTAATGCGGATCCAGACATTACACTCTGTTTTTTATCTCATCATTTTGCTCTTGAACGAGGATGCAGTAATGGCTGCCCCCTGTCATCCCTGTTTTTTAATATATGAACTGAACCTTTTGCATAGCTTACCAGGAGTGGCAACAACACAGGAGAACTGACAATAAACGGTAAGCTACAAAAATATCACTAAATGCCAATAACATTGTTCTGTGTTTAATTAAACCTGTAAACACAATCTCTTGCTTGAAAGACTTTATTTCCACATACAAGCTTTATTCTGGCTATAAAGTGAATGTGGACAGAACTGTGGCTATGGATGTTAGTGGTAAAACATCGAGAAAAGCCAAAGTCCAGACTAGGTTTAAGTAGCCAAAAGAAGGTATTAAATATCTTCGCAGACAAATCCTATCATCACTGGAAATCCTATATGATAAAAACTTCAGGTCGTATAGAAAACAGATGGATTAATTCATCCTTAAACTTCTCTGTACATTTCCGATTTAAGCAATTGATTGCCAAACTTACATTTGATAAATAAGACAGACTTATATCAGCACATGTGGCAGGGAAGGCAACCAAGTGTCAGACTCAAAACACCACAGTTACCTTAATCATGAGCAGGCTTCAAACTTCCCAATCTATGACACAACTTCTGGGGCGCACAATTAAAACCTCAGCAATATGGACTGAGGATGTTGTAGGTTCAATATAGAAAAGGGCTTATTCTATAGATCTACATACCTGAACTATCACTGATATTCCACTAAAGAAAACCCTATGGATGAATGGAAGACAATAAGAGGGTTGTATGGGCTACCTTAAATACTTTCAGCACCAATTAATATCAATTCAGGACTTTACACCATTTTGTTTAGATACTAAAATAAGAAAGTGGTCAGGACATGGACCTCTAAAGTCCACCAACTCTACCAAGACGGAAGTTTTAAATCAAATGAACAGCGATCCTGTTAATCCAAATATAAAGTATGAACAAAGTTCAAGAGACCACTCCAACTGAATCTCTTTTGACAAAGTTATAAAATAAAATAGGAGCTGAAAAGTTATATGTCATTTTATCAAGCATTTCTAAAAATGACCTTAAATAACACATTACATGTTAAAGGAAAATGGGAAACTGAACTAAATAGAGATACATCAGGAGAGGAGTGAGATGAAGTTTTCACTCAAGCCCACCTTGTAACCAACTCAAATATATGGAGGAAACTTGTGTTGAAGGTAAAATATGAGAATCCTACGAACACCGGAGGTGGTGTCTCAAATGAGCTCAAAACACCCAGATAAATGTAAGAGAGACAACAGTACACATAAAAGGAACATACTCTACATATTCTGGACATGAATAAAATTGAAAAAAAAATATTTCGGACAAACAAGTTTGAAGCTCTTGGAAAAAGGTTTCCCAAACATTTACAATACATCCAAGAGTGGTAATACTCTGCACTTAAAGGTATTGATGGAGTAAAAAATAGCAATAGCTGCTATCAAATGCATTACTATTAAATGGCTAAAACCTAAACCCTATGTAAACAATATCTGAAATTGAGAAGGTCCTGGTAATCTATAATATTATATACAAATAAAATAGACTTTGAAACTCCAAAAGAAATATTTGTTACAAGATGAAAACCTGCAGGGCAAATAGGGAAACTACTTTATTAGACCAACGCGTTTCGGCTTGTGGCCTTCATCAGGGTCATCAGAAATGCATTAAAACCAACACTTAAAAAGGGTAGGGCTGAAGTTGAACAAATTAAAAGAGTCAAACATTTCCAAAAATTGGCCAGTCATGTGAAGCTGCAATCTGAGTCAGCCTATGGATTGACTACAGGGGTGTGTCAGTTTAGCCACCATGTAATTTTCGACCAGTGAGGTGCTGGCAGAGGGTGAGGGGAAGTGTCCAAAGGGAGGTATCATCGGCACCATTTTGGTAGAGGGCCTGAAGGACAGCTTCCATTGGATGGTGCTGGCACTGGCAGCCATTTTAAGATGGTAGTTGACCAGAGGATCAGTTTAACATTATACATAAAAAAGGACCATAAAGAAAAACATAGGAATATACAAAAGTTGTCAATAAAACAAATTCATACATATATATACATTAAAAAATATACATACATATATAGGTCTTTAGAACACATAAGAACTCATTATAATATGATATAAAAAAATTATATATAATAATAATAATAATAATAATAACAATAATAATAATAATAATAATAATAATAATAATTAAGTGGTTGACAAGTTGACTTACAGGTAGACTTTTTTTGAGAGGAACTGAGTGGTTTCCACCCAGTTCCTCTCAAAAAAAGTCTACCTGAAAAAAAGTCTACCTGTAAGTCAACTTGTCAGAGTTAAAAGAATTTGTGCTGTGCCAGACCAGTATGAAAAAAATAAAACTGAAATGCTCTCGAAATTTAGAGAAAGAAATTATCATGAACATTGGCTTGATAGTGTGGTAAACAAGGTTGATTCAAAGAGCAGAGATGCATATTTGACAACAAACAAAGCCAACAAAGATAAGCCACACCTTGTGTACTGCACTACCTTTACCCCAAAAACCAAAAATATTAAAGAAATTATATCTAAACACTGGCACATTCTCCAAAATGACCCAGACTTACAAAACACCTTTGCAACTCTGCCTTTAGTAACCTTTAAAAGAGGAAGAAACATAAGAGACAGAGTGGTCCGAGCATGTGCGAATTCTATTAAAAATAACAATGAGAACACAACTCCTCTACATGGCAATTTTAAGTGTGGGACCTGCATAAATTGTCAATACACTAGAAAACTACATTTTTTTAACCATCCAATAAATGGAAAAAAGATTGAAATTAAACACTTTATAACATGCAAATCCAAAAATTTGATTTATATTATACAATGTCCTTGCAACAAGATATATGTTGGAGAAACATCTCGTTCCCTTCAGAAACGCATCACTGAACACAGGAGTGCAATTAAAAGAAATGACAAAACTAGTCCTGTTGCGAGACACTTTAATGAGGTAAAACATCCCACTTCATCACTGCTTTTCTTTGGCATAGAAGCCGTAAAACAAAATAAAGAGGTGGAAATATTGATCTTATGAGAAAAAAGAGAGAAGCATTTTGGATCTTTTACTTAAAAAGCTTATATCCAATGGGAATGAACGAGGACTTTTCAGTAAATGACTTTTTGTAGGCAATTACTTAAATTTGGTTTTATTATCTGTAAAAATTATACTACTACACCACTTAATTATTATTATTATTATTATTATTATTATTATTATATATAATTTTTTTATATCATATTATAATGAGTTCTTATGTGTTCTAAAGACCTATATATGTATGTATATTTTTTTATGTATGTATATGTATGAATTTGTTTTATTGACAACTTTTGTATATCCCTCTATTTCTCTTTATGGTCCTTTTTTATGTATAATGTTAAACTGATCCTCTGGTCAACTAACATCTTAAAATGGCTGCCAGTGCCAGCACCATCCAATGGAAGCTGTCCTTCAGGCCCTCTACCAAAATGGTGCCGATGATACCTCCCTTTGGACACTTCCCCTCACCCTCTGCCAGCACCTCACTGGTCGAAAATTACGTGGTGGCTAAACTGACACACCCCTGTAGTCAATCCATAGGCTGACTCAGATTGCAGCTTCACATGACTGGCCAATTTTTGGAAATGTTTGACTCTTTTAATTTGTTCAATTTCAGCCCTACCTTTTTTAAGTGTTGGTTTTAATGCATTTCTGATGACCCTGATGAAGGCCACAAGCCGAAACGCGTTGGTCTAATAAAGTTGTTTCCTGAACTACAAGTGTTGCTGGAGCTTTTTTGACCTCTTCAAGACTCTTTCTCACCAAGCACCTTGGAAGTTGGTGAAGTTGTGCCAGAACTTTCTGACCAAATAGGGAAACTATAAACGGAGACAAGCCCAGCCAGTCCGTAAAATGCAGCTTAGTGTTTTGTTCATATTAAATTTTTCGAGAGGATAAACGCGTAAGCTCCATTTTTGATGTCTCCTCTGCTCATAATTGAATCATTCAACATCATTAAATTATGTCCCACCCTGTCAGTTTGTTTAACTACTGTAAACAGTAAAAACATATTACCCATTACTTGCGCATGCAAGAGGTAATATCCTTTTGTCAGAGAGTCGGAGGAGCAACATGAGTTGAGAACCAGCTTTCTGTATATTTACTTTCTATTCTTATTTTCTTTATTTGGTATGTATCTTTAATTTCCACCCTACAAGATTTGCCCTGTTTAGCTTAATTTTCAGGGGAGAAACCCATGTTATTTTACATTACAGCATGTCTAATTTATGTGCTGTGTATTGTTTATTTGTGCAAAGCTGGCAGAAATGTAAAATACTTGGTTTGAAAAATATCCCCTGTCAGGTTCCAGCCTGCTGGGTACATAAAGCAAACATGCAAACTTTGAAAATGTTTTTACAATTTCCCCAAGGTTAGGGCACTGACAATAGCCAGGACTGACCAAAATGACAAGCTTCATTCTAGACTGTTTTTCCTTTGCCAAGTTTGGACTTAGGAGGATTTTTTCTCATAAACTATCATAATTGAAAAAAACCCTAAAGAGAGGGCCTTGACAGATTTTTGCCATTTCAGTATTTTCTTATTAAATGTAATAATTATTATATCATATGTTTTCCTTTGGAAGGATGCCCCTGAAATCTGCATTATTTATCACTTTTTCTTTGGCATTTATGTAATTAAGATCAGTATGTTAAATAACTTTGGTCTCATCGTTAAAATCTTTACGAGATGTTTCAGATAAGATAAGCCATATTTGTCCCAAGAAGAGACAGACATGTTTTGAAGCTGTGCAAGAACTGAGCTGATAAAATACATTTATGACAGATATACCACAGACACATTTAAGAAAAGCATTAAGTATATAGAATGAGCTGTGTAAAACTAGAATAATGT
This sequence comes from Cetoscarus ocellatus, assembly GCA_037902135.1. Taxonomy (NCBI): domain Eukaryota; kingdom Metazoa; phylum Chordata; class Actinopteri; order Labriformes; family Labridae; genus Cetoscarus; species Cetoscarus ocellatus. Next base: position 772,908 of record JBAMNC010000033.1, on the reverse strand, counting down.
AAGACCAGTGGTATAAACCTACTGCCATTTTTAGACAGGGAAAAAACATCTTTGAATTTTACAAACTTGAGCGTTTAAGCAGCAGATGCACAAACTGGCCTGTGGGGTGGGGGAAGTATTATCTCTGGCCATTTCATACGGGACAGGGATAAAGTTTGCATAAAGGATTGATCCGTGCAGTCTTACCTAACATGCCAATGTCTACACAAAATGATTCTCTATGCTTGGTTGGAATAAACCCTTTACCCTCTTTCCCTTATTGGTTAACTGGAACAATAACAGTGTGTGCTGTCCAATGACAGTCATCTGGTGAGCCTCCGTCAGCGATAACAGGCTGGTGACACCAGCAGGTTACTACAGTTCAAGTGCCAGAGTGGCACCTTGGCAGGTCAGCAAGGAGACTTCTAATCTCTGGGGTTATGAGCACAGAAATTATTACTGCTTGTAAATAGTAACGCTTGTAAACACAGGTCTGTGAGAGGGGTTACTCTAGGCCATTAACCTTATTTAAGACAGATGTGAGTGTGTGAGTGCATAAGGCACAGTTCTAACAGTTCATGGATCAAAATAAGAGTTTTCAGTGGGCAGGGTGCATAAATCAACTGATGAAATTTATGTAAGAGAGAAGGGCGGCCCAAAAATGGAAATAATCGATTTTTTAGCACTTTGTTTGACTGCCTATCTCAAAGTCCAACACCCAGCCAAAAAAAAAAATAAAAGTTTAGAGAGGTGCTTTTTAACAAATGACTCATAGTCTATCTTTGTATGCATTTAAACTTAGTAATGCTTATTCTCGCAATTATGCACTTTTAATCTTCTTTGCAACAACAAATAAACCAAATTATTTAGATTAATTACTAAATCAATTAACATGTGTCCTACATTTGTTTTGTTAATTAAAGGTAGTTTGATGTATTTCTATTTGTTTAATCCAAACTATTACTGTGCTTTATAAATATATAATTATATAATATATAAATATATATAATTCTATAAGATATAATTCTAATTTTGTTGCTTTTGCCATTTTAACTTAGTAGTACAGTTTGTTACACATTAAAGGAATACCTTTACTAAACATGTTTGTTTCAATTTTTATGTTTACAGCAAAAAGGGATTTACTATAACTCAGAGGTTCTCCATTAATTTCTGTTGTGCCCCCCCTTTAAAATTAATATTTTTCATGTCAAAGGTACACATGTAGAGGCAATCCTGAACTCTCCACTGCCTTATTTCATTTTGAATGTTATAATGTCCTGATTTGTGAAACAATAAAAACTAAGTATATATATTTTTTCAAATAAACAAATTAAACCAAATATTTTCAACAGAAAACATCTGCTACTCAGCCCACAGAAATTTTGCATGTATTCCACCTCTTAAAAGGTTATTAGCCAATCACAATGCTGAATTATGGTCAGATACCTTGGGCCCCAATTTGGCCATGCATGCTCCTTCCAGACAAGTTGAGGCCCCTTGGCGTGTGGCTGCACTACTGAAACACTGCTAGAACTTTAAGTGGATATCTTGTTTTCACTTTCACCTTTAAGTGAGTTACTCAGGTACACATTAAAGTTGCTTTGTATCTGAGCAGCTCAAAAAAAAATCGGTACTTGTGGGCCACAACAGTCATCGCTGAAAAAGGTGTTTAACAAGGATATTAAATTATAAGCCTTAAAATGCTTTGAAATGTCTTAAAGACAATTTTTGAATCTTAGGGCCTTAAAAAGTCTTTAAATGTCTTGAATAAGATTTCTGAATTACAGTGTTATTATATATAAGGCCTTAAAAGGTTTTAAAAGTCTGTTATTCGATGGTTGAATTATAATACCTCTAAAAGTCTTGAAATGTCTTGAATTTCTTTATTAGATTACTGAATCATTAGGCTTTTGAACTTCTTGAAAAGTATTCAAAAGTTTTTGATGAGATTTCAGAATTATAAGAAATTAAAGTCTTTAAAAAGTCTTAAAAGGTCTTAAAAGGTAACAATGTTGTTGAATTTTAAGGCCTGCTTTCAAAAGTCTTAAATAATATTTTTTGAACAATAGGGCCTTAAAATTTCTTAGATGTCTTAAGATTTCTGAGTTACAATGCCTTAAAGGAATTCAATTAGATTTTTGAATTAAAAGGCCTTAAATAGTCTTAGAATGTATTTAAAAGTTTAATTTAAAAAAAATAATAATAATTTAAAATACAGGGTCTTATAAAGTCTTGAATTTGTATTTAATTAGTATTAAAGACATCTCAGAAGAACCTACAGGTGTCTGTTGTGTGGCTCAAGGAGATAGAGAAAGGACTGAGGACTCATGGTCCAGGGTTCAAGCCTAGTCTGATCTCAGTGAATTTTAAAGTCTAATGTCCAAAGACAGAAGTCAAGACCTCTCAGAAAGACCAACAGGTGTCTGTCTCCATAGCTAAAGGAGACAGAGAGAGGACTGAGAGTCTGATGGTCCAGGGTTCAAGTCTTTTCTGGTCTCAGTGGATGTTAAAGTCTAATATCTGAAAAAGAAGTGAAGAGCTCTCAGGAATGCACAGTGGTGTCCTTCTCCATAGCTCACTGAGATGGACAGGAAGCCAGTTACTAAAATGTTGTAGGTTCAAGTCTTGTCTGCTTTCAGAAGAGTTCTTCTGTCTTCTGTTCAAAGACAGAAGTGAAGATCTCACAGAAAGACCAAGATCTGTCTATCTCCTCAGCTCAAGGAGATAGAGAAAGGGCTAGGGCTCTGAAGGTCCAGGGTTCAAGTCTTGCTTGGTCTGGATGGATTTTAAAGTCCCTTATCCCGAGTGTGGAGGACAAATGCGCCCCGAAAACATCCCCCATTGTTAAGGGCCTTAATAGTCTGGTGGTAAGATGTGCAACTCTAGGCCCCAGAATCTGGAAATTCTGGGTTCGATCCCCACCAATTTGGCAACTGGATCAACAAAAGACAAGCTCGGGCTGGACCGGGGCCAGGGGGGACGTTTTTCCCCCTGGTGTTCGGGGAGAGGTATCAGCAGGGAGTTATAAGACAGAATGTCAGCCACGGCTGAAATTTTACACAAAGGTGTCAAAGTCTGTATTTCCTACAGAAAGACACTACACTACAATGACTAGACTATAATGAGAGTCTACATCATTAAGAGTTTTTTCGGCCATTATGTTTGTGACGTTTCTATCCTGAGTCGAACACGCTAAGGGCAGAATCACTTCCTGGTCAAAGGTTGAATGGCGCCTTCATCCAATCAAGTCCTCCTTCTCTCTCTCTTCACATACACATTCGTCCAATCAGCGATGACTGATGTGGCCCACAAGTACCTACCTCTTCTGGTAGCTTAATGTCATTGTGTTTTGTTACTTGCTGTAGTGTTTTTTAATTTGCTGTAGTGTTTGCTGTTGTGTTTAGTTATTTGCTGTAGTGTTTTTAATTTGCTGTTTAGTTGTTTGCTGTTGTGTTTAGTTATTTTGCTGTAGTGTTTTTTAATTTGCTGTAGTGTTTGTTGTTGTGTTTAGTTATTTGCCGTTGTGGTTTGCACTTCAGGGCCACCACAGTACTTCATGTTTTGAATCTTTGTTGAGGTTTAGAATAGAAATCAAACACTGTAATGCTAAGTTCATGTATTACAATGAGGATCAGCATAAAAGGTCATTTATAAAGAGATTAAAATCAACAGAACAGGACAGCTTGTTTGTTATTCACATGTTTACATCACTGGCCCCATTTAAGATTTTTATTTGATCATCTTGTTTCCATGTGAAAAATCTATAAATAAGTTAAAGTTCTGTGCATATCTACTATGCTTTAAGTTCTTTAAGATATGACTTGTCTATGTTGTTAATAGGCTTGTGTAATATGGTTATATAGTCATCATGATGAAGTTGTAATGTGTGATAAAATGATAAATTATTATTCTTGGTCCAGGGAACAAATAATTTAAGAAGATGGTTTATATCTTATGTTTCAAATGTAAACATGGATCTGTGAGTACAAAAAATGAGAAACACATTTGATGACCCAGTTGGAAATGTGTTACCTGGTCTTTCTGGGCTCTCATGGCATCTATCTGAGGTTCACTGTAACGTGGATCTTTGGCTGGGTCCTTCAGCTCTCTCTGCTCACTGGTATTCTGCACACAAAAGGTCAGTTTATTGGAAAGAAATTAATTTAAAGAGCATGCTGTTACCAGAGGTCCCCATAGATGTAAGCACAAAATAATAATAAGAAATCTTACACTGAAAATACAAGCAAAGTTTATTTTAGGGTTTTATTTCTTTTAACATCAGATACATGATATATTAGTGACAAAGATGACAATGACTGATGTACCTCTGAGGGGAAAATGTGCTCATACGCTTTCTTCCATTGATCCTTTCGGTTTGCATCAAGAGAACTAATGTTCATGCCAGGAGACCCTTCTGGAAATGGATTGTATTTTAAAACAATATCACATCAAGATCATATATGCAGTTCTGACTGTTACTATGAAAGTATGCATTTCTTGAAGCACAGGCTGGAGAATACTGAATTTTTAATTCAGTAGCAGTGCATCACTTCTTTGACCACAGAGTGGTGCTGTTCTCACCTATTTGGCTGAGGGAGTCAGTGCCAGCTGGGATGATGAGAGGCTTGCTTGGGTCACTGGACACAGTTTTCCTTTACACATCATTGACCAAAAAAAAAAAAAACACCATCTTGGTGATCACACAAACTCATGAGGGCTCTAAAGACGTAAAAATTGTATACACTTAAACTAAAGGCAGTCTCAATTCATGTCCATTGCAATCAATCAAGGTAGGCTCCTTGGGTTTTGTGGCTTTTTGATTTGTTGCTAATTGTTTATAATTTTCTTGTTATTTTATAATCAGTTTATTTCATATTATTCTAATCACTCATATGTCTTGTTTATTTTTTTTTAGCTGACATATACTGTTGATGTATTTGGTTTATCCATTGCTTTTGAAACAAGCCACTCTAAACACATAGATCCCTGCTAACTTCTGGATATTAATAAACTAGTTTATGTACAATGCTGTGATATTCTCCTTACCCTTTGTCCAGACCAAAAGCAAAGTGATTGAAGAAACCCTTGGTTTTTGACATGAGGGTCTCAGATTTTGTGCTTGTGAACTGAAAAAAAAGAAGGTAGAAAGAGTAAATAATATGATAATAGGACACAGCAGAAGTTTAATGAATAAATGTGGGAAAAGAGTATTTAGTAACCACACACTTACAATTAGAGAGGCTGCATGATAGTGGGCTATAAAACGCAGTGTTTTACAAATTGCTTTCCTCTTGTCAGAGTCAATCTCCTAACACAAAGATAGAAAAAAATCTACTTTAAATGAGTGACTCATACATACTATTTCCGCAGATAACTGACATTACACGAAAGTTTGTATTGACTATAATTCAGCAAACTTCTTCCTAGTCTTAGGTCATATTCTGGTTTGTTACTCTTAGGCTGGAGCATGTGTGTTACCTGAAAGAGGTCATATTTGCTACCAACGATGAGCAGAGGAACAGGAAATGGACTGATCCGCTCTCTGTCCTGTCAACAGATTCAGAGTTAGTTTAAGATAAATGTGCCAATACATCCTGCATCTGCACTGGACAACGACAAAGACAAAAAGGATCTGCCTTTATCATCAAAATAGATACTTACTATGATCTGTGCAGTCTCAAAGGGGCAGAGAGACAGTATATGGGTTACACTTTTCAGTGTGTTGATGTTTGTAAAACAGCTAAACTATACGTCAGACTTTTAATTAAATTACATGAATGACATGCTTAATTGTCCTTAAATTATCAGTCAAGCACTTCAATAATTGTCAGATGCATTTTGTTAGAAATTTTTCACCCTTTTGAGTTTGTGTACCTGACAGGGTGGAACCTAACAAGGAAGGTTTATTTTTTACAAGCAAGCCATTGCAGTGTATTGTTAGCCTTACACAGAAAAATAGTATATAGCAATCATTTTACACATGTTGTGATTATAATACATGTGGATCACTTCTGTCAAAATTAAGCAAAACAGGGTTTAAAATTAAGAATAGGACAAAGAGAGATACAAAAAACTTCTTTAAAATAAATAAAACAGAACATTGGTTCTCCCTTGACTTTGCCCCTAAGAATTTCTGAAAAGTGTGGTCAGTTCCTGTTTGGACATTAATTTGAAATGTAATTTCCTTTTGACAGGAGGGGAAAAACATAATGGTGGAACATTACCAATGGGACACACAGTCAATTGTAAAGAAAAATAAACAATAAATACATCTTGTTTTCCATTTGCATGTTAAAAATTTGGGACATCCTTTCTTGAGTTACACAGTGATAAGTCTTTATTAATTCATCTCTAATTACAATGCAGACGTGTGTTAGTTAAAATACTTAAGAGTTACACCCTGAGGACAGAAAAGTCCCAATTGCCAGGAATGACCCAATAATTGATTTATTTCCTTGAGAAATCTTTATTTGGATGTTTATTTCAATGGATTTGATTGTATCTTCAATGTAATCATAATTTGCTTTTCTGTTTAAGGTTCGATTTTCAAGCTCAATGTATGAGACTTGAGAAGCATGGATTATTTTTTGTTTACCATGACTTTTAACAGACACTTAAGGTGGACATCAATCATTATAAGGCATTTGCCTTAGGAAGGTCATACACCCATATGTTTCAACTAAATATGTTGTTGTTGTTGGACACAAAACAATCTCCAAAATGGGAATTCAGGATGATCAAATGATCTTTTGTACTTTTATTTGGTTAAAAATCTATATATACAAAAAAGAAAACACTCACCAATATTAAAGGTGACCAATAGCAGATAAAAAAGCAGAGATAGGAGTTTGTGTCCAACAGCAACGGCATGTTGAAGTTTTTTGATCACCTGTGTCTCTATTGAATCAAACTTACTCGGGTTATTTTGTTTATCATAAGTTACATGACAAACATTCAAGCACCCACTGTACTGACACTTTGTAATACAAGTGCTTCCTTAATAAATATAAGTGATGAGCTGAGGTCTTACAGGGAAGTCTTTAGGTAAAACATGTGCAGCTGAGTGGACAGGCGTCTGGTGTTTCGCCCCAGGTTTGGTCCGCTGCCCTTGTTGTCCCTGGGAGGAGGCTTTCTCCAGCTGAGCTTTTGTTGCTTCCAAGAGCCTCTCCATGGTCCCCCACAGGGCATTGGGTTTAGACAAGTCCAGAATGAGGATGATGGAGAGGGACCTGGGAGAAGACAAAAAGGAGGTACTTCCACTGGCAGGAGACATGAAAGAAGCCCTTGATACCACAGTGAGACTCAGACATTGTAAACACTCTTCATGTGCCGGTTTAGCCACTATTGTTCAAACCTATTTTGTATAAGGAAACATTTGAACAATAAAGAAAAGAAAGCAATACATCTGGAGTATGTTTCAGTGACCAACCTGAAACTGACAGGAGTGATGGGGATCTGAGCCAGATCTGACAAAGAGGTCCCTCCTCCCAGTTCCCATAAGTGGGCGATATCTTTAGGCTGGGAGAGGGGATCAAACATCCCATGGAGTTATACATAATCTTGATATATTGACAATTTGCAGTAAAATAAAAATCATCTAATTCTGCAGAATCTGCAACAACAGTCTTATGGTCACATCTTATGGGATTATATGCCTCAGGGTTAACGGCTTTCTTACTGTGTTGTGTCCTCTTGTGGCTCTTCTTCCGAAAGTGTACTCCAGAGCTAGAGTTGGTTTGGAGGGTTCATCTCTGGTGAATAAAGTGACAGTTCATTGTTCTGTCAAATTGTTGCTTGAGCACAATAACGTACTGACAATTTTGACATGCTTTCAACAGGGTTGGAAAGTAACTTATTATATCTACATCAGTTACTGCAACAGAGTACCTTCTCTATGTGCTTTCATAGAGTGTGACTGTGAGATCTCTATGTACTTCCCAATACTCCATACTGACAAAATACTGATCCGATAACTTATGGATTGTTTAGAAATGACCAGATTTAATGGAAACATTTGCATTTACAAGCAACTTTTTGTGTCATGTTATTTATCAGGGCAAATTGTTCATCCATGTTTATCTGCATTCCTACCAGAGCACATATCTAAGCCATTGGTTCTTAAATGGCTGCTCTCCAATGAAAAGGGTGTGCCATAAAGCACTGTAGTGCTCTGAGATTAGTCCAGGTTGTCTTGAGAGTTTTCATATCCTTACTTACAACTCTACAAAATCAAACACAAGCATTTGATATCTCCATCACTTATCCGTGTACACTCAACTTCATATGCAACTTCAAATTCTGTTATCAAACAAGAAATGCAGTGGTTTTGAGGTTAATGGAACTGTAGTGGAGAGTATGTTTTATTATTGTGTTACTCCGATTTATTCATTCACTTGATGTATATGAGTGGCCTGTCAGCTTTAAATGAATGTTGCTGGAGTCATTAAATCTAACTGACTTAAATTGATGGTCTATTAAATACATATTTCAAGAATAACACAATTGTTGATCAAATTTTATGAAGTATTGGTGGGTAGAGACATACATGCACCTGCTAAGGTAATGTATAAGGAGTGAAGTGGCTGTTTTTTTAGTATGAATTCGGTGTGCCTAGAGCAAAAGAATTTTGAAAACCACTGATCTAAACCCTTAATTTCCAACCTGGGGTCCAAGTTCCCCCAGGTGGATGGCAGAGGGTCTTGTTGGGGCACAAGGCTCTGTTAGCTTTGACAATGCCCAAACTTGGTTTACATATATTATCTGAAACAATGACAACATACCACATTTAAAAGGTTTGTGTCCAAGAATGAGTGATGCGGGTCATATTATCTTAAGTTTACCCACAAAACACTTGGAATTCTTGTTTAATTTGTACAGTCATATATCAGTTTCTTTTCCTTTGGGTCCCAGGGGGGACTTGGCTCCTCATAGGTCCAAATGGTGGGGCTCCAAGGAAAAAAAGCTGGGAAACACTCATCTAAGCGAAGACTGGGGGACACATTTTAAAAATGATGGTTATATTATTTGGGTCATATGTTATATTTTTTATTATTATACACTAAAACAATTACCTCTGCCAAGGAGGTTATGTTTTTGCCAGTGTTTATTAGTTTGTTAGTTGTGAGCAGAATAACTTTCAAAAGTTCTCAACAGATTTTAATGACATTTTCAGGGAATGTTTGTCATGGTACAAAGGAAGAAGTGACAAGATATTGGTGATGACCCAAATCCAGCTCTGGATCCAGGAATTTAAGGATTTGTTAACAGTTTGAGATAGGACAGTTTTCCACATTTTGCAAAACAACTAGCCCGACGTAGTTGGAAATGCGTTGGCAGAGGTTTGTGACTTTTGAGCACATTTAACATAACTTTGAAAGCAAAAACATCATCAGAACTAGAAAGCACTCAGAGAGTGCAAACCTCCGCTAAGGTAGGTTTTTGTGGAGTTATATGCACAAATGCCGAAAATGGTCCTTTATCCAAATGTTAAAGAATCCTTTCAAAAATTCCTGGATCCAGACGGTGATCCGGATCACCCCCAAAATTTAATCAGTTCTTCCATATCCCATTTCCGACAATTCCTGAAAATTTCATCCAAATCTGTTGAGAACATTTCAAGTTATTTTGAACACAGACAAACAGACAGACAGATAAACGCCGGCAAAAACATAACCTCCTTGGCGGAGGTAATAAGAAGACAGTGAGTGGTCGAATCGAGTGAAACATTAGGATGAGTGTTACTTAAAGCTAACATGTTTTATTTACATTATATTGAAAGTAAAACACACTGACCTGTCGAGACATCTTAGGAGAATTGACGTTTTACCCTGTAAAAACAAAACAATTAACACAGACTTCTGCTGCTTACAAACAAAGATGCTTAGCTTTCTACATCAGTTTCTGGTATACCAATAAGTTAAACACACCCCAGCTTTGCTCCCCATCAGAAACACGGTCCTCTCATTGACTGTCTCCCCTCCATCCTCCTCCCCAACTCCAGTCTCCCTGCTGTGGACCTCCGCCGCAGCCAGCTCCCATATCGTATCTAAGCTGACATTTGCATAACAAAAGCGACACAGTTCACATAAAGTCTATCAAACCGTCTCTAAATCTGTACAAGTTGTTCATAAAATTCTCCTCACCTTATTTTCGGCATTTACAAAAATATTTTTAACAAACCGAGTTCGAACTAGGTTAGCTGAGCGGCTACAACTAGCCGTTAAGAGGGGTTGCCAGAGTAACGGTTTGGCGCATTGTGATGATGCAACACTTACTCAGTTGGCATCATGGGAAATGTATTCATCCGAAAGAACGGCGAACAGATGGGCGCAGGGATGACGTAGTTTTGTAGGCATACTCGGAAGCTAGTATTTGAAGTTAGCAATTAGCATTGCACTCTCAGCTAAAAGGGTATGGGATTTTTTTCACTGTCTTGGGATTATTGCTTATAAAAAGGTCTATAGCTAACAAAAGTGCATTGAACTTCATAATTTTGTTAAGTGACATAATCTTAACAAGCAAACCTGCCCCCCCCCCCCAATTTTAATCTTAAGCATAAACTTAAAAGAGTTAAAAGAGCAAAAAACTATTATTCAGATATTACATAGTTTTATTAACAGCAGTTCAACTTAGAAGCAACGACAATATTTCCAATGTGTAACATCGTGTCATGACCTCTTGTTAAAGAATTTCCTCTAATCCAGTGACCTGATCAAGTTGGTCCTTGTGCTCGTGGCAAAAATGTATTTATTGTAATTTTAAAACGAACAAAAATCCTTGCATGATGATCCCCAGCCTTTTTTTTTTGTAGTCCAAATTGTAAATAACCGTTCTTTTAAACACACAACAATGTTTTAAAATTCAGAAGCCGGGCAATTTCAGACACATTTTATTATGTTTAATGAGACATGACAATCTTGTGTTCATGTGCTCATCGTAAACCTTATTACAAGAATTAACCAGAAAAAGCCATTCAAAATTTCTATATACTTTGGCCTTGGGAACAGAGAAGTGCTAAATGGTAGCTCACTTCCCTGTTTTTGGATTAATTTCTGCACTAATTTCTGCACCACTCTCTTTCCATTCATTTATTTTTTACTTTGTTGAAAAAAATTGTTTGTACTCGCTGTGAACCATAGATTTGTCTAAGCACTTTGTATTTTACCAAATAAAAGTGAAATGCCAATAACCTGTTATAGATTAACAATTTACAAAATTACAGGTGAATATTAAATTACTTCAACTTAATTGTCTTTTCATTTTAACTCTAATGACAATGAAGTGTCAATTTCAAGAATGTTACTGACCTTTAGAAACTTTCTGAGCCTGATCTATTTGGTATAAATATCAAACTAATTCAATTTATGTTCCAAGTATTATATAGATTTTAGATTAGATTTTAGATTGTTATTTTTTTACTATGACATGCAAAGACATATGAAAACAACAGTAATAATATATAATTAGCAAAAATAATGTAAAATTCAGAGCATGCCATAGTCACAATGTAGTATGTCTTTGGTATACATATCCAAAAATGAGTAGGAAGAAGTACACTCTTATTCAATGCTATTCCTTGACATTAAGTCATTGAATTTTAACAGTTCAGCTCCTCTATAAATTTAAACCTCAATAATTGTTTCCTTAAATCCCTAGATCTATGGCTCAACCTGCCATTTATTGCAGCCTTGCAAAAAACAAATACACCACTGATATTTGCAAACTTAACATTCTCAGATTTTTTGTTTATTTGAAATAAACCATTCATGTTTTATCAGGTAATATTAATTTCTGGTATGTTTTAAATACACATACATGTATATATATATATATATATATATATATATATATATATATATATATATATATATATATATATATATATATATATATATATATATATATATATATACACACATATATATACACACACATATATATACATTCATATATATATATATACACACACACATATATATACATTCATATATATATATATATATATATATATATATATATATATATATATATATATATATTAAACACCTTTAAAATTTGATAGTTAATGCATACTTGAAAATAAATTATACAATGTCCGACACAGTACGTGATTTTATACCTTTTGCAAATTGACATCCATGTCCCTAAATACCCCTAACAATGTTTCAATATTGAATATAATGACACTTAACTTGATTTCAGTTTTCTGAAGTTGACATTTGGGTATTGTGAAAACACTAGTGGCTGGAAAACTTCTGTTTAGCTTTCTTTTTTATTTGGACTCGGTGCTCAGATCATATGGCAAATGTAATTAAATACAACATTTCCAACAGATATTATTAACTGGTTTTAAAAACTCTTTAAGAAGTACAACACACAAAAGCTACTTAATAACAGTAACTTAAATAAATGTAATTAGTTACTATCCATTCCTGATAAATGATCATGGGTAATTAATGTTCAAAGTTCTACATGTCAAGAAGTCTTTAGATTAAGTAAAAAATAAATTAAATCAATGGTAACTGTGTTTGGAGAAATGACACACTGAATAACTTAACAGTTCATGGTTATTATTACGCAAAACACTGTATTACAAACATCCTTTAAACATCCTTTAAATTGCATGTTTTATTTGTTTCTTTTATTTTAACCAAAATGTGTTCTTACTTGCAGACAGCTGATTCAGGTGGACAGTGATGTTGCAGCTAATTACATTTCAAAGATTTATCACATGAAACTGTCTTGGTCTTGATTTTTGTGGTGTTTTAGCCATTACCAAAAACATGAGTATCAAGGAACATCCCTCTTTATTTAGAAGACAATAAAACATTTCTCAAAGGCTTTCAAATCAATTCTAACACATCTGAAACTTGTGCTATTGAAATCATACAAAAGACTTTCATATTACAGGACAATACTTTTCAATAACATTTGATAAATACTGTACAGACAATAATGTATATTAGCTCACAGAATTATTGTGGCAGAGCAGCTGAATCAAAACTGTTATTTTTAATGAGGTGATGTAATTGTTCTGAAATGTTGTTTTGCTGAAATCTTTTTACAGCAGATCAATGAAAATAGTTTAAAGTGAGTCTTTTTCTTCATGTGAATGATGTTGGATGATCGGTCACGACTTTTTCCTGGGCTGGTCACAATAGGGTACATTTTCTAATAGGAGGCTCTCTCTGGGTCGAAGCACTGTGCGAAAGACAGAATATTTAGTGCTTATCACAGGAATCTTTTATTTATTTTACGTAAAACAACAAAGGTATATTTCTTAGGAATATATCCTTCATAAACATTGTCCACTTTATGTGAAACAAAATGTGAAAAAAAAGACCTGGATGAGATAAGAAAAAAATACGTACAAAGTGTATCCTCTCCGATATGTTCCATCTGTAAGACAGCCTCGCGAAGAACAATTTCTACATCTGAGCCCATTTTTATCATCTGTGGAGCAAAGAGTGAATGATATAAAAAGGTTAAGTCTCTCTGAACAAATATGTAGGAAGACCTTTGCCTTTAAACAGACGTTAATCATTGTCATTGTGTTTGCATTTAAAAATAAAATATTAATAGAGCAACTTTCCAATTGAGTATGTCTTACAATAACTAGCACCAGAGATCTTGAAATCCTCTATTGTCTCTTATTGCACATTTACTGTCACCACTACTGAACAGGTCGGAAAAGTATAGTAATAATAGGTCCCGTGTCCTGCAAAATCAATTTTCTTTTCTTTTAATGTTGTAAGAAAGGGCTTGGGGAGCAGAAGGACATGACGCCTTTGACTAAACTGTCAGTTCACAGAGAAATGCTCTATGCCTTTTTAAAGGATATGCCCCTTTAAACGCCAAGTTTTTTTTTTTAACTTCCAGGGGTTTATTATGTAATAGCTACATGTTTAACTTGAATCAAACCTTTGTCCTTAATAGACACTCAAAACATGATGTAAATGGTCAGTCACAACAGGACATGGGACCTTTAATTGGACTTTTGGGTAGAAATCGTACATATGAAATAAATCTTGGATTGGGATTGGCAACAAAACGTGATAAATGATGCAATACTATGATCTAAATCCTTGAATAATAGCTCTTGTCCTTGTCCCTCCTCTGACCGCATGCATTTTTACAGACAGATAGAATAGGCAAAAAATGACTTTTGTGCTCTAAATCCATGACTCCAGATTAAAATAACCAGAATAAAGCAGCATATCCATCAATTCTTTGTACGAATGAGGAGTATAGAGGGCCTGAATCATGTAAACTGTCTATAAAACCACTACCGGTATATTATTTTCAATTGAGTGTTTACTTTACCTTCTGTATGTTTTCTTCTGAAGTTTCATTTTTGTTTTTCTTGAACTCCTCATTGATCTTTAATCTTGCAGCTTTGATAAAAACAGAGTATGGAAGAATTACTAGTTTTGATTTGTTAGTGTAAGCAAGCATCATCAAACAAACACATGGGTGGATTTTATACTGAGCTGGACCTAAACACTGTTATTACTGACCTGTCAGAGCTCTGTCGTCATCTTTAAACACAGACTGCCTTGTTCTGTGCAGTGATTTAAACACTCTCAGGACCTGCAGCATCACAGACATTCATGTTATGTCAAATTCGTGGCAGATGTTGCTTCATAAAAGGCAGCAATGAGGCCGGTTTTCTGCTTTACTTGTTACAGACATGAACAAATATCTTGCTAGAGCAACCAACAATAGTATACATAGTCCTTAATGCTATTTTTCTCAGTAATAAACATATCCTAAACTCACCTTCAAACGAGTGCCCATGTTGACTTCTCTCTTCAGCCGTCTTCCGGAATGGGAGGAAGTTCCCAACACCAAAGACCAATCAGTGAAGACGTAAAAACGACGCACGACGGCAGCCAATGAGCGTTCGATGTAGTTTCCAGCACCAAAAGCGGCGCTGTCACTCCCGTCCGTCTGCGCCAACATGGCTGATGAAACAGCAAAAGCGCAGGTTGCCCAGCCTGGTGGAGACACAATATTTGGAAAAATCATCCGCAAAGAGATCCCTGCCACTCTGCTTCACGAAGATGATCTGGTATGCTTTTAAAGTTTGCATATATAAACTTCTCAGGGTGCAGCGCACCGGGACAGCATGTGGCTGCTTCACCCTGCAGCTGACGATTAGCAGGAGTGAAGCTAACATTAATTTAATGTTACCTTCAGGAAAGCTTTGCATGGGCTGCAGGCGCTCATCATCAGTGAAGATGACGTTATTGTACTTAAAATGAATACAAGTGTGTTATGTGATAGGTAATTTTCAAGAGGTAGAACATCAGTAACAACAATGTTTTACTTTCAGACCACAAATATAGCATTTTAACGTAACACCCAGCATGAAGGCTGTTCTTTGAACTCATTCTTCCTCAGTCATGATTTAATTTATGTTATTTAATTTTTTTAAATTACAGCAATCATGCTTGTTTAATGCAGATCATTTCTGTGGTCTGCTGTCTTTCCACAAAGTGCAAGACAAGGTCCACCCTCCCGGGTCTGTCTGCAGCATTTCAGTCATTTAACCTGTAGTCAATAAGTTACAAAGAGAGCAAAATCCATGTGCAAATGACGATGACATCAAAACATTGTGATACATAAACCTCAGACTGCACCAAAGACTAATGGTGTGGCTAATTATTGCAATATGATGCTTGCGTGCATTGAACCATTCTGTCAGGCAGGCCTGACTCAATAATTACAGCCCAGCTGAACTTTTGAAAGATATGAACAAGCTTCAGACAGAGCAGAAAACCCTCCTCGGCTGAAAATCAAACAATAAACTGTAAATTAAACCATATACAGCGCTTAACTAATTTATTAGACCAGCTGTCACAAAAATGAGAAGACAAAATATTTTAGAAATAATTTTAAAAAAGTTTAAAACTAAAAATGTTATTGTTATTGTTGTTTTTTAAGATGTAACTAAAAATGTTTTGTCTTAAAAAAAAAAAAAAAAAAATTTATTAGGTATGAGTAATTTCAATCTGAATTCACCTTTTTATAATCAAATTTGAGCTGACTCACTGGACCTCTCTCTGAGAGGTCAGAAATGAATCAAGCATAACATTCAACCACTAAAACTAGGTTCTCTGTCCAGGAATGCAAGTAAATAACTATACCTTGACGTTTTAATCAAGAAACAATAATGTGCTTTACTATTATTTTTCTTACTATTATTCTTTTTTTGTAAAACATGAAATTTGATAATTTATGGATATTAATAATAATTTATTTCAGCATTTAAAATATCATTTTGACAAAGAGCTTTTACATGCTCCCAATTTAACCATTACAGAAAAATAAATGATTTTGGTCATTACCAACACTGTTAATCTAGGGCTGCTGGGACATGAACCTTACATTGGGTGGTGGTCTAAAATGTATCGAGCACTGTATGTTAAGAAGCTGTCTGGCATTTGGACTATTTCAAGCTAACTATATGTTTTAATTTAACATTTTCTTTTAGGTTAAAATCAGTCCACATTAATTTTTGACCATTAAACTTGTCAAAGATTTTAATACTTTTGCAAATCATGAATTTGTGCTAATCCACAACCTGTTATTTAAAAGTCTGCAATATTCTAACAATCAATTCAGATAAAAGCAAAATGCATGAACAAATGTAAAACCTTCCAATAAGCATTTTACAGAACCTCTGTGCATAATGCAATTTTATGGGAATTTATTATTGGAAAAGATGTATGAATAGTATTTTTTGTAACAAAAAAAAAAACAAAAAAAATTGTTTTAGTTAGTGATGAAATCTTTAAACACTTTTGGCCAAATATTACTGGCATAGTAATATTTTTAGGGGCCCCTGTCAGTCATGGTTCCTCAAAATCATTAAAGCTCCCCAGCACTCAGGACATCCAAAGTGATGGTGAACATTGTATACTTTTCCAGTCAGGCTATAATGACATCAGTATAATATGTATGAATGTAATACTACTTTAAGTGTATATATGTAAAATAAAGAAAATGCTGATTGCAATTTCTGCCCCGTCAACTTGTGTAAACTTTAGCAGAGTACCTCCTTTAGTTGCAGTAGAAACTCAAGCACAGTCAGCTGTAATTAAATTAAACAAACAAGGATATCAAACATCAGTCGTATCCCTTAGTAGGTTTGCACATTAGCAGTATTTTTAATTATTATATTTAAATTGTGTTACAGTAAAAGATATTTAACAATAATATCACTACTGTAGATGGACTCCAGTTGTGTTTTGTGATCATATAATCAAAGTTGAATTTAAAGTCATAAAGATTTTAATATTTATTGTAATAAATACATAACAGCCAAATATGAATTTCATGATAATCATGGTAGACACAATAGCAGCCTGTAAAGTTATTATTAGCCACTGGAACACACTGAGATCCCCTCTGGTGAAAGAATAGGCCAGTCCATTGACTGCCACTGCATTTTCTTTATGTATGATGAAGTGACAATCAGAGGGAGGGGCCACCTGTTAGTACAGGTTTAGGAATTACATAACAATGGGCAACAGGTCCAGCTACAATTTTGGTTTACATCCAAAATGTAATGCTGTAATATCATGACATTCAAATTATTTTATCCTTATTGTCTCGATGCCTAATTTATTTAGTTATCATTCTACCTTTGTCTGTACTTGCTGCTTTTTCTGTTTATGCTCTCTAGACTTAAGAACTGGAATCTTCCGTTATGACATTCATTCGCTATACATCACTCAAAGTGGAATGAAGAATTTAAAGCTTAAAAAACAACATAATTAGACTCAAACAAACTGAGTAGTTCTCAGTGTGATAAACTGTGGGTGATTCCCTTAATTTTCTAAAATTTTAAAAGAGGCTTAATTCAGTCTGGTATCTTTAAGACAGTAAATGCAACCTTAAGGCAGAAAAACACTGTTTGTCTGTTCAATGTCAGTAATGAAGACCACACTTTTTGGTACATCGTGTTACAATCGTCACATAAATCTCATAACCATCCAGGAGTGTTTCAGAGCGCAGACGAAGGCTTTGCCAACATTGTTTGGCAATTTATTGTCAAAAATATTAAGAATCCTTAAAAAAATAGCTGGATCAGCATCCAGGTTTGAATCACTACCAAAATTGTATCTCTTTCTTGTGCCATGACCAGCAATATCTGAAATTGGCTTCAGAATTTGTTGATAACTTTTGAGTTATTCTGTTCAAAATCTAACAAACAAACAAAGTAACTAATGCCAGCAAAATATTACCTCCTTGGTGGAGGTAAGAACAATACTACATTAGAAAAGATACTTGTGCATT
This sequence comes from Cetoscarus ocellatus, assembly GCA_037902135.1. Lineage (NCBI taxonomy): Eukaryota > Metazoa > Chordata > Actinopteri > Labriformes > Labridae > Cetoscarus > Cetoscarus ocellatus. The sequence continues at coordinate 754,626 of JBAMNC010000033.1, read as the reverse complement.
TTTAATTATTTACTGTCAAACTCTGTGTCCTGTTCACAATAGTGAAGTTTAACCAACAAATTTAAGAATTTTTGACAAAGCATCATTTCATCTGTACATTAAATGACTGGGGGGCTTGTTTGCATGCAGGAATTGAAATATAATCAACTCTATTTTGAGTCTGATTTATTGGTCTTTTAAACCGACACCCCCAGTGCTCTGCACTAATCCCTTTTCACTGTGTGGTTTTTCAGTGTGTAGCCTTCTCTGATATTTCACCTCAAGCTCCCACTCACATCCTCGTTGTTCCAAAAAAGCCAATCGTGAGGCTGTCAGAAGCGGAGGAAGGTGATGCTGCAGTGAGTATGCTGTGTGAATTTCTGTGCTCCATTTATTTCAGACTGTAAAGTGACCCACCAGGAGAGATTTGACCATTAACTTTCGGTCAGTGAACACTAGATGGAGCTCTTTACTGTCAACTGAATCCCTGGACAGTTAGCCACGCTGCTCTGTAGCTGACTTTTCTCTCTCTTTGTCTCTCAGTTGTTGGGCCACTTGATGATAGTGGCAAAGAAGGTTGCCCAAGATGCGGGCCTGGCCAAAGGTTACAGGATTGTCATCAATGATGGACCTGATGGAGGCCAGTCGGTCTACCACATCCACATTCACGTACTGGGTGGTCGTGTTATGGGCTGGCCCCCTGGCTAACCTCAGTCTCCCTTCACCAACCGTCCAGCCATTAGTGTTCAACCAGTGCTGTTCAAATTTGACTAAAGCTGTTTGTCGTGTCAAAAATATGGATGTCCAACAGTGTAAATAAAATGCACTTCACAATGATACTCTTGGCTGTCTGTATCTGAATTCCTTATATAACAAAGCATTTCAAGAGGGATAGACTGTCTAGGAAACCAGGGCCAGTACAGTCATCTCAACCCATTCTGACATGTGTGGCCTTTTGTATTGTGTAGATTTTTTTTTTTTTTTATCTTCTTATAATTTGTTAGCGTGAGAAAGCAATACTGAGACAGGAAATGTGAGGAGAGTTCAGAATAACATGCATCAAATGCTGTTTGGATCAGGAGTTGAATCTGAGATCAGTGCAACAAGGACTGTCATGCTTTTTTACGTTGGCTAATATTTTTTTCAGCTTTACCTTTCACCGATATTTAATAAATCATTTAGTAATTCATCACACTGAAACTGGATCAGCTCATATCCAGTGGTAAAAATTACACCTCTGGTATCATTCAATAGCTGCTCATTAAGGTCATTTGAGACAGTAATGTCAACCTCCAAGAGATTTTAGTCAAATTAGATTTTTGGGGATCAATCTCTTAGCTTTAGTCCAAACTAAATCTGTTACATCCAGTTTGATTGTATAATTTACCTGCTGTTTTGTGAAAAATACACATAATGAAACACATTAAAATTAATTATTTTCTCTAAAATAAATGTTGGGGGTCTCTGGCTTTTATTTCTAAATGGCAGTGTTGTATGTGTTAGATACAAAAACACTGCTGCACCATTAGTTTTTTCACACCAACAGATTTAAATCTACTTTCCAATTGGGCAATTAGAGGACAAATGTCCTATTTACTCCTATTATAACAACACTATTTAATCTTTCAGCAATCTGCATGGTCTATGATTGATATGAGTGAAAACAGGAACATTTATTTTTATTTTTTACCACTTTTAGGCTCTATTTTCAACTAGAAAAGCACAGAGAGCAGACCAAACTGCGCATACATCTAGGTTATTATCCTGTATGAACACAAGTTTTGGGAACATCACTTAAAAATTTTATTTTATATGAATTATTGAATGTCGTCAATGGGATTTCCCATTATAAAGTTTAATGTCTTTTTCTGACGTCAATCTGGATCGGATCCAGATGAAATTTACCTTGATGATAGAAACATGGACCCCATATTATCCTGTGAAACAGGAAGCGAATCAGCTAAAAATGGCAGATATGATTTTTTCCGCCCAATGTAAACTTACTTTTTTTTTTTTTAATTTTGGGATTTTCTTTTGTAACCAGACAAATTATACATATCACCACCAATCTAATCATTTCTAAGTTGGGCATTACCAACATCCATCACAAAATCCATCCAGAAGTTTTTGCATAATCTTGCCAACAGAAAACGGACAAACATACAGCAGCAAAAACGTCACCTACTTAGTGGAGGTAATTAACATTATTTTTATGAATGCTTATGGAGGCAGGCATTTTGGACCAAACGTATATCATTTGCAATAACAGACTAAAATTAAAACTGAAAACAGTCCCATTCTGACAATGTCTACAGTGATAACTGTTATTTTAATGTTTATTTACTTATTATTTACAATTTAGTAACTGCCTGAAAAGTCTCTTTAGTCTTCCTTACTATCACTTTACAAACTTGAAAGCCACTTTCATAACTTACTCCTGTTATTTTCTGATTGCATTTTTAAAACTAAGTCCAAAATCGGCCTCAGAGAAGGCTTATACATGGCACTTACTTAAGACAGCAGACATGTCAACCACTGCAGTCAGTCAGTGACAGTTAGGTAGCTGAAGAATCTTGCATCATTAAGGATATATGACCATATCTTAAACGTTATTATAAAAAATGTTTAGATAAGAAATACCACCTTTCCATTAATCTTCAGTAAAAGACTTATTTAGTAGTTTCTTTTGTGAGAAGAAATCTGAGCACTTGCGGGTTTTAAAAGATTTACTTTTGATTGGTTGAAGTATCAAACTAAAGTCTTAACAAAGCTTCATGCTTTACGAAAAAAATGCCCACAAACAGGAAAATAACCCATATTAAAGCATAGGCCTCTTGTTCAAAGGTTTTATATTCACAAACTGAATCCCAAAAAGATTCATTTGTAAGCCTCTGGTTCATGTCACTGAATCCCACTGAAAAATAACGAATAAAAACAAGTCAATGGCTCTCTTTTAATATCAGTAAGAAACAATGCAGGTAGTTGGAACAAATATAAAACACATGAAGCATCCACAAAATATTAAACAAAAATAAATAAAATTGTTTTTTTTTTCCTTTACAAAAATAACAAAAGAACACTGATCAGATGACACATAAAGAATTTCAAAAATAAACATGTACCTAGCATTCACAGTCCCCTAACTTCACTTTTCATAAAACAGGGAGGACAAGGGGGTAAAAACACTTGATTTGTACAGACAGAATAGTTCCAGGAGGGCAAGGCAGTCATTTCTGATTTCAGTCGTGTTCAAGCTATTTGACATCTGATGCAGCCTCTCACTGCTACTTCACTTCTGTTTAAAAAAAAACAAAAAAACAAAACAAAGACCACAGTTTGATGTGCAAAATAAAAGATTTTCTTCAACTTCTTTTCTTCTTTTAAATCAATGCCCTTCTGGAGTCAAAATGGGCACTTGGAGGCATTGAAAACATTACAGTACAGTGAAGAGGGAAGGAAAAAAAACTGAATTCTGGTACCTAAAGTCACAATTGCCAAAGTTTCTAAGTTCTAATATCCTGCCTCTAAAGCACAGACAATAAGCTGGAGAAAGATTCATAAGACAAAAAGTCTTCTGAAGTAAAGCAGCAAAGTCAATAAAGAGGTGTGATACACTGTCTGTGGATGCACAGTTTCAGTATGCTGGAAATTCTCTTCTTGGTGCTAAAAGAACAGTTTCCCCTCCGTATATACATGAGTGTGAGGCTGAGATTATAGCTGAAACCAACTGCAGCTGTTTTTCTTTGACACTCATGTTTTGTGCTAACATGAGCTCAAACTGGTTTGCGACTGCAAGAGAAAAATGCATTACCAGGATTCTGCAATATCAACAATCTGAGAATCTAAATGTTATCAACTATTTAGTTAATAATGTGACTTTCTCATCATTGCTAGTAAAAAATCTCACATTATATGTGACTGTAAAAAGTAAAAGAAACCCCAATTGGAAATCATAAAGTAGGACACTTAAGTGCAGCTGCTGCTAAAAACTCAGGGCAGCAATATTCACACAGGTAAAAAAAAAAAAAAAATATGGCAGCAGAGAGCAAAGTTGTGTTTCATTATAATAAATAAATCATTAAATCTTTGACGTGTTGACAGGAAATGGTGTTTACATTCAGTGAGAAAGCTGCAGAAAATGGTGTGAGATAACCTGCGACATTTGAAAACAAAACAGGTGAATTTCAAGATGGCTTGACTGCTTCAGAATGACAGCATCAGTACTCCTGTTAACTTTGGTTAATGGTCATTTTGAGTGAGAACGATCATTGGTTTTCAGGATGCTCTTCATTAAGTTTAAAAAGAAAAATCTAAAACTTAGAACTAGTACAACAACACAGACACAAACTCTCAGGAGGAAAGCTCTCTGCTCTGTCCTGTACATGCTACTGGAGCTACACACACTTAGTGTAACACAGCGAGGGGGGCAGAGGAAGGGTCAAAGGTTGAACATAAGGGGGAGGCACTAAAACTTCCTTGCGAATAGAATCAGTTTAGAGATACTTCAGTGGACGGTAGTTATGGATCAAGTCAGACTTCTCCAACATCTGATTGGTGAACAGTTTCAGGCATACAGAGGATGTCTGTACCTTAAGGCTGCTGAGTTATTCTTTTATAAAATCACTGGTGTGTTGCATCATACAACAGTGTATATATATCATATTTTGTCAGTGTTCTCTTACAATGCATTCTGTTTTTCTGAAAGGAACTTCAATAAATTCTTATTTACGTTTAATATTATTTGAGGGGGGCAGGAGCTGCTACTATGACGGTGTGTTTTAAGGCATGTCCCTTGTGAGGTTAGGGTCCAGACACATGGAGAAGGCAAGAGGAGAGTTAAGGAGACTACAACCACAGAAATCCATTCACTGAGAGAGCCAGTTAGTTGTCTGTCCATTAAGAAGCCAGGCATTAACTTGAAGAGTTGGAAGTTGCGAAACTGTAAAATAACTCAGTCCCTTTGTTAGTTGGTTAATTTCCTCAGAGGGCATGTCCTTGATGTATCAGTTAGGGTTTAGCTTTTTGAGTCTAAAAGTTAAATGAAGTGCTTCAATTCCAGCTGAAGTTGATAACACTTGAAGGCATGGTAATAATCCTCAAATAGTTTACTGAGCAGAGTGGCAACTGTTCACATGTTTCTACATCTTCTTCATTGCTGTGATCACTAATCATCAGATGACTGCACTCCAGCTGAGACTCCATTATTCACATGGAAATAAAACCTGCAAAACCTTCTCTTCACTTCTGAGCAATGGCCTCCTCACCGCTAGGCCTCATGCGGTTGAAGGGCAGCCCTCCGACTCCTCCTGTTGGCACTAAACCCACACTAGAGTCTCGTGGAGTGGCCTCTGTGTTGGCAGGAGAAGCCTGAGCTCTGGGCGTTGGTCCTCCAGGCCCAGGTAAGATCTCAGGAAGTGATTCTTTGGCTTGGGGTGCAGACCCTAGGCTGGTGGCAGATGGGAGAGTTGTATTGGCGGTTATGGGCTTAGTGGGGGTGATGGGGCTGGTCAAACCAAGGCTGGCCAGGGCATCTAGAGTCCCATCTGGGTCTACCATCACATTGATCACTAAGGAAAAAACAAACAAAAAAATGAGAATCAATACATAGTCCTGAACACTGTCTGAATTAGGGCCTGTCGCCAGAGATGTGCTGTGACAAATGGAGCTGGAAATCACAGGGTGGCTCTCAATTTGATATAAAGCACAAAACATAGTCCACAATACAAATAAAAAATGATACATTACAAGAGTATTAAACATAAAATATATGTTCATCATTACTGTTTATTTATCTGCTGCACAGCATTTTAATGACTGAATGCACTTTATGGGTTTTGTCTGATTCTTTAGCCTTTGTCATTTTGTGGTTTAAGTGCCATCCTTTTTTCACTTGCACTCAGGATTTTTCCTGATTTTCCTAATGCCTGTATGTTTTGTGTTTTATCATGTACTGGTGTGCTGCTGCTGCTGCTGAAAAACAATTTTTCCATGGGATTATAATAAAGTTGAAGTTGAAGCTGAAGTTAAAATATATTACAATACCAGATGAGGATATTAAATGGCACGGATAAAAGTTAATTGTAAGATTTATGTATTTACCCTGCAATTTAGTGTCGTATTCACAGAATTTGACAAAGACTGAGATAAAACAGACAACACTAGAAAGCACTTGGAGAGCACAAACCTCCGCCAAGGTAGCTCACATATTGCTGTTACATCTATAAGCAATAGTTCCCTGATAAAGTTACCATCATAATGTGATTCCTTGACCCTTAAAATCCACACGTAGCACTCAGAATCATTTTGATATCAGAATTAGATAGACAGTTATCGAGCAAAAACCATCGCCCGCTAATGGCGGTTATCTGGATCAACACCAAAATCTGATCATTTAACACTGGGCCATTACCAACATCTCCTGAAAATTTCAGCAAAATCTGTCCAGTAGTTGTTGCGTAATCTTGCAAGCAAACAAACAGACAAACAAACAAACATACGCCAGCAAAAACATAACCTCCTTTGCGGAGGTAACAACAGACAGAATCAACGCTCGTATGTAAACCTGTAAAAAAAGCACCATATTTAAAAATTAAATATGATATATGGGGCCATGCAATATCAATAATTTGCCCTGCTTTAAGTAACAATGTAACAAAAGGTGGCCACAGGTTTCCTCAGTATGATACTCACTATACTGTCTGCTTTAAAAAACGTGTTCTTAAAGGGACAGTTTGGGTTTTTTGGAGTGAGGTTGTGTGAGGTACATGGCATGAGCCTGAACGTGTGCCAGAGTATCATAGCTCAGTTCTCTCTCTGTTCAGAAATCTCGGGACAGACGCTAATACTATACATAGTGCCAGACGTTTTGCGTAATTAAAAGAAATTTGGGAGAAAACAATCCACAAAAACAGCGCAGGGTCAAACGCTACAAACAGTTTGCTCATATCTGCCTAATTTCCCACAACCAAGCCAATACTTTAATTAGGCACTATTTTGAGACATGGCATAGCCTACATGTCCTTCTGTTCAATATATATCACTAGTCCATCTGGGCAACTGCCCATACAAAGTGTTTGAGGAGGGCAGAACCTCACAGAAGCATATCCAGCTGGACAATCATTTCATCAGTCCCATTTATTACTGGCCAATCAAATCACTGAGGAGGCGGATGCTACTGCACTTCAGAACATCGTAAAAATAAACTTCCATCAAAGTATCTTGCAAGTGGAGCAAAAATAGCCTTACTATAGAGAAGTCTGTAGCGTTGTTGTTTTTCATTTAATGAAGAAATAGGGTCTAGATCTGACAAAACTGCTACTGAAGCTGTTAGCATCCATGCTAATCTCTGTACGAGCAGTCACTTACTGCTGTCTATCGCACTTCCACGGTCGTTGCAGATTGGAGCTTGGCAAGATGGACTTGCCTGGTTACAGATATTGAAACAGACAGGTCCAGCTGGTGCACAAGGTTACAAGTTCTGGCAGCATATGGCACATTTCCACTGTGTGGTATCAGCTCAGCTCGCCTTAATTCTATTTTTTTTCGTTGTTTTCTATTAGGGATCATACCTGTTACCTTTTATTGGTATCACTCCTGGTGAGGCGTAAAGCAAGCAGAGTCAGTCTCAAAACATGACATCAAATCACTGCCAAACACTGATTGGTCAGTAACTACTGTCACTGGAAGCATCAAGAGTAGGATGTCACAGTAGTTTTCATTGCAAAGTTATGATGCCTTATTGTACACTATCAACATGTACACTGTAATAGAAAATGAATGACCTAGTAACAAACACAGGACAACAAGAAAAAGCAAGAGACCAGCAGCATAGTACACGCATTTTTTCACCTGACAGACTTCTGTATTACATACATGTACAAAATAAAGTGATGTTTCTCAATATTTTCAACTCCAAGTATTAGTTTTACAGATTTGCTTAGTGGTGTTTTTTTATTTCTAGCGCTCTCATTTTATGACTACTTTTGTTTTTATGTGTATTAGTAAGTGTGTTCACCTTGGAGTTGCTTTTCCACTCTCTTCAGCTCAAGAAGAATTGATGAAATCTCCTGCAGAGAGGATGAAACAAAGCTTTTAGCTCCAGGTTCTTTTTTTGCTTCAACCCCCCCATTAGACAGTGTACAGACAGACAGGCTCTATACCTTGTTGGAGGTTTTCAGGAGAGGTACATCATTCTCTGATCGCAGTTTACTCTCAATTTCATCCCAATTTCTGTCCTTATCCTTGAACAATATCCTTGCGGAAAAAATAATGCAAAAGGAACATATTCTCAGTCATTCTCAATGGCTTATGCCTCACAAAGCAAAACTACAGCATGAAGCAAATAGGGTACAAATAAATGAGGTATTTTTACCTGATTTTTCCTGCAGTTTTGTCAATCGAGTGTCTGATCTTGGAGGAAAGTTGAGAAACTGAGTTGAGCAGCAGGCTGTCTAACACCGCCTAACAACAGAAAAATAAAAGTATTTAACATATGCCATCATGAAGGTCATTGCCTTCAAGTAAGTACACTTTTGATCTCATATTTTCCCGCTGTATCGTACATCCTCTCTGTTCCAGGTGCGTCTCCTCAGAGCTCGGGGCTCCAGAGTGTCAGGAGCACGGGGGCGCAGCTCCACTGGTTTGCCATTAATCTCTGGTGCCTTATTGGTTGAAATCACAGGTGGGATCTTCCTAAAGTTGAGGCTCTCATCAAACACTCGATCAACCAACTGGAAGAGATGTAGTCAGGAGATGAGATGAATATTAAATTAAAAAGCTTTCTGAAATTTCTTTTTAAATTATTTTCAAGTTTAGTTTACAGAGTTTGTTAAAGGTTTGTGAGAAATGGAAAGATTATTAGCTCTGTCACAGAAAGCAAAGTAGCTCTGCAGCTGTAAACGTCAAGCCAAAATAAGCTTCTAGTCAAATAGTAGTACGCAAGTAAAACCTCTTGTGTTTAAATAAAAACAAATAAAGCGATGAAAGTTCGGCAAATTTTAGTGAGATAAATGAATACCTCTCACAGCAGATGAAAGCTTGAAATGAACAGAAGTGTCCATTTGTATGTAAGCAAAACAGGAGGGATGGTAAGGGCGCAATGGCAGTACACATGCAGTCATATAGAAATAGAAGAAAGACGGGCACCTTTCTCATGCTCTCCTGTATTTCCGGCTGCGTGGGACGTGCAGGGCCTACCTCTTCCCGCGTGTCAATTGCTGATCCCGGGGTGGTGGCAGCAGTGCTGACGGTTGTGCTGGGTGCTGTGCCAGATGAGCTAACTGAGTCAATCTCACCCGCTACGTCGTGTATCTCACGAGCCAAGATGGCCAAATCCTTAGCCAGGTCCTGGCTGATCCTGCGCACACATGGGAATAACCTGTTAACCATTAGACAGATGGAGGAGTTCTTTAGGACATGATCACATGCAGCGTGCATACAAAACAATCTGTAATCACTTTGAAGTTCAAAAATTGTATCTACAGCTCCTATTGAACATTACAATTCAAATAACAACATATCTAACATCACCTTATAAATAAATTATAGAAAAACAAGGAAAGATCAATACCTGGCAATCTCTTCGCTGTGTGCTGTCCAGTCTCTGATGTATTCCTCCTGCTCCTTCATACGGTGTTTGACCCCAACTCCACCTGGACCTGTCACCACATTGGAGCCTGCAGTAGTGCTGAGTCTTGAGCTGCGGTGTGGGACGAGGTGATGTGGTCGAATGTGAGAACGACCTCCGTGCTTTGGAGAATTGCGGTTTGAACCAAACTCCTCCTCTGATGTGGAGCCATACTCTGGTGGCAGACGTCTCCACCTGCTGCTACTGGAAACTGTAAAGAACATGACAAGGAAAAGTGTTTTTATCTATCAATTTTACAGTACTTCAGAGTCTTTTTAAATGCCTGTTATTAATGGAGTTAACAAGAAGCTTGTAAACATGTGAGCTTTTTTTAACAAAAGGCCCCAACAAATCATACTTTGACCTGACAATCCTCAAATATGAAGGAAGAGGAGGTGAATCTGTACTCTCAGCCAGGAGACAATAAGGAAGATATTGTTGAGGGTTTCAACAAGTTCAAAAGTTCTTCATCAAAGATCAGAGGGATAAATTTGAGGCTCCAATTACGTCATTCCCCGTCATAATTGTAAGAATGAGGGTTAAGAGAGATGGTGAGGCAAAGCAGTTACTGTTTTACCTTAAGCTAGGCATACACTGTGCGATTTCAGGGCAATTCTGACCCAGTTTTTAAGTTATAAGACTGGCTTTAACGTTGTGACACATATGAACCTGATTGTGAATCGCCTGACGTACAACACACAGTAAGAGTTGCAATATGAGCTAAGCCCCCAACATCAGGCCTTTGTTTCCTTTTTGCGCTTTATGACAGCATCTAAAGCTCCTTTGTACCAAAACAACCATGCTGGTGTGATGAGTCCACTTGTAGCCATCAGTAAGAACACAAATAAGAAGTAACTATGTGGAGCTTCAGCTGGCGGAGAGTTTTTTTTCATTGGGCTAATTTATTTGTCAATTGTGTAGGTGGGTGAGACTTCTGTGTGTTTTACATCTACAGCTCAGTTGCTTTGTTCTGATTTGGTTAAAAAAAAAAAAAAAAAAAAAAAAAAAAAAACAGCGACATATTTGCATACTTTCTTTGGATCGTTCCCTATTCACACAGTAGTATTTTGATGAAGTTTGAGTCCCAAAAATAGCCTGAGCTGCCCTTATGTCATTATGTCACAGCGTTGCCATGACTACAAGTTTCACTGTGCATTATTGGGAAAAAAAGCTAGCAGGCAAAGCTGCCCACAGAATGACACTGGTTAATAGCAGAGGTTTGTAGTCCTGTGTGAGATAATACAGATTTGCATACTTATCACTGTGCGACAGATCTTTTGATAGAATTGTAAACAAATTCATGAAGAAGATGGGCTTTTAATGCTCTCTGGTGTCTACAGCAGACCATGGAGGACACCACATAGCATGGTAACTTCTTAGGCCATAACACCTATAGAAGTGTCTGCTGAGTAATACTAACCAGTGGCTATTTTTAATGGTATGCTGTGCCTGTGCACAGAAAGTGACTCTGAATCCAAAACATTATCTTTAAGTAGTACTTTGTTGTCAGTCTGGTTGCCTGGTAGCAGTAATGCAATCATTATTACTACTGCAGCTTATACTATTGGAGCAGTGTGATGAGCTAAGTCATCAGCCTATTATTACCAGTTACTGGGATCGACTGTGTCCTCGCTATGAACAGCCTGCTCCAGGGGTTGACTGGAAGAAGGCAGAAACCATTTGTTTCATGCGAACTCACGGTGGTTGTTTGTATCAAGACAGGGACTGATGACTGCAGTCATATATGTCAACAAACTGTGCCGAGCATGAAACACCCACCTGTATCAGAACAACTCTCCTAAATGATTGAGGTGTGAAAACAACCTTAGTGTGCATGTGTGCACATGCAAGTGCGTTAGTATTTGAGCAATGCAGAAGAAATGGCTAAAATACACAATCTGTCTGTGGAGTATTTAGATGAAACTTAAACACAAGCTTTTGTCAACGTTATGTGCTGATTTCACTCATGTAGTGTGAGCGCATAGTTTGAGTTTATCGTGAACTGTAAATAATTCAGTTGCACAGTGTGAACTGCCACTCCACCATGACTGACATACCATGGGCTTGAACTCGCACATTGTCTGCCTGGCTTTAGCTTTAAAAGTTGTTATTTAACAGCAGGAGGAATGATTATTAATCACACTCAAAAAAGCAGAAAAAGACACATAAAGAAACACTACGTGGGCATATCTGACAGCTCTAACACCAGCCAATGAAAAAAGCATCCAACAAGGGACAAAAAATCCTTGACAGACCCAGAATATGTTAAAATGCTTCACAATGATCACATATTAATATTAATGCATCGATGTAGCGGCACCATGATGAAACAACATCATGCTCTATCAGGACTCTTAAGGATAGTATGGGATGACATAGTGTCAACAGTAAAAAGCTCCATAAAGAGGAACAAATGTTGTAATGGTTCCCTCATTGCTTTAACATTTGGATTTTTGAAAGTGAGAGCTTAAATAGAGCATTTAGGTTTTCATCACTGCATCACTTGATGAATATTAACAGGGGGACACAGAGACATGGAGACATGCTAGAGCTGGGTCATTATTCTTTTACTTCGTTTACTTCAAATGTCTTCATAAGACTTATTCACACAAAGAACAGCACTTCAAGTTTGAAAATGCTGGATGAATTTAGAGAGTCATTTTAAAAGGTAAAAATATGTGTCTCTGACAGAGTGTATTCCATTTCATTGGACTTGATACTGCTAAGACCCAGGTCTGACAAACAAAAACACACAGACTCTTGAACTGAGGCTCTACAGGCCTGGTACAGTACCCGGCAGCTCTTCCTCAGCATCACCACCTTCAGGATCAGGCTGAGAGTTCTCTGAACAATGACAACCAATGCACATGTTTGTCACAACACAGTTGAAATGTTTACAGACAAATGAGTAAAAACAATAACACCTAGTGAAATGTGCAATGCTGTTGACTTTTATTGACCTGTGGCCTATAGCACCAGCAATGCTTCAGTTCCACCTGCGTTATGGAGTAACATTCACACTAAAGCATACCTTGTAACTAGCTATCCTGTACCACATGTTGTTTAATCTTTTGGTTGCACCACAGGGACCTTTGATCATCCAAACAAGAGCTTAGCCTCCAGACTATACTGTTGTAGATTTGATGTTTTCAGTTCATCTGACCAAGCATTTCTAGCACTTTTACATAAACACACCTGTATGCGCCAATAAAGTGGGAGGACATATTTTTTTTAGGCCAGTGCAGAAGTTTGCAAAGCGCTGGTTCTCTCAGTTAAAGGCTTATGGGATTTTTCACTGTGTTTTTGGATCATTGCTGATAATACGGTCTGGAGCAAACAATAAATTATGAAATGTATACATCTTGCTCAATGTGATAACCTTGACAAACCAAACTAACTTTCATGATTTTTTAAAGCTTCAACGTAATCTGCCAGGCTCAGCTGCCACTTGAATCAACGTGGAAAACCATGACCTGGATGACTGAAGACCTGAAGACAGATAAAAAGCTATTATAAAGCTACTACGGAATTACAACACGGCATCTCAACTTAGATACAGTTACAATACTGTATTTCCAATATCACGTTGGAACCTCTTGTTTGAGAATTTCCTCTAAATCAAGTGACCAGATCAAGCTGGTTCTCGTGGTTTTGGTAATAAAGTATGAACTATTGATTACTAAATAAAATATTTATACGATTAGAAATACATGCATTAGGATCCCTTAATTTGAAGTCCAGGTTAGCAGTACATAAGCAACAGTCCTTTTAAACACACAACATTTTATTCAAATACTGAACAAAGCATTGTTGGCAGCTAGCTGGCCCCATGCTTAATTAACAGCCTCTGTGAAACAAGTATTGAAACTGTCAACAACAACATGAGATAATTTGACATCATTCAATCAGATAATTTCAATGGCCTAAGCCTGAGAAAAACAAAGTTTGAGTGCCATTATGTATGTTCAGAATATCACCAATCACAGTGAATGCACTGCCACAACAAAAGTTGCCAGCTCTTCTTATTCTCAGTTATCCCACCTTTCAAAGCCACTCATAATGACAACTATAGATGACTTTACACATACTAGGCAGTAGGTGTAAAAAATGGCTGGAGTTTTATCCTTCATTTAAATTAATTTGGTTGGTGGAATACTTAAATCGTTAGTTAACTCCATTTCAAGTTAGAACTTCTTTTCAAACTAGGTTATGTTTGAACTTCAGCAAAGCTGGTGATCTACAGGTGATCTTTATGGCCCAGGATATTTTTTTATTTGAACAAAACCTGAAGAAAATTTAAAAAACAGCTATGATGCCACAAAATCTTCAATAACTGTGTCATTCTTTCTCGGCCTTGCCATAAAAACAGAGAAATACAAACCAGACTTCCTGTTCAGCTCACCTGTAGGAGAACAGTATCCAGATGTTGTGGTCTTAGTCTTGGCCTCGTTCAGTTTGGACACACTGTTGGCCCTCATTCTTGGTGTCAGCCTGTTCTCTGTCGGGGTTGATGAGCGCAAACCAAGACGAAGAGCAGTCTCAGCTGACAGTCGGGGTGAGGAGGTGGAGCTTCGTGTCACAGTACACTCTGAGTCACTGCGGGCTGAGATGGAGCCCAGACGGTTCCTTCGTGGCTGAGCCAGCATGTCAAGCCTGGACAGACCCTTACGACCAGATGGTGGCTTAGAGGTGGAGCTGGTGGTGGACACCTCAGAGGCAACTGACACCCTGTCTGCATCTGCGAGATCTGTGTCGGATGTTTCTCCCAGTCTCGCTCTGCGAAGAAGGGAGGCTCTTGTGGGCCGTGGCTGAGGCAGTGAAGCCTGCTTGTTGAGCGAGGAGGTTGTGGCTGCCTGGAGGGTGCGGCTGGTTTTGGAGGTGCCACTGGTGGAGGTTTTAGCAGACCTGTTATCAAGTTTGGATTGCCCCAGAGGTCCAGAGTAGGTTTCCTGGTCTGAGGAGAAATTATCAGAAATAGGGAATGAGGAAGTCTGGTCATCGTCAGTAAGGTCAAGAGAAGGCTGGCGTGCTCTGGAGGAGGCAGCGGATGCCTGAACAGAGCGGCGTGTGTCAGTGCGACCTGTAGCTTCTGCAGTTCTTATTTTAGACTTCCTCTCCAGGCGTTCACGAGCACTTGCATTGGTAATGCTAGTCCTGGACGCTGTGCTCATGTTGCTCTTCTCCCGGTGCATGCTGCTGAGAGAACGTCGTTTCTCTGCGCTGGCTAATCCTTTCCTCTCTGCCTCCCCAGCAACATGACTGGCTGTGCTGTTTGTGTCCACATCTGACTCAGGAGAGATGGAGTCAGTCCGAGCAGGGTAGCCAGAGCCTGAGCTCTGAGCGGTGGTACCACTTTTACTGCTTTTCTGGTCGAGTTTGTTTTCATCTCTCAGCTTGGCCTCCAGGAATGCCATGACAGCTTCAGTGTCCTTAAGGAGTGTAGCAGTATCCATGCTGCCCACTGAATCGCTGCGTTCACGCCCATTGCTGCCTCTGTTGATTCGAGGGATGAGCTCAGAAGGGACGTTACCGCTGGGCTTCTCAATGGTGAAACTGCCCTGGCGCACAAGAGGCTTCCCTGACTTCTCTCCTGCTTCACCAGCTCCACTTCCTCCTCCTTTACGCTCCTCTGAGCGCTTCCTCCGCTCAGTGCTGCCGGTGGTCCGGGCAGGAGCTTTGGACGGAGAGGATGTGGAGCTTTGTTTCCGTTTACTGGTCATATCAATGTCCCCTATGGGAGTTGGGGACTCCCCGTCTCCCTTGTTCTCTTTTTCCTGGGGCTCAGTGTCCTGTTTCTCCCCGATCTCAGATCTAAGTCCTGCCGCTTTGGCGCTGGATTTACCCTTGGGGTCATCTACTGGTAGCTGGGGGAGGGTCCGGCGCTTACGGTCAGTCAGGCTGGAGGAGGATTCACCTCTGCTGAGGGATGCCCCAGACTCAAATGCATCAGCTTGAAGCAAAAAAAAATAAATAAAAAAAAAATAAAAAAGACAAATCACTTAGCAGAAAATTCATGACCTTTTACTTGCCTTAGAAGCCTATTCAAGAGAAGCTTTAGACTGTTCATGAGAATAAATTCAGATTTCAGTAACTCATACAACAAAATTAAAAACTAACTTTGTTCTCAGGACTCAAGCAACCATGTACCTCTCTCTTTGTGCAGGAAGGCAGCTGTTTCTGCTCCTGAGCCCTCTGGGTCCGTCCTGGTGTGATTGGCTGCTAGACTTGCCCACTCAGAGACCCAGCTAGTGTCACCAGGAAGAGCCTAAAGAGGGCACATGAGGAGGGTGGGGTGACAAGAGAGAAGGACAGAGGAGTGGTAATATCACTAAAAAAGACCAATTCAGTCATTATACGTAGGACAAAACATTTCATAAGATGCAAACACCTATAAAGTTAAACCTTCAACTTCCTTGAGTATTTGGAATGTAATACTTAATAATGGATCTTATAGATTGTTGAAGTGAGGGACAGCAGTTAATAGAGAAAAATCTATGTTGTATTCTTTTTTCCAGATATCAGTGCATATCATTTAATGCTGCTGTTAAAATAAATCAAGTAATCCTCGTGTCACAAGAAAAGGTTCATCATCACAGTCAACAAAAGGCACCAGCCAAAAATCCTCCAAGTTTTGATAAAAAGGCTATGAGTGCTAATATGCACTGTCTCCTCCCTTTTATGAAATTGCCTGGAGGGCAGAGCGCGTCTTTCTGCATCTTACTATGATCTAGGTCAGTCTCAGGAAGGACTGGCCCATAAGCAGGCCTGTGAAGTAGACTGGTTAAGTAGTGGGAGTGACTGACTCAAACTGAGAAATTCAGCCATGATATTAAGTTTACCACTTAACAGTACCACACTGGACTGGGACACATAATGAAACATTGACTGTAAGGGGTCATTTTGTAACAATGGAATTTATCCTAACCAAATAAATGAACCAGCAATAACTCACAGGGACAATAAGGGAGAACTAAATATAATTGACATAAATAGTTAGGAAACTAGAGCCAGAGATAATACAGAGAAACATAACGTTAGAGTATGATTTCCTACCTCTTTCCCTGTCTCTCCTGTTTCCTTTCCTTTTAATTCTCCTTTAAGATCTGACAAAATAGAGGAGTCCTGGTTCTGCTGCACACCAAACACCTACAACGAAAAAAGGAAAAATAGGAGGTGAGAAAAGCCTCCAAGCTGGACATGTTGCTCAAACATAAATCATGCAATCTCTTTTTACTTAACAGGTGTAGTGTGGTGAAACATTTATTCTGTATGCAGCTTTAAAACACAATTGAAAATCAATGAAAACTAAGAAGCCCTGTGATATATAAATACTATGGTAATATTTCTCTAAAGCTCAGATCAACATAAATGAACTTAACAGAAAGAATTGCAATCTGCACTTAATAATTAGTACCATGGCAACTAACAAGAATCACACAGACTCACTGACAAACAAACACCATTTACAAAAGAGAGAGGGAATGGAAGCGAACAGACTGTGATCAGTGTGCCAATTAAAGTGTCAGCTAATTACGGGCATTAGCACAGCACTCATAGATTTGAATGTAATGCACTCAGAATAAACCACACCAATTATATCACTGCTACTTCCAAGATAACATCTTCACATTACTTGAGGATATCTGGCTTTTTGGATTATTTAGTAAAATTTTAATCATGAAAGTATTGCCTGTAAAAGTTTCATCTGGCTGCAAATTCTTTGAAATAATGAAATATGCCCCCTCACCTTGTCAATTAATCTAGTAATTGGCATAACAAAAAACCTTGAGCCTTTGTGTAAAATAATTAAGCCAGTTTACTGCCTTTTTAGAAGGAAATAAATTGAAGTTCTTCTAATTTGTGATGAGAAG
Organism: Cetoscarus ocellatus; assembly: GCA_037902135.1. Taxonomy (NCBI): domain Eukaryota; kingdom Metazoa; phylum Chordata; class Actinopteri; order Labriformes; family Labridae; genus Cetoscarus; species Cetoscarus ocellatus. The sequence continues at coordinate 737,151 of JBAMNC010000033.1, read as the reverse complement.
ACACACAAGCTTTCTTTTTAAATAGCCAGTGTCCACAATTTCAACCTTAAATTATTTTCACACCTGCATTTTTATTACTACATTCATTTACAGTGACCATGAGTTGTCAATGTGCCACAGGACAGGACAAAAAAAGAAAGCGATGCTAGCTTTTCAGACTCCCTGACATGTTGTTTCAGATAACAGCAGCTCTTGATGGAGGAAGTCTCAGTGGACATTTACAGAAGCACTGGATTTTCCAGTGGGATAGAGAAGATGGTGGTCAGGCAGTGAGAGTTAGTGAGAGAATTCCCTGTTTTAGTGGTAATAAAAACATATCAGTCACAGAGGACCTGCCAACCCCTAAAGTGCAAACAAAGCATGTTATTAAGAGACATTTAACCTTGCTGTGGTCTGTTTGTGTGGGTCACATTCCTCTCTTTAGAGTTACTGCAGAGAAAGTTTAAGTGGTGCTTTGGTTAAGTATTTTACAAATTTTAATGTCAGACATCAGTAGACAATAATGAGAGAACTGCCTTTTTTTTTTTTAATAAATCCAATTTAAGGTGCATTTCCTCAAAAACAACAAAATGGAGTGCCAATTGCCTTGCAGTAATTCCCATGTGAAAATTTTTCATGTGCCATTCCCTACTAACCTTGCAGAGAAGATGGACCTGCCTGATTCATTGTATGAAATATTTCTGTGATGGATATATGGAACTGTCCGTCTGGCATGTCAGGTTACATTCCCTCATACTCTATCTCTATCTATTTCTGATACTGTTACACTGGCCTACCTTCAACTGAGGGCCCAATTCCCCCCCAACATACACGAATACACACACAAAAAGGGAAAAAAAAAAAAAACCATAATAAAACTCAGTTGTCATTATACCTCAAGGCTTTAATTTTGATTCCATGATGCTACATTTGTGCCAATTCACAGTGCAACTGGCTTTTGACGGTGCAGGGGCCCAAAGAATAGGTACATCATAGCTCTGTCACAGAAGTATAAACTCTAAACTCAGACATGCACACTCACACAACCCCGCTCTCCCCTGCTGGCTCTGTATCCCTCCTTATCACCTCTGTTTTGCCTCCATTACTACCTCCTGAGACAGAACAGAGAGGGGAGCAACTTCTCCCTCTATTGCACCTCTGTGAAATTAACGATGAAGAAGAACTGTCACAGACTAAATTTTACATCTTGATATGGCCCTATGGACAATACTTTATATTCTTGGATAATTTAAACATTTAAAGACTTAACACTTATAGACTTAAATGACTAAAAAATTACATTGCCAAATAACCTCCAGATGAACTTGTTAAATCATTTTAATACAAAGACAGCTCAATCTTCTCGCACCCTTATCTGAGTATTAGATTCAAAAGAAGATTAATCATACCTCAGGAGAAGATAAATGTAAAATGAAATCTCATTCCTGTTATGACAAACTAACTGCATTTAATGTTTTTTATATTAAACTATAAACAAAGGCTTTTATATTGGAAGCTGGAAAAAATGCCATGCACTTTGCAGTATCTTTAATAGAACTGGTTAATAGTCTAACTTGTGAGCTTTGATGTGCTCTTTCATAAAGTGGTCAATGCAAAGCATGTAAATCACTTTTTCACTGCAAAGTTTTGGATGTCATTATGAAGAAACAAAATCGTGCAGTTATCAAAAAGATATATCCCCATCTATCATAGGTTTGGGCTGTGGCAAGGACGACACAGCTGAGAAACTGTTGTGATGGTTGAGACAGAAAAAACATTTAAATCCTCAATGTTGAAGTAAGATGCAAAGATCGCTGACCTTGTCTATCATGCGCCTGGCCTCTTCTTCCTCCGGGTTACGGTTCTCCAGTTCGATGGTGTAAGTCCCCTTATCGCTGTGATCATCCTCTGCCTCTCCTCCAGCAGTTCCCCCTCCTTTCCCAACAACTGAAGCGTCCTCGCTGGGACTGGTGGGGCTGCCTGTTGCCAGGCCAGTGCTGGCTGAGCTGCGACCAATACTAGGATCCTCTGACCTCTGCTTAAGAAGAACTCGAGCAGCTGTGGGAGCACCTGCAGTCACTGTGGCTGGTATTGGAGCCTTGCCTGAAGGTAACAAAGCAAAGATAAACAATGCAGCAATAAGATTAATGTAGACACACAGAAACAGAAAACTACATTATATGTTACATGACTAAATGCACAAAACAGATTTTTAATCTATCTTTTCAAATCAAGTTTTACTTTTTGATTCTTCTCTTTTTTTAAAATTCACAGATTGGGGGGGGTATGCTTTCAATTTGTGGGGACACAATAGTAGATAGAGTCAAAATTTGGAGTAAAAAAATGGGGGGAAAGGGCATGTGGAAAGGAAGCTACAGGCCAGATTTGAACCTGGCCTGCTTCAAAAAAAAAAACATCACCTATATTTAGGTCATCTGGATATTACCACTAGTCTACTTCCATCCCTGATTTCAACTTTAACAAATTATTTAAATAAAAATACAAATAAATGGGGGTGCAGAGAATGATTTAAAAAAGGTTTCATTACCGGCATCTGAGGCTGAAGCTGCAGAGGTGGAAATGCTGAACACTTTGGGATGAGAAGGGGGCTGAGGACAAAATCCCTCCCCACCTGCTCCTCCCACAGTTAGGGGTGCTGTCTGGGAAAATGAATAGGACCTTCGCTTGCGAGGGTTTTCCTCGTCGTAGAACTCAATCATAAAGGCTGTGCGGGAACCTGTACCTCTGGTCCCACTCACTGTAATATTTCCTCCTCCAGTTCCACCCGCTCCACCTCCCACACCACCGTGTGCTGCTTTTAGACGTTCCTCTAGAGCATGGCGACGGTTGGCAAAGCGCAGGCCAAGCCCATTTTCAGAGTCACTCTGGGTGCCATCCTCATGCTTGCTGCCTAATGGGACAGAAAGAAGGAAATATGGAGTGTGTTACCAGAACTAGCTTATTAAAATCAATATCAAAACATGTACACAGGAAAAACAAGGTAACTGCTGTTTACATTTCCATAGAGATTGCAGGTTCAACACAAAAGTATTACAAATAAAAACCATGAATGTAGTCAAACAAGAAAAGAAGGAGAAATTAATTCCAATATAGAGTATAGAAAACACCACTCAACAAATTCTTCATAAATAAATGAAAAAGTTTGCTCACCTTTGGACAATAAATTATCTATGATCTTTAATCTGTCACCTGATTCTCATTTAACTGAACAGCGGACCCTTTACAGTTCCAGGTTCACGTACCATGCCACTGCTGTTTCTACATTCTGATCTGTCTGCGTTGAATCAGCATGTCCCCTCGGTGTAGTATGATTGCAGACAGTGTGCCACGCTAATCCAGACATGCCACACGCATGCTTGCTAACTCTGCCTACTGGCAAAGAGAGTGAGAAACGCCAATGAGGGGGAGGGTAGCAGTAAAGCATCCAAGGGGAAGTGTAGTAGGAAGAGGGTGTGTGAGGGGGACAGAAAGGGTTTCAGGGATGGAGAAGGAGGGTGTGTGAAAGGAGGCTGGGAAAAAAAGGGGTGGAGAATTGGGGGCAGGGAAAAGAAAGCCTGAAGAGAAAAAGGCAAACACAGAGACAGCAAGACACAGAGAAAGAGTGGGAACCCCATACTGAGGGAGGCTCAGGATAAAGTATATTGCCACTCGTCATGAGTGACAGCCACTCACACAATCAACTATTCTGTGAAGCTAGCCAGCAGTCAGACGGTCGGGGAGAAAAGCACCACAGGACAGTAGAACAGAGGATCATATATACACTTCCACCTTTTATATGAGTTTCACTTTTCATTGCACAGCTTTGGTCACATTTTGCTTAGGACAAGGTTCCTCTCTTAAAAATCAAACTTAAGAACATTTGAAAAAAGACAATATTTGTACAGTAGAAAAAAACAAAAATCAACATAGGAAAGTTACATATTTTTTATTCCATTATATACTTAAATGCTGCTGATTTGTAAAAGCAAGCTTGTTATTTTGCTGAACTCTTACAAGCAGGGGGGCAGAATGTTAATTTCCTCCACCAAGAAGGTTATGGTTGTGCCAGTGTTTATCAGATGGTTCGCAGGATAATTCAAAAAGTTGTGAACAGAATTTAAAGAATTTGATGAAACTTGTTGACATTGCGAGATAGGGCAAAAAAAAAAAAAAACAGGGAATGTTGGTCATAGCACAAGAGAGAAGTGAATAGATTTTGGTGGTGATCTGAATTCAGATGTGGATAAAGGAATTTCTTATAGGATTTGTTAACAGTGCGAGATAGGGCAGTTTACCACTTTTTTCACAATATCTCCCTCTGTTGAAAATGCCTTGGTGGGGGTTTGTGCTCTTGGAGCACTAATTAAATAATAAAATACCAAAGCAAAATGCTCCCCCATGCAAAAATAGAGAGTGTGTGTATGGATACAGACAGAAACAATCTTTTCAAGTCTTACTCAACAAGTTTCACATTGCTGCAACACTTCTTCAGTGTTTTCTAAAGCAGCCAAAAAACAGATTTGTAAAGACAGTTTCAGCTAATGTGCCATTTAAAATTTACGACCTCTAATAAGTAAAATGAAGACTTCACTTTTTATGGCTGTAAATTAAAAAAATCAAATTAAAACCTTCAAAGATCTGTAGAGATCCCGTTAGTATTCTTTATGGTTTGATCAAGACTTGATTCCAGTATCATTTTGTAGTGATGCACCACCCTATTGGCACAGTGTTGGTATCTATTACTGTTGTTGGCATTCAGCCATACACATCAGGTACAAGTACATAGCATCCATCAGAAGTAATATCACTGGAGTGTATGAATCTACAACAATACTATAATAATTTAATATAAGAATTTTAACATTAAAAAACTGTCATATTTCGAATTAAATGTTTTTCTTGTTTCACATCTGTGAAAAAAGGGTATCACATAGAGAAGAACAGCTTAACTGAAGTAGAGTCTTGATGCTCTTTAAAGACAATATGGTATGAATTAACTGGTTATGGTATCAGCTAAAATTAGTTAGGATATATCAGCACACTATATAAAAGCAAAATCAAGCATAGTGCATCCCTATCATTCTGTGTTTATAATTCCATTTTGTACCTCTTCAGCAACAAAGCAAACAACCTTGTTACATCATAAAAATGACATTTAATGAATAAAGGTACTGTTTTTACACTTTGCAGTCATTTTGAGCAGGTCGGTCTCCTGTTTTTACTATAACTACAGTGTACAGGGGATAAATACAATTTGGTGGGCTGTTCTATGTGACAAAAATCTGATATTGAGGGAACATTATGGTAAGTATGACAAAAAGATACTGATACATACATTACAAGTACACTGAACGCAAGAGAAAACGAACAGCTGGCAAGGTACAATACTGTTTCAAGTAAAAATAATTTTAATGCACTGGCAAACATCACAATAAATAATCGATCTGGATACAATCAGAGCACTTTACAACATATTTACATTATCTGTCATGAAAAGTGTAAAAGCCTATTTCAGGGGTACTATAATGTATTTTTTCCTTTGAAATACTTTTGTAAAGTCTATAAAGGAATAAATAACTTTAAAAGACAAGAAGTCTAATGAATTAATAAAGTTACATTATAGAATCTGTTGGATACATCTTTTTTTGGCTCCACACTGATCAAGGTCTAAATATCAATAAAATATACTGTTTTTCTGCTTTCTATTTATCAAATCAGTCTGTCTCTCGTATTTTCCATGTCTGGAATGAATTGATTGTGCCCTACTGTTTCTCCACTGTGCTATCACAATTGCTCTATGGCCTGGAACATTACAGTGAGTCTGCAGCTCATTTGTCACATTACACAATCAACTCTTCACTCTTTCCTGTTTCATATCAAAGTTTAAAATCCAATAAAGCATACATTTTAATAAGAAAAAATAAATGTAAAGATACAGGAGAGCAGCAGTGCCTAAGGGCTGATCAGCAGATAAGCTGTAAGAGACAGAGACGGGACATTCATGTTGTGCGCCCAAACAAAGAAGCTGTTGGTAAGGCCAGAGAACAGAGGTATCTGTGAGAGTCCAGCGCTCTTCCCAGCTCACCCCGCCATGAGTCACAGTGGTACTGGCTTCTGCCTCCACACACATACACACCCACACATAAGTACATACACACACATACTTAGCATGCATACACAGCTGCAAAAACAACAAAGCAAACACGCAACCACAAACATACAGCAAACTGTTACACCTCAGTAGAAAACATGATAAACTGTCATTGCTGTATTTGAATTGTAAATGGTCATAAAGATTGAAACACACTAAATAATCTTTATCCTCAATACCATCTAAAATTACATATAGCCTCAGGCTGATCATAATCACATTCCCATAAGAGAGAAAAATGCACATATTTTCTCAAGTTTGTACCATAAACAGCAGACCACAAAAGGAAATTTTTTCAGACGTTGCCCCATTCAGGTAGAAGATAAAGACTCACCTTGACATCACAAATCAAATGATTTGTTTTAGCTGCCTCCTCTGAATATCCTCTGCTTCTGTCTCTGTCTAGTACCTCTGACACACCCTATGCATCCAACACGCCTCCACTCGCACATGCTGCACTGCTTGTCTTCAGATCTGCACTGAGCATGTCTAAAATACATGCGCACGTCAAACACGGGCACAACAGCTTCACAGACCCTTGTGTGAGCAGCATATGCTATTGCATACGCACTACATCAGCAGTGTCACACATCTCTTAAGCAGCTCTCTCACACACAAAGAGAGGATCAATGCCAGTTTGTAAATCTGTGTCCATAGTCTCTCTTTCCCTGGCATCATGAGCATTGTTGTTACCATAACAACTATCTGCCAAATAATATTCCCATCCCCTGCTCACACTGCAGTCCAATCCACACTGCCTCTCTCCCTTTCTCTCTCTCATTTTTGCTTCGCTCTGTCCACCTCTGCTGTTATTGCTGAAACTGCTGTTCTCTGTGAGGTTCCCCACCTTTCTCACATTCACACCAACCTCTCTGCTGTACCAATTTTCACTCCAGTTTGAAATCCAGCTGTCCACCTGCCCTTCTACCTTCCCTCTTGGTCCTGTCCTCTTCACTACTCTCAAGTTTTTGCCCATTTTAATCTATATTTTACAGCAACACAAGAGTTTTTACTTAGTTCACTAATGTTACAGCTACATCATATCCCTTGCTCATATCTACCTTTCCTCTCTTCTTTTAGGTGCAAAACGACCAAGTTCATCAAGAATCAATCAACAGTCGCTTCATATGGAAAAACTGCAGTGTCTTGCTCTCCTCAAGTCACTCAGTTGGCAACATAATCATCCATCAGGTTAGCCACTCTGTTAACCAGTGACATGTATGTAGCACTGTCTGCATCTAATAAATCAGCCTTCCTGCTTTTATAAGATTTCCATTTTCATCAGCTCCAGTGTGTTGGTCCCTCCCCCACATGTCAGCAACATCATAAATTGGCCTCCATTTAATTAACTCCTGCACAGCATGTAGTTTACAGCAGGCTAGCTTGACATCACATTCATGTCTCTGTACAGACAGCATGAGAGCAAACACAGCCATGCCTGGTCAGGTCCATTTTTACGAACTCCACCTGGCAGCCGAAGCCTACAGAGTAGTTGGCTGCTTTCAGGTTGGGGGAACAAGAGACACAGATTGGCATTCAATTTGCATAGCAACCTCAAAATCTTAAACCAAAGATGCATGGCAACAAATCACTGAGGTAAACAAAAAGGTCAGGTAATACAGGGTAAATTACAATACTGTAATGTAGTATTTTTTTTAACCTTTGCAACTGCAAGGATTTTTTGTCCACCTGTATTTTTTTAGTAATAATACACAAAGAACCTCAACCTTATAAGCACAAATAAGTTAAAAACACATGTTTAACCTAGAACAACCTGGGAATCAGAATATTACAGTGATGCTGTAAGACTGATGTATTCTGGATTGAAAGTTGCACGACTCTTGAGATAGAATAAAATCAGAATTTTAATCTCACAGAATTTGTTTCTTTTCAGCCTTGGCTTTTTGGAGATAAAATAACAAAAATCAAAAAAATCAAAACAAAACCTTCTCATACGTCTACACTTACTACAGATGTTTTTGAGCTATAGTTATTTGAGCCACTGTTTGGAGTAGCTTCTGTCTTAAAAGAGACAAAGGACCACAGCTCACAATAACAACAATTATTGTAATTGTTGTTATTATTACTTTTATTGTAATTACTATTGTTAATTTTATCATTGTTATTAGAAATACTTTTAATTTTGTATCACTATCATTATGTATGTATGTATGCACTTAATAAAGAAAATAGCTTAAATGTATGTTTGTGTCGTGTTGCTGTAACTTAGCTTGCTACATTTATCCATGGTTGATTTTCAGCGTAGATATTTTTCATTAGTAACTGGTGTCTTAGGTTACTACATTTCACTCATAGCTTGCCCATAACTGGATCAAGGCTGCTGTAAATGGTAGAAAAAAATAAAATGGACTGTGGGGTTCAGTAAATGCTACACTTGCTGAGCCTTAATTTTCAGAGTAGAGACCAGTAGAGTGGTCAACAGAGTTTTAAATGTTTCTGTCTGCTGGCCTCTGATCCATTTGTTTGGTTGTCACTGCCAACAGATCCTTCTAACAAACGCTTAACTCAGACACATGCTACATAACAATACAGATCAAAGTGTATTAGTTTTATTACGGTGATTTTTATTAAATAACTGTGCACTTGATAAGAAATATTGGGAATGAGAATTAATGACAATCTTGTGGGAAACCAAAAAGACACAATGAAGAAAGAAGCTGAAAAGTAGAGTTTGAGAAAACACCACTGAAACCACGTTATGATACAAACAGAAAACAATCTCTACCTTTTAGCCTCTTGAGATGGACTGGCACGTCGCTCTTTATGCTCTTGCTGTCTTCCTCAGTAGACTCGCTGCGCACCAGAGTAGGGTCATTCTGTGCCAGCCAATCTGCCACTTTGCTCTCTGATGCCATCATAGCAGCTTGCAGTGTGCTCAAGTCTCTGCCTCCTGCTCCTCCACTTCCTGCTCCACTCTTCTTGGAGCGAGATCTGTGATGGTCTGGTGTGAACTTCGACACATGGTCTTTAATGGTGACCTTCCCAGGAGAAGTGTTGTCAAACTCTATGGTGAAGGAGGCATGACCCTGAGCTGTGAAGCAGGACAATTGCAGTGTTTTTAAGTGGGATAGTCACTGCCAGTCAGCAAGAAAAGAACTTAAAAAAAAACTCACTTTTTAACATTAACAGGGTTCCCACTCACAATCATGAAATATATGCCAAGTAAATAATTGTGATTATAGTTTTTCCATAATGGAGCAGCCTTAACGCAGACATTACAGAGCATAGATGGAAACAAATGATTTATCTGTTTGGATTTAAAGATCTGCAGGAACCGAAATCTAGTGATTATATTCAAACACATCAATGGATATTCATTTACATGTGCTCAAATCAGCTTATTGCTTTTGCTTCAAAATTATTTTATTTAATTATTTTTTATTTTGGTTGTGATGCTACTTCCTTTCTATTCTAGTGTCAGACTTTTTTCGGGACCTTTTGTTTATATTATTAGTATACAAGTATAAAAATTATACTTGTATACTAATAACAGTATTGTACAGTATTGTAGTTAGTTAACTAGTTTATTTATATGTCCCCGTAGGCTTATAAGCCTACGGGGACATATAAATAAACTAGTTAACTAACTAAAAATGAACATAAAATTTACCATCTCTGCTTCTATTGTGAACTACAAAGGTCTTACCAGACATCACAGTTTTACAGAAACTTCAGGGTAAAAGAAAGAAACTGCAAAAAGAAGCAGTTTTATTTCCAACAAATCAGACTAATAAATACTAACAGGTTGTGGAGTGAGCAGTGGCGCCCTCTGTGTCCTTAGTGGGAATCTCATGGATGCCATTGTTGGCTATGTGACCCTCCTTGGTGGGGATCTCAAAGTAACTGGAATCAAGGGTGGTTGCATGAAGGCTGTCCTCTTTAGCTTTCTCTCCTCGACGTGCCTCTCTGCTGTCTGAAATTTAAAATACATCAGAGTCAGAATCAGAATTCAGTTGCATTGCCGTATACATTTACACATACAGAGAATCTGACATGGTGTTTTGGAGCAAAACACTACAGTTAACACAGAAGAAGAGTTAAAATAGAAAAAACAGAAGTAATTTCAAGTACTCCTGAGGCTACTGCTCAGAAGTACTTTAGCTATGAAGTAGCTGACTTGGTATGGATATTGCCAAATACAGTTAAAAGAATAATGGTCAAAGTAGTAGCAGTTACTGAATAGCAGCACTTAAAGCAACACGTAAGAAAAAAATTATATATTGTAAGGTTTATAGATGTATAAAGGTGTATTGTAAGAGTTGTGAAGATGCCAATTTATGTTGATGAATCTTCCATAGAAATGTTACACATGTTGGTAATTTCCTTTGTGTTATGTTCTAAACACTACCTTAATATTTATATTTATTCATCTCGTGCAATACAATCATATGTGACATACAATCATCTGTAAATACTAACCACCATTTGCACTACAAGTATTCAGTATATACTCGCTGTCCTGTGCAATACATTTCTATATCCTGTGCAACACATTTCCATATACAATAGAAACATTGAGAACTATAAATAGGACTATTTTCATTCTTATTATTTATCCTCTACCTCATATTTTACATAGGGCTCCAATTGCGTTGTCCGGTAGGATTTTTATTTCATCTTGTATATATCTTGCACATTTAAAGTCTTCTTACAACCTTTTTTTACTTATACTTTTTTTACACCATTTTTGTATTACCTTTCTTCTTAACTTAACTATCTATCTATTGCACTGAAAAGGAGGAGCTCCCCAATCTCGTTGTACATTCTGTATTATGACAATAAAGGCCATTCTGATTCTTTTCGTTTTGATAATTGATGTGGTCTATTCTTAAGCACTGGAACCTGATTCAAGCCTTCTGAGTTAGAAAATAAAAACTGCACAACTACATAAAGAAAAGCACTGTACTGTGATTTCTCCAGATCTGAGCTGAGTTTTTTTTTTCATAGAGGTACCTACTTATTTACAGCTGACCTAGTAGTGCTGTCAATCAGCTGCACTTTCTATCAAACTACTGAACAATTATTCATTTAATACAAAAATACCAGACTGTTAAAATGTCAAAGTGTTAGATAAATCCAAGGTGCCATTATCAAAGGTCAGGCTAAAAGGTCAAAGAAGGTGCAAGTCCACAACTTTAATCACCATCCTTTCTTCAGTATGTGACAGCCATTTATCAAAATTGACATTATCGAGGGAAGGGTGCAGCCATTCATGTGTCATCCTGTCTCCTTTCTACATTACACACTTTTCTCTTTAAACATACAAGAGTTGTTTAAGTGGTTTAAGTGCTCGTAGAGCTCTTTAACAACTGCAGTGGCAGATTCACAGTATGGAGCATTTATTTTCTCATCAGTCCATGTTGACAAACTGATCCTCTGAGGGATCTGAGTATGATAAATGATACTTTCAGAAATTAGAGTGACCATCTGCTCCATGTTATCAAATATGCTAGCTGCTCATAATCCATCCATCCATTATCTATACCACTTATCCCTTCTGGGGTCGCAGGGGGCTGTGGCCTATCCCAGCTGACACTGGGCGAGAGGTGGGGTAAAACCTGAACTTGTCACCAGCCGATTGCAGGGCCACATAGAGAGACAAACAACCATCTACCTCCAGACTTATACCGAAGGGCAATTTATAGTTAGCAATTGACCCAATGAATATGTTTTTGGTCTGTGGGAGGAAGCCGGAGTGCCCAGAGAGAACCCACGTATGCACAAGGAGAACATGCAAACTCCACACAGAAAGGCCCTGACCAACACAGGGATCAAACCAGCAACCATCTTGCTATGATGCATATGTACTACCTGCTGCGCCACCGTGCCGCCCTCTGCTCACAATATCAAAATAAAATTGTTAAACACTAGAATTACAATGCCTCTACTGTTCACCTAAAAAACTATATTTAATGGAAACTTGAAAACTCTTACAAATGCATCTTCTTCACGATAAGTCTTGCTTAAAAGGGGTCTTATTTAGCCTTAAATCAGGTTCACATATCCATTTTTTATGACTGCTGGGGTATGTTCACAATCCCTTATGTTCAACAAAGTTGGGGTCAACTATGTGATAACTGGTCTGGTCAGCACCGCTCATTGCCATGTTAACGACTCAGCAATCATTCATCTTCACTCTGCAATAGGCCTATCGACTGCAAGCCTTTGGGCTTGAATTGACGACAAAACAGACACCATAGTGGTAGGACCATTTTGGGGGGGGGGGGGTAGTTTTAGGCAGCTGCTGGTGCTGCAAGGAAGGGTAAAGGGAGAAGGTGCTGACTTTTGTGTTGTTTACAGAGGTACTCTATCACACAGAAGAGAAGTGTAGAACACACTAAGTGCCAAAACTAGAATCAACAATCCCTTTCTAACCTTCTATACTTTCTCTTCCCATAAATAAGTGGTATTTAGTAATACTTAAGTACTCAAGAACTTAAGATAGCAACATCTTCATACTTCATTGAGAAGGATGAGTTATACAACAAGTGTCAGTAATAAGATGTTGGACTTGTGCAAAGTTGAAGATGATTAAAAAGCCTTTAGTTACTCCAATGGCCAAATTATGTGAAACTGAGAGTAATACTTAGCAGATATTAGAGAGGTTGTTAGCTAATGATTGCTGCAGTACTGAGTGAGACAGCGGTCTGTTTGAACATTGTGTGTCTGTGTGTGAGTAATGGGAGGAATGGGGGAGCTGCTGCAATGGCGTAACCCAATCACAGTGACAATGCACATGGACAGGGGTGGGGGGCTCTGAAAACACAGGCTATTCACCAGTACAGAAAAAAGGACAAACACTAAAACTAACCAACAGCAAACAAAATAAAACTCTGAAACATAATTACTTCCCCTTTATGCACTCTTTTGCTTCTCTTTTACGGCTGTATGTGACTTTAACAGTGGGTAACAGCAAACATGGAGTGCAAGCTCATACTATTAAGAAAGCAACCCCTGGAACATGCTATGCCACAAACAAATCCTACATCACAGTATCTATCTACGATGTAGCACTTGGCCAAACAGTCATTGCTACAGCAGTATAAAATGTCCTCTACTCACCCACTTCCATGACTGAAGTAGCCAATCCCATCAGCTTGTTTTTTTAAAAAGCCTTTGTGGTTTAGGTCAACACGTCAGGTTTGACAGATTAACTCAAGAATTCAAGTCTGATTTAAATTCACTCTAATGAAGATATGTTATCTATAATCCACAGAAAGCTCTACATGGTAAAAAGGTGGTGACTGTTCTTCATGGCGACTGATGAACAAAGTATTCCTTTGTAAAGCTGGTGAAGATGCTGCCAGACAATACACCCAGATGTGGTGAAAGATTTAAGGACTCCTCAGTCTGCTGCAATGTTTGAGATTAACCTCCCTCCCACTCCTTCTGAGCCCACTTGTCCACTCTAGACCAGGCTGGCACAGACTGATTTCACACTGCCGAGCTGCTTCACCATTGGCGTATCCTCTAATCCTGTTACTCTGACCATCCACCACCAGTTAACGGGATCCCCCCAGTCCAATAGTCCAACAGTCACAGTGTCCTCACACAAACACACATTTGTAGACTGACTGACATACATACAGGCTCTAAAAAAGCCTCTGTCTGTACTATGCAGTGTTACACATTCAAACACACACTGGCTGATCATTAGCCCCTTCATTGCTCAATACAAAAAAAATTAACTAAGCTAGAGGGAACTAATATTGAGCTACTCTTTTACAAATGAGTTGGAAAAAAATGATTCACTGCAATCCAATTTACTATTTCAGTTTATCTGTAAGCTTTTAAATAAATAACTTGTTTTTGCTACAAAAAACCAGAAAAATATACACCAACCAAATTTATGATACTACTTATACTATTCAGTTTTGCTAAAAATTTATCTACAAAGAAGACAGTATTTGTATCAGAGGTGTTTCTTTTCTGATTCAACAAATCATGTGTGGTCAGAATGACACTACAAGTTCTAACTGAAACATTTGGGTTTGGCTGTATTCATGTTGTGCAAATCTACAAAATCAGTGGTGTGCATTCTTCTGTAAATAGTTGTTGGTTTCCTTTTAACAAAAAAATAACTACAATACTCTTTAGATTCAGAGCAAAATTTTGAAACCCTAATTTCAAGACAAAGACTGTCAACACATCCTATTTTTATTAAGACTAGGTCAAACAAAGATATATATAAAGACCATAAACTTCTCCACAGAATAATCTGTCAATCCCCCCCACAGCCACAAAAGGGATAAATGGTATAGAAAAAACAATTGCAGCTTATTTTGAAAAATAATTTGCCCCTGTAATTTATTTTAAGTAAAATTAAAAGCTCAAAACACATAATAGGACTGAGGGTCCTATTATGACAGCTTAAATTATGTTGTCTAAAGTGCATGGCGCAATGCGGTTTGGGGAACGTTGGTCTATATATTGCTATTTTAGGGATGACACATGTTCTCTGTGCAAAGCCAGGTGCAGGATGCAAAGAGGATGGATTATGTGCCTTAATTATACATGGGTGAGTTAAAGGTGTAAAATAGATCAAACCAATCAGAGTGTCTGCTTTCATTCCCTTTAAGTCAGTGCATGCTGGGCAGCTGATGTTTTGTTACCTACACAGCGGGTTTAGTTGTTTGGTCTTAATTTCAAATTGATTATTTCATTCCATTCTCTTTATTGTGCCTAAACTCAAAGCTGTATGATACATGTTAATGCTCAGATTCAAGTGCTTTTCAATGAAGTATCCTGAGCATAAGATACAAACCAAAAGACAACAATGACACTTCCACATAAACGTTAAAGCAAAACCTCATTAATTATTTAAATTTCCATTTAAGATCAGCAGGATCAGGCAGTTTTTTGTTTGTGATGGACCTGTTTACTCTACATTAAAAAACTGTTTACTTTAAGAAAATTATTCTCTAATTTTCCTGCAGGAATTCTTAAAAAAGGGACTTAAAAAGACAGCATGTGTATCTATATGTGGACATGCCATGCGATGTTCATGTGAAGATGAAAATCAAAATGCATCCTACCTGATATGGAGCTGTCGTGTTTTTTGCTGGATGGCTTTGTTTCTTGTTTGAAGGAATTCTCATCATCTGCATCCCCATCCCCCCACCAAGACGGCTGACCATATAGGGGGGTCCCACGAGGCAGAGCTGTTACATCCCCTGCTATAAACACAAAATACGTATGAATCAAGGCAGAGTATGGCTTAATATGGTTTTGACAGTGGCCTCTTTAGAATTTTTATAATATACTGTGCAAATTCTGGCATTGCCAACATAAACTTCATTGCATCATGGACACAAATTGAGCCCAGCTGCTCTCTCTGTTTGTGAACTAATTCCCCTCCGGTGGGGGCTTGCACCAGTGACCTATTTTCCAAACTTTAGGCACAGAATGGACACATGTGCATGCTCTCTTTCTCTCTTTATGTCTGTCTGTCTGTCAGACACACATTTTCAGTGAAAGGAGGGACTTTCCACTCTCCTCACTGTCCCCATTTTAATAAAAGCAGACACGGGATGAGCTTCCTGTGGTAACTTTTTCTGAGATTGGACAGTACGGTAGAAAAGTGACAGGAACCTCATCTTAAAGAACAAGAGGACTTGAAAAAGGTCCCCAGCTGAAATGTTTTCCTCTTTAACTTGTGCCTGCTTCTTTTCAAGTACCCTTTAACCCGAATTTATCACCTTATATCCACATAATTCTATGCAATCTATCCCAAATCGTACACAGCAGGAAAGAAGCTTCTATATCAAAGCTACGGAATGTATACTCACTACAAAGTGTAATATGTGGGTGAGACCTGGTGTAACACTCGTAAACCGGCAGGACTACTTCCATGGAGCCACAAGGTGTGTCATTAAAAACATCAGTGGCAGATGGGGAGACGTTCTATATTGTGCGTATGTGTGTGTGTTTGCTTGTTTGTGGTTCCAGTGTGCAAACGTGATGAATGTTCATGCCTGTAAATCTTACTGTATTTTAAGAAAAGTAGTATAGGCAGATGGGCCGGCATTATGCAGGCACTCTGACCTTGTTACTCCCTAATCTGTCCAATAATTCTGGCCTTGTGTCAGCATCTGGAGCTTAACCAGGACCCCTGCTAGCACCCCAGCCTGGTCAGGGATGTCAGATTTAATACAGGCACCCTTAAACCTGAACCTCCATTGTGATTATGGACACAGCGTGACTGCATGTTGGTGCGGTAGTTAAAGCCCTTTCCCGACTGGCTATGTCCCCCCCTACTGGCTTAAGAAAAAAACTACCTCACCACAGTTCATTTCACTACAATGTATGGAACAAACTAAAGGGGGGGAAAGTTCTTAAAAAAGTAACAGACTTAAAACTTTTCTACCTTTATTGTTTTTGGGTTTTTTTTAAAGACATGGAACTTGATTAGGGCAGAACAGGGCAGATTAGGGCAGAGGTGTTATCGCACCTCCAACAACAGCTTCTAAATTCCTATAATCTCATTTTTTTCTGTAATTTGCATCTCACCTCCCGATCTCTCCTCTGCTTTGTGAGAGTCCACAGATTTAGCTGGTAGATCTTTGGATGAGGTGACCCCGTCTGTTGCTCTACTATCTCCAGGTCTTTGACTGCTGCCACTTGGAGACTTGAGTGTCTTTGTGGGGGTTTTAGTTGGAGATTTGCTAGTGGCTGCGGTGGTAGTGGTTTCCCCGTTAGATGGCTTCTTGCTGAGCTGGAGACCGCTGGTGAATTTTTCATGCTAAGACAAAAAAAAAAAAAAAAAAAAAAAGAGAAGCAGTTATGACAGTGGATTATGATAAACATGAATATCTACAAGTGTTGTAATTTGCGTGTGTGTTTTACCCTCAGGGCTTCCTCAGGTACTGTAAGCTCTCCTCGAACCACCGTGAACAGGTTGGTATGTGAGACAAAGAGGTTAAGGAAAAACAGGCAACACAATTATGAAGCATGCAAAATGCAAAAACTTATACTTATCACACACATATAATAAATAAGTGATTTATATATGCCTATGTTATCTTTATTTATAATGCTAAATATTTTAAAATGGGTTAAAATAATATCTGGGCTTAAAGTGGCTGTTACTATTCAACTTCAAAGCCATATTGAAAGGATATCATAACCAAACCTAAGCTTGTCCTCCAGCTTCAGAGTGATGTACATCTGCTCCTGAATACGTACATCATTGACAAAAGTCTGCAAAGGGAAAGACGACAAGACAAAACCAGTATGATGACTCTAAGTCTCTTGAATTAACATTTCAAAACACATTTTAGATTGGAAAAGTTAACATTTCCAACCATTTAGGCTTCCTGCAAAATGAATTTTGAAGGAAAGAGGAGGATAATGAAAGTAAATGAATTTCTATTACAAAGAGATACACCTCAAGAAACTTCAGTTGAATTTAATAGCATCTGATTATTTTGTTGCACAAAATAATATCATTTTTAATTAGGTCTGAAAACTTTGGAAAATACTGAATTGTGATTATTTTGACCTATATTTTGGTTTGGATATGATTTGAACAAACAAAGGGAAAGACAACTATTAGGTCACTACTCCATTTTTTATCAAAAATATTTATAGAAAAAGCATAAAAACATTATTATAAGATTGATGAGTATTTTGTGCCGTGATTAAACCTAAATATATTTTGCACCTCCAACCATTTTTAAAATTGCAATGAATCATATAACAATTTTACTGCAATTCAATTTATTGCTTAGCCTTTATTTCAATATATAAGTTTCAATTGTCAATTCAGCTATCCAGAGTTCAACTGTTTCAGCTTAGTGCACTGTTGCTGGCAATAGAAGAAGATTTTTGTCCTTGTTTTAATTTTTGTGGAAACTTTTGCTGCCAGTCAATGATGTTAAACCTGCATGAGGTCAGAGAGGACCTGATTTGAAAAAGCCACAGTAACCATCCAAATCAGCTGGTTACTATGTGTCCATTAAGAATTCAGTCTGCATTGCCAGACTGAGCATGACAACGCACGTCTTAACCTCTATCTGCTCCCCTTCCCCCCTCTCTCTCTTCCTTCTACCATGCTGCTTGGGGAGATCAGTTTCACTAAACTGCAAATTAAACTACCATGCTCGTAATAAAACATTCCTGCCTCCCTTCATGTGAGATGAATTCCAGACTGCCTAACAAAACAGCTATGACACTCCCAGAATAGGAGAGCAGAGTAGGAAAAAATATAACACAGCCCAAATGACTTTTTTTTTTTTTTAACCAGAACAGTAACGAGTCTCCATTTATCTACTGACTCAGCAGGAGAAAACTTCCTCTAAATCCTGCCAAAGAAGCTGGATGGTGAATGACACAGCAGGAAGTGGCTGTGACTCTGTCTTCCTGAGAGGATGTGAGGGTTGTTCTGCATGCGTGTCCAATCTGGTGTGCTGTGACTGAATACTAATCACAACACATGACTAACAGCGTATGGCCGGGTTTTACTAAGCTATGATGTCAAAGTGGTGAAGAAGTGGCGTATCTAAACTGGGAGAAACACATTAGCCATTCATGTTTTTCACAGGAAATGGAGCATGGTGCTGTTATAGTTCTGGTATATCTTTTTGAGCATTTTACTTTGCTTTTTCCTTAATTAGTAACACCCCACAACACATATACACGCACACAGGCACGCACGTGCACACACACACACAAAAACTTTTAACAGCCAACCAAGACCACAAACCAGACCAGCACTGCGTCATCAAGTTACATTCGGCAAAGCCAGGCTGGAGGCTGCAAGGGTGTGGGACAGAATCACATTCGGGAGAAACATGTCACAGACAAATGCTAAAGAGCTGCTGTGAAGCAGGTTGTACAAGAACTGATAATGCACACAAAACCTTAGGGACAGAACCAAATACACATTGATGAGAAGATGGCTATTGAGCCACCAAATAGCAGGAGCATTACTTTCATTCAATAACCCATAATTATTGAAAATGTAGCAAATTAAGAGTGAATAAAATCACGTTCTATGCTTTGAACCTTAGAATTGACTACCACGCCGTCATGATAGCATATAAATAAAGACAGTGAATTTCCATCTGTTTGGGTCAAAAGTGTCAAATTAAAACTGTCAGTGTTTGTTGGATGTCAAAGTGAAAGGGATTTCTAATCATAAAGATCTGACATAAAATATTTTACACATACTTCACAACAAACAAAATGCAATCAGTGTAACACATCCGATTTTGTTAAAAACGTGTTTTGACTTATTTGTCTTATTTGAGCTTTAGTGGCTCATATTCTAATATTAGAGTAATCCTTTGCACTTTGAAAATGCAGCCCATATAGTTAGGTTTTCTTTCTACATGTGTTCAAAAATAATGCAAACAGAGGAAGAGTTAGATTAAACAAAGACAAACGCCTGAGGATTCTTTTGTATTTTGTTTAGTTAATCTTGATTTTGCCTAACTTAAACCTCTCCTTTGGGTAAATTTAAACAATTAGAGAATCCCTAACAATCTGAGAATGCAATGTTAACTTTGGTGTACATATGTAAATCATTTTTAAAAACTCCCATAATTCTTCCAGACTTTCCTCTCAATCTTAATATACTTATTTGGTACTATTGAACATATTTAATAATAAAATAATATTCATTTGAACTAATATATGTTTTTTGGAGTCCATTAAGTGACTTATTTTTATTATCCACTTAAGTAGCAATGCTTGTGCTGAAAAGCAGAATAATTAAAACTCACATCAAAGTTTTTTCCAACGGTTTGTTTTTACAAAAAACCATACCATACTTTTCTAGTTTTTGATTATTCAAAGCTGCTTTACACCGCAGGTCACATTTACCCATTCATATCCTTTCGCTTTCACATTCACTCACTGATGGTTCTGAGTTTCTCTGTTAGTTATCCATCAGTATAAACTAACATAATCATGCCCTTTCATGCCCATTTACACGCCACTGACACAGCAGTGGGAGCAACTTAAGTGTCTTGCCCAAGGACACATCGCCATGTGTCACCCAGAGCTGGGCTCGAATGTGCAACCTCCTGATTACTGACCAAGCGCACTATCCAACTGTGCCACCGACGCTCCAACAAATACAACAAATTGCAAAAAGCAGTTCTTGTCTCCAAAGACTTAAAACTAGTAAAGAATTCAAGTCCAAAACCTTTAGAGAATGCAAGGGCACAGCCATGATGTTCTGCATATATTCTTACTTACCTTACTGTAACAACAGCATATTTGCTGACAGTATCCACAAAGCATTTCCAGCATGCACTTAAAAATGTTGAACAGCCATGTGAAAATGACCACATATATACACTGCCCAGCCAAAAAAAAAGTCGCCACCAAAAAACAGGGTCACACACTCTAATATTGCATTGAACTGCCTTTAGCTTTGATTACAGCACAAATTTGCTGTGGCACTGTTTCAATAAGCTTCTGCAATGTCACAAGATTTGTCACAGATCATAGCACTGCCCCCACAGGCTTGTACAGTAGGCACTAGGCATGATGGGTGCATCACTTCACCTGCCTCTCTTCTTACCCTGATGCTCCCATCACTCTGGAACAGGGTAAATCTGGACTCATCAGACCACATGACCTTCTTCCAGTCCTCCAGAGTCCAATCTTTATGCTCCCTAGCAAACTGAAGCCTTTTTTTCCAGTAAGCCTTACTGTTTAGTGGTTTTCTTAAGGCTACACAGCTGTTCAGTCCCAATCCCTTGAGTTCCCTTCACATTGTGTGTGTGGAAATGCTCTTACTTTCACTTTTAAACATACCCCTGAGTTCTACTGTTGTTTTTCTTCTATTTGATTTGGTCAAACGTTTAAGTGATCACCGATCACGATCATGCAGGATTTTTTTTCGACCACATTTCTTTCTTGAAGATATTGCTTCTCCACTGTCCTTCCAGTTTTTAATAATGCATTGGAGAGTTCTTAACCCAGTTTTAGTTGTTTCTGCAATCTCCTTAGATGTTTTCTCTGCTTGATGCATGCCAGTGATTTGACCCTTCTTAAACAGACTAACATCTTTTCCATGACCACATGATGTGTCTGTCGACATGGTTGTTTAAGAAATGAGAAGCTACTCATTGCATCAGCTGGGGTTAAATAAGTTGTTGCCAGCTGAAAGATAATCACACGTGCAGTAATTATCCAACAGGAGGCTCGTACCTATTTGCTTGGTTAAATCCAGGTGGTGACTTTTTTTTTTGGCCAGGCAGTGTATGTTTACAATGATTCCTTTAAAATTCAGTGACTATTGTAATTAGCTTTACACAAATAATGATAAAATAGCAAAGTGATATGCACTTATAGGATGTGTTTTGTTTGTCCCTTTTATATACTCGAACGACCTGTCGTACCTTTAAGTAATGATTGGCATCATTTGGCTGAGATAATTGACCTCAGCTCTAATACAAAACCTATCAGAGAGATTGAGTAACAGTAGACAAATAAAAGATATCTTGACAACAAAAAACAAAAAAACAAAAAAAAGACCCCTAAGAACATTTAGTCAAAGGTCTGCACTTTCTGTGTCTATTAATCTCTCCCCATTTGAAGGCTCATTTAATCTTCCTTTGAAACCTCTCTCATTCCTCCTTATCTCTTATGCATTATAGGTTACCCCACCCTCCACTGCTCTTTTCTGTCTTGTCTCTTTTGTCCTTACCTCTCTGTTTAGCATATTTCTATTTTTGTACTCACCCCATTCAGGCTGCCCAGATCCTTGACCTTGTGTTCGTCAGTCCCTGGCTCATAGTTGATGACTGCATGCTGCTTATCCACACTGCGGGACTACAAACAAAAAAAGCACAAAAACAAAGAATGAATTAATTAATTTATGAATCAAATACTATTATAATTAATATTTGACCACCAAATTGGATGTTGTTTGATTTCTTATCACACAGAAGAAAAATGTGGCTTTATTATTTGTATATGCAGCTCTTTAAAATGTGTGTTTACACACTGATCTGAGCACCATCGGCACTATCGAGCGCAAGTGTGACCATGAAGTGCAGAAGGATGTCTTACATAGCTGTGTGAGACTACAGCTCAATCAATGTGCAGTGCTAAATTTCTGAGGCATTACGAATATCTTATGTCAAGAATGTGTAACTGAGCGCAATCTTCCATGTTTATATGTGAATCTACGTAGAAATGTCAATGTCTCTGACAGAGAAAACAATGGACCTTCACATTCATGCACTTCTCCACACACGCACACACACGGCAAAGAGCAATGGTGCAATAAAGGACTCTAGGTGAAAGTACTGATTTTCTGCAGTGACCAGAAGTGCTTATCAGCTCTCTTGCTGTTGAATAGCTTCCATTAAAACGACTGCAAGTCTTGGTTAAAAAAAGATGATGTGAAACTATGTTTCATGGAAATCTGAAGTCAACAATGTTATATTTGATAGTTATTCCTATAATGAAACGAAAGACAGCTGATTGTAAAAACATACGCTGACTAATAAAAATCTGATACACTCTCCATTCAAACACCCTTGACTAAACATGTATCAGCTAGAGTAACTAAAAACTAAACAAATATTTTCCAGATAACACCTTTTGAAAATCAAATTTTTGTGGTGTTGATCAGTAATGGTCCAAATCTCAACATTTATGTCCAATAATTATTGTGAACACTGTGTTTGAGATATACACAGGGAATACTCTTTACAGGTTGAAACCAGCTACTGCAAATACATTTAACCAACTGGTAGAGCACTTGAGTTGGGGGACATATGATGCAAACTACTGTCATCACAGAGCTCAACAGTAACCACCTACTTTGTGCACATACTTTATCTTCAGTAGTAACAACTGATGGCCAAAATTCATGGGCAACAGTGGGCCTGACCAGTAACAGACTTTTCTGTGACATTAGGATTATGGAAGTGTAGTTAATTTTCCCACAGTCATATTCACTTGTGTCTTCTGCAGGAACATCAACAGTCCTCCCTCATGGGTAGCTGCATCTCAACCAAAACTCCGGGTTTTAGTTATTCTCTAAAAATACTGGATATATTAATACGATACCTTGTCCTAAGTTCTACCTTAACCCTTTAAAGGCTGAAAACACAAATTATAGCCAGAAAATTCTAACTTTTTGGAGCTGAAATGTTTATTTCACTTTCTACTGAAATCCAAAAAAATCTAAATTTACATAAAATTTAACATATATATTTTTTGTATCTTATCAGTTACATTAGGTGTTTCTGGCAACTGATAATCCACTTGAGGACATTTTAATCATTTATCTGATTATATTCAGATGTTTTTTTAGTTATTTGTTGATCGTATTGATTAGATAGAGGTATCATAAAAGTATGTATCAAATATGATACAACAGCCTTGAAAGGGTTAAAGACATGTACATTTATTTACACTTTAATGGGAGTCTGCAGAGCCTGAGTTTACAGCTGCCCACCTGATGTCATTTTTGGTGTATAGTGAAACATTTCTTAGTGAGCTCATCACTTGGAGTTGCAGGATTTTAATTTCAACCTCTTCTTCAGTGCTGACCAAACACGGTTGACTTTAAGTAATACCCAGAGCCATGTGATGAACCCCCTGTCAGAAGGTGCCACATTGTTCACATTAGAAACAAAATAAAATTGAAAAAACTAATCCATCTGAACATTTAGATCCAGACAACAATAATCTTATTGTTGATGCCTATTACTCGTGATTCTCAGAGCTGAATGCCATGTTCACTTCCCATATGAATCTTCCCTGTGACCTCATTACTTCCCTTTTGGCCTTACTTGGCCTGTTCCCTCTTCTGGATCAAAAATATAAATACAAGGCTGAGATGTTTCTGAAGTAAAGCCAAGAGCAGCAACTCCTGAGGGTCAACCATGAATATGATTAGGATTAGGATAGATCCAACAGGATAGAAACCATCAGAGCCTCACTCTGCTTGATACAGTACAATGATTCTGCTACATATTGATTTAGTGCTGACCCAGTGAATATCTGAAGACACAGCTGAGAACTGCAGATGCAAAGAGCTCAGATAACTAAAAAATGAGTCAGCAAAGCCAATACATCTGGAGTAAAATGCTGTGTTCAAAATTAGAATAGACCAAAAAGTTTCCAGAAAAGTCCATGATGGGAAGGAAAGAAAACAGTGATAATCAGGCAGAGACTGAATAAAACAGGAAAAATTGTGAGAGGAATGGGTGGTGGTGATAGAGACAAATGACAACAACGATTCAGAAAAAGCTGAGACAACACAGACACACATATAAAAACTGCAAATGAGTTGAGCTATAAGACAAAGAAATACAGAACAGACAGAAAGAGTAACAATACTAACTGTCCTTTATCACTACCTTGGGGTAAATCAATTAAGGCTGACTTTAGAAGAGGCCCTATTCCTATATTTGTTTCTCTCCTTTTTCTTTCCCCATAAAAATAGTCTGTTCTCATGACCATGCCAGAGCCAATAAACAGTTCTGTCATTACCACTGACATGCCCATAATTGATGGCCAATTCAGAAAAATGACATAAAAGCATTAACCTAACACTCAAGAAGCAGTGGGTTGATTCTCTCTCAGTTGAAATTTGCTCCTCTGTACGTGTGTGTGTGCGCGTGTGTATGATTGCGTTAAATTTAGAGCACAAAAAGCAACTCTCAACATTTTGCCATGTGATCAAACCTTGGCTTGATAAAGCAGTCACATGGAGGACAACAGCAAGCAGCTACACAATGTGACGGATCCAGCAAATAACATATTAAAACAAAGCCTAAAATATGTCCTCAATTTAGACTATTTCCTTATCTACCAAGCTTTCCAAAGACATCACAGGGATAGGAATACTAGTATGCAAACACACACACATTAGGCACTGGTTATCAGATACATGAAAGAAAGTACTTGGAAAAATTATATCAACTCTACATCACATGTCCTTTATTTCTTATTTTCCTACATTTCCATCAACGAAAAGGAGGCCAGCCAAGACACAAATAAAAACTCATTTATCAGCAGAGTGACAGGACAACAAGGTCAGCTTTAGACACTGTTCTGTCATCTATAAAACATTTCTATTTAATTCTAGAAACCAGATTTCATCAAGAAATGTATGAAGAAAGTATCTGGATAACTTATCCGTACTTAATGATAATTAGAACAAAAATTGTAAAAGTATTTGCTACTAGCTCTCGGGATCTCTGTGTGGAAAGTTAAATTAAGTAGTTATCTTAGCTTACAGTGCTTTAAAGCAACACTTAAGAACTTTCAGTTTTCGTTGATTATGGCGGCGCCGGTGGACAAAGGCGGTAGTGTTTTGCCTGAAGGAAGACATTTCCCATGAGGCCCAGCGCGTAGCGCCGTAAAATCCTGATCTCCCGGTCGCCTGCAGTTGGACTGAACTACATTTCTGTTTCCAGCGGCTGTGTGAAGGATGAATAGCGACGAGGTAATGAATCTAATTGTGGCTAAACAATATCATATGACGATGTTGAAAATAAACGTGTAACTTTGTTTTGTACCGTATCCCCCCCCCCCCCCCCCCCCCCCCCCCCCTACCTGACTCGTCAGCGACTGACGCGCTGACGAGTTTTAGAGCCTTGAAACCGATAAATAAAACGCTATATTGGCTAATTTCACAGTAAACACACGTACAGATCCCGCCAGGAGGAAGCTACTTACTAGTCCAGCAGGAACAGAGCCAAGGCTGCGTCGGTCGGAAATCCCTCCTCGTCTTTGAGCTCACGCCAGCGAGTGAAAGCTGGGCCAATGTTAATCCTTGACTGTCCTTTTATCCAGGTAGCCTCCCTCTTTCTTTTTTTTGTCTCCTCAGACAAAACTTTTTGTTTCTTCGTTTGTTTTGCAGCTTCTGCCATGACAGCACTAGTTGCGCGTAGGCGTTCGACTCGACTTCCGTCTTTGTAGCGAATGGGGAAAGGGGGAAGTGACGTATGCGGTAAAGCAGTCAGCACATTTGTAGTCTTTTTGTGTGGCAGGTTTCCTGCCACCCTCCTCAAAGTTGCTTAGTGCCAGTGAAAGCGATACAGACCCCCCCAGGCCGTGACAGAGGTGTCATTCAACTAGTTGTAAGTCGATGTTTCATCACAAAAGTTATGAAAATATTTTATGAAGGCTGAAAAGTTACTTAGTGTTGGTTTAATTAAATTGTGATTTATTAGATTGAAGGGTAATTTTGGATCATGTCCACCCGCACAGGACAAAGCCATTTTGGATAAAAGAGAGTCCTGAATATGTTTCAGAGTTGCTGTACAAGTAAAATATTGAATTCAAGCCCTTTTAGGATCTAAACGATCATAAAGTGGTACCAGTCTTTCGCTGCTTGGCAAGACACTTCTGGATTTCACTTGGAACAAAACAGCTTTGATTACTACTGTCCCTGCCGTTCTCTTACGTTTCTAAACCCATTATCCTTGTTTACCAGGCAACAAGGCTACTCTCTTTATTTTTTTTTATCTTGATGTCCAGTTTCTGTAAACGTATATTATTCTCCTTCTTTGCCATTACACGTTGGTGAATGTTCCAAAAATTCCCTGTCAAAGATGGTGCCATAACTGTTTAAAACTGTTACTCAAACAAGCAAATCTACAAAAAAGGATAATAATAAAGGCAGATATAATTCTGCCAATATTTACTGTCGATATTTTAGCTTTATCTATTAGCACTGAGTTCATGGCATTTTTGCACATCAATCCAGCTATAAAAGTATAGGGTGTAAAAATAGGGCTGATTTTCTGACAGCAGATTGGTAAATCAGTGTTTGTAGCTCTTAAAAGGGCAGATGAAGTTTGGTTTTACTGTTACTGTTAAAAAGACATTTTGCAAAAAATGTAACTGTTATCTAAAATAAAGCTAATTTCAGTTATTCTATATAATGGTATCTGAGGTGCACAAAATATTGTTTCAGACTGCAACTGAAATATCCGCATATAAAACAATCACATCCCAGGTGGTGCAATGCCAGTCACGTGACTCAAAACACATCATACTGCCACTTGTACTTTGTTTGACAGAAACCAAAACTTCAACTTTTCTAATTTCTTATTCATGTTAAGTAAAAGTATGTCAGATTTCACCATCAGTAGGCCTAATAAGAGACCACTGTATACGCTGGGTTATCATCTTACCAGCTGTTAAAAAGTTTAAGCTGAAGCCAAGGCTCATCAAAGATACAGCTGTGTTATATTTGGAAAAAAGACAACGTCAAATAGAGACTAAATACAGATTTGTTGTCTTGAGTCTTTTTTATTATTAAAAATAAAAAAGATCCCTCATCATGAATTTCATAACAGAAACTGCTGCCATGGTTTCCCCCTGTACCCACCACAACTAAGTCAGTCAGTTGAGATCTAACTGACGAGGTATCTGCCCCACTTTCTAATTATAGTGTGGTGACCAGAGGTACACATGAGCATACGCATGATCTCCCACAGCTGCATAGACACCACCTCAGGACACATACACACACAAACATAAATACAAGTTCACAATTCCTGCTGCAGCAAGAGCAACAGTCGAGGCTAATATGTAGAACAGTCACTCTTTAAAACAGTATGCTCATGACGCTAACTGTCGTAAGGCCATCAGGTTATTTATAGAGGATCTCCTGAATGAGTGCCAGGCTATGTGTATTTACTTATCACCATATCATCTCAAAACTGAGTAACTGACTCAGACTCAGACTGACATTTTCTATGACAGCTATGCTTAAGAACAATGCAACAGTTTTTTTAACTTGCGCTGCTAGCAAGGAAATAAGAGTGATCAGTGTCCTCACCTGTAGCATTAGCTCACAGTCATCCCGGCCAACAAAGATCATTTCCCGGGGCAGTCTGTGGCGTGTCCCCCCACTGCTCACCAGGAACCAGGAGGTCACACTCATCTCTGCAACCTGCGTCTGCCTCTGGTGCACACCTACAGGGACAAAGGCAAACAAATCTGGGTTTGGAAGCAATCAATCCTGCTGCTATAAGCTGCTGTTAAAAGGATTTAAAAAACTGAATGTTCTAACAGTACTCTGCATTTATGAAATAAAACTGCTCTAAATACTTAATGTACATAAACACATCTAGAAATTGAGGCTCCTCAAGAAAAACAGTTAAATAATGGTGGAAATGTGGGATTTTTTTTAGCCAGTAAGTCAAATCATCTCTAGAGGTGGTGCAATTTTAGATTTTGCCTGTATGATCATCATGTAAGGCTGTATGGTGGTGAGTTTGTTGCATTAAAGATAGAGGGTAGATGGTTTGAATCCCAACCAGGGCCTTTAGTAATCTGAGTTTGCATGTTGGATCTATGTTTTCCCTGGCTTGCCTGTGGGTGTGAATGTGCATGGTTGTCTGTCTCTGTATGTAAGCCCTGTGATAGACAAGACACCAAAACTGGGATACGCTCTAGCACCCTGTGACCCCAAACAGGATAAGTGTCATAGATAATAGATGGATGGACTATCACGCATTAAGGATGGACTATCACCTGGCTATTGGTGGTAATTGTGCTGTGACCCTGTGTTACTGTCTTTACATAGTCTATCAAAGAAAACTGCTAACATCTGTTTAAAAAAAAAAAACTATATAAATAAAGAAATTATCAATATTTAATACTTCCCCTTGCACATTTACTTAAATTAGTATTATTGCTAATTGTGATTGGTATAGCACTGTGGTGATCCTTCAAATTCTGGTAGGGTCACATTTTTAAAAGAAGTCTTCTTTGTATTCATTTTTAAAAGTATTTCACAATTACTGACTAAAACAATCCGACTCATTTCCAAAAATACTTAATCCAAGGCCAAAAAACACTGAGCTTGCCTGACAGTGCAAGTCATATTAATCTAAAAATGAATCTATTTCTCTTAGCAACAACTTTGTTTTCATTGCATTCAATATTTTAATATATCCTGTTTCAAAATAAGAACCATTGGGTATGTTGGTGTGGAAGACATTTATGTCTCTGCCTTCTGACGAAATTTTACACAGCAACTTGTGTAGCTTTTGCACCACTTAAAACACAAGATTTAGTTCACCCATCTCTTATTTTCATTCACTTATTTAAAAGTGCATGGACATTTCAAAAACCCTTGTGTTTCTGTGCTGTCTTAGCACTGCACAAGCCCCACAGCTGCAACTTTGAAAATACAGCATGTTCTTATCTAACGTTGAAGGACATTACTGGATTTGTTTATTTGTTATTTTATTGACCGGTAATTAATAATGGCAAAATACTCCAATTTAAACAGACAGATTGTTGCCCAAACTCTTCCCACGGTGAAGTATGAGGGTAGTATCTAAGTGTGAGCTGCAACAGATAGTATGCACTCAATAGTTTACACAACAATCTCTCTGCTTTGGGAGATCATTGAAACATTCTAATCCATCGCAAGCTAAACAGGTCCTTCCACATATCCCTTCTTCAGCTGCCATTTTTCCCCGTCTGTTTTGCAGGCATGGGGTCAACATTCTGTAATGACTCCATGGTCATTACTGCTGTGGGTCATTGCTACCCCCGCACTGCTGACTTCACTAATTTCTTTGGTGGCACAAAGCTGTGTCCCTCTGCTATAGTAAACCCAATGTAGCTTAACTTAAAAACCACAGCTCATTCAGCTGTTCCATTCTATTTGTTTAGTAGAGGTTAGGCCAAAAATAAAACTCAGATCACAGCTTTATGTGTGACAGCAGATACAAAAGATGCAGAAGAGCCTTTTTGGTTCATTAACACTGTTTATAACCTCATCACTTATCACTGTATTGATCTGTATTGTGACTTTCTTTCAGTAATAGCTCTCTTATCAGTGCCACACTTGCAAAATGCTCAGTAAAAATGTTATGCTGAAGTAAATAGTGAGTTCAGTTACACACCTGTGGTCCAGGAAGCTCACTGCTGATAGACTGCTGACAACTCAACACAGCTAAGCCATCCTGAAAGGAGAAAAGGAATTATTTTAGTCTTCTATTCATTTATTATAACAGAGGCAGCCAAAAACATAATTTTTTTTTTATTAAATATTGTAGAATATTGTCAATACATAGGTAATCAAACGGCACATTCACAGGCAAATTGTGAACAAGGGTTGGGAAACACCAAATCAAACACTCTTGCTTCACTTTGTTTTGCTGGTAGGGGAATAGGGTCGAGTAGGCGGTCTGTAACGTGATGCCTTTGAGTCTACTCCTGGAGATGAATGCTAAGTCAGCCAGTAAGATACATCCTCTCTCTTCCTCTCTCTCTCTCTCTCTGTCTCTGCATGCTCTGATCATTGCCAGATGTTAGAGGAGGAAGTGATGTAGGAATGTTGGCTGGTCTCCCCAGCAGGACATTTATTTTCCCTCTCGCCTTTCTCTGCGCCTTGCTCTCCTTTAGATGAGCTGAAAAGGAGGTCAAATCCAGCCACTCTGACTTTCTAACTTCTCAGACCTGGAAGAACTGACCGACATGCAATCTTAATGACTGTTCATAAAATTGACTTTCTGGATTGCTAGAAGGAGTGAGGTTAGACATCTGGTTCAATGACTGTTGGGGTTGGGGCTGATCTAAAGGCTGTAAAATAAAACAGCTTCAAGGAACTTTAGCACAATTTATTTACGCACTGTCACAATGTGAAAACAAAACACCATAGAAATCGCAGGGCAAGGAAAAAAAAAGTTCTGCATCAGATGAAACCCTTATGTTTAAATTACAACTGATGTTTTTGTAGTTTTGATATTTTTCATGATCACTTAGAGACGCTAATATTACAGGCCCTCTAATGTGTACATAAAGTGCCAAGAAATGCCCATCAGAGAAGGAATTAAGATTATTGAGCTAAGCTCTTGCTCACTTGACCTCATAAGTACTTAGTATACCAACTCATAATCCCTCCGTCAAATTTTAATCAGCCGCACACCTCCAGCAGGCCTTTGCACGATGCTGCTTAGAAATTGACAGCACCAAAGCAACAGCTGCCTGATGTAAAGAGGATCTGCTTTTCATCACAGAATCTCTGACTGCTTCAGATGTGTTAGCATTTAATGTGGAAATCTGAAATGGTTATATGTCACTGAGGTGTAGTGCAAATATTGTACTGCAGCAGGCTGTCAAAGGATACTCATTTATCCTGACTTATTTAGTGACAGTCCTGTCATTTTGGTGTTATTATCAAAGGACTTAAAGTACGTTAAATAAAAAGACAGAGCAACAAGGGATGCATTTATTATGTAATGGTGATGTATTGGTCATATTTATAGGCTTTAATTGGAGTTTGGGATTTTTGCATATTAATCTTTGTTTAAAATATAAGGTCCAAAAAGCAGGGTAATTTTTTGGTAACAGGTTGGTTAACATGAACTTCTAAAGTTCACATGATGCTTGACTTTAAAGTTACTGTCATTTTTTTTTTAAATGTAGGTTTAATAAAAAGAAAACTACTTTCAGTTACTTTCATTTATCAAAAGGGTGTAAAAATACCAATACATCGATATATGGTGATATCTTCTAGCAAAATACTATGTCAATATTTTTGTGCAATATTATAATATTTTATTATTAGTCAATTTATTGAAAAACTGGACAATTGTCTTCTACTGTAGTTCAGTCTCTGGCCAGCACCTGGCAGAAGGGATTCAGCTGTTTTACTCTTCCTCTCACTGTTACATTTATTGCTATTATTTCTGTTGCTGGGACTCAAATTGAGTTTATGTTTGTTGCAAGGACCATGATTTACATAAATAACATTGAAAAGAAACAGTATTTTTTACTCATTCAATGTAGCGTGTTCTTAATGCTGAAAAAAAGAAGTATAACCCTGTTCATAATATCTCAATACAGTGTAATATATCGTATTGTCACCCATATGTATCTTGACACGTATCGTATCGTCAGATTCTTGGCAGTACAGAATAGGCTTGTGTACCAAGAACCGGTTCCACTTTCAAAATTTGAGAATTCAATTAGAGGAGAGTTTTGATTCCATATTTTTGGTTCCTAAAAAGTACAAACATCTTTTTAATGACTAAACCTCAGTGAAGCTGTTACTGTCCATAAAATTTGTATCCTTATGGACCTGCCGTGTTGCTGTAACCTCATGTGTGAAGAGGTAAGCACACACAGTTTCAAGAAAGGATCGTGTTGGCCTGCAACAGCGAAAACTTTGACAGCTCCAGCTGTTAAGTACTGACAGGGCAGCAAAAATGCATGACGATGCATTTCCTAGCATAAATGTGAGGAAATGCAATGTGTCCAGTGTGTTACAATCTTTGGTCCACATAAGCCACCATATTCCCAACAACAGGTAGTGGTAGCATCTGTGCTAACTTCTCATCACACACAGGTAAAGACACGGCTGAGCTCACATTCATATTTCCGTTAGATGAAAGATCATGTTGACAGTTATAATAAATACATTCTGTAGCCATGAGTCCAGATAGCCCATCATTCATCCCAATTTACTGTGAAGAGACCCTACAGAGCTCACTGTAGTTATGAATGAACAGGGACAGAGGAAGGATGTCACTGTGCAGTAAGTGATACAATTTATAATGAAGGAGTTAAACATCTTTGACACAGTCTTTCAGTTTATGTAAATCATGTAAGTTGTTTCTGGATATCTTTAGTAATACTGGTTTTATATTATTACTATTTTGATGAGCATCCTCCACTGTGTTGACATTTTATAACAGCAATGACAACGCCATAGTTGTAAGACCAATTTCTATATGAAATATGAAACATAAACTGAGTTTGCATGTTAATACTTAAAAAAAAAACTCACTCTACATTCATTATCAGAGAAAGCCAACGAAGACCAGCAGCACTACCATCACACTATAATTAAGTGTGGTTATCCCTCTCCATTAAAGCCAAAGCATCTGAAGGCTGCGTTTCAATAACCACCACACACTGCAGAACTCATTGTTAACAGTAATGTGGTTAAGGGGCCTAAATACGATGGATACCAGCTTGTGCAGTGCTGTTAAGAATCCTTCTGTCTATAACACATGAAAGACATTGTACATATGAGGTATGCACTGAGTCAGACAAAATGATACAGCTGTCTGCTTAACATGTGCCTTAACAGTCCTCATTGTGAGATTTCAGGCTAGATTTTTATATCCTGACTTTTTTCCTGCTGCCTTAATACAGTGGTTTTCAAACTGTTTTAGCCCAAGGCACAACAAAAAGATCACGCCAAAATCTTAAAGTACACCATGTTCATGAACAGCCTCTTTAACATAAGCTGTATCACACAGTATGTGATTATTCTGCACATATTCATTTTAAGCCATTACGCAAAAAAACTGTCCAACAACTGTATTATTAGTGAAATATTTAAAATTGGATTTGTTAAGGTTTCACAAAAACATATTTTCTGTCTCTTAATGTTACACTGAACACATCATTGTAATAATAATTTATCTGAATCCACCTAAGTCTTTTTGAGCATCTTTTAAACATATCACAATATAATCATAAGTCAGCTTAAGTTAGAAAACCAAATTCTACTCTGCCATTTTCCAAGATTTTAAAAATACTATCACTGACATTATTATTATAATACAGGACTCTGTGTTATCAGAGTTATTTCCAAGCTGACAGTCAAAATTTATGGTGTTTTGGTTTAAAAGCCTGGTCTGAAGTCAACCACACTGCCAGATAGTTCCATCTTGTATGGTAAAGCTTCACATCCTGTGTTCCCAGTGAAAATAAAAAATTTTGAACCTTTTGGGATTTCTACTTACCTGCTTTATCTCCTGTGCTCAAGTCTCCAAGAGTGGCTTACTGCTGCTTCAGCTTTGAGGATTTTGCCTTACCAAGCCTGAACCTTGCTCCCACAGCCTGCCTACTTTTTGTTTTTCAATAAACTTTTGTTCCGGAAATCTGCCTGCCTCCACCTCTGCTTTGGGGACCAATATGAGTCAAACTCAACACTATAGGCTTTTTTAAGTAACTGAGTTGCATTTCAAAACAGAAAAAAGCACAAGGTATTGAGAGTAAATTAAAAGCTAAACTTTCAGTAGTTTTGTTAAAACACATCTTTGTATAAATTCCAAAGGCACACCTGAACTAATTTCAAGGCATACTTGCATGCGTGTCCCATCACACCATTTGAGAATCACTGCATTAATATAGCAGAAAAAAGGAACTGGATTTGAAAAGCTCCTAGCACTGGAAAAAGAAGAAGTGAGATATTCAGCAACAGAAAATAAAACACTGTTTTAGTGGATTATCATAAAGTGATATAATATAATCTGTCACACAATATTTCAAAAATGTTATCTGGTTCTTCTACTTACATTTAAGAAATTGCTTCATTGTTGTGTAGAATAAAAATACAGTAACACTATAGGTATCTTTAATTTTAATGATCATTTTCAACAGCATATGAAATGTTATGTTTTAAAATTTGAAGACACTGACACTGATCTCTGTTTGCTTCCTCTTGCAGGTTAAATTGACAGGCAAACAGCTACAATGTCCCATCTTTCTCAAAAGCCAAGCAAAGCACAATGCACAAAATGTGGTCTTTACATTAGTCTCCCACTTTTAAATGTTGTAACACTTACAAATATTGACTATTCTTCTCTTGGCTTTGTCTATGCAGCTATAATTCTTACTGGGGCTAATAAGGAGTAATAGTGACCTCATGGTTTAGGCAGGAATTCCCCAGCCCCCAGACCTGACACACAGAATTAAGGAGTGAAAGGGAGGGATTATTCTGAGATGACTGTGAATCCTTTGTGTGGAGGAGATGGCAGTGGAGAGGGGAAGTGTGCACAGAGCACTTCCTGTAGTGGACAGTTTACTCATCTCCAAATCAACATTAGATTAGATGTTAATTCAATATCTGCATTACAGGAAGGACAAACAAGTGTCCATTTCAATGTGGCTTCCAGTTCAAAAATAAAGGTTTAAAGCAAATTAGAATGAACCCTACTGTGATTATTTATTATTTGACCAATTAACGCTTCTACAAACATACAAGTCTGTGATTAAAAAGCAGGGCTGAAGAAAAAAATGTATTGGCTCTAAATAACTGTTATGTGTTTTAAAGTTATGTTTCTATACTGTGCAAATCATTACAAAGGCAGTATAGCTGCACATCAAAGAGCAATTT
The DNA here is from genome assembly GCA_037902135.1 of Cetoscarus ocellatus. Taxonomy (NCBI): domain Eukaryota; kingdom Metazoa; phylum Chordata; class Actinopteri; order Labriformes; family Labridae; genus Cetoscarus; species Cetoscarus ocellatus. The sequence continues at coordinate 701,917 of JBAMNC010000033.1, read as the reverse complement.
TACCATTACTACAGTCTGAGCTTTCATAGTTAACACACAGGAAAGGTCAAAATACATCACAGTAAAAAACATGCAAACAGTCAGTGCTTTCTGATTTAGCACTTGTACATTTAAAATAATTTTCAAAATTATCTTCATACAGTCAAAAGAAACTTAAGTTAGTTATAAGCTACCCTCACAGTAGCCAATGCAAATTTAGTAATACAGAAGCTTGAATTACTTTGGATACAATGAAAACCTGTTGGAAGCAGTTACAGGGCATATGTGCTTGTACCGAACCACTCAGGACTGAGGTGTACTGAACACCAAAAAAATACATAACTTTCAGCATGCAAGCAGAACTATTATTCAAAATGGACTGTGGATGTAAATTAGCTTAAAGCAAATTCTAGTACAATGCATCAAATGGAAACATTTATGTTAAATACTGTATATGGTCCCTTTACAAATAAAATGAATTAATAATAATAAAAAAATGTGTTTTGCATGGACCCATAAACTGGGACGCACCACACACTCGGGTAAAAGTTTTGTTTTTGAAACTTGACGTGGACAAATACTGGTTTAATGCAGAACTTGTGAGATGAAAACATATTCCCTTTTAAATGTTTGGACCTGCAAAAACATTTTGCCCTCCCCTCCAGGTGAGAGGTGTTGAATCAACTAGTAACACAAACATTAGATTCAGGTCTGCAGCAGCTTAGTTTGACCATGGAAAAATGTTTCCAGAGCAATAATAAGTCTGAGTTGGCAAAGTATTTTTGTGTTTATATGTGCAGCAAATAGAGAGAAATAGTGCTGCTGCCCTTAAGTTACAAGGCATACGAGTGAGAAGTGCTGATGACAGTAGTGTAAATTGTGTGTATACGTCACTGACCATAGATGATATAATGTGCATGGGTGTGTGTGTATACATGTTTTTGTGTGAGAAAAAGTCTCTTAATGTATGTGTGTATTGGTGATAGAGTCTCTGTGTGTAAATGTATGTATTTGCATATAAGTAAATGTGTGTGAAAGATAAATGTGTGTGAAAGATAAAGTGTGTGTGTACTTATCTTTATCTTTGTGAGCAATATGTTTTGGACAAGACTGTGGATGTATTAAAGTATTTAAATGACAGTAATTGTATGTTAGAGGAAGTGTTTGTGTGTATTTGTGAAACTGTGTTTGTATGTACGAGTTTCAGAGAAGTTGTTAGTAAAGGAGTTCTGAAAATTGTACAGCGCCAAAAGCGTACTAAAAATGCACCGAATTGTGACTCAAAAATACTAAACTGTACTAAAGTGAATTTTTTTTGTACCATTAAACCCCTAGTTTCAGTTATAGAAAGAAAATGCTGATTCACTTAATTCTCATAATATTCTAAATAATTGTGCACATCATTTTTAACATAACGCAGACCTGACAATAAATAAAAAATAGACATCAAGTCTAGAGCAATTCAATTCTAAGTTCGTGACAACCTCCTGCCAGTGGGGTCTTCTGTTCTTGCATTACCTTGTCTGAGGTTCACCTGTCCAGTCCCTCAGGTGAATTTTATATCCAGCAGTCGGCTGGCGCACTCTCAGCTCAGTCCTGCTCTGCTCCTCCTGGCCAGTTCAGGTGTTTCGATTTTTAGGTTAATTTTCACTTGCTTTAGTCATGAGATGTAATTAATTTGGTGATTACACATTTCTCTTTTATTTGTCCGATCTTATTATCGATATCACGGCAGAAAAAAGTAGGAATGTATGATATAATGTGCTCATATTCGATATAACAGTATCTCTAAATTCATTTTAGTCTAAGATACATTCAATTTTTTTCATACAGAAAAAACTTCATGTGTCTTTTTTAGAGCAATTAACAGCACTAACTTTTTTGTATGGAGTTTATACTTACAAATCAAAACCTATTCTCTTAACTACACAACAGGTTTGCAGGTTAATTCCTTAAGTTCAGACCTAAAATTTTCGCCCTTATGACCCACTTTTAGCCTTAAATAGTGAGGATGAAAAAAAAAAAGTTTGAGCTGAGGCAAGTCTGTTGATTCTGCTTAAACTCCCCAAATGCATTTTCACACTGTGCTGATTTACTGCTGAGAGATTTGCTGACGCCAATACTCATAATGTACTTTTTGAGCTGTTATCTGTCACTAATACCCCTTTCAGACTGGCCAAAAAACCAGTGTAAATCCGCCAACAATCGGCTCCTGTCCGCAGTTTGAAAGGGTCTAATAGGCATTTCAACCTGGGTCGACTTACCCTGCAAGCGACATGGGTTTTTATCGGCTCGTCTCCGACCGGCTTCAGTATGAACATCACACCCGGGTCAAGCTGCTAAGTTACGGATGACGTCAGCGTTGCGTGCTCATGGCATAACATCGCACCCGTCCCCTCTGTCTGTAACTTACGTGACTCTTTGCCATCTCAGCAACAAATTCCATCCGCCTTTGTATCATCAGCGCCGAGTTTGTGCATTTTTAAAGAGGGACAAAAGTACAAAGTACAGAAAACTGTGTCCACGGCGTCCATGCTCTTTTCTGTTGTTTACGTGGTCGTGTTTTGTCGCAACAGTGATGTCATCAACATGATGACATCAGCTTGATGCGCCAGAGGAAAAAAACAGCCACGCAGCTTGTCTGCTGCTGAGTAGACCCAGGTCTGCTGGCAGTAGTAAAGGAGTCACTCGCGGGTTATCCAGCATTGAAAAAACCAGCATTGACCCACAGATTTTAGTATGAAAGCGGTATAACAGTTTCATGCCAATAATATTGTACATCCTTAGATACAGGCCATGGAGGGAAACATACTGAGGTGACAAGGTCGAGCAGAACAGCACAGTGTAGACAGCGAACAGGTTGACTGCAAGATCACCGATTCACCAGTGGGACTGGCCTGTCATTACCAGGTGTGTTTGAACATGGCCCACCAGCACGCTGAGGGGAAAACACACACTGACAGATGGAGCAACACTGCTGGGGGATGGCTGTTTTAGATTTAGGTGTTAATCCCCAAAATCAAACCATAACTTTTTCAGATACCATTCAGGTCTAATAAACTGTCTCTTATCTCCACAGGATTTCAGATGTGTTAATTACAAACACTATCCTGAAGCGGACAGGAAGTGATGTCTATGAGTGCAGTTTATGCCATCTAATGTGTTTCTCTGCTGCAACACATGGTTGCTGCTCTCCACAGAGCATCTAGCTTCAGTGTGTTTCACAGGATGATGCAACAGCTGGGTAACCATCAGCTCTACTCATCAGCTTTTTCTGTTTAACCTCCAAGACCGTCACATCACCACTGAGACCCTGATGGCTGACTCAGAACACATCACTGACAGCTGCTGTTTGTAGACCCCACATAGAGATTCACACCAACACATGCATGCTTAGTGAACCAACACGAGGACGACAGGAAGAGAACAAGAATCAGGACAGACAGAGGGAGACAACTCATACTCTTGTCACACACATTTCCTAACAGTCTTATGATGAGAGCCAAACTTAGCCCCAGTAAGGGTGTGGTCGTCTGCCTACATAGTAAAAATGTGCAACTACACCAAAAGTTATCATCAGCTACAGTAGGAATTACACAAACTCATACAGACAATCAAGTTTAGCTTGGAGGCACCTTAGAACAATTAATGAGCAGAGAAATATACTCCAAATCTGCTGGATGCTGATTCAAAGTGATTAAATCAAAAGGCTTTTAAGCATTTGGAGCTCTGAACTTTCACGTCTGGTCTGTCTCTCCCGGGAGAAATCCTCTGCCAGACAGGAGGTGGTGCATTAAATGTTTACAACAGCAGCAGAAGCTGTTTGTTCAGATATAAATAGCACTAAGTAGTTCACTTGTGCAGTGATACTCCCTTTGGCTGAAAAGGCAAAGAATATAGCAGTAACTGTTTAACATTAATGTCTATTAGCAAGACAATCTGAGTACATTAGCATGGTGCAGTGCACTCTGAATCACAGCAAAGTCATTTCTTAGAAATGCATCAGTTTAACACCCAAAAAGACAGCTGAGCACCACAGATTTGTCAAAATGAGTAGACATGAACTATGTTGATTAAAATTTCATATTAGGCCTGAAATTCAGCTCTGACATATGGATAGTGCTTTTGCAGTCATGATAGTAAAGAAAGCAGCATTTTGAGGGTCTAGAACAGAGATGGGCCACATTAACACTGTTCTCTTTGCCAGAGGTCAGAGGAAACATTCAACAAGACATTTAAAGCTGTGTATGATTTTACAAAATTTAAGAAAATATAAAGCTTTTTTAGGGACACAGTTAATCAGTATATACGGGCACACTTTAATGTTCAACAGATCAAGCTAAACATTGAAATAAAACTTGCTTCAGTTTTTTTGTGTAATGAACAAATTACTTACCAGGTACTGACTATGAATAGTTACAATTTTCATATTCAAAATGCATATCTAAAATCTTTATAAAATAGGATTTCTGGGAAAAAAATCAAGTCAATTCTACTCGTACTTTTTAGCCAAAAATATTCCAGATACAAGAATGTAAAGATTATTTTTCACAGAAATGCTGGTGGGAAATGTAGGCAAACTTTGATTTAGCGTGGCCCAATGGTTTGTTCCTTTTGCATGATATGGTTGTGGAAATGTCGAAATCCTTAGTTGCAGATTTGTACTTGTGTATTTCTTTATGTTTACCTCGGTAAATATAATTGGGGATGACTTGGGGGCCACACTGAATGAGGTGGAGGGCCGCATGTGGCCCCCAGGGTGCCAGTTGCTCATCCCAGGTCAATAGAAACAAAAAGCAGCAACCTATTCCTTTGACATTCAGAGGTAAGGTCAGTAAGTCAATACATAACAGAAAAGAGAGACTGTTCTGCAGCTGCAACGAAAAGTAATTTGGGAGACGAGGAAACCTCCAGACCCAGAGGGTGTTTAGTACGCCTCTTCTTTGGACAGACGGTAAGACAGACGGACAAAAGGATTTCGCTGGTCTCTATTACATTGTTGATTTTACAGACATAAAAATGTACATCATAGGAGGTATAGCAGTGGTTCTAAACTGTTTTTACCCAAGGCACATGTAAAATCAGGCCAGAGTCTAAAGGCACACCATATTCACATCCATGCATAATAGCTTTTTTAAACACGTTACAATAGGCCTATCGTACCAGAATGTAGACAGTGACTTACAGGCTGAAAAAATGACAAACAGTATTACTCTATTCATCATAAAACATATTTACCTTATTTTCAAACATATTCAAAAAATAATTTCAAACTTTACACACTAAATGTTCGCAGGGCAGTGAGCCAATGAATGGGAGAGGGACCAAAAAGGTGTAATTCCTTTCACCCATCAAATCTATTCAATTTGAAACACCGTCTTCTCTTGATAGTGTATTCTGATTCAAAGGAAACAGAAAATTCAGCTGATCAAGGAAATGTATGCGCCTAAAATACAAAGGGTAAACTAAAACTCCATTCAGTCTGTATTTTATAGTTGTACTGGTAGCTTACGATGGTGGCAAATTCCAAGGGCACACCTAAACGTGTCCCACGGCGCATGAGTGTCCCACCACATCATTTGAGAACTACTGAGGTAAAGGGTCACTGCTTTTCTCAAAATTGATAAAAGAGAGACAGGTAATGATATTCTACAAGCTAAACCCAAATGGGCAGAGTCATTTGAGCTTTGAAAAGAATATCCTGATCAATTAGAAGCCATCAGTAAACTCTGTTTTAGAGGTCACAGTAATCTGTGTGAAAAGTGTACGACAAACACATGAATTATTCTCTAGTGGTTCATTGTGGCTTCATCATTTCCCCTTGTTATGTTAGGTTTAAGAACATTTGTGTAACATTAGTGAAACATAAAAACCCATGGCCAGTAAATGCAAACTTACACACGGGAGACATAATATTACAAAGCAAAACAGGGGCCTCTTTTTTTTTTTTTACCTCAGTCAGTGTTTTAAAGTTTAGCCTCCAGTAACCCCAATCTGACCAATGAGAGCACCTCTTGCTGGTACTTGCATCACAGCCAGTCAAAACGTTCAACATTGTTGACGTTTGATGGAGTGTTTGTATCAATGCAGCCCACTTTATTTTACCAACTCATAAAATGACAAGGATAATGATATTAAATTTAAGGTATGGGTGAAGATTGTTTTGGACATTGAGTGTTTGCTCAAGCTTCTATTGTTATAGAGTTGTAGAGTTGGTCCAGAAGCTGCTGTGGTACAGTTTCAGATTCTGAATTAAACAATAAAACACACCAAGTTCACCTATCCCTTACAAAATCAGCTGTTCACGCTTACTTTCTGTTCCTGTTGAAATCAGCCCCAGGTCATAGCCACTTGATGTCAAGACCGTTCAGACTTCTGCAGCACAAAATTTGCAGAATGTACACGGCATAAATGCAAATATGCATTGCTTCTGATATGAAGAGAAAGGCACCTCTAAAATTCACCTCTGAAATATTCCCAATTTTGTGCCATTTATCTGAATTGCACTTGGTTGCTTTGATAAGTCATTTAATACATAATTCTAGGAATTACTGTGTGATCCGTATGTTAAATTTCTGTGATTTTGCTCATAAATGAGCACATTTGTGACAAGCTGAAAACCTAACTCCAGCCTACTAAACACCAGTACATGTTAGCTTTGCAGTACAGCAGAGTCAATCATAAGAAGTTTTGCTTGACAGCAGTTAAATAAAACAGCAAATTCAGAGTTTTGGCCCAAAATTGGGGGCACACAAAGAAGCACTTTATGGCTTCTCTTGGGATATCAGTCTCAGAGTGTGTGATTACTTCTGACATTTGAATTGAGTTGCCCTACTTCACTGCTTTTCATAAATAAAGAATAGGGGGAAACATACTCTATAGCCATGCTCTGTTGAAGAACTTACCTTCATATTTTAAGGTAGAACCCCATCGACACATTTATCTCGCTGAGGCTTTGAGTAACTTTTAGAAACCTAAAACTAGAGTTAAATCCATGTAAAAATGTCAAGTTGTGTCCTAAAGATGGATTGAGTCTGAGAAGACATTTTAAAGCAGATGATGCTCTTTCAAAAGTGAGTGAGTAATATTATGACACATTTATACAGAGCGCTTGACTTAATCATATGCTGTTTTCCCCCTGTTCAATGACCTTTACAACAAGGACATACTGGTTATATGAGCTAAATCAGAGAGAAATAATGTATTTTAACATTTGGCGAAATAGTCATGCTTTCCAGTTTATGCTTTTTTGAATTTGGGTAGTGCAACTTAAGAGAGGGTGTACTCACACTAGGCCCACTACATACCATCCGGGGGCACATTTCACCCTAAAGTCTTGTTGCAGACTTGTGTAAGGGATTTGAAAGTTGCTGCATGGCTGAGAGAGGTGGATTTGGCTCTGCACAATTGCTTATTCACATGCACAAGCAGAGATACATAACTTGGACATGATGTAGCATCATTGCCTGAAAGTTGCAGCCTTGCATAAAAGAGAAATCCTAGAAATAGAGGGCTGTATCTGATTGAAATATCTCAAAAGCTCTCCTTTAATAAGCACTTCTCTTAGCACATACTACAAAACAAAATGCCGCAATGTATAGGGATACAGAACTTAAAGTCTTGTGTGCCCTTAGAAAAAAAGAACAGTTATTGTCATAAACTGAAAAAAAGGGTCAAGATGAATTGAAATTATGTTCAGTGAGATATACTCTATAATTATTGTACCCTGATGAAAGCTGTACCCCTCCATTAATCTTTTACAACAGGATAATAGCGTCATGCAGGGATAATAAATCATTATGATGTCAGTAAAGCCTCTCAAATCTGCAGCAACCTGTGTGTCCATGTGTATGTTTGCCTTTATGTGTGTTGTGTTAGGTTTATAAATGCAGCATGTGGATGAAAAGAACTCCCCATGCAGCAAAAAAGACCATATGGTGCAGAAAAGCAGACACACATCACATGAGCAGTTGGTGATAGCAGCAAACAAGCAAACACCTCCATTTAGCCTGTATCCATGCATGTCTCATTGTTATCACCATACACAAAGCCAGCACACCCCTATGGCCTTAAGACATAAACCCACCACATGCTCACTGGCCCTGCTGTTCCAAATGACCCACAGACCTACATTTACACCTCATAGCTGTAAAAATACACAGTGTTAAAGTAAATGAGCATAGCCTGCCCTTAAGCTCTGTCTGAGAAAGTTTTTGTTCTTATTAACTCCATTTACGCTTGCAAAAAAAAAATTGTATTACATTTTTGGGGTAATTCACTGAGGCGAGTGGGGAGCGCTGACAACATCATGCTGTGTGACCGGGGCAAACCAGGAAAAGAGAGGGTTGATGGAATGGATTAAAAAATGCTGTTACAGGAGAAGTTATCTGATTGTCAGGGTATAACACAAACTTCAATGTGCGCCTGGATCAGAAGGGTTGTTTCCTCTGCCATCATCAAAATTCTGCAGTACATCTGCTCCAAAATGATCACCACCAGGTCCCTCATGCTGTTGGATAAGGAGATGCAACTCTGGAGCATTCTCTCTCTGGTGAAATCATTGTGCATGTAGTGTCCCTGCCTCATATTCACTTCTGTGTACTACAATGCTCCTCTCAACTCCTTAGTTGATGCTGTTGATACAGTTTTTAAAATATAGGACTGAGGTAAAGATATAAATTGTGATACAAATTGTTCATGCGCTCTCTTATTATGAACACTGACTTCTGCTATGTATATTTGACCTCGTGCGCTGCCTGACGGTGACCCCCCGCTCCTCTCCAGCAGGGCATACTCCCCGCTGAGAGGGAGAGAGTGAACACTATGGCCACAGTTACATGATGTTTTGAATTCGGAATTAAGTATTCAGAATTAAATAATTTAAAAAAAGTATTCTCTTTCACATTTACATGGAAATAGTAACTCTGAATTAAGGTTTAAATGGAAATTACATTGGACAGGGGGTGGACGTGACATATTAACATCTACCGGAAGAAAACAAGCTCCAGTTCAGCGTCTTCGTCAGGGAAACCTCGCCGAACTTAACACAACTTCAAAAAGGTCTGCATTTTTATGCTTACGTCCATCCACTCTTTTCATTATTTCCAAATCTTCTAAGGTTCTAATTAAATAAATTGTCTCTGCTCGAGTCCAACGATTGCTTTGGCTGACTATCCTGTTTCCGTCAGCAGGGAATATGTGTGTCATTGCGACAGGACAAGGGAACGAGCATGAACAGAGTGGCCAGAATTAATTTAAAGCAGAATGAAAGTGTACATGATCAAGGAATTATTCGATTCGGATTTAAAATCAGAATAAACCAGCCACCTACATTGGAATTAAGTTTAATTCGGAATGGTCATTTTCATTTGGAATTAGGTGTTTACAAGGTCATATTTAATGGTTTTAAAGAGGATTTAAGTTTTATTCTGAACTAAAGGGGAATTAAAGCTCTCATGTAAACATAGCCCATGATAGTGAAAAAAATGAGACAACAGAGGGAAACTCAGTGCACTGAACAAGCTCTGTTCCTGATAAAACAAAAGATGATATAAAAAGAGATGATTAATAATCCAAGAGAATTAATGACGCACATCTCCCGCAGCATCGTCAGAGCATGTGATTGAGCCTTGGAAACATGTATGTGGTAAATTCTTCAGGGAAAATATGTAATCCAGAAGCAGCTTTCTCAACTAAGCATAAAGCAGATAACCAATTCAGGGGTGAACTTCAGTCAATCTTAGAATGTAAGATAATTAGAACTTGAATTAGAGTTTTACCTGTTTTCTCAAACTTTAGGAGGCAAGTATTCTCTTAAATCAAGGTTTTGTAAGTATCATAATTAATCAGAGCAAACACATAATTATTTCTTTTACATCGTGCACATTAATAAAAACTGGTCATTTGTGCATTTAGAAATGTTAAATAAAACAACCGTATAAAATTGTCATTTTAGCCTTGAAGATACTGTTTTGTACGGAGCCCCTAAGGTGCCACGGAGAAAAAAAATAAATAAATCGTGCGCACGAGATAGTAAAACTTGCACACGATATATTAAAACGTGCGCATGTTTAATATATCGTGTGCAAAACGTGCGCTCGATCTAATTATACAGGCAAGCAGCAACAGACAGCCGGGCTCATCAGTAGATGGCGGTAATGCCCCATAATATTGTGGTCACCTGCTGGTAAAAACCAAGAAGAAGAAGACAGCCGGGCTCGGTTGAAGCATCCCAGTAACCAGCCAACGATAGCTGTGTCTGTGAATGTAGGAGTGCAGGGTATGTACAGTCCCTTAGGCTATTTATCAGTACCTTAAATAAAAGCTGCACAACTTTCAAGACTCAAGCAAAGCTCGTGTCTTGCTGCCACCCGCTGAATAAGGTGGAGGGAGTTAGCCCCGAAGTTAGCTACAACTTTGCCTCTGTAGCAGCAAACAAGTCCCCCCTGTGCATCCCAGGTCAGGACACTGACTGAATCTGAGTACTCCTTCCGCCGGCTGAGCCTGTTGTCTTTTAGTATGCGCAGCAAAGTTCTCCAACTTAGGATTACTCCATCTCTCATGGCAAGAGCAGCAAGAATGTCATTATGTGACATTCTTGCTAAAAGTTAAGTAAGTTAAGTAAAAGTTAACTAGCTCACTTCTTCTCTCCATTGTGTGTGTCTGTAAACATCTGACGTCAAAGTTCAAACGTGGGAAATAACTTTATTAAAAGTGCGCACGAATAAGTATTTCGTGCACACATTTTACTATCTCGTGCGCACGATTTATATATTTTTTTCTCCGTGGCACCTTAGTGGCTCCGTAGTTTTGGGTATTTTTAACAATTTGAGGGAATTTTATAAACGCCTAGGTCTGTTTAAAAAGTACTGCATATCCTTAATTTTTCATAGAAATTTTATAAAAAAAGTACTCTGATACACCAAATGGACCATTTAATGTATTTCACTTGACCATCTGGAAAATAGCCTGTAGAAAGTGTTTGGGAGTGGGAAGTACCTTAAAAAAAATCATATCCAGCAGGTGACTGGATGATGGTTTCTTCAACCCTGTTCATTATAGGCCAGTCAGATAACATATAGTAGTAGGTGGGTGCTGCTGCCGTGGTGTAAAGTACAAAATGTGAGGCACTTTGCAGAACAAATGCTTGCAAAAGCATGTCAGAAGTAGAGCGAAAATATTCCTTCTATTAATAAATGCTTTCCGTGTTGTTAATCGTTTTTCACTTAAAAAAGACATATGGTCCAGATTTAAAAAAAAAAAACTGCAACTGTAGCTGTAAGCATCTATGCTAATCTCTGTACAAGCAGCCACTTTCTGCTGTTGTAACACTCCCAGCTCTTTCTGCTTTAAAAGACACTGACTGGGCCATGTCACTTCGGGCCGAGCACAAGCTTTGTAGACTGGAGCTTGGCAGGATGGATCTGTGTGATTACATACATTTAATTGGGTGGATCCAGCTGTACTGCAAAATTAATCTTCTAAAATTAATAATCGAACTAATCTTGAAACCCATTAAGGTATTTCAAATTAGTTTCTTTATTTATTTACTGCAATATATTTACATTAAACAACCATAAAGAGAACGGGAATCAATGTTCCAGTTGAGAAATGTGTTGATTATGTGCAAAGCAGTTTACTTGCTCTTCCTCCACAACAAATTTGTGGGCTCACCTGTCAGCTTTTTACTCAAACCATGCAGTCGAGGAGGAGGCACCAAAGTGCAGTGGCGATTCATCAAGTGTTCAACCCCATGTGACTGCATTTTTTGCCAGGCTCTTTACCAGAGGAGCAGAAAAAAACATCACGGATCAGATTGTAAGATTCAGATGCAACCCATTGGCGTGGTTATGAGAGAGAGTTTTCGGGATTTATTGATAGAACTGGAGCCACGATACTCCATTCCGAGCTGCACCATGATTTTGAGCCAGCATACACATGGCACTTCTAATGTTTAATGCAAGTTTCTGGTGTTTCCATCCTTGCTCGAAATCCCAACAATGGACATTGTGCAGCTAGTGTAATGCTGTGTTAAACCTAACCACACATTTGTCCACCAGATTTTGTCTGCCAAGGTTGCCTCTTTGACTTCTTAGTTGTTGTTTGTGCCGACTGTCTCCGATAAGAGTGTGACCTTTTTGATTTGCAAGGCATCCAAAACTTAATGAAGGGAATTGATAAGGTAATTGTTAAGAAAAGACTCCATTAGCTTTTGTAACTAATTCTCAACTGGAATTGGTTTCTGATTCCCATCCATAAATGAAGGCCTACCTTTTACACAGACACAGACAATCCTCTGAAGTTATCAAGGTAATTGATAATAGTTAAAATAACCAGCACAATCACTGATGACAAAAGTGTTCATAAACTATCGATTCCAATCCCTTGTCATATAAAGTTATTGCTACTATATGAATACACAGAAGCCAAAGCAGGCTGTGTGTAAAGTAAAGGTTTGCTCTGATGAATGTTCTCACTGTCCTGTTTAGCCCCTGCTGAGTAGCTAATGTCTGACCCGTGGCTCTTTGGCAGAAACATAAGTATTTGGCCAACCCCGCCATGTTGATTATGAAGATTAAATCCTGCCCACAGCAGTAGCTTCAACAGCAGACAAAAATAGTGATCTGCATCACTCTGAAATCAACACTAGCACTTAGGAGGAAAAAGAAACATGTGCGTATAGCAGGACAATCAGAGGGAGAGATGGGAATGGAAACTGCCAAAAAAAAGAGATCAATATCTGCAATGGAAAGAAGTATAAAATACCAGAAAGCCAGCAGGGAGTACGTTACACCCCAAAACAGATGTGAAGGTCACTCTGTTTTTGATTTCATTATGAGAGGCCAAAAAGTCACACCCCTGATGTTCCAAAACAAGGGAGAGGTTCATGATTATGTTTATTCATTTGGTCATGACTTTTCCTCGATTTTTCTGCTTTCCCATGCAGTCAAACTTTCAACTTCATACTAGATTTTTCTGTTTACTTTCCTTTTTTATCTCTGTGTCTCCTCTCTCAAGCAGGAACTTACCCAAAAAAGTTGCATTGCGCTTCTAACCCTTTTAAGTATTCCACTCTGGCAGATTGCAAAAGTCTGATTCAGTGCTATTTTAAACCAAATACACACTGGTAGAAAAAGACTTTTACAAACAACTTGGACTGATTGGAAAAGATCTGAGAGTCAAGACATAAGCTAGGTTGTTTTCTGTCACAAATAACACTCCCTGAGAGCTGAAGTAAAATGAACTCACTTCCTAAACTTCCTACTAAACACAATGGCTGTGGGCAGGCTGGACAACAAAGTCCTCTGCCCCATCTAGAGGAGTAACTAAACTCAATTATTGAAGTAAAACCACATGAAAAGACAACAATGTCGTAATAAAAGTTGTGTTCTTCATGTTATTAATCATGACTAAAGGTTTCCAACTTCTAGTATTTAGAAAAAAGGCAGAACATGAGAAAACTGCAATAGAAACTGTACAAATGATTTTATCTACAGTGTGTAATCTGCACTCTAGCTGTGTAAATAAATTTGTATGAAAGCTCGGAGGAGGCTGTTTTCTCTAAGAGAGAGAGCAGCAACCGTCCTGTGACACTGACACACTTTTTAAAAATGCAACCGCCTGAACAGCCAACCAGGCTGAAGGCAGCCACATTTGCAGGGAGGACAGGAAGGAGGCAGAAAAAAAGGCAGAGCAATAAAAGAGAAGGAAAGGACAGAAAAGGAATGACACTTGACTGGGTGGTATCATCTGGACATTATAGTTCAAACCCAGAAAATTTGAATTAATACAGACGTGGAAGGAGAGAAAGAGAGAAAGAGGAGGAGACTGAAGTGGCTCATTGATGTGCAGACTCTGGCTCTACAGATTTAAAGGAAAACATCCGTCCTGCTCTCTGTGAGCGCAGCCAACTGTCTTATAAACTCAAACCTGAGGGCGCAGAGAGGGACGCTGAAATCATATTGTTTCTGTTATGTAGAGTTTAGTAGATTCTACCTCTGTTTTATTGTTTGTCTCTTATTAATGTTTTTATTCATTATTGTTTCAATTTACGTACATCCTTGGCCCTCCTGGTTTCATTTTATGTTATTGGGGGACTGGGGTCTGTCAATCTGAGTCCTCATCATGTGTCATTTTTAACAGTTTAGAGGTTATTCTTAAGCATTCTGAAACTAGCATTTTCATTTTGTCAGTGTCAGATCCATTTATTCTCTGAGAACAAGACAATAATTGAACAATAACTGTGTTTACATGCACACTTCCATAAAGATTATTTCATGATTTCTAGAGTATCCTGAATACTCAAATAGTCTTGTAAATAGTATTTTCTGACAACTGTTTTCAAATAAAGGCCATTTTCAGAATTTGAAAAATCAGACTAACCCACTTAGCATTTTGTTCAATTATCCATTTAGTCAGTATATTTACACTGCTAAATCTGTATTTGGCCATGCTCCTACAACTGAGCAAGGGTAAAATATGCAAGCTGAAGGGAAAGAATAAGAAACAGCAAACATGGCAGCCAGCAGTAAGAGCACTGGAAATCAGCTGTTTCTAAGTTCAAGTAAGTGAAAAAAATAAAGGGTAAGAACATTCTTCCTTACATAGATGGTAAAATACTTGGTTAGTGTCTACAAATATGGTCATGATGGGTTTACAAAGTCACTAGCGGCTCAAAATTACTGCAACTAGTCTACTACAAAGCTAACAGACACAGCAACAAGAAGTTAAACACAAGGCAAATGACAGCAGCAGGTTTGCTGTCTTATTTCACAAACTTGCAGAAAAAATGACTGACAAAACCTAACCTTTTTAAAGGATTACTGACACACATCAATCAGATGATCACTATCGTTCTGAGTTATCTGATTGATGGGATCATGTAAAAAAAATTCAGTAAGATTTTTTATTGCTTCTTATAAGAGGCATGCATGCAAACCTCAGTGTTTTAAAACCTTTGTTTAGATATCAGTGTTAGGGATGCCCAACATCACCAACATTGTTATGGCCAGATAAAAGCTAATAAGGTTAAATAACAGTTTCAGAAGGAAATCTCTGTTGATAGTTGCAGCAGATATATCTGCAGTATACAGTGACCAAACACATGAATGTACAATAATGCTTCACCTTACAGGGTAACAGTGACTGAAGTTTTCAATCCAAAGTTGCTATGACTTTCCTGACTAAATAAGACATTTTTTGTTGTTACTTTGTGTGCTTTTTTGGGCCATTTTGCAAGCCTGTTGTTTAATTAAGGTAACTGATTTTAACTTGAAGGTATAACCTCTATAAAAGAGGGCACATCTAGTCTGAATGTCCTGCTGAGCTCTACGTCTATCGCCAGGTTTTTCCCATGCTGGTTGTGGCTATCAAAAGGCATCTAACACCTTTTTTTTACTGTTAGTTTAAATATATTTAGCACATTTGGAACATGGAATCCAATTAATTTCTTTCATATCATGATAAAAAAAAGTATATGTTTGTCATTTATAGTAGAATTAAGCCTTTATATTCTTGTTTTGGACCGATACTTTTTTCTTTGTTTAACACTGTCACAGTAAGGCATTCTGGAATTTCTAGTTCAGTAAAGACTTGATGTTCTTTATAATAAATTAAGTGTATATAGATCCATAATGATAACAGGTAAAAGATACTGATGCACAATATCAGCAGTGCAAAATCTGTATAGGTAGATAATAGCTTGCTAAATTTATTATTGGTATTGGCATATCACAAAACTTCTGACAATATACAGCCAGTATATTGACTATATGCATCATATATACTGTATATCAGCAGAATGTACGAATGTGCTATAATCTGCCAATTTTTAATCAGTGAATGTCTACATGTATGAACAATACAGTATCATTTATAAGGGAATCAGATGTTTTTCTTGTTTCACATTTGAGACAACCATAATGTCAAAATGAAAGTGCCAGGTCGATTCTGTTAAGGAGGGACTTTCTGCTCGGGAAAAAAAAATGCATGTATCAGTACATGTGATGAATTGCAAAATATTAGATATTGGCAAATATCTAGTACATGCATATCAACTGAGGGGATTTTAGAATTATCAGCATGTTGGACATCAGCCTAACTCCTTTACCGTGGATCCCCCATCAGTAATAAAGATTATACGGTAATAACTCATCTGTTACATTTTACCTACAACTTATGTGATGATGATAGCAAAAATCAATCCTGACACAAAGACAGCGGATGGATGTAGGCCAGCTACATCTGCCCAACCAAAACAAAACAAAAGCCCCCCGTACAGGAGAAGAGAAGGGGGGTCCGACATCGGGAAACAATCTGCAACTGCATTTTACAGTAAAAAATTGCCCTCGTCGTGTAATCGTCCCTTCAGACCGTATAAATAGACTGAAAGAGGACCCCCAGGTTAGTACGTCTCCGCCGAGATAAACACAAAGCGTCCATTGTGACCGACCTTCATTGATGTGCATCCTGTCTGGATAGCCTCCGTGCGGTTAAGGGAGGATGACACTGATAGCAAAAGCAGGTCAAAAGCAAAAACTGGAAATACAAAAAGGAATTTCCATAGTGTTCTAACAGAGGCAGACTAGAGAAATGGGCTTTGTCTTTTCTTAAAAAGGCGGAGCAGAGCAGGCTGGTCTTGCAATAGCCACATCCACTTAGCCAACAAGGAGTCAGACCAGTGTTTTTTAGCCCTTATAACCACAGCAGGCTAAATATGCTGCGCTTACTTATTGAATCTGAAAGTAAATATGGATTCTGTTTGTATTCCCTACTTTAGAACGTCTTTGCAGCTAGCTGTGTCGACTGAGTTAATATTTATCCATATAAAAACCCACACTGGCATCAGTAGATGGACATCAGAAAGACAGAGCAGCGGCTCTTCCTTCTGTGTGTATAGCAAACTTCACGTGCGTCTAACGGTCGACCACCTAGCTAAAAGCGTGCTGTTAGCCTGAATATTTTTACTGAGAGCTCCATAAAAGTGAAACCCCCTCCTAACTTACCCTTTTCCCCTCGGTAGTGTGCCGCTGTCGAAGGTGAGAGTGTGGTTCGAGCCCAGCCCTGCCTCTGCTGCAGTTCAATCTGGTGGAGCGCGTCGGCCTGCTCCCCCTCCGTTGCTCAGCAATACGTTACACCCTGCAAACGAGCGGCGCGCGGACCACCATCCTGAGAGGAACGTCCAGAAAGCGTAAATATAAACCACGACTTCCGGTCAGAGCTTTCACAATAAAATCAGAGAAAAGTTGCAAAGATGACAAGCAAAACATCAATACAGTGGTATTACAATTGTATGCAAAAGAATTGTATTAGGTCATATACGTTTCGTAAACATTTTAAGCCCGTAAAAATGTTATATATTTGAAAAAAATATTATGTGTTTGAGGTGTTTCTGTTTTCAGTGGGCCGGTGGTGCAGTAGGTAGTTCAGTAGACCTCCCAGCCAAAAGGTCCTCAGTTTGACCCTCGGGTCAGGCCGGGCCTTTCTGTGTGGAGTTTGCATGTTCTTCCCGTGCATGCATGGGTTTTTTCCGGGCACCCCAGCTTCTGTCCACAGACCAAAAACATGCTCATTAGGTTGATTGGGGACTGCCCTTAGGTAAGAAAGTGAGCATGAATGGTTGTCCGTGTCTGTGAGACCCTGTGCTCGGCTGGCGACCCTTCAGGGTGTACCCTGCCTCTTGCCCAATGACAGCTGGGAAACACTCCAGCCCCCTCACGACCCCGAAAGGGATAAGGGGTGTAGAAAATGGTAGGATGGATGGTGCTTTTCAGTTGTGACAATAATTCCTGAGTAACAGTTTTGTGCTTGTAGAAACATTTTTCAGACTTGCAAAATTTAAAAAATAGCTGTTAAACATTTATCTTAAGTATGCAAAATGTTTCCACTAGAGAAATATATTTTAACAAGTTTGAAAGACCTTTCTACAAGTATGAAACTATTGTACAAGTTTAATAAATTATTTTCACAACTACAAAACACTTCAAACACAGTTCTGAAATTATCAAACAGTTTCACAAGCTCCACATCTTAATGTGTCTCCAAAGTATTAGGGGGCTGAACTATTGGACTCAGTCCAGAAAAAAACTAAGTGAAGGATAATTTTCTGATGCACACTGAAAAATAATGAAATGTCAAGATTAAAGTCAAAATGTAAAGAGTAAAGTTCAAATAAAATTTTGAGCAATAATATGAAATTAAATGTTGAACATGAAGTTGACATACAATTTCACATATTTGTCTAGGAAAAAGTAAAGACTTTGATTATAATTTTAAATGCAATGTCCAAGATGAAGTTAACTTCATTGTAAAATTACATTTAAATTTTCTTTACATTTCAAAGTTTGCTCAACATTCGAACTTTTCTTCTTGAAATTAATCATAAAAAACTTCTGCATTTCAATTTTTTATTCTCCTGCCTGATCCTCGTACACATCCATACAACTATGAGATAAAAAAAACATAGTGGAAAATGTCATTAAACTTATCAGCTTTTCTCATCATTAATCTGTTACCTGATGTTTGTGACTTAATGAACTGAACATATAAATGCAACTAAAATTTACCCTCTACAACTACTAGAGGTTGGGACTTAATATGGAAAAAAATGACATTTAACATCAGGGGTGCTCAGCTGGACTTGCCACATGATAACCAAGCAAAGCAGCTGGATTTGCTCGATTCCATGTCTATCATCAAGAAGATCCATCTTTAAAGCTTTAAGCATTGACTTCCGACGCTGCTTGAGTGGCAGCCGGTTACAGCAGCTCCTGCTCGTTTGACTGTTTTTCCTTTGTTTTTTAGTTACTTAGGAAGGCCAGCTCAGTCCTGGGGTGCCCCCTGGACTCAGTGCAGGTGGTGGGAGAAAGGAGGATGCTGGTGAAGCTGGCATCCATGCTGGAGGGGGACTCCCACCCCCTGCAGGACACTCTGACAGCCCTGTGCAGCTCCTTCAGTGACAGGCTGCCTCACCCGAAGTGCGTGAAGGAGTGTTACCGCAGGTCTTTCCTGCCTGCTGCTGTTAGACTTTACATCCAGCACTGCTCCCAGTCACCATAAACTGAACAATTATCTAACAATGTGCAATTACTGTGCTAACTCTCTTGACAATGTGCAATTCATCCATGTGCAATCACTTACATTCATGTGCAATTACTTTGTGAATGTGTAAATAATCCTTATAGGATTTGCTTTTTAGTTTCTGTATTCAAGCCCTTTTTTATATTTATATTGGTAGAATAATGTACATACTGCTATTTCATGCTATTTTTATACAATTTTTATACCTATTCTTTATCAACGCTGTCCCCTTTGCTGCTGTAACATTGCAAATTTCCCTGTGTGGGACTAATAAAGGTCTATTCTATTCTATTCTAAACTAACACTGAACTATGTGGATGAATGTGGATTTACTGAAGCCTCCATACATCATCCACTTCTTATAGTATATATATATATATATATAAACATGAAATAAAAGTTTAATATTTTTCTCAGGTGCATCTAAAGGCTGAATATGAATTCATAAGTCTGTTTTAACAATCTGATAAACACTTGCTTGGCTTATATTGCCATTATGAGGAAATAGATATTGTGTTCAAATATTTTTGTGTTTGGTACAGTGTTGTCCTGAATTCATTAACATCAAAACTTTCTTTATTCTTAAAAAATAACGCTAACTTTGACGTCTTTCAGACTTTAATCTTTACGTATGAGACCTAATAAAGGAGATGTCTTTCATCTAAATTAGACCACAAAATTGCATTTGAAGGTTAGTCTCTGAATAAGGATCATTTTAAAGATCACTTTCACAATTCTTCTTATTAATGTTGCAAGAAAAATGAGAATAAACAGAACTGCGCAGTTCATGGCAGGGGAGTGGTTTAAGGAAAACGCTTCCCATGGCAAATAAGCTGACACTGCTGAACCACAATGGATCAGAGGATTAGACAACGAGTGCATGTATCAATGATTCTGAATAATATTTATTTTATTTTTTTAAAGCAGATGTCGTAGTTTCCGGTGTTCGTTATTTCTTGTTACCTTGACAGACATCTTCTACACAGCAGCGCCTGCGTCTACACTTCCAACCGTGGATGCTTCCAACTCGACCAGAAGCCTGTGTCAGACAGAACCGGGTGGGCGGGTTTCCTGGACTCACTGGATGTGTGTTTCAGGGTCTATTGTTCCTCCAACATCTGCAGGGTTGCGCAGCTAGAAGTGCAGTATTATTAAAGCTGACAATACAGACGGTGTCTGCGGCATGGTGCGCAGCACTGAGTAAAGGGTGTGCTGGAGAGCCAAACAACGGAAAATACATGGAATTAATTGAGGATTTGACAATAGCCGACCAGAATATTATTTTCTGGTTCGAACGCGTATCATTTTATACAACTGAACACTTAGATCGAAGGTTTCCACTGCAGAGAAAATCAGTTTTTAGACCAAATCAAACTAAAGTAATTGTCTAAAAACAGATGCGTTTGAAGGTATCCGAAGGATTTGTTTGCATCAAACACGATCCTGCTTCAAGTAAAAACAATAAAAGCAAATCAATTTGGCGTTAACATAGTTGTATTTTGTATGCATTATATAAATGATAGCTCTAATACAGATTGTTTAAACTCTCTAATAAAAATTGACCCCAAAACGTGACACTTTATATCGACTATTTCAACGATGTCGTCATGATGTCCTGTCACAGTCGGCCAGGAGCGCTCTCTATCAATCTCTGAAAGTACCGGCGGAGAAGGCGGGGGCGTTTAGCCATGATTATTATATAACCTTTTTAATGTAAAAAAATAAATAAATAAAACCACTTCGTTAAGTTGTTGAGCCACTAAAGTTTACATCACCGCCTTTAGCTTTTATTGTAGCATATGTTTTATTTGTCTCTGAAGGTTTGCTGTTTCCGAAATACGTTTGCAACTGTTCCAATATATATTATTGGCATTAAGTCCCGAGAAGCTCAAGATTTTTTCTGGTATACTTTGATTTTCCTAAATTTAATCAGCTGTAAGTGTAATCTTATTCGCCTTTACCGCCCTTGCGGTAGATGGCGTGACAGAAATCTAACGCTACTATCCGTTGGAGGGGCGTTGTGTAGTGGATCATGATTGTGCGGTGCCGCTCTGTTGCCAGCGAATGGAAGTACAACATGGACGACCCGCGGGATGTTCAAATTTCCAAACGAAACGGGAGCTCCAGGTCGTTTTTATCGGCCGGCTCCGCTGTGGCAATGGAGATCAAACGAAAAAAGATACGACAGAGTTCTTTCTTCGTCCAAACAGAGGTATGGTCCGAGATAAACCGAGCGAACTTAAGTGTTTTGTTGTCAGATTTGAATCACAATGACAGATCGGTTAGCGCTGGGGGAGGTCCAAAGGGCAACGATACTAACGCAAACAAGCTCAAAGGCGCTGCATAGTTGAGGTTTATACAGCAAAAATAACAATGTATTCAGATGGTCATGCTAAATTAACTTCTCTAACACTCCTCTAAAACAGTCACGTTCCTGTGCTATCCAATCCCAACAACAATAGAAACATGAATCAGTGTGGAGTGTGGGACCTGCCCCCTGAAACTAGAGCTGTATTCAGCATTGTTGAATGTTCCTTGGGATATGCTGAGAAAATTGCCTCTTCTTTGCCCTAACCCTGCTCAAACTAATGTCATTTCAGACCAAAAGCATGAAACGATGTCCGAGTCTTCTGAATGACACGCAGCAGATAGTAGAGGATATGAATTTGTTGTACATACGACAGATTTCTAAGAAGCTACAGGTGCATACTTAGTGTAATGTTCAACAATGAGAATGATGATGTTTGTATTCTACTGACAAATGTGCACGTTTCTAAAATTAAACTGACAAATCAACACAGTTTGAGTTTTCAAGAAAATTCAACTTCAGATTTTTTTTTACTACTTAAGCTACTATTTGAAAAAATAAGGATAGATTTGAGAATTCTCAGAGTTGCAAAATCACACATATGCATAAAAGTACAGTTAGTCAACAGTGTTTTTCATATAAAGCACAGTCCCTGCAACATGGATAAACCTTATTGTCTGTCCTAGTGACAGAATTAACCTCAACCAGGGCATTTCCAACACCGTCGGGCAAGTTCTTGTCAAAAATGTGGAAAACTGCCCTATCTCACACTGTTCACAAGTCTGTAATAAAGGTAGTATACAAAGAGAGACAGCACGACATTTTCTAACACCTCCTGTTCTAGATGTCCCCAGGATATGTATTTTTTTGTTGGTTGAACAGATGCCCAGCTCAGGGAGTGTCTTACATCAGACAGAGGTAGTACACCCCTGGTTAAGCCATTAAAGAGAACATTTTTAAATAGACCTTTCCAACACTCATTTCTGTAAGATGGAGCAAGCAAGAGCGGGAGAGGGTTATGGTTATATAGTGTATATTGTAGAATAAATGAACGTTTTAAACCAAACATCATCATTCTCCTTTCAGGCTAAAATATATTAGTTAATATATTACTTCGCTCTAACTGCTCTAACACCTTTTTCACTCCATTTTAACTTCCTCTTTCATCATCCCATCCATTCATTTTGAAACTGCATCTCTGTCATCCAGATCCCATGTGGTCTAAATCTAGCATGTACTAACTGTAATGGTTCTCCTGGTTGATGTAGTCATAGTATTCATCATGTCACATCTCACAAACCAAAAAGTTGCTCTTGAGTGATGGAATCATATCTGCATGACCTAAAGTGATACATTAAACACCAGTTATCTAAAATCAGTGGTTAATTTGTGTCCTCCTATAGCAGCCACTAACAGTGGTTACGTAAAGGTTTGCATATTCTGACATTTTCTTAATTTCATTGCAAATAAATCTTTGATGGTTGAGAGGAAACATTTCATATTAAGAGTCACAACAGGTCTGGTTAAGCACCCAACAGGCACATTCAGTACACAACACGATAGTGTTTGTAGAAAATCAATATATTTGCACCATGCACAATTTTGATGACATGTTCAGAAGCCTGCAAGTTTTGTTTTTTTTTTTGTCTCATTGGGGATTATATGTAGACGTTAAGGCTGAGCAACATGGACTAAAATAATTTTTAAGTTGAATAACCATGTAAAATAAACAATATGTGCCACTCTGTTTCTTTCGACAAAGAATTAACAAAAAGGTTAGTTTTAGGTCAAATCCACAGGGGCCAAAGGTCAGACAGGCATTTTATTTACAGCTAGATGCACAATGTTAACATGTGTAAACAAAAAGACATAACATCCTTTTTAGATTAAGAAAACAGATGAATGAAGAAAAATGTTCCTAAAAATAGATGTTAAATGAAATGCCATTTAGATTTAACGTTTCAGGTCATTAAATATATTGTCAATGGCCCCTGTAAAGTTTTTACAGAGGTTTCAGCATGGCATCTGAAATCTATATAGATCTGAATAAAGGTCAACTTATTAGTAATGTTTATATTGTTGTACCCTATATTTTATTTGAAAATACATTTATATATCTTAAAAAGTCAATATATTACCCAGTCCTGTAATGACAGAATTATCACTATCGCTATCAGTATTTGTCCCAGATTCTTCCCAATGTACAGCATTGGGTAATGGAGTTTACGGAAGTATATATAATTCATGAAACCCTCAAAATATCACAGGTTACAGATGAATTATTATGTTATGATCAAAAATGACAACAGTGCAGTGTCAGCAAAGACACAAAGTTATGAAGAAGTAGCACATTTCCTCAGTTATTCATTTGCAAACAAAAACTTATATATTAATATCCCATTGATATCAAAAAGATAAACAGTTAAGAAGTAACCCTTGTTTCAGTAACTGAATTGGTTTATCAGAAAGAAAATGTTGTAAGAACAGCTCAAATTGCCACTTAAGGGCAACTTCAGCTACATGAACACAACTTCTTATGTCTCATCGTGTTTTACAGACCTAAAAATGAGAATACTGAAATAAAAAAAAGCTTTTCTTGTCTTTAATGTTCAACCCCCTGATTACTACAAATTTCTCTTTTGTATATGCCCCCCAAGTAGAACACTAATATACAAGACAAGCTTGACTTTGAGATGCGAATGCGTGAGGGCGCCTACAAGCTGCTCCTGGCCTCCAGCAAGAGAGAGCAAGTTCTCAATGCCTCCAAGAACCTGCTGACCTGCAACACCAGGATCAAGGCTTACCTCACACTGCTGCAGAAGAAGACAGAGGAGCAGGATGTGTTGGGTGCAGATGGGAGGTGAGGAGTTTGGGCAAAATGGGTTCTAAGGTGTGGATAATGAATGTAAATGATTTCTTTCCTTAGCTTTTGGTTAAAGCTTCCATGGCCTCCAGCAGCTAAAGAGAGACCTGAATTTTTTTTTGGATTGTTTTATTATTATTTAAAGGGATGTTCTTGATGTTATAAGTTGATGTTTTGTTACACAATGTAATCAGTTTGCTGATACAACATGCATTCATTTTTTAGACTTTCAGATCAACCTTCGGATGACCTTGTGCCTTGTACTGGGACAATTGCAATATCAGGTGTGATTACACTTCATCATGAATCATGACCTACGGGTCAGTGTGCACTGTACAGAGCTCTTAGACCCTCAAAAGTTGTGCATCAAACTTTAAAAGTCTCAATGGTAGTGAAAAAAGACAAAAAAGATCAATTAAATTGTGAAAAAGAAATCTCTTATTTTCTCATGCAGGGCTGCGTATCCCTTTGATGTGGAGGGATTCAGACCACTTCAACAACAAAGGGAGTGAGTTTGTTCTTGTTTCGGTCACATTCATGTCGTCTGCCTTTAACTTTGTTTTTAAATCTCAGTGATTCCCTCGGAATTATATTGTTTTGGGGATTAGAGGTTCTTGTTAGGGTTATCCTGCATGACTAGATTATGTTATGTGTGTATGTAAATTTCTGCTCTCTTCACAGCATTCAGGAGCAGTGCATTTTAGAAAGGTGCACAGATAACAGTGTAGATGTTTTTTAAAATGTAAAACATATAAAAAAAATCTTTCCAGTTCCAGGGACTGCATATACAAAGTCTTATGACGTCTCAAATTATTTTTTTTTAAATTCAAGGTCATAAAATGTCCTAATATGTCTTGAATTTATATCTTTACATTTTATTGTATCTTTATATTTTTTGTCAATTTAATATCTCTGAGGATTTAGTTAGTTAAGTGGCAATTTACCATTAAGGCAACATTTACGAAATGACATTCACAAACTGCTGATGATATAAGAGGATGAAAAATAAATAGAATAGTTGGTGGGGATAATGGGATAAGATATAAAATAGCTTTGAAATTGGACAATATGAATCAAAACCACACATGAATTCTAAATCAAATATAGTGAATTGTACGTTGAAAGGTCTACAGCTACCCTGTTTAGGCCTTTTGATCTGTCACAGAGTGTTAAATGAAAAGTTCTCCACTAACAGGTAAACGCCTCTCTGTTTATTGTATGAAAACTTGTTTTACAAAGACAATCTCTGACTTTCTTTCTGTCAAAGGCTCTCGTCGAGTGGCGATGTTCTGCCTGATGCAGTCTGGCTCTGAGGTGTTTGACACAGAGATGATGGTTGTGGACAGATCCATCACTGATGTCTGCTTTGAGGGAATCACTATCTTGTAAGTAAATATTGCTTAAGTCAAGTCTAAAAAACAACAACTGTTCAACAGGGAAGGATTTTCAAAAAGATGTTCTGGATTTAAGTAACTAGTTAAATGAGTACAGAGGTGGAAAGTATCTGTAATTACATGTCCTCACATTACTGCCACTGAAAAGCTTCTTTGTGTACTTGTAATGTTTTATAAACATTAGTGTTTTTTGTGTTGTGCTTTTTAAAATTATGATTTAATTTTTCTGGTGGGCATTAAGAAAATTGTTGTACATTGTTACATTTTGCCTTGCATGAGAAAAAATAAAAACTAAGTACCAAGAGGACGAGACCCAGGTTGTCCGTCAACCATGTTAAACTAGCCTGTTTGGCTAATGCGTCCACATGCATGATTGTTATTGGCACATAAACAGATTCCACATCAAATCCAACATTTTCTGTTGTACAGCACTTTTCAACAAAAGTCTTATTGAATTGAACAAGCTGATTGGAAATAGATATTCTATTATTTTGCACCTTAATCCTGTTCATTGAGGTAAGATATATGTTCAAATTACCCAGCTCCACTCTTTAAAGGTATCAGAAATAACTACTCAGAGAGAGTAGTAAAGAGATGTTGAATAAAGTATTTTTACTTGAGTATATTTGTAGACTTAGGGTGGCACAGTGGCGCAGCAGGTAGTGCATGCACCTCACAGCAAGAAGGTTGCAGGTTTGATCGCTGTGTCAGTTAGGGCTTTTCTCTGTGAAGTTTGCATGTTCTCTCACTGACCAAAATCATTCTCATTAGGTTGAATGTGACACCAAATTGCCCTTAGGTATGAATGTGAGCATGAATGCTTGTCTTTCTCTCTATGTGGCCCTGTGCTTGGCTGCCAATCAGTTCAGGGTGTACCCCGCCTCTTGCCCAATGTCAAATGAGATAGGCATCAGCCCCGCACTCCTGAAAGGGAATAAGCGATACAGATAACGCATGGATGGAAGATTTAGAGACCTGAAATCTACCTCCACTTGAGTAAAACTTCATTAAAGTAACTACTCTTTTACTTGAGTACAATAGTCTAGTGCTATTACCACCCCTGTGGAAGTAAAAGAGTATGCATTTTTTCTTCAAGTACTGACACACATATTTAAGAACTATAACAGAAGATGCAAGTGAAAACTGCTGTACATAGAGGCTTTTTCATAAATGTATATTTTTAACAGGGTTCCTACAAATCCTTAAAAAGTCTTAAATTTGATCTTTGAAATGTAAGGGCTTAGAAAGTCTCAAAAAGTCTTTTTTTAATACTTGTTAGAGGTCTTAAATTGGAAACTTGAAAAATGGCAGCAACATTATGTTGCATATTAAGCAGTAAAAAGGTTTTTGTACGTGCATGTCCTTTCCCATGTTTGCATCTCTTTCCTGCTTTTGGGGAAAAAATGTGCCTTGATATCCCACAACTCAATAACAATTAACCCTGCTCACTTAATTTAGCTAAATTACAAACTTACTTTAACAAACAAGCATTTTGACACGCTATACAAAAATGTTAAATAAACCACAACTGCTATAATTTCACTTTGTTCTGCAATAAACAGTTGTTTTTATTTTCCAGCTCAGGGCTTTTAAGGGCTTTTAACAGTCTTGCATTTGATTGTAGAAGCTATGTAAGACCTCTGTTTTAATCTTCAAGGTTTATTTTAGTTTTGATGTCACAGTGTTGCACAAATTTGATTTTTTTTTCCATCATCGAATTTCTCTGTTCCTAACATAGTAAAGATGCAGGTCCTTTGTTTGAGCTGAGGGTGGAGCTGTGGAGCTGTGCCTTGGAGGAAGAGCTCACTTTGGTGAACACACCAAAGAAGCTTGCCAAGAAGCTCCGTAATTCCTTTGGAAAGTCATCTGGGAAGAGGCTCTGCCCTCTGCTGGACAGTCAGGACCCTGACACCTTCCTGCAGTACAACCCAATACCAGTGTGAGTATTGTGTTAGCCCACAAAAGCCTTAAAGGATTCTTGGCTCTCTGTTTAAGGTTTTTGTAGTGGGGAACAAACTCGTGATGACCTCTTACTGAAATAAGGTTTTAGCTGCAGGCTCACCAACAACTTTGTAAATAAACTGCACTGAATGAGTGGTGGAAAAAGGGTTAAGTCAATATTTGGACAGAGCAGCCTTTGGGCATTCAAAGACTTTAATAACCATTTATTGAACTTCTTTTCAGCAGTAGTCTTTGATGACTGTATTCTGTTTGTGTCAGAAAATAGCTATGCAGCAGCTTTCAGAGAACTGAATGAAACTCATATGAACGTCTAAGTGATTCATGGCATCTGTTTGGGAGAAGATTTGGGTTGTTGAGCCTTTGGGCAAGGAGACAATTAACAGCAATACTGGTGGGAATGTGTGGATGCTGGGGTTAAATAGGCTTAATAGTTATGAATTCTTTTAATTTTTGAGGTTAAAGCTGAGTATGAAAGACATGATATAGATGTAGTTTACCTGTTTAATATTTATTTTTGTGCTTCTGTGTCTCCCCTCACCAGTGGAGCCAAGTACAGCCTGCTGGCCTACACCACACTGGGTCTGCCTGAGGCTGAGGGCAGCTTTCAGTCACACTCCCTCATTGTCCTCCAGAACGGTAGGAAGGAAATGTAATATGTCGACGTATAAACAGATTATTTTTATAGGGCCTGCTTTCAAAAGTGTTAAAAGTATTACATATTTACTATAAAGGAAGCTGAACTCAAACAGGTGATCCTATAACTAAACTTCATCTGTGTGTATGTTTCTTCCTTTAGGATAGTGAGTGCTGTAAATGTACAATGAAGCTTTATCACCAAGATCTTATTTCAGGATCACACTTACAGATTTAATTTAACTATCAAATGACTGGAAGTATTAGACCCTAAATTTTCAAATTCCAATGATACAGGGAGACACAAGACTCTTGTTTTCGTTTGAGTCAAAATCTACTGTCCCCAATTACAAAACAGATGGAGAGTAGGTAAAATGAGAATTAACAAAGGAATAAAGAGATTTGCAAATCCTTTTCCACCCTTTATTCAATTCAGCACAGAGCCAAGATATTTGATTTTCACACTGAAAACTTTTATTTCAAAATTTTATGGGAAAACACAGATTCTGAATTTGATGCCTGTAAGATGATCCAAAGAAATTGTGAAAGGAGCACATTTACCACTTTGTTTCATTGTGTGTTCCCATAAAAACACTTGGAAAGCTTTGAGGTTCTGAATATATGAATTGTTCTGTTTTCCTATTCTCACTTGATTTATATCTGCAATTGTTTAACAGTATGGAGTTTCTGTTTGCAGTTATTTTGCACTTCATATTTTGCTTTACATTTTCAAAGGAGACAGTTCTGGACTGGTATGCAGTTCAGTCGAGTACCCACGCCCTTTAACTGCAAAGCTGAGTTCTTATAACTCTTGCAGAGTGTAGGCTGGCATTGTTTTGTGTAGGGATGGGAATAAAAAAAAATTCCAGTTGAGAATCAGTAACACCTCCCTCAAGGAATTGATATTATTGGTCTTTTTGCTTATCAATTCCCAAATCAATTCCAAATCAATTCCTTCCACTGACATGGGGCCAGAAGTGGTCAAAGCTGAGCCTTTATTTTTGACAAAAAGGCACTAACTGCATTAATTTCTGTAACTGCAAACACCAGTAACTTGCAGAAGATTTATATATACAGCACATCATTGAATCAGAAGTGTCATGTGTTTGATATTTTTGCCTCTGAAAACCGACAGGCCAAGATTTGCCCAGACAGAAAAATAATCTTATCAATAAGTAGAATTGTTAATGGCATTGGTATCAATAAAATCTTATCAATTCCCATCCCTAGTCTTGTTGAAATAAGACAGGACATCCGCAAAAAGATTTTGTCTGGATTGAAGCATGTGTTGCTCTAAAGCCTTTAATGTTCTTTTCGATATCAATGGTGCCTTCATAGTTGAGCAAGTTATCCAGGTCATGGGTACACTAATACACACCACGCCATGGCATTATTTCCAAAAAATAATTACCTAGATGTTGTTTATGCAAAGCTATCACTTCCCATTGTAGATTTGAATCATGCTTTTGTTGATCATGCAATGCACTGCGCTTACTGACAATGTTTTTCCTGATCCACGTGTTCTTGAGTTTATGTTTTACATTGTTCTATTCATAACAGACTGATGACAGTTTTTAATGCGTAGATGACTGCAGATGGAGAAATCTCCAAGTTTATTGCAATCGCACATTACTAAACATTAATTGTTCATTCACCCAATCTTTTACAAAGTGGATAACCTCATGCCGTTGTTGATTATGAATGACTGAGCCTTGCTGGAGTGCCCCTTATACATTTAAGCATGGTACTATCAAATAAAAAACAAATGAAAGGCTCTAAGTTTTGGAAGCGTTTATAGCTTTGACATTCTTTTCTGCCTTTTTCCAATTTTTTTGATTCAAGTTGCAGCCATCAGATTTTGAATGTGTGTATATTTTCTAAAGAACTGTAAAGTTTATCAATGTAAACATAAAAATCTTGCCCTGTGCTGTACTCAGTTGAATACACTGTAGGTTGAGAGGGATTTACAATCCCTGTACTCTGTTTTTATTCATATATGACTAATATCCTAACTGATTTCATTTGTGTCTTTACCTTCAGGACAGATGCTGTTGAATCAGCCTGTTTAAAAATGATTCTTAATGAGTACTGTGACTTCCTCTGAAAGTATTTTTGTTTATTGAGATACCTCGGTGTTGTTCTTTTTTACTTAGAGTTTTATTGTCAATGATGCTTTTCATCTCCACAGCCGAGTGGTCGTCCTGGCTTCCACTTTATGGAAACCTCTGCTGTCGCCTGGTGGCCCAGCCTGCCTGCATGACCCAGAGCATGATGACCGGCTATCTCAACCAGAAGGTACATCAACTGCTTTTATCATTAACGTTGGTTTCCTGCTGTTACACATTATAGTTCCTTTCTTACATTTCCCTCTGGTGTTTTATAGCAAAGTGTGGAGGGGTTGTATCGCTGCTGCAGTCTTTACTGTGTGCTGAGTGCAGGTTTTCTGTCCTGTTACTTCACCCCAGAAGAAATCGAAGCTAAGGTGCAGCCTACTCTGAAAGTACCCATCAACAAGGTAAGAAAGAAAACATTTCTGTTCCACACGCTAGTTCACAGGTTTTTCCTTAGTGTTTGAATTAGGGCTGGGAAATACAGAGTTTACAAGATGTAATGATAAATTTATGAATGAAATTTGTAGTAGAGTAAGACAGTAGTGCTAATGTTAAAATAGTGCGTTTATGAGGAAGTTGCGTTTTTGCCAGCGTTTGTCTGTGTTTGTCCATTTGTCTGTAACTAGAAAAGTAACAAATTAATTTTGATGACATTTTTAGGGAATATTGGTCATGGCACTAGGGAGAACTGGTTAGTTAGGTGGTGAACTGCATCTGGATGCCAGTGCCAAATTGTGTGTTATGACACTTCCCACATTTTCTATCACAACTTGGTTAACAATAGCCCAATTCACAGTGCCTTTATGGAAAAGCGCCCCAATGAGACTCTGTTATACTTAAACCTCAAGGCATTCACATTTAGTCCACGAGGCAGTAACATCTGTGCCAAGGCAGCTATGTAAGTTTAAAGACATTTATGGTTTGATCAGCTTAACACAAAATTTTATGGCAGGATTAGGAAAAGTGTTTGGTGCAACTTACTTCTGTAAACTAGTGTGACTGCAGAATATCAAACAGGACTGATCTGCTATTTGCTCCTCTCTGGGTTTTCTGTCTGAGATAAGGCTCTGTGGTGGTAATACTTGAACATGTCCCTCAGGGTTTTAGAGCATCCAACTGAAAATCATCTTTCTTTTATTCAAGAAAATAAAAATCAAACCAGTTTAAAACATGTAAGTAGCAACAGAGATAATGAACTTCTTCATAGCCCACAGCAGAGGGGAGCATTTATTACTTATCAAGGGATGCTTCCATGTATATGATGTCAAGTAAAAAATCAGAATATTTTGTCGCTGTGGTATCAAATAGTTCTATAATTGTGGCAACCATTTATTGTTTTTTCCATGAAAAACATAATATTGAGTTTTGATTTTTGGTCCCTATCGCTAACCTCTAGTTTGACTGTATGACAGAAATGAATGTAAAAATAGATTAGTTGAAATGTGAACAAGACCAGAATGTTGCTAATTCAGTCAGTTTTATGTCTCCTTATACATAGTTTTGTTTAATGAGGTTTTCCCGGGAGCAGAATTAAATCTGAGCCCCACATTCATTAAACTGATTTACATCTCAGCTCAGAGATTTCCTAACGTTTGCACTAACATCAAGATGCTGCATTACTCACTGATATGCTGCTTGCATCTTTAGCATTTTGCAGCAGAATCAAAATTTATTTCTGCAAATCAGCCATATACACAGAGTTTATTTGTTTCTATTTAACTACTTTTCAGCCTATGAGGAGTAATGTTTTTTTTTTGGGTTGCAGGACACACGCATCTGTATCATGGAGAAAGAGACAGCAGGCCAGAAATCCAGGAGTCTGTCCATCATGAACCCTTCATCAGAGGGATCCCAGACTGTCATTTTCACCACAGAAACCAGAGAGGAACTGGAGGAGTGGATGGATGCTCTCAACCAGCACCTCTATGATCAGAGTTAGTATGTTTTTGTGTTAATAGAGTCTGTGCTGATAGAGTTGATCAGAGCAGAAAAGAGGCAGCACAGATGCTGAGCTAAATTCTAACTAGATGGATAAATCTTTCTTTTTTGTCTCTGGCGACTCTCCTTGTTTATAACCAGGCCAGTGGCTGCACTGCTGCAACCAGCTAATGAAGATAGAGGTTGCGTCACCACGGAAACCATCACTTTTCCTTACCAAGCAGGCTGACTCGGTTTACAATGACCTCAGTAAGTGGACTTAA
Source organism: Cetoscarus ocellatus (assembly GCA_037902135.1). Taxonomy (NCBI): domain Eukaryota; kingdom Metazoa; phylum Chordata; class Actinopteri; order Labriformes; family Labridae; genus Cetoscarus; species Cetoscarus ocellatus. The sequence goes on along the minus strand of JBAMNC010000033.1, from coordinate 669,389 downwards.
TGGAAGTAGTGGCTGAATCCAGTTAGATTTAAGTGGATTTATGGCTGTAATTGACCCAGTTTTTGCTGGATTTGTATTTATAGAAATTTGAGGAAAAATGGGACACATGAAAAAGACTTAATTCTATTTCACCATGCATAATACTTTCACAGCTAATTAGACCACTTTAAATGCTTATTAAAGTATTACAGCATTTTCTAATCGTGAATTTCTGACTTTGTCCCCCCCCATAATACAACAAACATTGGAAATATTTAAAGTTTGCCTTTTTACTTAGCTATTTGTACATTTGAAGTCATCCCTGTGCTAATTTTTCTTGATATGCAGGTATAAATTCACCCGGCAAGTTTGAGAGCATCACAGACATGATCCACAATAAGATCGAGGAAACGGGTGGCCAGTTTCTAATAGGTCCTGAGGGGGAGAAAGAATCACCTGATTGGTCCACTCTGTTTGATGGCTCTCATTCGATGGTAGTGCAGAGGAGCGTTCTATCCAAGAGCAAAACATCCACGCCATGCTCAAGCCCTATCCGAAGCACCAGCTCAACTCCTGCCAGCAACAAGAAGCGCCGCGCCCCGCCCCCTCCCTCTGACAGAAAGCCCTATGCCCCTCCCACCCGTCCTACCAGACCTCCCCTCCCTCCCTCTCTTCATCATCCTCCTCCACCGCAATACCAGGAGAAGGAAAACTCAGGTGTTTGTGCTTCACGTCCAGCAACAAGGTCCAAAACTGGCAGACCATCCCTGGATGCCAAATTCTCAGCCATCATCCAGCAGCTCCAGCGGACCAACACTGGAGGTGCCATCGCCCACAGCCGCAAAAATGCCCCACTAGGCGTCCTTGATGTGCAGCCACAGAGCCAGCCTCTCCAGCAGCTTGAGTACCAGAGCACCGAAGCCACAGGTGACCATGGCTTCTTCAGAGCAAGTATCGGTCCTGGTCCTGTTCCCGCACCAAGGAGCAAACTGAGGAAGTCTTTCAGGGAAAGGATGAACCCTAAAGCCTTTGACCATATGTAGATTTATCCAACCAACCCTGCCTAATCACTAATACAAATAACTTTGAAATAGGACATTTTTAACTTGTAAAGTAACAACAGAACTAGATAAACAACATTTTACTTTACCTCAAAACAATGTGATGATGTTTTTGTCATTCAAAAAAAATGAAGGAATAGTTTGACATTAATGGAATCTGCTTATAGGCAAAAAAAAAGTCACTCATCTGTGACCTGCTGCACCAGTTGTGCAAAAGTTTAGTCTTAAGTCATGTTGTATAGTCCACTCTTAACCCTGCATGAAAACCAGTTGGCTTGAAACTTAAGTTGTGTCAGTGTTTGGCTCATGAAGATGTCAAGCTTACACTTAAAATTAAGAGTAACTTCCAAACTGAAGGATTTGAAAAGATAAGAAAAAGTACATAAAATATGAAAAACCAATATGAATCAGTGCTAACTAAAGCCATGACCAGCAGTGGGCAACTTGAAGCCAGGGACCACTTTCCATATTACCCGTTCCAAATATCATTCAAACATGAAGAGAACAAGTCAGAATCCATGATGAAGGACTTAGATCGTTGTTGCCAGGAAAAAGCAGAGCATGCAGACCAAAAGCATTGCAACTTCAGAAACATAACAATTTTATGGTTTAATCCAATACTGTACTTTTATTTTGTTCTTTGGTCTTTGCAAAAAAAAAATGCTACCTATATTTAGGTGTAATTGTCTCTGTGAACCTCCTTTCCAGGTTCTTAATGCAGCTGAAATTCAAAAGAAATGCGAGTAAAATATAAGTAGACTACTGTTGAGTGAATTGAAGAAGTAGTTACTATTGAGTGATGAAAATGTGACATTTTGTTGGCCAACCCAAAAAATTATTGCTGAAAATGAGCTCTGTGGTGATTTCTTTCATGGAAAACATGTTAATAAAGATAATTCTCCCAAATGAACGTCACAACCATAATTTTAGGCCTTAACCTAATCTGTCACAGCAAAAAGCTAATATCACTACTTTAAAACGCTAATGTCATTCATCAAATTTGTACTCTTTTGATGTTTGCCACAATCAGACATTTCCTTTTTTTATGTTGTTTCGGGAGGAAGGGAACTAATTTTTATTTTACACTCTTACCTCTTCTAAAAAGGACAAATTATGTAGTGTCACATAAGCTCTCATGGCTGTGTTAACTGTTTGTCAAACATCATTTTTAAAAAATAATAAAAATGGTGAAAAACTCCTTGGACAAACTTTGAAATCTTTTTTAGAGACATGATAGCAACCATCCTGTTAAGGATGGAATAATGCTTTCATATTCAAGTGGTAGAATTTCAGATGTACTTTATGTTATAGAGAATACCTGTAAAATCTCTTAGGTTTGTAATCACCGTGGACCTTGTTTTTGGCATTTAACAAAAGCTCATTCAAAAACCACAAAGTCCTTCAGACCATGAGTGCTGAAATGCTGAATCTTCTCAACATTTTAGGATTCATCACAGTACCACTGTACTGAATTTGATTTTTGGTTTGGTTGGTGAAATGTAGCATTACTACTTAAAATTTGGGTTAGGTAGAATGAATTTGGTCTGGTATGTTCTTAAGCAGCGCTCTTTAGAGAGTTTTAGGTAAAACAAACTACAAAAAGAGGTCATTTTTAGATTTCACATCTCTGACGGCAAAACGTGCAATGTAGGATAAGTAAAATGGTGAGAAAAATGCAATGGAGCGACACATTTCTCGATCAGTTTAAGGTAAAGAAATAAAAGTGTTTGATTAATTTCTTGTCATAAAATGAGAAAACTGGTTGTTTTGTCCTCTATCAAACACAGAAGTGATATCTTGGAATGCTTCAGATTTTGTGACTCACATCATAGGACTATTTAGCATGCACACAAAGCAATTGCCCCAATCCCAATAATGTTTTCACCCAAAATTCATTAAACTTCCCAGTTTGACTCTGTACAGAAGCTGAGCTGACACATGTACTGCTGACATACAGTGTACTTCCTACGGCATCATTTAAAAAACATCAAATATCGCTTTAAATACAGTCAGGCTATTTGTTTTTCAGGCAAAGGTGATTTAAGGTGAGCTCTAGCTTTGTTTTTGGCCAATACATATGAGAGATAATAATCCTCCTGATATAATTTTCCAAAATGTCAAACTATCCTTTCAGCCTTGAGGAGAGGTGGGTAATGCGGTCCCTCAAGAAAAGACCCTTCACGCTGTCCATCATGACATCTGTAATCCCAGCTCACGCCTCATGCCACAATATCAATACTGTATTGATACAGCTCCTGCTCCATTACTCATTTCTAAACTTTCTCATGTGCAGCTAACCCTTGGATGAAATAGAGAGCTGAAATGCTGGCTCGAGCTTCGCCGTCATCAATCCCACTAAAATGGAAAAGGCTGATTTCTCAGCTCTGTCACTGGAACATGGAGCGCAGAAAGAGCCCTTGCAAAAGCACTCAAATTGGAATTGATCCATGGGCCTAGTGTGAACGAGTCATTCCTTTTGGAACTATTGACTTATTCGGCTCACTGTGACAATTTTATGACCACCATAGCTGATTTTAAGGGAACAAGATTTTAGGAGCAATTGCAGGCACTAATGTGACTTCTCCATTTCCCAGAGGTCTTTATAATGGAGTGACCTTGGTTTTCAGAGGCTACACAGTGTTTCCAACATAATTCAACACCACTGCCCTTAAATGCTGGGAGCATAATTGAATGAAAGAGTCTTTTGAGTGGCTCAAGTAATAAATGGCCTTGTGTTTGTGTTTAAAACATATCCAATTCTACAAACCACTAAATATTTTAAAACCACTTAACAATCACATGCTGAAGAGCGGGCCTCATAATAACACAGACTGTGCAAAACAGTGGACACTTTCTCTGAAACTGCCAGGCAGAATGAAGCAGTGTGGGGACAATCCCATTTTATTTTATCTCACCGTCTAAATTCCTTTTAATCAAGAAAGGGGATGTAGATTTTGTGTGTGTGTGTGTGGGGGGGGGGGGATTACAGGGGGATTTGGTTTAAGCCTTGAAAGAACCAAGAAAGAGTTGTACAAAAGGGGGATGCTGCTCAAAATAAGCTGAGTTTTCAAAATGTTTTTATGCCCCTGTGAACTAACAGTGCATTAGTCACTTTGATGTTCTGTATATACCTGGAAAAACAGGGAAAGGTTTAACAGTCAGGCCTCACAGCATTAGCGTTTACTAGTACTTGTGTTGTTTACCTTGAAATAATAACCGTCACATCATCTTTATAACAATATCATAATCTTGTTTACAAATCAAAACTTTCAACGTTTTCAGTTTAAGTGTAACGGAGATTAAAAATGTAAATTTAATAATTACTTTTATTTTTTCAGAAGGTAGCCCTCTGTGTGGTAATACAGATTACTGCTGTAACAGTTTTTTTTTCTATGTTGCTCCTGTGTATTGTCTTTGGTTATGAAACAGACTGAATTTAACCCTCAAGTTTCTGTAAAGCTCCAAAAACAAACAGTTCAATTAGCCACAATACTGTGGTTCTCTTTACTGTTTCTCTCTGATGAAGTGGTTAGGTATCAGACAAAGTGATTAACTGTATGAAAAGCCCTGTAGACATTCTCTACAGCATAGATCCTCAGAGGAAAAGTAGGATGATAGCTTTAAAAAGAAGATACTGACATTACAAGACAAAATAAAAGAGGCACAGACCCTCCCCTGCAACCATGTCACATTGATATCATCATCATATATCATCATATTGTATGTTAAGATGGATTACCATGCATTAAAATAGCATTCTGTCAGTTATAATCTACAGAGGCGTGACATAGCAAAAATTATTTCTTCTATTTTACAAATTGATCAAGCCTCATTGAGATGGGAATTGCAGGTATTTTATGCGATCAGGATCCTTTGGATCATCATCATAAAAGTCAGCCTTTTGGCTTTTATAGCTTTCAGTTGGTCTATGGTGTTAAATGTCTATTACTGAGTAAAAATAACAAAAAGGGTAGCTGTCTCTTTGAAACGGAAGCCAGCTCCTGTTGTAAGAGGTTGGCTCTAAGAAGCAGCCCGTTCACAAACAACACACCACGACTGGCCATCACTTTTCATCTAATGCAGTTATTTCAATTTAACCAGTATGAGTTAAAATGCCAAATCCTTCATAATGGATGCATATAGCTTATTTGCCTCCATTCATTTCACACCAGTGCACATGGCACACTAGCATACTCAGTGAGTAAAGGCTGAACAGATGTGAATAAACCATAGGTCATTATCAAAGATGTATTAGTAATGTATAGTAAGACTGCAGAAACCCTGGAGGTGTTATAATTGTGTGCAAGGAAAGTACATTTTCCACTAAATATATAATACATCCACGTGCTCTCGCTGTATGGGGAGTGAATTTTTTCATATTCACATTTTATTTTATTGAGGATTTATGGTTTTAGACAGCTTTAAGTCCCTCTTTAACTTGTCCTCTATTTGTATGAGCAGGTTGAGCTAAAGTTGGGTCAAGATGGCATGCAGTATGGCAACATCCATTACAAGATATCCGCAGTAGTAGTAGGAGTAGAGGCTCCTTTGATAATCAAACAGCTGATGTCACATGGCTCGCCCAATCATTTTACAGTGTATGGTAAAAGCCAGGTTTCTAGCCAGCACTGGCTAATTTGTCTGCAGTATTGTTTTGCCTCCAGCGAAGGCCTTCCCACTAAATAATGTCACACTGTTTACATCCTGGAAAAGGGTCAATTTGCAGAAATATAAAGATAGACTTGTACATCTATCAGAGATGGACACAATGATGACAGTATCTGTAGATATTCCTACAAGGCAAAATCTCAGTTTTAAATTGTACATTATTTAATCCTCAATCTAGTGTATCAGTACAATGTTAACAGCTTTAACTTCTTGACTATGCCTCAGGTTTTATCTGAAAATAATAACAGGTCTCAAATTGGAGCCTGTCCCAAATACAGCCAGGGACATTTTGAAGGGTACTTAATGGAGCTTGAGGGTACATCTGTTTAAAGACCAAAGACTGAACATTCCTTCTTACAATGAAACTAATGAGCCAAACTTTACATTTACTGTGTTTTAAAACTGTCCTGCTAATTGTTTGAACATGACAGCAGTTGCTGCATTAACTTGTAGTTGAAATGCTGTTCTGATAATTAGTCTAAAACTATCACTACAATGTTTCTTAACTATTTAGACTTTCGCTGGCACTTTGTTCTTTTACTCTCATTAAGTGAATTCATTATTCTTTCTCTAATGATGAACAATTTCCTTGTAGTGCAATGTGAAAAAGTGCAATTTCCTCCTTCCTTTTCTCTCTGTACTGTTGTCTTGGAAGCTCACTGTATTTTGGTGTTCTCGCTGATCTGCAATAAAACGTCCTACTTTCTACTCCGGTGAGGCTGCTTTATTTTTTGCTGAGCTTGAAGGTATTCCTGAATATTTTTCATGGTAAAGATTTACCAGGGGGTGGCAATAAAAGTCAAAGGATGGCTTTTATTGAAACCCCGCACACATCACAGAGAGATCCATGGGCAGGCACATTTCTCCACTGCAGCAAACACTGGAGAGGCTGCTCTGGCTCCCAGCCCAGAAGTATCCTGTAGTGAAGATTAAAGCGGATGGAATCTCATAGCCGGATAATGGTATTACAATAATACAACAGCATTCACGCTGCATTTACTCATGGAGAGAGAGAGCATTATGTTTATGTTGGTGTTAAATATCACTTCATTCAGCCATGGCTTATTTTTACATCACTGCAGTTTCAGACAGTAAAATAAATTCACTCCACTATTGTACCTAAGGGATTTTTGTGTTTGTGTCTCAACTATACCTTATGTTTTATTTTCTACAACAAATAGTGCACTTTTTCCCAAACACAGGTATAACTCCCTTTCATTTTCTCCATGGTGAATTTCATTATTGGCTTCAGTATCATGACCATTACTGGAAGACTTCCTACGAGCTGAGTGTGAAACAATGGTATAGCAGAGGATACAAGTAACATCAGCCTTGTTGAAGAAAAACACTTATTCACAATTTAGCATGAAGAACTACGTTACCCACAATCCTACTGTTGCTATGGAAATGTTCACGCTCTTGCATACTTTGTCAGTAGGCTGCTACCACTGAAAAACAAACTGTTAAAATCATTTTTACAGTGCTGCTAATCTAAATTTTTAAAGGAGAGATGGACAAGAGTGATTAACAAATTAACATTAAGTTGTTCTTTAATGCCAGAGAGCAAAATTGTTAAAATCTGAACTCAATATACTCTTGACTTATAGATTATTCGCTGGTTATTAATAATGTTCAAAACATTTATATTTTTTTCAACAAATTCATTCAATAATGCACAAAGTAGAGTTTTACAGAAACAATTTCTACCTGTTTTTTAAATTCTTTTTTAAAGAAATAAAGCTATTTTTGACATTTTTATGAAGACATCTTCATCTTTATGCATTTCTATGATTTATGACATTTTCATGGTATTTTAAATTGACTGGCAAGCCGCAGGACCCCCGGCCTGCCAGCTGCCCACCCCTGATCTAGATTGTTGGAAAATTTCACAACTTGAAAATTAATCACAACAGAGAGTGGGGTGTGTTGCTCCTTCACTGCAGAGAAAGAAACATGTATACAGTCTTGGACTTTTGTGTTTTCCTTTGTTTTACATGCTGTTCACAATCCAATGTTTCCAGTATTCAGGTAGTTTGATTGCTTTCATTTAAAATAAATAATTTTGACGTGTTTCTCAAATGTCAAAGGGTAAATTTGACATGCGGGTAACAAAGCTCTATGGCTGAAATTTTAAAATGTTGTTAGACTGTACATTTTATGCAAGGGGTCTTTTCACAATTGAGCATTTATTTAGAAGTAGCTAAGTTTTAATTTGAGTTTAGGTTCACTTTTAGCTTGCTAGCCAAATCTACTGCTGTGTTTTTCCCTAACAGAGTCTGTTAGGTGTATTACTTAAAAAAATAACCATATTCTGTCATCCATCTGTGACACTGGCTCCCTGTCTCTGTCACAGCTGTGATAAACTTAATGTTTAGCGCCATCCTCAGGCTGTTTACAACAACATGACATGTAGGATGTAACCTACAAAAATAGAGACAAGTCTTGTATCAGAAGTAATATAATAAAAATCAATGATCAATAGTAACAGGAGTGCAGTCCAGGCTGATGACCAATGGACAGAAAACATACTCTTAGCACTCTATGTGCACACTTTAAAAACATATTCCTACTCAGATGTAATGCTTGGTGAAATCAGAGACCATGTTCACTGATGTCTTCAGCTACCAGCGTTCCTAAGTCTCATTGCTACAGCAGCTGTTGTGAATGTCTTGTGGTTTATCAAATATATCAGAATACCTTAATCAAATATATAAGCATAGCCACACACTCAGCTGTAAGTCACCTGTTAACATGGTCACTAGTCAAACCGATACACCTATGACATTACCAATTCATCACAAGCCTTTAAGCTTCCACTTCATTTGGGAATGATGATCCACAGATGTATGACTACTCTGAACAGAGTAAATGTGTAACAACCAACCCTGGTCTCCCCTAACTTTGACTGTAATCATGCACTGTGAAAATACAGCGTACTCAGATAATTTTCTCAGACAGTAGGTTTAGATACTTTAGTATTTTAAAGGATACAGAGCTTTAACTCCAGTACTAATTACCTCAATTAAGGAGATTATGTTTTATGTTTGTTTGTGAACAGGGTAGATTTAAAAGTTATGAACAGATATTGACAAATCCTTTTTTTAATTCAGGCAATGTTGGTCATGGCACAAGGAAGAAATGATTAGATTTTTGTGGTGATACGCATCTGGATACAGATTCAGAAGTTCTTTCAAGGATTTCTTAACAGTGAGCGATAAGGCAGTTTTCCACAATTTGGACGATAACTCGCCCAATAATTTTGGAAATGCCATTGTGGAGGTCTGTGCTCTACTAGTTTGACATTAAATTGTTGTGTAGTAATGTTTGACCAGGAGTATTTACACTTTTATTCAAGTAAAGACTTTTCCCCCCACCAGTTAAAAAAAAAAACATCACACCTGAGGAAAACTGTTTAGATAGTAAAATATTTTAATTAAATATACAGGAGGTCATATACAAAATGTCTTTTTTTTGTCTTGCTCGCCAGCTGGGTGATTGGTAAACAGATGGCTACTGTATCAAAAACACTTTAAGGATGCACATTAATGAAAACAATGTGGAAAAAAAGTGAGGACAACAAATAAAAAGAGTATCCTAATTGTTTAAGTTGTAGTGTTTTGTTTAAATCTAACATGATCACGGTGGCCTTGAAGCAGAGCAAACAAGGACACAGCTAGATTGTGTAACTGACTTTATACTGTTCTTTTAATACTATTTACAGATTATAACAGTTTATATGATGACAACCACACAGTACTATCTACAGAGATATTTACACAGAAAATAAGACAAGATTAAGAGGGGGGTTCATGATTTGATCCCATATGAATGATCTGTACAGATGCCAGCACTAATGCCAGTTTTTACCTACACACAGCGATGTACAGTACTTAATCAGAAATGAATGTCTTTATCTAAGTTACTCAGTAAAACATTACACTTTTTAAAAACTCTTTTGAAACACTTCATGAGCGTGTATTTCAACTATCCTGGATTGCAATTATAGTGGTTGTAAAAGCCAGAGCAGGTGTTCTCTGCACCTCAGGCTATGGAGCATGGTATGCACACTTTCAGGAGTCTGGTTCCTTTTTTATCACTGCGGGAGAACAGGTAGAAGACTCATGCCCTGCGGATGACAGACACCAGACCTGTGTCAATATTAGCTATAAATCTTTGCAGCTTCTTCTACAATCTGCCTGAAACAGTAATTCTAAGATTCAAGCCCAAGTTGAAGCATCAATGTTTGAAAATACTGTGCCTTACCTTATCAAGTCTGGTGTCTGAGCCAAATGTGCCATATAGTTTGTTTTAAGTGTCTGACAGTAATATTAATATTCCTACCCTGCTACAGGAGATAAACCTTAACAACTGTAGTGCTAAATCTAAATCCAAGACTGCAAAAGGCACAGATATTTGCAAAGCAATAATATCCTAAGTGACAACATTCCTTTTTAAAAATCATACAGTGAGTCTGTTCAGCATGTTGGATAAAACTGTCCAAAAAAAGCTTTTCAAGTCAAGAACAAAAGGATGAAATGCTGATTTCTTGTGGTGAGCACTCCACAGCAGACGGCTGCTTCATTACGCTGCTGGTCCTACACACAATAACAAGCTGCTACAGTCTACTCATCACAAAGGGGTGTTAGAGGGGTCAGATGACTTTCAATTTCAACACATAATCCGCTTCTGTCAGACTAGAAAAAAAAACATTCATGATTTGTCAACAGATTGAGTTCAAAAACTGCTTGTGAGATCTGAGGAGTGTACCACAAAGTGAGTTTAACATATCCAAGTTTTCTATGCTTAAGCTGGCTCAACAAAGCCTAAAACCTTTGTTTGAGATATTGTTAATCACAAAGCAAAAACTTCTCTGTTCACCTAGACTCTCTGCTTCAGGCTGTGTATAAACAACAGCTGTGTCTGAATTCACACTCTACTCTTTGTATGGTGTATAATATGATTTATATGCCATTTTAGAGTGCTGTTTGACTTCTGAATGTACATCTACGCCCAGTATTGTGCACTTGTGCATCCCACCATGCATTGTAAAAAGTGAGCTCAGGCTGTAAACCTGATATGTGGGGAGTGAACTACAGGCACAGACAATCCTGATATCAGAAGTAACATAATAATCAATAATCAATCGTTAAGTTAGATCACATCAGGTTGATGATCAGTGGACCGAAAAACATTGTATTCGGGTCATTTTTACAACATAAGGTGCAGTGTGTTGGTGTGATGAGTGGCCATGAGTCACCAGTTAATACCGTCACTGGTTGATCCACCAATCCTCCTTTAATGCAGCTTTTCAGGGAGGAAAGCTCAAGGCTTCCACTGATTCTGGATTATGGTGTACTTACTATGAATATTTTCTTTTCATTTTGTTTTTATGACCCCTCCTGTGACAACATGTCTGTGAAAATATCGTCCTGGGTGAAACTGGTTGTTGATATAAAAACAGGTTGTAAACTGTGGCTCTATGCAGTCCACTACAGGGTCAGATAATTGCTTGTTTGAGGGATAGGGAGTAGGGAATGAGTGTGATTTTGGACGCAGCCCTTCTTGCATAAAACAACATAACAAAGCTACTGCACTAAAGAAGAGAGGCACATACAGTTGTAGTGCATAAATGAGTTGATTTGCCCTCAGACACACTGTCAGAGGAGCTGTAATTGGACCAGATGGTCTCTGAACCATGACAAGTATGCAAAATTAACACATTTCTGGCTGAATCAAACTTGAATGACTCATCAAATGATTCCCTCGTCTACATGGTGTTGAAGTATAGGCTTCAGCTTTTGGATGATACCTATAAAACCAATTTTATGATCCATATGTCTCTGTTAAAACAGCATTGTTACACTGAATTTCATTATATTATTAAAGAAAATTATAAAGGCTTGTTTCTGAAGATGCTGTCCACTAATTGTTTCGTACTGTGGGTTCTGATCTGCAATAATTATACATATTAATTTAAACAGATGATAGCAAAGGGCTCTGTAATGTGACGCATACAGTATTTTTACTGCTTTATTCTGTAACAAACGTAAGATTATGTTTTAAAGAATTTACATAGTTATTCCTTTAAACAAAGAATTATGACTCTCATAGGCAGGCTATGATCAAGCCAGCTTAGCTCAAACTAAAACTTTAGGCTCACCAGACTCAGCTAACCCTCTTATCTCACTCTGTGGTACACTCCCTTAAAGTGATATTGAGTACAAACCTACACTAAGCACACAGCGAGTCTACAGTACATCAGGTACACACAGCACCCCTGAATGTGACGGTGAAACTATAATCCGTGTGATGCAGCACCTCAGTGAGTGTTCATGTTGATTCCAAAGAGTCCATGTGGGTTTACTGTGGCACAAGCAGGCAACAGCTTACAGACATGTAAACAGATGCAACACAAGTGGCTGCCTAGAAGTGAAATAATGCGCTAAACATCTGTCCAAGATTACCTCTAGTTATATAAAGAATTTCTTTGACATGTAGCGTTTTTTGAAGCAGAAAAGATTAGCCCTCAGACGCAGTAAACAAATGGCTTTTCTCTGTTGCCCTCCGCTTTTCACACGTCCAGAGCAACGACCTGACTCGTGCTGACCGAGAGCGGAAAACTGATTGGTGACCACAAACACATGAGCACTGTGCAAATAAGTATACAACAACAACAACAACAACAACAAAAGATACAGTAAGTGGTGATAAAAAATAAAGAGCAGTGCAAAGTATATAAACAAATGCATACACAAATAAAAAAAGAAAATGGAATTTCCACTCTGCATCAGTTTGTCATCAGTCAAAGTTTATGATCAGTGTTTTCTTTCTATGATCCCCGAGCAAGAGAGACAGAAAGATGCTGAAAGAGTTTCTGAGGATGAAGAAGAAGAGGGAGAATCCATCCTCTGTCTTCTTCACAGTCTGGTGCTGGGGTGCACTGAGGAAATCTGAGGTGTTGGGAGGGTGGAGAGTGGATACAGGTGGTGCAGCAGGTCCCCATACAGTGCGGCCCCACCTGGGTGCCTGTAGAAGTGGTGTGGGGAGGGGCTGGAGGCCAGGAGCTGCCTGTGTAGCATCATGGAGTGGAACGCTAACGGTGGCATGAGGGGGGACACAGCTGACTGACTCTTCAGGTACTGCAGGCTGGGGTGCTGCTGGAGCCCATCCTGCGCCCCCGGAGACACCAGGCTGCTGTGCCCATATATGCCGGGGTAGAAGGGTGCAGCGTGGTGAGGGGGATAGGTGGTTGCAGGGTGGCCTTCAGGGAGGTGGTTGTTGAGGTGAACGCCGTGAGCTGGCTCGGCTGGTTTTAGCTCCTCAGGGTCGCTGCGTAGACTCGCTCCTGTGGGGTGTATCGGCGTCACTATGCGTACTTTCCTCTCTGGGACTTCTTCACCTTCTGGTTCAGCCAGGTTTCGCTTAGACGGCCGGATGGGGCTGGTGAGCGTTGACTCGCTTGACGCTTTGGGGCTTGGGTACGGCTGCAACGATGATTCAGCTGGGCTTTGTTTTGCGGGAGAGATGGTCATGGGAGGAACTCTGCAGGCCTTAGGGTGGGAGTCCATGCTCTGGTGCATGATGGCATACGGGAGGCTGCAGAAGGGGGGCTTAGAGAAGGAGGAGGAGGAAGAGGAGGATGTGGAAGAGGATGCCCTCTGAGAGAGAGATTTGGAGATTGTAAAGTCTCTAGGCTCATCTTCTGCATCTCTCCTCTCGCTGTGTGTTTGAGTTCGCTCGCTGTAATGAGACCGGTACGCCAGGCCTTCTTGCTCCAGCCCACCACAGACAAAACCCTGACTGCCTTCACGCTCACGGGAGTAGTGCTCCCTCCGCTCCCCGTTGGCAAAGCCGGTCAGCCTGTCCTGACTCAGGCAGCTCTCGGTTTGCCGGTACAGATTGTGGAGGTGAGGTGAAGAGTAGCAGTCACCTGTGTAGGTGCGGGACTGAGATGCTTGGCCTTGAAGTGGGGTCTCCCCATTGCTTTCAACACCATCCTGGGCCTGGGGGCGTGACAGATAGGGCTGCCAAGAGAGACCGACTTGCTGGGGGTGGTGGCTCTTCCGGCTGCTGTAAATCTCTGAAGGCTGCCCCTTGGTGCTCCTCTCTGATTGGCCGCTGGTGATTTGTTGGTGGGACCTGCTGCTCTGAGCGTGCTGGATGACTGACGGCCTGAATATGGGCGCTACCTCTGTGATTCTTCCCACTACATCATCCTCACCTTTTCTCTTCTCTCTTTCATCAGCAGTGTGGGGTTGGGGCTGAAGAGAAGGTGACCCAAAGGAGAAAGGATTTGACTCGCACACTTGGGACAGGAGCTTCTTTTTGGCTAAAGGAGACATGACACCCTGGTTGGGTTTGCAGTAAGCAGTCGCCTGTGTTGACTCCTTCTTTATGACCCCATAGTCGTCTTTATCTGTGCTCAAGTCTATACACTCTATGTCCGCCTGCTTACACATAGGTAACACTTTACCCACTCTCCCACTGTGGCTTTCTAAGGAGTCTTTCACCCTGGATGGAAGCTCAGGCAGAGCCACAAGCCCAGGGGGTTTGTTCTGCTCCCAGCGTTGAGGCAGGTAGGGGTTTTTGGGAATGAAATGCCCTTCAGTTTGTTGTTCACAGGAGAGTTTGGCTTGCAGGGCCTCGCTGATGTGCATCCATTCAGGCTGTGGACCTGAGCCCACATGGAGGAGGGGTAGAGCGGCGTGTGGGGCTCTGCTGTCTGGCTCTTTGGGGTGGCGTGAGGATGGCTGCTCCAGCGCCAAGGACTCTTCTTTCTTCAGGGTGAGGTGTAACTCTTCCTCCTCGATTATGATTGGTTCATCACTTAGAGATAGCTCCTTTTTAATAGCTGAAGACACCTCAAGACTCTCTGAATTCCCCTTTGCTGAATCCTGTGTGGTGAAAAATAAAGAGTCGTTATGGTACCACGTAAAGGAAAAATGGTACTTTTATCTTTTCATTATTTTTTTCTTTGCCTGAAACAACAACTCGTAATTTACTGTGAACCTATGACTTCCACAAATGTGAGTAAATTCAAACGTTCTTTTTTTCCAGCTCTATATTTACAGCACTTGGACCTGACATGGCTTAAACTTTTTTTTTTTGTGTCTGTGTTTGTGGGTTGATTCGCCCTCTCTCTTATTGAAGCAAGGGGGAATCGGAGACCATCCACTTAGGAAAGCTGTTTCTATAGGAAAGACAAGGGAAGGTCATTGCACGGAATTGAAAGAAACTCAAAACTGATGTTCAAAACTAAAAAAAAAAAATGTTACGATATAACTAAATCAGCTGAGGGGTGCAGATTTTAACAGCAAAGTCTTGTTTTCAGATGTTCAGCAGCACTTGGCAGCTGCTCTGTTAGGCAGAGCTACTGGTGAAACAGAAAAGGAGGTGCAAAGTAAGTGTGGAGTTTAGGGATTAAGTGGTGTCAGGGAGCATGTTTTTCTGTCACTCAGCTCTGAAATTTTAATAAAGTTGTGCACCTATGAGTAAATTTTGGTAACTTTATAACAATTTTACTTATTTATTAATTTATTAGAGATGCACGATATTATTAGTATCTGCAAATTTAACTTAAAAGTTAAATATGGTATATGCAGATATGCTGATTACTGCCAATATTTACAGCTGACATATCAGTCATACATACTGGCCATATTTATCCATTAAACTGGCTGAAATATCATCAAAATGTGGCAATGTCCCACAATGCATCACCTTATCATCACTGAATATCTCCATTTAAAAATCAGTGTATCACCAGTGAAACAGGTCAGTTTTAGTTAAGTGGGGGCTGCATACTTCAGATTTTAAAAAAATGCCTTTCCCTGAAAGTGTCTTGCATCTAAGATACGTTTTCAGTGTACAGAAGGCATGCTTACAGACAGAGCTTACCTGTGTGATACATTTGGTTTACATTTGTAAGAAGTTTTAAGATATTTTAGAGTGAACATACAAACCAGTAGAAATCTATCACCACAGAAGTTTAAAAATACACAGTGAGTACACATACACTTAACACACACATATATTCACACTAATATATGTTCTTAAATACATGCACAAGTACAAACATGCTGGTCTGAGATTTGTCTCCCAAACTGAAACTACACCCACATTTGGTGCTTGGTGGGTATTAATTTGGGATGCTGTATACATGCCTTCATGCATAAACACAAGTAGATAATAAGACCCTCCCTGCAAAAAACACTTAAATTGATGACTATAAGACTGATTCACTTCACTAAATTTCACTAAATTTGGTTAATTTTAGTTTGTTTTGAGGTCTGTAGGAGATTTATTCCATATGTTTACCCCTTTTATAGCCCTGTTTTTCTGGGCTAGGCTATTCTTGGGTTCGACTCGAGGGGGGCTCCCAAGGAAAAATGCTTGGCACCTACTTCTTTATAGCAAAGAACAAAAGAAGGTACTTTGCATTCCCCTACTCCTTGTTACAGATCCAAAGGCCTGGAAGAGCAGCATCATGTCCCAGAGAATCCATTCAAAGACTTGTGGGTAAAGCTGGCGTTTGCAGATGCAGTGTAGTTGTAGACTCAGTACGTTAAGGTTTCTGAGGACATGGCAACGATGGGACCATTGGGCTGTTCTCTGGTATTTTCAATAGATAATTGTGGCTTTTGGTTTGTGTTCATTTGGATGAAGTGAAACCTCATACCTGTATTGATTTATTTGTTAAAGGAGGTTCAGGTAATAATAATCAGACTACACTAATAAACAGCGTTGCTGCTGATAGTCTGATCTGCTTCAGTAGCCTGTAATGACACACCAATGTTAGTTTCAGTCTGTTTAAGGATAAGCTAAGAACTCCTCACAGGAGCTTAATGTAAAATGAGGAGCACTCGTGATGAGGCAGCAGTTGTGTGATGGCTGTGACTGACCTGTGATTGTTCTTGGCCTTTCACGGTTTCTCCTCTCTCCTTTTTACTCTCTGACTTGAGGCTGCCAAGGCCTTTCAATTTCTTGGCCCCTGTTCCTTTGACTTTGGCTCCAGATGCCTTCTCATGGCTGCCCTCCTGCTTCCTGGGTTTGAAAACGGGGAGGGGCTTGTCTGTCTCGCCTTTGATGTGCCTCTCGTAGGGGAGGAGGAGCCTGAGGAGGAATGCAGGCAGAGGAATGCAGATCAGTTTTTGTGGTATGATCATGTTATGTCATGTCAAGCTTATGTCGAACCCACAAGATAAATCAATGTTAACCCAACAACAACATAAGTTTGAACCTACAAAACTAACATTTTAACTTTTTTTTTGTTACTTAGGTATATTCTAAGCATTGGTCTTATTCTGTCCATACTAAAGAATAAAGGTTAAATACAATACACAACCTAAGTACATAATACCAAAAACAGAATGATCTGAGTTTTTCCCCAGGCCTGCAGAGTATCCAATACCCTTAACTTTCTGTTTTAATCCTTGGCAAGCATTAACGATCCCACTGTAATTAATCTATGTTAGGGGAAATCCAGGTTCAGTCATGAACCAGAGTACAAGCCTGTGTGTGCATGTTAGAGAGAGAGAGAGAGTGAATCACCAGTTTTATCCTGCTGTGACAGATCACATTTGGTATTAGTTAAGTCATAAGAGAGGAGCATGTGTGTGTGTGTGTGTGTGTGTGGGTGTGTGTGTGTGTGTGTGTGTGTGCATGTTGTGTTTGCTAATGTGCTTGGAGTGAAAATGGAAAAATATCTGGAAATCAAATCATTTAGGAATCCTGCCCTAATATATTTACATTACTGAAGTGATGTGATGAATCACACAGATTCTTAAAGTGGTTAAAGCTATGAGAACAGTAACAAAATGTCCTTTAAATGTGGATAAATACACTTAGACATGATTTAATGCAGGAAATGCCCCTACTTAATTGAGTCCATACAAAGTGACAAAATCATTCTGCAGAAAAAACACTTAACTATTTTTGACTTCTGTTATTTCTTCTCTGAAAGCTTCCCGGATTGTTCTTTCCACATCTGATGTCAGAGCTAATGGGAACATTAAGCTCTGGGTAATGTAACAATACCCATGTGTAAAATAATGACATGAAGAAACCAGCGAGGGAAACTTTAAGACTTTCATTGCTGCAAAAAAGACGATGGAAATTGGCACTAAACCAGAAATGAGGAACATTTTGGAAGAGGAAACCAAGACAACTGAGAAACTACAACACTTCAATATTCAATAAAGTCTCCTGAAAACCTCACCAGCTCCTCTGTCAAAGGTTTTTTTTTTAACAATAACAATCCATAAAAGCCAGACAGAAACATGACTTTCTCAGTCATGTGAAAAAATAAGGTCTTCTCGTGTAACGACAAGAGACAGTTGCAGTATCCCTTTTAAGGGACATGGCGGTAAAACAAACAATGAATCAAGAGCTGTTTCGCCTCCTCTTCAAAAGGAAAGAGAGAGAGAGAGAAAAAAAGCCTTGGAGAGTTCAAGAGGCTCTGTGGGATTTTTTGTTATTTTTCCTCTGAACAAAAGTGCTGGCAGGGAAAGCAGTGAAACTACATTTCATACAGCTGGTCTGGCACCAGGCCCCAGGCCAAGAAAGGAAATGTACTATTAAATGTGACTTATTGGAAAGAGGGAGAGAGAAGGGGCTGGGAGAGAGAAAAAGGAAAGAAAAAATGAAAGAGAGGGAGTGAAAGAGGGGATAATGACATGTTAATGAAGAGGAAAAATGATTCTCAATGAAGAATCCTTGAAAAGCCAGATAAAAAAAATAAGCAGCCTTTTTAACTTTAAATAGCAGCACTGTTATTTATTCAAACACAGAGAAGTACTTCTCAGGCTGCCTATAATTAGGCATTATTTTATGCATAGAGAAAGCAGCCTTATTAAATGTTCCAGCATTATTACACAGTGGATTCAATTTCTCCAGCCGTACAAATGTGTATTCAGCATGTGCAGCCGTCCCATTAGTGATCAAAGGGCTGGAAAAATGGCATATGCATACAGTAAGGCAGGGTGCACTGTTGACTATCACAGTGATCTGTGGGAAAGAGACGGCTGCCTCGGCCTGGGTCAGCTTTATGGAATGTCAATATGGGAGTGGGGGGTGTGTGTGTGTCGCAGGGCTTGGATAATATAAGAGCTGAGCCCGGGAAATTACTGGAGCCTTAAATAGTTCCAAATGGAAAGACTGAGACGCTACGGGGGCGAAGAAATACTGAAAAACCAGTCTCAGGAAGCGCCCTACATTGTTGGAATTATTTTCTTTATTATGCTTGAAAAATATTACGATTAAAAAAATCCAGCGTATAAAATCATTACTTTTTCTACAAGGAGGACCTTCAATTTTGACACACTTACTTTAATGTCTTTTCCAGAGAGGGCTGAAAAAGCAATGAAGATTCCAGCCAAAGCACTTACTCCTTTTTTCAATTTTTACTCCCCTTTAAAAAAAGTGTGAAGCCCTTGGTGTGGATCACAGGAGTCGTTTTAAGCAGTGCAAATATATATAACTTAATTATGACCATGTCATATAGAAGTCATAATACAATACCGATTATATAAGTAGCAATTTCCTACTAGGAAGGGGAAGGTTGATCTTGGCAGCCTCTGCTCTGGTTAAAAGGGAGCCATGTGTAGTTATTAATTTAAGCCACTAGGGGGCGTAAGTGGCACTGAGAGATTCCAGGAAAAGAATTCCATTAAGGCGGAGGAGAGGCAACATTTTTATGAGGTCAATAAATACTTAACTTCCTCTCATGCCAATTTATCAGCCGTTTTCCATGTTGATAACAAGCAAGTAAAATATGCAGAGAGGAGATTAGACCCTGAATAGGCACAAACAGAGAATTACTCATGTAATTATGATGGAAAATATTACTTCATGAAACATATAATGCTTTTAGTATGACGGATGTGCCTTAACTGAGATCAATAACAGAGTTAAACCGACACATCAAACCATATCTGTCTACTAAGCAGGTCTGTGCCTCCCAAATGAGGGATTGTACACAAAGCACCTCCTAAAAAAACACAACTTGGCAAAAACAAGGTGACTTTACCAGCAATGTGCTGCTCTCATCTGAGTTTTGTGTTACAGGAACAAGCAGGGTGCTCGAATCCAAGAAATGTCTAAGTCACCAAATAAGTGGAAAAAGCCTGCAGGCTGCTCTATTTCAACAGCTTTCCTCCCATCCAAGCTGAAATTAATTTAAACTGGTGTTGTGTTAAGATCACAAGAGCCTCCTCGTGCGTTAAAAAAAAGAAAACTATTTAAAGAGCTGGTGGACAAGCCCCTGAGGCTGTAGAACGATTTTAGAGGGAAGAAAAAGACTTACTTTTACAAGCCTGCCAGGAGGGGGGAGAGTAAAATTAAAAAGATAAAATCAAATCTTTATCAAATCTAAATACGATGATTAAACATCATCACAGCCATGATGAGAAAACAATAGCTGCAGCAGAGAAAAAGGGAGAGAGGAGATGCCAGCAGACAGATAAACAGACATTGTAGCTGCTCCCTCTGCTTTGGATTCATGCCTCAAAGCCCCTCTTTTGTCTGAAAGCCAAACCACTTGAGGTGACCCTCATTCATGCAGTTAAAACAGGAGGGCAGCCCAGGAATGTATGAAAAACTTAAGTCCTTTGTCAAGTCTGAAAATACCAGATTTAAAATGACCTCTACTGTTCCCTTGGGGTTTGCTCTCATTAGCTGCTGCTGCAGCTCGCAGTAAATGTGCGCTGCAGCAGGTGTGAGCTAAGTCTTTAAAATAAATGTGTAGTATTCTGCTTAAAGAAACAGTCGAGTATTAATGTTCATAAATATAAGGCATATGTTCCCTCTTGCTGCCCTGCAGTCGCCTGAAATCTCTGCAAGATCGTCATTAATTTAATTTGCTACACTGAAGCGGTTATTAATCTCTGCAGACCTGAATAGATTCTCTTACTCTCAGCTGGCTGTCACACGTCAGTGCTGTAATTTGTGATTTCTTGTCGCCACCAGGGGAGACGAACCTTAAACCTTTGATTTAATACAAAGCAGAGAGAAACTACCTTCTATTGTGATTTGTTATATGACTGTAGAATAGAAAAAAGCTTTTTATCACTGAAAGCTCAATGAAGCATTTTGTCTCAGGGAAACCATAGAGCTCTCAGAGGTTAAAATAGCTGCTTGCTATTTTAAGTGTAAAGAACAAGCAGCTCTTTGGCTGTATTCCCACTCAAGCTGAAGTCCAGATTGAAAACGAGAGTGGTGGATATAGAGGGAGAGTTTGGCAGTGCTTTTGATGGGGGCGACATGTGGAGACATTGTTTATGGAGCCTTTAAAGAATGCTGACAGGAACCATGTTTCTGTTGCTTCTCTTCTCTAGTTTATTTCTTTATAACAAAACATTTTTGCTCCATTAAATCTGTTGTGTTTGTATTTTCCTCTCTCTCTCAGTCTCTCTGCTTTTGCATAAATAAAAAACAGAGAGGACAGGAGGGAGACATTTTCTCTGTAGGACCCCTGTTTGTAATCGAGTGATGAAATCCGTGTTATAGCTGCAGTATGAGAGGAGGCAAGCTAAAGTGTAATGCGCCACATTTGATGTTTCTGCAATACATCAAGGACAACACAGAGAGAGATGCTGACGAGGGAGAAAAACTGAGAATCTAGCAGAAAAAAGTCAAACAATCCCTCGTCAAATGTCAGTTATAAAACCAGAACTGTATTCCTTTCTTTCTTCAGAGTGTGGCAGGCTCAAGGTTTCCTAATAATTACAAGCAACAAATTTATTTTTGTAAGTGGAGAGCAGCTTTAGTGAATGCAGAGGAACATCGATTCCAGGAGGAATGAATAAAGGCTGAATCAATAAAACATCTCGTCGACTAAAATTGGAACAGGCGCGCATCTGTCTTAAAAGAAAACACATATCTGCATGATATGAGCTGCAGAATGTTTTACAGGCCTCAGACTATATGTGGCACACATCTAATACTTTTAGGAAGAAATGATCTAATCCAAGAAAAGCGTATGTGCTGTTGCACCAAAATCAGAGTTTTTAAATAGCAAATCATCTAAATAGCTTCTCTGTTGCCATAGATACCCCCCCTCCCATCCCGATGCCCACCCCATTGTGCAATTACATTTGAGTGCCAAAGCATGGTGAGGTATTAAAAATGGGTAACTGGCATAAAAGAGGCGCAATAGTGAAATGTGATGTTTTTGTAACAAGAGATCACGTAGGAAAGCAGGAAGATTAAATATGTAGGAGCTGTTAAAAGGCGCTGACCTGTATAATGAAAGAAACAGCATGAAGTGTAAGGCAGGGAGGGGGGGTGAGAGAGAGGGAGGGAGAGGGAGGGGGGCATAGAGAAAATGGCACAGCACAGAAGCAAAAGGCAGTCTATTTCAAGGTTATTGATGCCATCTTTTTCATGACCTCATTTTTAATTCAGAGCGCCGGGGCCTGACAGCTAATCTCGGGAAACAGTTTAAATAAATATCATTAGAGCTTCCCCCTGTAGCTGCAGCAGTGAGACACAGACCTTGGCTTGGACATTTTCTACATTGATTTTTTTTCTCCCCCCCCTCTCTGCGCACTAATGAATGCCGCTCTGCGACTTTAAAAACAGTAAGTCTGAAAATGACAATTAGCTGAGGTTATCTCCTGCCCAATTCCAGCTATGTAACTCCATTACTAGCAGTGATTACTACCTGCTCCTGGACGGCATAAATACAGTGATTATACCTGCTGCTCCATCTTTCACCATAACATCTCCTAGGAAACCATTTCACATGATTTGACCATTGGGGCTATAAAGGGATAATGTGTATAATTTAAAATGAGGGGCTTTAACGAAAATAACACAAAGGCAGCGGCAAATATCCACTTAATTTAAAGCAATTATGTCCTGAAATATTATTTCCTTTCTTCATGCGAACTCGAGACTTTTTTATTTCCTGCTCACGTCCACCAAGACGAATCAGGAGTGATCCTTCTGAGAAAAGAGGCAAAACGTAAGAGCTGTTCCAGTTTGTACAGCGTGCATTCTTCCCTGTGAATTATATTTCTGTAGCACATTGACTAATGATTAAAGGTGGAAACAAAGACGCCTCTGGGGAACAAACACACACTTCAGCGAGCCCACAAACAGCCTCATTCATCATGCGCATGAGAATGGCCGTGTTTGCTGAGTTAATACAATGAAGCTAATTGCCCTCCAAGCAGCCCAAACACTGAGGCTCAGCTAAAATTATTCCCCTGAATGGAAACTTGCTCTGCTTCAGCTGATCTCTCCCTCTCTTTCTCTCTCTTTCTCTCTCACCCCCCTCCAGATTTACACCTTCCCTCCCTGTCAGCCTGATATTCACTGCAGTGTGTGGATATTATTGCTTTGTATTGATTCAGCATTATTTTCTCTCAGCTGCTTCTCGGTGGCTGGAGAGGGAAAGGCCAGCGCAGCAGCGGTCACACCTCAGTGCTTCCCACACTCTTTTGGCTCCTTACTGTGGCCGTATTTACACCTTATAAACTGATCTACACTAAAGCTTCTCTCTACTGAAGGTCCAAGAAGAGATTTCAAAGCTGGATAAAAAAAGTCACAAAACAGGGATCAAAGATTTATTCTGTCTTTTTCAATAATATGACATTTTGGCCACACTGTCATGTGGCTTCATGCTGAAAATCAGATCTATTAATAGAATAAAATAAGGAACTCCTCCTTTAAAACATGACCCTGTTTAAAATATTTGCTTAACCCTGGGAGTGTGTGAGTGTGTGTTTAACAGAGTGAGTAAGAACTGTGGCACAAACAGAAAGATCTCTGTTGTAGGTGAGAAGGCACATTTCTCTACTCGTGTATAAATACAAAAGACACTGAAAAATAAACTTTCACACTTTGGTTTTTTATGAATTCCCTGGAAAAGTTTCTTTCATCCCACCAGAGTGTGTTTATATTATTAGAGGTGCTGCATGGGCAACATGCAGTGGTTGTTATTATGGTCTGTGCTTCTCTTTGACATGAGGACTGTTTGGACATGTGATCGTTTTTATGGCTTTTAGTGCCACTTTAGAGGCAGATGGCTATTTCCAGCACTCGAGTCAAATTTCCCTGCAAAACCAATAAAGTGTGTATAGAATTATGTCTAAGGATGTTTTTTTTTAACCACTGATCACCTGTAAATGAGATTAGCTGATGCTGATCATGTTTTGCAATTTGTTATCACAACTGGTTGTTCTGCAAAAAACAACAAAAACCTCTTAAAAAGCAGAGCAACAAGTATCTTACAGAAAAAAACAAATCATACCATGTGGTGATTCATTAATAACATGCTGTTTTGTGTGACTTTTTAAAGCAAATTTTTAACAGAATGAAAAAAATAGGAACCCTATTCATTTATAGGCTTCCATAGTCCAGTAAATAAAAGTACATTTTTAAACATGAACACATTTAAATTATGTACCTGATGTAATTACTTCATAAAGCTGAGAGAAAAAAAAGCAAAACTCAAGATTGTATTGCATGATGTTGTATGACAACTGCATGTATACAAGTTCCATTTTTTTCCCTTGAAATAGCAGTGCATGCATCTTTAACCAACCTTCGTCTCATAGTAATTTTACATTATAGTTTACATTTGTAGTCTGACAAAAGATCAATATATAGCAACCCCTGCAAGTGCAATACAATGATGCCATGTTTAGTTAGCTTACAAGCTTCAACCGGCTAATCTTATTGTTATTTTCGTCATAGATTTCATTACTGGAAATTATAATTTCAGAAAACAAGACAAGCAAACAAAGATTTTTGGATTCTGTTACAGCTTCTTTCAGTAGAAAAGAGCAGCAGAAGCATGCTGTGCCAAGGTCCACCTCCTCCAAGTGTGCTGGGTCCAGGGAAGTGAGCCGCACTTCAGCATGACACAGAGCACTCACACTGGACAAACAAGCCCGCCTTTACAGGGGTAAAGCCCTTAAGCATGTCACAGAATAGCGTCTGTGAATGTGCCCTTGAACATTTTGTCTCATTTTGCAAGAAAAGAAAGTTCGAAACTGAAGTCTTCTTTTTCTAAAAAGTGTTACATTTTTACTCTTAATTTTTCATAACTGCATTGGTGTTTTTATCTCTTGAGGTCCCGCAGAGTAATCGACTACAGAAATTCAGAGACGTGGTACTATCTTCTGACATTGTCAATAAAGTGCGTTAAGATAACGTGCAATGA
Organism: Cetoscarus ocellatus; assembly: GCA_037902135.1. Lineage (NCBI taxonomy): Eukaryota > Metazoa > Chordata > Actinopteri > Labriformes > Labridae > Cetoscarus > Cetoscarus ocellatus. The sequence continues at coordinate 644,513 of JBAMNC010000033.1, read as the reverse complement.
TTTAGGGCTAAACAAATAGAGACTGATTGATTGAATAACAAGCCAAAAACAACTTGCTAGCCAGCACTGACTTAAGTGGATTGTTTTGCCTCCAGCAGAGCCCTGTCTACTAAAACTGTCACACTTTTTACAAACATGTAGCCTATATTACTTTTTATAAACAAAAGCCTGAATTAGTGGCACTTTATCTATAACTAACAACTGTAAAAGTGCAACATGTAACAGTGATGAGAGGAGGGTCTTTGACCTCACGATCCACTGGTTATTTCTTGCTCAGGGGGTCATCTTTGGCATTTGTTTAACCTCGGAAAAGAGGGTGTGGGTGTGTTTTCTTATGAGTCTACACAACATCCTCCAAGCTCTCTCAGGGTTATATCAATATGCTCTTTTTTTCAATTGCAACTAACTAAGGTGTGAGGTAAAAAAAAAAAAAACCCAGCAAAACCTGACTGAATGATTAAATACAGTATTTTAAACTTGTGATTGCATTTTATCTCACATGCAGCTTGGTGTGCTTGCAATGCATACTGGGTTGAAAATGTAGGTGATGAATGGGAATTACTGGCTATGAATGTGTAACCATGCGGGCCTGTTAATAATTCAGAATATTATTTTTTTGAGCTCTTTTGCTTGTTAAACTGCACAGGTGAAGTTTACTGCGAGCTACTCTAATTAACTTAATTTCCTGTAAGTATTTAATCAACGAAAACAACTGGATATCACTTGATTATGATAGACTGAGACCCACAAATACAAAGTGAGAAGTGGGAGGCAGTAAAAGGGATTTACAAACCATCACTCGATCCTATTCTCCATGTCAGCACAAGTACATCGATTTCCCTCCAGAATTAGATCAATATTTGTCTTGTAATGTCTTGGTGTTATGAATAAAGCATTGTGCAATCCTATTTAATGCAGCTGTGTTTGGTGGAGGGGTGAGTTCAGTCACTGGGGGCGATGCAAACAGTTCCATGTGCTTGCATAGCAATAACGTGTCATATGTAACTGCCATACATAATAACTCACCTCTCATAGTGTCTGCGTGTACACGTGGCCGCGCTTGTGCTGCTGGGGTTCCCACCCAATTCATCATACACATGCTTCCACTGTCTGCGCACAGTGATCTAAGGGGAGACAAAGAGAAGTAAGACAAAGAGAAAAGAAAAGAAACAGAGACAAAGAGTTTAATGTCAAGTTTTAGGGTAGATTAAAAAAACATTTGGGGTAAAGGAGGAAAAAGGAAACCTAAGAACTTGGCATCATTTGAGGTCTTGGGGAGTTACTGAGTCATGATGTTCCAGTTATTGAATGCTACAACACTCAATTCTCTAACATAATAAGCTCTGTTAACATCAAGCAGTCAGTTGTTCCTGCTATGACCCCTTACCCCCTAACAGATGACAGGCTTCAAAACAAAATGCAAAACTGCAGGCCGTCACCGACGTAATAAAGCCTCGGCATGAAATGTGAGATAATCAGTTACAAATAAGAGGCTTTAAAAGGGATATGAAGCCCTGATTATATGAGCTGTATCCTGTTTATGATTTGGTCTAACTGTCTTATTTGGACATGAATATAGTGGCTTGCTAATGAAGAAACAGGCGTGAGCAATATACTTTGACGACAACATCAAACATGGACTGGAAACACGTTGCACATGAATAGTGAATGAATAATCGTCAGGTTAGGCTGCCAAGCTAAATGCCTCATACTCTCTTACTCACTTTGGTTTTGTATGTGTGTGTGTGTGCGGTGTATGTGGGTACTCATGTGCATTTCACTTCATCACCAACAAGGGAAAAAATGAGCGATTTGACCAATTTCCGTCTGACCAGTGCCGAGCAGAAGAACATGTGTTTTCCACTCTGAGGGGGTTTTGAAACAACAGCATCATTTTTGCTAAATATGGCTCAGAGTGAGACTTTCTTCTTGGGAAAATAGTGGCTGACCTCGAGGGGCAAGAGGAGGGCAGAGAGAGAGAAACAAAGAAAGGGAAGAAAGAAGAGTAGAAGGTAGAAAGAGAAGAAGGGATATCAAGGGCAAAGTTGGTGCAGGGAAGGGGACAGAATAAAGGAGGGAGGGGCTTTAAGGAGAGAGTAGGAATATATTGCCACATATGTGAATACTTACCAGCTCATATCCTCCAAGTTTCTGAGCAGCTTGAAACATGGTCCAAAGGTTGACTGTGGGAGACAGAAGACAAACAAGGCAGTCAGAAACTCTGGGAAAGAACTTGAGCTGAAACATGTAACGTCATTTACAGTCATTACCCCAGAGAGCGGAGTCATATACAGTACAGGAGGAAGAATTAAGATCATTAAATGAAATGAAGGAGCTTAAACCAAATGTTATAGATGTAATAACAGCACTCCATCAATAGTAAAAACAGTCATATAAAATAATATTGTCAACAAAGTGAATCATCATTTCAGAAGTGAAGATTTGATGTGCTGCATGTTGAATAAGTATGGGTGTTGTATTTTTATTTTTTTTGCTGGTGACAGAAAATCTTACATTTTAGTAGAATTATCTTGTATTTACCCAGTGATATGTTATTTGCCAAAAATGTGCCAATCCCTGCACAGACATGCATCCTTACATTTTCTTTTTCAATCCATTTCCCAGTGATTTCTTCTGAATGCTATTCTTTGAGGTCACTTCTAACTTATTCTGGTACCTTGAGTTAACAATGCTCATATTCCCACACTTAAAGAACAGAAATTCTTTGTAAACATTTCTTCATAAACTACTGGAGAACTTGGGGTTTTCTACATCTGTACATTCTTAAGGCAGGTTGTACAACATTTTTTTTCACTGTGCCCTTCTTGTAGGCTCATTCTCCTTCTTCTCCATTAGTCAGTCAATCTTTATTTGTATGGTGCCATCATAATCAATGGTATCTTATGACACTTTAAAGAAGAGCAGTTAAAAACCAGACTATTTTATTTTTATTTATTTACTTCTCTTTTCCTTTATTTCATATCTTACAAAAATTTAAATGATTTTTCTTAGTAATAAATCACTCAGACAAAATGTCAGGTATCTTCATTGCATGTGATGAATCATCTATTCTAGCGTTTCCTAAATGGTGTGGCAGGGCACACTGGTGTGCCTTCAGGCAAGTCTAGGTGTGCTTTGGCAATTTGTCAAACTATTTGTTATTACAACAACTTAACAACACCTAATGAATGGGATTTATGTTCCTCTATCAGTACTTATTACATTTTCCTCTCTTACATTGATTTCTTCTCTTACTTCAGCATCATTACCTAACACTGTGGCTCAAGAAAATTGTTTGTAACCGCATTTATCACTTTCAGAAAAAGTTTTAGATGACTTCTTAAATAACTGTGAAGATAAATATTCCACAGGCCAAGTAATACAGTAGTTTGTCAAATTTAATTTGGTATTAAACGATATAAATTAACATGTTCTAACTGATAAGATTGAGTGCTCCATCAGATGTTAAGGAGCCAGTTTCACATTAAAAAAAACTTTGAGCAAAATAATTTTGAAAAAAAAAAAAAAAAAAAGATCTACATCAATTATACCACTGGACCTTTCAGAGATGCTAGGAGCTAGAACCTATCCCAGCTGACATTGGGCAAGAGGCAGGGCGCATCCTGGACTGGTTGCCAGCCAATCACATGGCTAATATGGAGAGCCAGATAAACATTCACAAGCACTTACATCTATGGAGAATTTAGAGTTGCCAATTAACCTGATAAACTTGGCACTTGACAAACTCAAAGCTCTAAGACACCGTGAGGCAATTAAAGACACTCAACACAAATTTACACTCACGATTAATTTAACTGAGGAAAACCTAATTACCTGCTGTGAAAAATAACTATTGAAGAACGCCAGGACACCTATGATGCTCATTTATTTTGAGTTCTTTTTCTGCTTGGTGTCATTTTTCTCTTTTTTTTTCAATTTTATGTTTTATTATACATAATATACATATTTATGTTTTTGCTGTCTATTAGTGTTTGCAATGTTATAGATGCATTTGTTATTTAAGCATTTTGTAGAAGAATGATGCTCTATAAATAAACTTGCTGTGCTAAGCAAAGGCAGAATTTTGACTTTGGCTTTTGCGTGAGATATTTATACCTCTAAAGACACATGGTTTACATATGGACAATATAAACAACTTAAAAACACAGAATTTACATCATGCACTGTATGAGGTATCAGGCCAGGTTTGAAGTGTCCACACTGATCTGGATACCTCATGACAACTGACATTTACAATGAACAGGTTAATTTTAGTTCTTTTTTAGCATTTGACTCATCAAGGGAACTAGAGTTGTAACACTGATGTTATGACATAAATAAATCAAAATGTGAGAAAAACAGCAAGAATTTCTTTGCTATGACGAGAGAAAGCAGTGAATGGACAAATGTGTGTCCACTCAGGTCAGGTCAGGTTTGGGAGCACATGGTGGATTGGAAACATTAACCCTTCCCTGTGTAGGTGTTAAAGTGCGATGAGGTTTAAACGTGCATGGTGCAAACCATACACCGCAAGACTCCGGGGGCAAGGGACATCAACCCCTTTCAGCTGCATTACCAACTGCTGTAATTGACAGCAGTGCCCCTGGAAGTCAGCCTGCATCTTCAACCAACCAACTTCCAAGTATGTTTCGGTCGGGACTACAATCGGCCAAACTTGTGCCTAGCCCAAGCCCTTACGGACTGAGCTACACTCAGGGTTTTTATAATGGTAAGGAATATGTAAGACTGCAAAGCAATTCATAATATTAATGTCAAATTCAATCAGAATATTAGATTCATAATAATTGTTACTGCCAATTAAGATATTAATAGAGTGAAATGAAACCATAAAAAGGATACAAAGAAAGTGCATCTACTGCACAGTAATTACAGAGATAAATAAATGTCAAAATTGTACACTTAAAAATAGCCCAAAAAGAATGAACAGAATTATCAGCACAACTTATACTGACAGACAGACAGATAGACAAACAGACAGATATATATATCAATAGATAGATAGATAGATAGATAGATAGATAGATAGATAGATAGATAGATAGATAGGCAGACAACTGGACAGAAATTGACAAATCTAACATGCCTTGTCTTTTTTTGGGATCATCTCAAAGGATTATGCTAATTGTATATTCCTGGACTGGCACAATAAAAACAGCTTTTTATCATTTTTACACAAAGCGAACGGCTCATCTGCTGAAAGGATGCAAATGAATATTGAATAGCTGTACAATCACCACTGTGTGATAAAATACAGCATATGCTTCATCCTGACAAAAAGATTTGTTAACCCTCAGCTGCAGCCTGCAGGTATGAATGAAAACCATTGCAGGCATCAAACGCTTGGCAATATGCTCAAACTTCTGTTTGAACTAATGCAAATTCATTTGCATTGATTTCCCCATGCAAATACCACATGACAGGCCATATCAAAATACAAGACTTGTGTAACATTTTCCTTAAAATAGCAGTGTGAGCTTTCAGAAAGCCTTCAAACGGCTGTCTGTCTTTGAAAGAAAATACTTCCCACAAACAAAGCAGCTCAGGTTCATTGGGGGACTTTTTTGTGCCAATGACATTTGTATTTGCTTTCTGTAACATCATTGTTTAACATTTTTATATGAAGGCCTATAAACAAGAAAAGGAGGCCTCGCCTGGGGAGAAATCCATCAAAATTCAATCTGTGCGTACACAAAGCCTTGCATTTGTCAAAATGACATTTTCCTATCTCCACATTTGACAGCATTGATTTTTTCCTTCCCTCCTCTCTGCGACCGTTGTCAATGCACGGGTGGAATAACAAAGGGAGCTGGGTAGGTTTTTCTGTTTGAACTGAGCACTCCAGCATACTGTGCTTTCTGACTGGATAAACAGAAAGATGGTCTATTTAACTAGCTTGTTATGCATCAACTGTAATTACCACAATAGCACACGGGAATGGGGAGGAAGCAGAACAGATAAAGGAAATGAGCGAACATGCCTTTTCTTAGATGTCTTGTCATTAGCAATTTCTTTTCTTAATTCCCCTCTATTTGGCAGGGGCAATTATCACTGAGATAAGGATGACAAAACAGGAACACAATGCAGCCTCAATGACACACCGATGGCACGGCAATTAGACAACCGAGCTGAAAGAGGGAGACAAATTGGAACTGATGTTCACAATCACATACTGATGCCCGAGCAGCGTTGCACACACACATATCTGAAACAGTCACACACACACATACACACACAGAGTTACCGGTTAATCTTACACATCAAGGGCATTCAGAATACACAGAGCAACCACAACTACTCCTAGTTGATTCCTCCTGAATCCAGTCGCTTATTTCTGTCAACGCCTTGCCTTCACCCACATAACTTCAATGAAAGCAGCAAACGCAAAGTCAATATTAACCAAGTGATAAAAAATAGAAGGACAGCAGCTCGCATGAATACGCTGCTGCAGAAAAACTGTTTTCTTCTCCTCTGTACTGTAACAGTCAACTATTTTCATTTCATTTCCTGTGATTCAGGCTCTCTTGTGCATTCAGCCTCTGTGAAAGGGTTTACAGAGGTAATTTAAAGCCACATATTCTTTTTAAAAAGAAAGTAGTTAGTCAAAGACCAATGAATGGAGCCATTTCAAGGTGTTATGTGGCATAAAAAAAGGAGAAAAAGTGAAACACCTGGAAAGGTCAGTTCATCAAAGGGAAATAATATGAATCATTTTTTTTAGCAAATATTCTAAAACACATACAGAGAGACATCTTTGGAGACTAATGAAAAGTAAGGTCTCAATTATTTACTGTTTTACTGAAAACGTTTGGTTTCATGTTCAAATGCACACTGTAGCTTCATCAAGTTTTACATATTATCTCCAGTTCTTAATCTTACTGGCATAAAATGAATTATGTCTTTACTTATAGGTATAAAGGATAAATAGAAAGCAAAAATAAGTGACACATTAAAAATTAGGTCCTCTACTTAATTTATCCAGTACTAGACTGGTAACTACACCTCAAATGCATCACATACAGTATATTAGTGGAGATGGGCTCATTAATTCTTATTGATTTTAATACCCTGATTGATACTCTTAAGGATGTTCATCTCCATTGATACAACTTTCAAGTCTTTTCTATGGATAGGTGGACAACAGACAATACCCTCTGACAGAACTTGTATACACTGAGTAAACCTTGTGTTCAGAAACTAAAAAGGTTTAAAATGAATAATAAAGTGTTTTATATAGCAAAAAGCAAAAACAAAAAACACATTTTCAATGACTACATCCGTTCAAGTTTCTCACCAGGGATGGGTTTTTTTTCTTGATGTTACAGTTGAACACATCTGATTTCATTTTCTCCTGTTTATCTAATATTTTAATACATGTTTTTTTTTCTGGGCAAACATTGAAATACCTTAATATATGTCTGTTAATAAGTAATTTGACAAACGTCAAACTGATTTCCAAACAAATTTCAACAGTGTAATTTGTGTAATTTGTGTTATTTGATATACTGAGGATGGCAACTAGGATGACCAGTCATACTAAGAGAGACATTTAACAACCCTTGGACCAGGTCCTGTCTCTAAAAAAATCCAAACTGTAAGGCTGGCTTTACTCAAGACAACGTTAAGCCTGATTTCAGGCCAAATTGAACATGTTTTTTTGTTGTATTGGTCAAATCTGTCCTCATGTCTCAGCAGCAATTGGTATTAATCCGTTCAGAAAAGGAATTAAAAAGTGCCATCATCTGAGTGAGCTATAAGTCTGTGAAAATTTCAGCCAATCACTGCACTGAGACCATGTTGCCCTGGACACAGCGAAACCAAATCCCTGCCTGTCTGTTTACACACACAAGTCCCATGGGAAGCATTAGCTCAGATTCAAATTCTATCATTATACCTGAGGTACCAAAGTTCACTTGAGAAATAACCAGCTCTGCATTTCCTGATAACGGCTCAGTTGCAGGGCAGCAGTACTCCTGCATTTTTTTTTTTTTTTTTAGTTAACAGCCCTGCCTTTATAATTACTAATTGGGTTGCCTTGGACACAAGCACTGACACCAAGAAGACCACGAACCATCAGCCAGATGGTGCATACTGTTACAGCTGACAAACATTAACACAACTACACCGTCTTCTCAAGCCAAGGTTTCACTTAGATTTTGTTTGCCTGTTGTTTTAGTGTAAAACAGAACACATGCAATGACATTACGCTGCAGTCAAGATCACACAAGTTTCTGTGAGATCGTGTGTCTGTGGATTCTCTATTGTGAAACTGTTTCAACACATGGCAAGTGGTCTCGGGATCTGGCTGAACCATTTTGTATGTGTTAAGGAGGATTATCATTAAATGCATCTGAAATTGTCTCTCTGCCAGCAGTACCCTGTGTTTTCTTTCCTTAATTGGTTAAGATTAAATTGTCCAGTGCTGCAGCTCCAAACCTTTATGCCTTGAACCCATCTGATAGTTTCATAACCCCTTGGACCAGGGGAAAAAGAGTGATACATTGCCATCCAAAATTAACAACAATTTTTGTTGTTTTCATTGATGAATTCCAGATTGAATAAGCCTTCAGGCACTCCTTATGAAAACAAATAATATTAAAGACAGGGCACACAACGTATGTCAACATTGTTTTAGTTAACATAAGTACACCTAATTTTGAAATTCTAAAAGCAAGCTGCCCACTTTGAGATCTTTGACATACCTCCTTAATAGAACTCAGACCCCAGGTCGGAAACTAAGGGTCCAGCTCATGCTTTGTGTGGACACAAGATCATTCAGCCTCTTGATGGCAAACATTTCCTACTCTTCCTTTTATGTTTTGTGATTTAGAAAACAGAACACTTTGATATTATTTCAGGCATGGAGTTAAAAGGCTCATTGGTCTCACATCAGCACCTTTGCTCTAAGATGTTTAATGCATACAAACCCTGGAGTCAAAAATAAATTCAGCATGAGAGCAAGGCAGGCAAAGACAGGGGGACTGTATTAAACCAACACAATTTAATATTACGGTTATTAAAATATGTTTGAGCCTCCTGAGGAAAATGCAGATTGACTGAATTTTAGCGCTTGGTGTCTCTGTGCTGGGCGGTAAAAAGCTAAAAAATCAGGTAAGTCTGCACAGTGTGGAGATGAGGCTGAGTTTAGTCCAGGGATTCAGTTGGGGTGTTTTTGTAGCCCTGCCAACAAAGCATGGGTAAGTCTGGTAAATCATTCAACCATCTGTTGCTTTGTAAAACTCCAGAGGACTCCATAAAAAGATTATTACTCAAACGCAACTAAAATAACATCATTTCAATTTCCATTGCGGGAAAGCAAGCTCTTTGATCTTTTAATGCATTTGTAGCGAGTTTAAAGGGAAGAATATGAAAACGGAGCCTGATTACATCTAAGGGTTTGTTGTATTAATTATGATGTGTTTTTCTTTTTTTCTTCTCCTCTTTACATGTGCTGATGTGTGCTCGCTGCCAAGGACGGAGTTTAAACAGCATGATTTCACCATTTAATGAGGAGCTTGCTTATGATGTGTCTGGTTTTCAGATTCAAAGCATGTACTGTATGTAAAACAGTTGGCATGTGGACCTCGACTTTATTCTCAGCTTAAATCGAGAAATGCCAACGAAAAGTAAAAGCATGTTGGGTATGTAATTTTCCCTCCCTTCATCTCTCTCTTCTTTTTTCCTCTCTCTATCTCCCTCAACCACAATGACCTATTTAAGCAACAACATGTCGACAGTCAAGATGACAGGATTGTCAAAATACTGTGGTGAGGTTAGCAGAATGGGGCGACCGCAACTTACCTTCATGTAATAGTTTAGAGTAATGACTTTTTTACTGCGCTGTAAACTGTCACTGTTAAATCCAATAGACATCTCTCTCCCCCTCTCTGCCTCTCATTAATTTGCTGATGTTGTCGTGCTGATGTGAACTGCTAAATCTTTCTTGGCTCCTTCGACGTGAATGCAAATGTGATTTCCTTCCTTCGAATAACGATGAAGAAGAAAAAAAAGGCAGATTTGAAAGCCACAGTTTGAGATGAGTACCCACGTCCTTACCTAGAGATCAAACACATAAAAACAAACGTGCTTCTTCAGTTTCTGGAGACCAGAGCGCGCCCTTTATGATGTTTACGTGCATGTTTTCTCCTCTTTGTCCTGTGCACACCTGGTGCAAGCTAAGCATCCGACCTATATTAGAAATCTTTCATCTCTGGGCAGACGTGTTTCCCATACATGTGATGTTCTTTATCTCTCTGTTAGAGGACGTTCTTGGTCTTCGTGGGAAGCCCCTTTTGACAAGTGTGAGAAGATATTCTGTGTGTATTAAAGGCAGCCAAAATGTGGTGTGACAGCAAGCCTCCAGAGTCTTTCACAAACCACTAGATGTAATTTTTTCACAGCATATACAATTATTCCTTCAGTTTATTACTACCACAGATTGAATGTGTGCTTTTTACACTTTAACAGCGGTGTAATTTAGACATTTTTGGGTATAGTGCCTGCAGCAGTTGGCAGCCATCAATGCCTTTTCCCCTTAAGCTCTCATATTGTAGATAGTTAGGACAAAGTGTGCCCTTGACTTGACTGAAAGGCAGCTACTGGTTTCCTCGTGTGATCACAACAGGGAGGCACTATAGATAACATGTGGTTAGAGCTGCTGATTAAAATCCGCACTGGGTTTTTCCCCACACGGACTTTTAATTACTTACAGAGTGCATTTTCACTTTGACATCTCAGCTCTGATTTAAAACGTTCACAAGCGATTTTCTTCTCTTTAAGTAGAGGAAATAAAGAAATAATATTCTGGATATTATTTCTGAACTGGCCTGAAAGATGATAAAAAATGACACTGCAGTATTTTGCTCTTGTTTGTAATATCTAGCTGTTTTTTTTAACAAAAATATAAAGGGAACTACAAAGCACTTATGCTTTGATTTTCATGTGCAGTCATCAGATTTCAATATCACAGCGAAAATTTTTCTAATTTGGGTCTTAATTGTCTTTGTATTCTACATCATGTCCTTCGTTATGGAAGTCAGTAGGTGGCTTACAAGGCTTCACGAATCTATACTTCATTGTGATCATCAGACAGACTAACCCTGAATGTTTTAGCTAAAAAGACAGTCAAATCTTTTTTTAAGTTTTATGAAGCAAAAACAACAATTATTAATTTTCAATAGCTCTATTATTGTCTTGAAATAATGAGGACAATAGGAGAATCATTAGATATAAAAATAATGTTAAACTAGGATTTTGTGTTGTGTTTTTTAGAAACATCATTTTGAAACATTTTTATTTTAAATCTGTTTTTAGAAAGGTAAAATAGTGCATATAACTGTCCAATTAAATGTATTAACAGGAAAACATGCACCAGTACAGACTTGCTCTGACACACAGGCACAGAGGAGGAAAGGAGGAGGCATGTGTCTACGTTTAGCTTGACAAATAATCTTGGTGTTTGTTTTTGAGTAACTTAATCATCAATCTTTGCTGACAATGATAAAAGTTGTGTTTGTTCGAAAAGATTGTAACCTGAAAAAACTAAGCTTTCAGTGAGGACTGAGCATTTAATTGAATTTTAATTTCAATTACAATTACTGCCTCTCACAATTATGAAAACTGAATGACTGAGATGAAAAGATGACTCTGTCACATGTCCTTTTTCGTCTTTTTCCTTCAATCACTACTGTTAGTGGGTGTTTGTTCACTTTTTTTTTGGTATATTGCCTGGTCTTTAACGTTCAAAATGATAGTGTTAAGAGCATCAAAGCTCAATGGTTGCCTGTGGTTCATTTAGTAAAGTCAATTAGTAACCGCCTTTTGTAACTATCTATCAAAACAATCAAGATCATGATTTTAATGCCATACTGGAGCAGCCCTACTTGAAGTGCTGAGCTGCCACACAAATTAATGAAAATGGGGCAGCGCTGTCATTAAACCAGCTTACAGGACACAAACAGATTCTGCATGCACAGTATTCTGATTTCTGAAGCTGATTTTAGACAGACTTTCATTCATTGTTAGTCATAAAACAATGATCAGGGGCTTTAGGTCGCCATTAACCAACGCTGAAGTGGCTGCATAACGTTCTATAGAACACAAGACCGATATTACACATCCTGTGATGTAACTACTGCGTGAGCACATAGCAATCATTGTAGAAAACGATATATTGTTCAGTCCTACACTGAAATGACAAAATGAATCTAAAAATGACTAATCCTATGTTTAGTTAAGCATTTAAATTACATAAGAAATGTCCAAACAGTTTGAAAAGCCAGAGAAATCTTTATTGTTCATAGTTGTAGCGATCAGTGTCTTGTAATTGCAACCGTCATGACAAGACCTATGTCCACTCTGTAGCAGTGCTGAAAATGCTGTCTCGCTTCCAGGTAATCTGAGAACAGACAAAGGGTTGAGGCAGGTCTTACGCCTCATTTCAACTTCTGTGTGTAGCTGTGTTCATAGACCTGTAGATATGAAGACGGTGCCTCCTGGTGACCCTTGTTAAAGGATAATTTTGCTGTTTACATACACTTGGAGAATTACTGGACTCATTTTAAATGGAAGATACAGAATAACAACGCCAGTCTACAAATGTCTAAACATATTTTGTTTTGTGATACATTTCATCACCATATGTTTGTTTATCTGCTTATTTTTTTTTACCTCAAAGTATTTCATATTAACTATTATTTTAATTTAACCTTTAATATTTAAAAGGCAAGACAATCTGATTACACTTCATATCAGCAGGAAAATTCAACTGTATTTCATATCAAACTGGTGAATCTTGACTATATGTTATATCAGACTGACAAGTAAAGTCTGACTGTTAAGAATGTGAGACCATAAAAATAAAATTGGATAAAATTAATGACTCAAATTCAGAAGACTGCAAAACTTGATTGAAAAATCTGTAATATGCATTCAAACTCTCTCAATAATCGAAGTTGGCAAATGACTTTGATAAAATAGCTTGTAGCTAGCACCCTACTACTTTTTCCACTGTGTTAAAGGCACATTACAGACAAAAATATCGTGTATAGGGGGAGTTTTGAGGCCCCTCTGGTGTCGGAGAGATACCTATGACAATGAAAGGATCTCCAGTTGACTTGCCTCCATAAACAAACAAAAGTGTAAACGAGGCATTTCACTTCAAACTAAAAAAGATCACAGCACTGGCTTGCAGTAGTATCAGAATCAAAATAGATTAGTTATCTTAAAATCCTACCCCTCTTACAGTGCAAAGACTTAAGGACAATCTATTCCAACCAATTTATTTCAAATAGGCTACCGATTTGCTTATTTCTGCTGTAAAAATCCTTATTTTTACATGGGTGGGTATGTGACTCCCCTTACTCCTGCAGTCTGCCTCAAGTGGACACATGGGGAATTGCAGTTTTTTGCATTACCACGGTGGCTCCATTTTTAACGTCAGAAAGTGCCGAAAAAGAGACATATATTACTCCCTGGTTGTTGCAACAGAGACTGCTAAACAATGAAGCAAGAACTGCTGATGGAAGCTGGCTGTTCTGTTTCTATATTTTATTCATGCTGCTTGACCTGAGATAGGCCACAGTTATCTATGCTATGAGTTATGTATTCTCTCTGTAGGCTCCCTCCTCTTCTCTTTTCATATTTTCTGTACTTTAAATTTGATATATATTGATATTTTATCTTATATATCTCTTTTAAACAATGAAATGTTTTCCATTGTTTTATATTTCATTGCCCTACTTTTGCTAATTTTACAGTATGCCTTTCGTCGTAACATCTTTGATTGTAACTCCGCAAAGCATTTTGAATTGCTATATGTATGAGTGGTGCTCTATAAATAAAGTTGCCTTGCCTTGCCTTTAAGCACATAACTCCAAACTCCCATCCTTCCAGCCCTGAACCCTTGCACAGCCAACGGCTAAATCTAAACTGGCAAAGAGATGCTCTGTTCAGCTCTGCCAACTTCTGCTGCATAATGTCTTTTCTCCTTGCTTAAGGTATTATACGAATAAAAACTGAACTGCATGAGGTATAATTACTTAACATCAAACCACTGTTTCTGTTTAATAAATAAATTTCTCATAATGAGGAAGAAAAGCTGTTAAAAGTGGCCTACCATGCTCTGTGCAATCTCAGAATGATTTGTAACTAGTTCACATCATACGTTTTCATTGTTTTGATCTAGATATATTGCATTACATGCATTTAATGCTTTGAGTTATTCCTTTTTCCAAGAAAATGATTATCTTTGCTGTTTTAATGCCCTACAGAGGTGTATTATACAACCTTAAATCCAAATCAATACTTCCACACTAACTTCACTAAGTAGCCATTGACTCATCTCCTTTGTTTTAACATTGCTATTGAGGGAATAAGAGAATAAGTTGTCCTACTCACTCTGTTTGAAGCCGAGGAAGGGGATCCTCTCTATGGGCGTGTCTCTTTCTTTCATGTACTTGTAGAGCTCTACTAAGAAAGCCTGCTCCTCTGCTCGGCTCTCCTCTGATGTTTCCTCCTCTTTCTTCTCCTCCTTCTCACTCCTCTCCTCCTTCTCCTTTTCCTTTTCCTTTTCCTTTTCCTTCCCTCGCTCCTTCTCCTCCGCTGAGGATTTCTTGCTGAGGCAGTTGGCCTTGTGTTTGGCCGCAGGGGTTATTTTCCCGTTGGGTACCGTTTTATAGCTGGGTTTGACCTGCAGAGACAGGATATCGGTGGATACACTTTCACATGTAAATAAACCTTTAGCAGGGTGTTTTTCTCTAAATGATGTAGGACACTCTGGATGAAATGGGTTCAAGCACAAACAAATATCCTTACAGGCCACGGAGGCGGCCTCTCATTGATTACCAATGGAGCAGCTCCTCTTGTCATCACAGATTAGGTGCAGATTAGTTTGACTCCAACTACAGGGGAGAATTGCTAATATTGATTCAACTGTCCAAGGTCATAGGAATAACAGCTGTGAGAGCGCTTTTAAGGTGGATATTTCCTTCACTTTGAATATTACAATCAATGTCCAACTACTGCATCAATTACTCAAAGTGTTCTAGAGTGTAAAGAGCTGAAAATCATTCATCAAATCTCTTTCTCATATCCATTACTCATCAAATGCTCTCATTAACCATCAGGATTTTGTTCAAAGATGAGGTACTCTTCTTTTTTAATCACAATACTGCTTCCTGTTTTCTGAGGATACAGTGGAAATAAGTGTTAACATCTTGTTCCAGAGTGGGATCATGTTGCTCTTATTTAAATGAGTATCGAGTGTTTAGAGGAAGAGGAAAGACTCACAGACAAACAGAGAGCTGCTTTATGTGTCAGCTTTTATGACTCATAAATCACAGAGGGAATCAGTCCAATGAAAATGATTGTATTGTTTCACCAAGAGACAGGTTGTTATAAATAATCTGCAAATATTTTGATACTGGTTTATTGTATGAATTATTATTAAAGCTCCTGTGAGGTACTCTAGATTTGTGTGGATTTTGGTTTCTTCTGTGGATAGTTTTGTTGTATTTTTGGTTTTGTCTTAATTAAAATATTCTGCCTTCCATACAAATTTTCAAGACAAAATTATTTACAGCCCTGCAAGTCTGAGTTTAAAAAGGTCATGTTAACAAAAAGTAAAAAATGTAATTCACCATTTCCTTACTGCACAACCTGAAACACCAGATACACTGTTTCACCTATATATGGGACATACACCGATCAGGCATGACAACATGACCATTGACAGATGAAGTGAATAAAACTGATTATCTCTTCATCAAGGCACCCGTGGGTGGGAAGTATTAGGGAAATATTATATATGTATGGGGCTGTAGAGCTGCAGACCAGTCAGGATGGCAGGTGTTCATAATGTTATGCCTGATTGGTGAAATTCAAGTTCATCCAGGCAAAATCCCTTAGATAATAGCTGGGAAAAAGCAGATCCTTTCCAGAAATAAATGTAGAAGGGGACCGAACATGTGTTTTTCCTGACCCATCCATTTTGGGTCTGTCAAAGGTTTTCAGTCACAAAACCTTAGTTGTAGCTACTGCCTCACTGCCCCTAAAAGGATGCTCAAAACCAGGTCAATTTCTGACAGGTTGCAGTTGTTTAAGTTTAAACTTTTTCAAGATAAATCTGCTTGATGACAGACATGCAATCTGCACAGGTGCTCTACAAGGTTAGCTATTCCAACTTCATTCTCAACATTGATCTTTATCATAAATATACAGACGTTAACCAATGAAATTACACTTTTCTCATAACTTTTTATTTTCCCTACCTGCCTCTTATAGTCCTCTGTAGTAAAACAAGCTTGCATTGTGAAAATGTTCAGTAGGGAATCTAAAAAAGTCATTTTTCAGAGTTCTGTAAATTGTCTTGTCTGACAACTACCTGGCGATATCAACTGCAATCATTAAATACTTAGATAAATCAATAATCAGTCATGGCAGTGTTGGGTTTGTTTGCTTTTGTAGGTCATAAAAAAGATGTTTGAATTAATTCTGGTCAATCCTGTGACCTTTCTAAAACTGTTCTAATGAGCTTTGAAGTGATATGCTAAAAGGCCCTTTAGCTTTTTTCATCTAGTTATGCAGTAGTATGAAGCATTTTAGCCTCTTAAAGTGTACAAACTCTTTCTTTGAATTTTAACTGCAATAAAGAAAATCAGAAAAATCATTAAATTATCTGAGAACTTTTAGAAATGACTCAAATAGTTTTAATAACAAATTATTATTGGCTGCAGGCCTTTATTTTTTTAACTTGTATGTCACAAAGAATTTTAGAAGGATGCACTTTATATTTTCAAGAAAATAACGGATATTATCTCAATGTATCAATGACAGTCTGTAAAAATGTTTGGAGCTGTTCCCCTCAACTGATCCTTCCCTTACAGAACAAGAACAAACAAATTTGACACCTGTGTCACACTAGATCTACTCCTAATGTAACATGGGGCCTTCACTGTGACATGTTTTACTGCTTGTACTGAACGGATAGTAACACTGCTGCTCTGTCTCATGCTGAATCGCTCAGAAATGCTGCAGCCTTGTTTTGTAACTGAAGATAAAGGCACAATCTGAAAAGCAACACTCGTTAAGGCATCACGTGTTACTGCAGAGCTGCTACATTAAAGGAAACTTACTAATTACTCTTGACTGTAAAGAATGTAATTAATGTTCTGTATTTACATGATTAACATTAATATCCACTAGCTCTACTTTTCACAATCTACTTCTGTTGGGCAAATATTCATATTAAATAGAAGACAATGCCATTCATCATAAAAAAGCTTTATGGTGTTACTGTACAGAATATAAAGAATAACAACCTGTGTCCACTTCCTTTCCAAGAATCTTGTGCTGAAATATTGCTCTGGAATGTAATTTTGAGCCAAAGTCAACTTTGTAGACTGAAAGCTGTGAAAATATCCATCTTAGCAAACAAACACTTAACCATCAGATAAAGCAGCAAAGACCTCTGAGTATAATCTTTGAATGGTGTAGATAAATTATACTCTGTTTGAGTGAGTTGGATGACCCTCCTTGACCACCCTTAGAATTAATCATTTGTACATCCTGATTTATAAGGCGATACTTAATCCGCTACCCTCGTACTTGAGTAATTGTATTCTTGTTCTTGAAGCTACAGTCTTTGTTCTGTGACTCAGTCTTACTCAATCTTACTTTTGCTATCCGTCCCCAAAGTTCATCTTGAAATGGGCAGAAAAAGTTTTAGATATGCTGCTCCTGCAGACTGGAATCTGCTGCAGGAAAGCTGTGTCTTGAGAGCTGGTCTCATAAATCTTTTTAAAAGTAGATTAAGAGTGTTGGAGGAGGGTGAAGCAGGCTGTAGATGCTTTGACTGATATTTTTTTTTGCTCTGTGACACTGGTTTGACTGGTTATTTCTGTTGTTTGTGTTGTAATTGTTTCATGTCTGTTAACTTGATAAATGTTCTGTTACTTGTCTTGGTCAGGACACTCTTGTAAATGAGATTCTTCACCTCAGTGAGGTTATTCTGGCTGAATTAAGTTAACCAGGTTAAAATAAACTAATAACTATCAGACCAAATTTTACTGTCAGTTTAAAGAAGAAATTTATAGTTTTAGAAAGTTAAATTACTTTTGTTTTGGTATTTGTTATGTTTCCTTTCACTATTTGTCCTTTCCTTGACCTAGTGCAGACAGCACTGCAGGAGCGACAACAGAGCTGTGCCATTGTAGAAGTTGACAGTACAATTACAGACAGATCTCAACACATAAACCTGAATGAACATTTTTCAAATATTCAAATTAATTAAAAAAAAAAAAAGACAAAACAATTATTGAAGCCAAAAGATGATTTCATAATTATGATGGGATGCCATGACAAGGCACAGCATGTTTGTCATGCTTTGGACTCTCTGGATGTAAACAAGGAAGCAAAAACTGTTACTCGATCTTCTGCTCTGTCTCTGAAGCTTGTTCATGTTTAGTGCTGCTTCCATGTATTATATCAAAATTACACTCTGTCATTGGCTTTGCATTCTAATGTCTGAGCTTCCCTAGTAGTACAGTGCTTTTGGACTTTGCTTTTATCTGGGGTTGGTGGTGTTAAAGTAGCAGGGAACCACTCATGATTATCCTCTACCCCACAGCGTATATATTGTTGTCATTTTGATTGAGAAACCCCTGACAGTGGAATATACATATTTTTATTTAATATATATAAAGCTTCAATATTTTATTATCAATGTCAGTAATTGAGCAGAGATTTTACAGTTTTAAAACAAAAGGTTACGTATGTAACCATGGCTCTATGAATCCTATATGACTGTCAGGATACTTCAATGCTTCAATACACTGGACAACACATGGTGCATGCACAGGTCGATTAGCTATACCAACAGTCATGTGTGACCCCTGTTGACCTGGACTGTTTATTCCGATGACATCAGAGGATCTGTTCCTGCAGAATCTTCTTGCTAGACCACGTGATTCTGAGTGACAGAACGCTCTGGCGGTCCTCCAGGATTCGTGGAATCGTGGTTACATACATAACCTTTTGTTGTATTTCATCCTTTCCGACCGTCAGAGGCGATACTCAATGCACTGGTTGACCTATACCAACATAGTTGGGAGGAATCACAATATACCCACCTTACTGCATTAAAGCTGAAGAAGGTGTTTAAACAATCCCCCCAAGTGGATGGGGGGTGGGAAAGTTAACTCTATCGAATCTTAAAAAGGCGCTTGGCGACACCCAAAAGGCCGCAGCACAGATTGCCCCCAGAGGAACACCTCTAAGGGCTGCCCATGGCGTGGAGATAGCCCATGTTGAATGGCATTGCATACTAGCTGTCTGATATGCAGGGTTGATCACAGCTACAATTCAATGGGACAACCGCTGTTTAGATACAGCTAGGTTTTTTTGGGCCACTAGGACATACAAATAATCGGTTTAATTTACCCATACCTGCTGTGCTGTCCACATATGCTCTCAGGGCATGTACTGGACATAGCAGTGTTGACCGGGTGGCACTTGCTGTACACACCTATGCTACAGAGGGAGTGAAAACACTGCTGTGTAGCCTGTTAATTATCGCACTGAATACACACCAGGTCAGGTTGCACATAAAATACTTGTAGAATGAAAAGGTCTCCCATGTTGGGAGTGGGGGCGCACGCACTGCCTTCACAGACAAGGGGTCTATATCATAGTAAAAATTAAACACAGCCACCAGCAATGTGTGCTGTCCGCGGCAATGTCAGTTACCTTTAGCAAACAAAGCTAATCAAGGCTAATCAAAAACAGCAGTAAATGAAAGCAAGCAGTTGTTATCTATTCAGTGAAAAACAGCTGATAGTTATCCAAATAATAAGTGCTATCATTTAAGACAACAAAGGTGCAAACGCATTGCAACCCTTATCACGAGGTAAGCTAAGAGTTAGCTCACAGAAACACACTTATTGCTTATAAAACAATGGTAGAATTAGTATATAATGCTGGCTGTATGCGAATAAATGCTACCTACATCATCAATAAACAAGGACAGTTTTGGGAGCCTGCATGCAGTCAGAAGATGGAGCTCTTAATGTTTTGGCCTGACTTTTGGGGTCTCAGTAATACTGTCTTTTGTTTTTAGTATAACCCTTGTTCAATCTTCACCTCTTCCCAACTGTTTATTCTCAGTCATTGTCTGACCTTAATTTTTTTTTCCTACCTTGGTTGTAGCTTTGTTCTCTGAACTGCTGGGGTCATGTCCTGCCACTGCTGCTGACCCCTGAGAGGACCCAGCTGCCCCTTGTCCCTGAGCATGACCCTGGGAGTCCCTCCTCTGAGATATGGACAGCTTCTTCTTCCGAGGTCGCCCTTTCAGGTTTGGAGCTGAGGGACAGAAAACAATGAGAACATTCATTTTTATTGTTGAAGCATTGTTCGATTGAATCACTATGTTTTTGTTGCCAAAGACATGATTTTATCTCCAAACAATGTTATTATTACACAACAGCTTAGATCTGAAATAAAAGACATATGAAAATGTTTAAAGCCTTAATGCATTTCCTCCCTGGGAACCTGAAGCTGTGGAGGCTATGACGGGAACATTTACAATCAGAGAAAGGAATTTCACAGGCCTGCTAGCCTGTAGCTAATTATTTTTAAACTGGATTAGTGCAACATTTGTGCTGAATGGGGGAGCAGGCTGCCAAATTGCTCCAATGTGCTAGTAAAAACAATCCTGAAGTTCCCTTTGAGACTTGAAAAGAAACTGTTTTCAAATTCAGACAGATGTATTTTTAAGATCACCAAAGAGGGCGACTTAACAGTGAAGTAATTAGTATAATAAAGTGCAATGACAGATGCGGGTTGACCCACAAACCCACAAAAGAAAAGACTGTTCTTACAAAGAGAAATATCAGATACTGGTGCTGGATAAATGGAGAACTTGTGTTTTTCCTCACAACAAATATGGCTAAGATTAGCCTTGTTCTTCACAGGAGTGATCTCATCTGCAGCTGTCAACCTTACAAAGATCTACATTATACTGAGATGCATAGATGTCTCTACCGCTGTTTAGCCTGCTCATGTCTTTAAGCTGAACGCTGTTAATTAAAAACACATGAGCCTGCCTGATAGGAGCTCTTTGTTTGAAAGGCTGGCAGATATAATTGCTCAGTTCACATTACACACACAATAAAGTATTTAAGTCCTCCAAGTCCTTTGTACACCCACGTTTATGTCAGCCCGCGACTGTAATGTAACTTCTTGGCAGAGAGCCTTTGCCTCCACGCAGCAACACAAACAGAGATAAGCTCAAAGAAGGGCGAGAGAAAAGAGAGAGAAACTTCAAATAATCCAAGTTCAGTCACGTATTTCACAGCGTCAACATTCTCTCTCTCCATCTGCAATGACAATTAAATCATATCCAAGGTTGTTCTCTGCCAAAAGGGCTGTGTGATTATTTTTGTCGGATCAAATTCGCATCAAGAAAACATTATAAGAACACTGGAGTTGAATGAAAAAAAAAAAACGCACACACAGAAAGGCAGTCATTAAAAAAAAGGGGTAAAATGATCACGACTCAGCTACCTATCACTTCATGTTGTTATTTCCACAAACCGCTGCGCTGTGGAAGAAAAACAGCGCAGAGAAAATTCCAAGGGCATTTGTTGTGCATTTGTCATCCCCTTGGCACTTTAACAAGTTTTCAACACTGTAATCTTTACTTAGAAAGCTCTGGGTGTGTTTCTTCTCTCTGATGTTTTCTCATTCTGCATCCTCTTTTATCCTGCCAATTACTCATTAATGCAGAGAAATTACATAAACCCTGGCATTTATTTATTTAGCTGTGTCTATTTTTAAAGGGGACAGATCCATGAGCAGAATATATCACTGAGCCTGAGCTAATGTGTGTTACGGCACACAACAACTTATAAATAGACAAAAGAGTTATGACAAATGTGCACTTTTACTTCACCTACAAAGGAACTAAAACCCAGAGTTTTTGCTGTGGTGCTACTCAGCAATTCAAAAAAATGTTTTAAACAACATGGTCAAGGCTGGGTGGGGGGAAAGATACACCCAACACGGCCAATCCTGCTGTTCCCATCAGCAACATCATGCAATCAGTGTCTTTCTTACAGATGTGGTGATCAGCTATAATATCATAACCTCCCAAGAAGGACTACCTGCAAGGAAACTGATAGTAAAACAAAGGTAAATGCTGCTTTAGAAAGCCTAAGTTTGCATGTCTACAATATCGTTTTAAGATAAACATGGTCTACTCACAATATCTTCAATCCCAACAATCCAAGACAGACAGAAACATCTCTGACTGGTTAGAGAAGATAATAGGTTACTTCCATGCTTATCTACTACTATTGACTTTAGTGCTCTTTTTATCCCTTTGTGCCCACAACAACCAAGATTGAAGGTAGCACGTTTTTGGGATATCTGTCTTTATATCTTTTGTCAGCAAGAGTCGATTCTCATCAATGTGATATTTCAAAAAAAGTTTTAAAGGATTTTTTTCTCCTGAATTTCACACAAATAATTACACACAACATATTAATTGCTATGAAAGTTATTTTAAAATACTTTCTGTCAACCTTTGCTCAAATGTCCTCTGTGACCTGAATATAAACTGATAACATCTCTGACGTGAAGGGTCAAAGGCCAAATTCACTCACCCCTTTTGTCTTCTTCCTTGTATGTAAGATTTGTACAAATCACAGTACCACTTAACCACCCTAGCCCTTGTTGACCCACCACTGTGCTTGACTGTGTGGCACTTCTACACCTTTTGGAAGGATAAACAGCTAAGCAGTAATTCTATTGTTTACTACAAAGGATTTAAATGTCTAAAAAATTGCATGAGGTCTTGTAGAGGGCACAAATTCACATTTTGTCAACCTTGTTTTAAAAAAACTGATAATTATTATTATTGCTATTATAATATTATTTTAGATCACAATGGCACTCAATTCCTGAGTGTCTGATTGGCGGAGCTCTACTCTCCACAAACTTCCCCATTTGGCTTCAGCTACAATTGTTGACATGTCACAACCTTGTGCAGCTCTTTCCGTCAGATTCCCTTTCCGTAATCAGGCAGATCCATCTTGCAAGACTTCAAGCAAGAACAATTGAGCTCAGGCTGCAGAGGCAATGACCAATCTGCATCCTGTGGGGGGACAGAGTCTGGAGCTATGAACGTAACAACAGCCAGAAGCAACTGTAAGCTTGCAAACAATGGCTTCATTAAATGGAGATCAATTAATAATAAATACTGAACACTTTCTTGGTGGTAAAGATGTTTCTACTCCTCTACTGATGGGCCTTGATGAGTATTTGATTTATGAACGAGTTTGCGTTGTGAATATTACTCTGTGGCACCTGCCTACTTCATTATCTTATTGGCCTGCAATGAAGGTGATTGACAGAAAAATTGTCAAATCTCCTCCTGGAAATTTTTTTGAAAGGGTCTGACCTCCCAAAACACTTTCTATGGGCAGCTGCCCAGATGGACAACTGAAATATATCCTGTATATTAAATTGAACCATGTATCTGGCATGTAAGGTAAGAGATATCTGTGACAACTTGCTTAGCCTGCTGCCAAAACAACCCATACCCAAGTATGAGTATATTAGATGGAAGGATGGATGGGTTATTTGCAACCTTCCGTACCTGAAATACACCACCCACAATCCTCGAGAGTTATATTGATGTCCCTGATTGGTTGAGCACACAGTTACCAAAAAGGGTTGGCTACCAGCTGCTTTCTTTAGTAGACTAGGGGTTTAGTAACACTTAAATCCTGAAAAAAATGTGTGAAAGGCATTTAAAGTACATTTGAAACACATACTGTGAGGGGTGTTACATTTTTTCAAGTTTTTCTTTCAGGAAACTTATTTATAAAGGTGTGACATCTGTTTTAATAAAGGTTGCACAGCTATAAGTGAGGTCACCCTCCTAGTGTGGTGCTGTTTTTAGTCCAATCACTAACCCCCCTGACACCCTACACCGGCTTACATAACCTGCCTGTCTGTTTACATTTTTCATCAGGTCAAATACTGCTGCGTAAGAAAATGCTGCAATTACAGCAGAAGTGCTGCAGCATAACACACAGTGACACGACAGGGAGCAGGCTGAAATTCATTGACTTATTGACAGAGGTCGACCTAAACACAGTCAAACATTCAAAACTGGATGCTTGCAGTAAAACAGGAGGTCAAATTGGTGCATTCAAGTATTTCTGTAAACACACACACGCACGAGGCAGGCACACAAGGTTAAGCACTTGCAATCTTGCTGCAGAAGTCGTGCAGAACTGCTGATGTGCCGTCCTCGTGGCAGGAGTTGCATAAGGGAGGAGTCATCAGCTTTAGAATAACACAAAGAAGAAATCAAACACACTCACCGACTCTGTACAGATTGATTTTTCTAGATGGAACATTTATGGACATTTATAGTCTGTGAAAAACAAAGTCGACATCACATGGTAATGATTTTATAGCACCCTGGGGGGACAGGATATTTTTACCGCTCTGTGGGCATTAAGTGTTTTTGTCAGTGCACTGTATGAGAAAGAGATCATTTAAGTATACATGATATGTCCTCCACTAGCACTAATTTAAGCACTTTAGAAATTCACTGAAAATGGCTGCTGACAAAGCAGCACACTTCCTTTTTATGCTTCACGACAAGTTACTTATTTGTCAGTCTGTGGGTTTCTGCTTATCTGGGCTGCTGACATGAGTTGGAGATGTGCCTTAAAGTGACCGGTGGACTCCTTCCTGCTCCTCCAGAAACCCCAGAAGGCATTAAGTGCCCAAACACACACATAAGAACACACACTGCTTCTGTAGCTCTGCAGATGGGGACAAAATCCTGTTTCAGAGCTAGGTGAGGTGGGGTGAGGCCAAGCCCAACACATACACATTTTCATATAAATACCGGTACAGGGTAGTCCCTGGAGTGTGAATCCATCATGTCTTCTCCTAAAGCATAACCTTCAAGCCCTAAAAGTCACAACATCTTCGATATAGTCTGACAACTTGATCTTCAGATGCAGTCAAACGCTCCCGGCTCTAAACGGCTTTATGACCCGGCTTTGTCTAATAATTTGTTCCTCACCTCAGATTCAATTAAATACAGCCTTAATGCCTCTGTTTCATTACCATTCAGCTGATGTCACTGATAATGAAAAGTCATTAGAGAAAGCTCAAGAAGGGGTTCTGACGGTCTGATGTATAAACAGAGTAGAGCCACAGGAAACCCTGGCAAAAAAAAGACTAAACCCTGAGTATCTCAATGTGTTTATTTATTAAACTCACTTTAAAGCTCCTGTGAGGAACTTTTAGTTTCTTAGTTTTCGTTTAGTTTTCATCTGGATTTCTCCTGTGGACATGTAGTGCACCATAGCTCTCTTTTTTACCAGAGTACTATAGTTTTTTCTGTTTTTGTTTTTTAGAGAAACAAACATTTTTTATGGGACATTTAAGATGAATAAAGTAAGAAGATGACTACTATATAAAATGATGATATTACATAAAAAAACAAACAAGGCAAGAAAAACAAAGATCTGCCATCTATAATCAATAATAAACTGCCATCAAGGCAGGTAAAGCAAGCAAAAAATTCTTCTAAATACACAACTGTTCACTATTTTCATACTTCCTAAGGAGACAATCTTCTACGTTTTTGTGCATACAGACATCACAACAATTGTTCTAGCAGTAAAAAATAAAAATAGAAGCTTAACTTTCTCCGAAATCTTAAACAAGATTTTTCAACTAAGCTTGCAACTCAGTATTGCTCTGACTGGACTATTAGTGACATCATGTCTGCACTTGTTGTCAAAAATAGCTGCAGATTAACTCTGGTGTGGCCTTTTCATATTCATTTTCAATATTTTACACAGTCATATCATGGTATTAGACATAAGTGGTTATAAGAAAGTTTGATATCATTTAGAATATGGGCTTTTATGAAGGTGAAATTAAAATGAAATAACTTTGAAATAGTTTTCTGAAATAAATAAAAATGAAAACATTGGTAAAGAGAGCAAAAAAGCAAAATAACCTGCCAATGTGTTATATAAGTTGAAGAGCTAAGAAGATGTGTGAATTAATTGTTGGCCTTTTTGCAGAAACAATGATCCTCTTTGGAAATGAAAGAGCTTGAAGTTTTATTCCTGTGCAAACAAACTGTGACTTAGCAACTAACTAGACAGTAATCTATCAATCTGCACTTTCATCAAACAAAACACCCACTCAAGTCCTCACTCAAACTCTTAATTCAACAGTTTAGCTTCCACTTCCTCTCAGTGTAATGAGGTCCAAGTTCAAACAAAGAGATGAAGGAGGAGGCTGAGTGAGGCATGACTGGAACAAGCTGGGGTTGGGTGAAAAACATGTTATGACAAATTTTGTTGTCTCACTTGGTTGCAAATTTACTAGAAGACCCGACGCCCACTCAGCAATTATCGGCATAGCTCCCAGCCAAAGGTAACAGTCATGTTGCAATACATGGTCCTGTCTGTACAGTTCATCATGTCCCCCAGGACACGAAAGGATACAATATGATATATCTCTTTGATAAACTACGGCAGCATGAATCACCTTTTATATAAACACATGTTGAGAGGAGATCAGGATTTTTTTATGGAAGAATACCACACCAAAAGAGCACTAAACAAAGATGTTGAATATAAGAAAGTCAAAACTTAGGCTTAACTAAACGTGGAAACAAACCTGATCTTTAGGGATTGTGTAAAAGCACTTTTAAAACATTTCAGTGGCAGTGAGGCACTAATAATAGTTTCTTTGTACTAATCGATGTGAATTCTCCAAAGAGAATCCTCAGTCAATTTGAACTCACTCCTTAATGAGTTACAAAATAAAAGGGCAGAGCGGTTAAAGGATTTTTAACCAAATACAGTGAAAAACAGCCTGACTACATGGACCACAGCTTCAGGAGAGACAAATATCCACCCAGGTGAGAAACAAAACGAAACTGTACCTGTGAACACGCCCACACACAGACAAAGAAGGCCTCTCAGGTTAAGTATACTGGGTTACAGCGGCACGTTGGAAATTTACAGCCAGTCATAAAACAACTGGCAGAGTGACATATTATTTTAACCACAAAAGCAAACAGCAGATGTTGTTTTATGTTGCTGAAAAAAAGATAATGAGGCAATATTGCAGGGAACTTCCTGGATGAAAAACAGGCAGTTTTTTTTTTTTCATAAAGATTAAATCAAACTAAATAAAAGCATATATGATTCATGAGAAAATCTAATTTTCAAGGAATTAAATTGATTTATGGAAAAGGATAACCCAAAGTAAATAAATCCAAACAAAGTGAATAAAACCAGATTAACAATGTCCTCTGATGCAACTGTTGAGTCATGGACTTTAATCTGTGGAGCAGCCGAGCATTAAACGTGTGATCAGTGAAGTGATATTACACTTTGCTGGAACATTTTAACTCCACTGGAGGCACAAGGATGTGACAAGGGAGGCTCCAAAGCAGCCAGGCAGCCGCACCACAGAGGGAATACAAAAAAGGCAGCGATGACTGATGTCTCAGACTGTAGTGACAGATGACGGCGTGTCTTCACAATACATCAAAGACCTCAGAGGGTGGAGAGATTTCAAGAGTTTCTGCTCAAAGACTGTTTGTTTCTGACCACTGATTTCAGGGTATTTCTATTCTATTGAAACATGCTCAAGAAAACGTTTCTTTTAAGTATGATGCTTTGACAGTGCAATTTCTGTCACCCCTTTTGGTATAAAATACTTTGGTCAAGGGTTTTGTTTACATTTATGCAAATCAGCATACCCTCAAGCTAGAACAACATCCTGCCTCCTTAACCTTTGACCTTCCCTATTTGATCAGATCATTTAAAATTCGGGGACGATATTTAATCAGAGTTGGAGGGAATTCCTTCAAAGTGTTTTTGATAGATCACATCCCCAAGCAAAGAGTAAACATGAGACTATCCTTGATTCAGAGTGGATATTTTGTCTAAAAGTGCGCACAATCCCAGGAAGTGTTTAACCATTTAATGCCTGAAACATAATTTATAGCCAGAAAATTCTCATTTTTTGGAGCTGAAATGTTTATTTCACTTTCTACTGAAATCCTCCCCAAAAATCAAAAAATCCATACAATTTAACACATATATTATTAGTATTTCATTTGATACATTAGGTGTTTTTGGCAACTGATAATCCATTTGAGGACAATTTTATCATATATCTGATTGTATTCAGATGTGTTTTTAGTAATCTGGTGATCATATTGATTAGATAGAGGTACCATAAAAGTATGTATCAAATACGATACAAAAGGCGTTAAAGGGTTAATAAATACAGTTCTGACAAGCAAGAGATTGAAATGGAGCTTCAGGACCATACCATTTAGCCTTTGACCTCAAAAATCATTTTAATTTCTTAGTTTAGTTTAGGACTGGACTACTGGACTACAATCATGATAGAGGAAAATAAAATGAAAACTGCAAAAAGCGGTATAGCGTTTAAAATAGAAAAAAATGCTCCGATTTTTTTGTCACAGGACCTTTGTATCAAACACTGATGAAATAAAAATGATTAATCATAATCAAAAATTGAGGAGACACATTGCTTACATCAAGAGTGTAGTATACAAACTGATGCTATTTAATGACAGGTTAGCATTAACTTGATTTAACCATTGTTATTGTTCAATATGTCCAATTTGGTAGGTTCAGAGCACCATTTTAGGTTCATGTTACTGTCTCAACATCTTAATCATACATACTGTGACTGCTGTTAAAGAGAGACATAATGCCTCTTTCAATAACACTGTGCATATATATATATTTACAAAATAAAGCTTTTCCTGGATATCAGTAATTTGAGGTTTATGGTCAGCAACATTGATGTTTTACCTTTAAGTTCTAAAACCTTTAAAGTATAGTTTTTTTTAATAAAGACTGAATGAGGGATGAAATTGCAGGCTGAAATAAGAACCTTGGATTTTTCTCAAAAGATTCACACAACTAAGACTGGTTAGTAATTCTTATTGTAAACCAAATTAACAAAATTATTCATTTTAGTTGAATGCATGGAGATGAGCAGCTCTTTTCTATCTTTCATGCCACCATAAAAACTACAAAAAAGCAGATTTTTCCATATGAAAAGTTAAGTCTACTGAACCCTTCGCCTCTATCATTCTGCTGCTGGCTGTAGTCACTGTCGCTTTTCACGTCCTCATATCAGACATTTTTGACTTGCTCATAATTCTCACTTTGTCACATCTGACAACAGAGTTATTTCTCTTTTCCTGTGCTTCGGGCACGTTTCAGTTGAGACTTACAATGACAGCTCGAAAAAAAACCCCACATGAACAGTACATTCTTCAAGCATCTCTATCACTGCAATCATCAAAAACAAAAAAATTACACAACACGCACACAGAGTGAGACAAAGTGTGTGGGTGGACAGAAGACACTGTTTCTATTAATCATCAGAACCTCCGCAGGTTGATAGATGAGACAAGTGTTAATTAATTCTCATAATTATACAGGGAGAGATTATCATTGATAAAGAGTAAAACATTTCAAAGATGAATGTGAGCACACACTGCTTTATATAAGTTCAACCTTGGGGGTTTAACATCAATAATACTGGAATATTTTCATCATTGCTGTTATTTTCTTTTTTGTTTTTCACTGCTGAATGCAGCATAAGGAGATTTTCTTACGCTGTTGTTGCTGAGAGCGATTCTGAATTTAATGAGGAATGCATTTGGCTGCTTCTGAGGCATGACAATGGATACTTGTTACTGTTATTACACAAACATAGCCAAGTTTCGCCAAGCCTCCGACAACAACAAGCTCACCTTCCAATAACGCAGAGGGAGAGAAAATTACAGAGAGTGAGACAGATGGAGAGAAAAAGCCGTAAATACTAGCGAGAAGTAAGAGGGATTTTTGTCATAATAAATGAACATTAGTGTTTGTATATAGCAACAGTATCAGCATCTTATCCTGGCTTTGCACACAAAATATCACTGTAATACAAGGCTATTATAGCATGTGTGTGAGTAAAAGGAGCGGATTAGACTGGCTTGTTACTAAAGGAGCTCAAATAACTGAAGTCCCTGAGGTGCAGCGACTCATCTGCACCTTTTCAACAGCTTTTTGTAAACAGTAATTTCCTTTTTTACTCAATTCCCTTGGCCTGAACCTTTCGTTACAAGGAAACAGAACTCACAAGATTAAAATCACACTTGCTTGGTTTTCATTTGTCAAAAATATAATTGAGGCAAGCTAGAGATAGATCTGTCTTTGAGACTTCTTTTTCACAGTATCATGCTGGTTAAATGGATTTAATTATGGATTTAATTATGGATTTAAAAATCAAATCAAAGTCGTTTTTAGAAGGACAGCGAGACAAGCTTATGAGTTGTGAAGTTGAGGTATGAATGTGTTAGTTAATACTGATGGACAACTGACACAGAAAGGCCAATCATCAGTGCGTGAATGTGAGAGTGAATGGGTGTGAATACGTATCTGTGACCTGAGGTGTAAAGCTGCTTTGATTAGTCAAAGAGAACGCTATACGCTATATAAACTCAAGTCCATTTACCATTTATGTTTAGATACTGTAATTGAGGAGAACATTGCCCTTACACTGCCACCAGGGCACACATGTGACTACTTCTAAGTATTTTTGAAGTGTTTGGATCAGTAAATCTGCTGTTCAGGAAGTGAGGAACAATTAATTCTTCATTATCAAAATATTGGTGAACAGTATCCCCTCAGCTGTCACTTCAACATTTTGGGCAGTAATTTTAATTAAAGAAGTAACATTCTGATCATGTCATCACAATAATTTATGTCAGGACAGGGGAAAGTCTGTTTGGCACTTCTGTCTTTGTAATTTACAGACACAGTAGGACATCTGAAAATTACTAAGGCAGGTCAATATTGACTATAATAAAATCCTTGAATTTTTTCTCACAAGCAAGATTTCTGATTTTAATGATCGATTCACTTACAGAAAAAAATACATAGTAACAAAGGAAAAAAAATCTTGATTTTTTTTTTAATATCTCCTGCAACAAAGAATTATAATCAAATCGGTTAAACTAATTAAACATTTAGCCCTATAATCCAATATTTTTTCCTCTCTGGGTTTTCTTTCTGTAATATGCTCAGGCTTGTCTCCTCAACAGTTGGTCCAGCCAATTACAAAATAACTGTTTAATTGGCTACAAACATAATTGGCAGCCAAGACCATTACTTCTACATATTAGAGAGCTGAGGAGAACGCTTTCATGGCGTCTCATGACAGTGATGTCCTGTAAAAGCTATCAATATACCAATAATTTTTCTTGTATATGCCGCAGTTATCCAATACATCTTGTTATAAAGATAAGAATGCCTTGGTAATGCTGGTTTCGCCCATGTTGACTTAATGGTTATCTTCACATGTGGTGATTTGTTAAGCAACATTATATAAATAATAAATCAAAATTAAATAATTATCTATTTTACCATGACCAGCCTCTTCAGCCCACCTGCAGCATATTCTCCTGCTACACTCCAGTAATCACTGCTCTAAAATATATAACACCTCTCTGTGACTTTTTCAATACTGCAGGCAGCAAAGAAAATTTCCCATTTACTTGGTACCTCCACTGTCTTGGGGTGGAGAGAGAGTCATATAAACACATTTAAAAACCAACTTGCTGCAGTGTTAGATATTTCTGGTGTGCTGAAAAAAAAAAAACAGATTTCAGAAATTTGGTTGACTCATCCTTTAATCAAATCCCTCTCTCTTTGTGACACCCCTGTCTTTGTTCAGTGTGAACTTATATGAATACATTTTCACTGCAAAGACAGCAATCCATACGAGATTTTCCGGTCTGGGGATATTCTCACCACATCTTTTCTCCTTGTTGCAACAGCTCTGACAACTTGTTCCACTCTATTTCCCAAACCCATCATTTCCTATACAAATACTGCATTATATCGGCTACAGTCTGTTTTTATTTTCCTCAAAGACGATTTCCTTTAGCTGGCTGACTGACAGCTGTGTGTGCATGCATCATTATCTCCTTCACAGAGCCTGTCTGTTGCCGTAGCCTGTGGCAGACCTCAATCACACAGTATTAGAAATGACTTCGGTTTCCACGCAGCACCAGGCTTTTTTTTGCCTACCGCAGGTGTGCCACACATTAAATGAACCTGCAGGATTAAGGTGAAGTAGTTGTTCTAGCCATCTGCAGACATGTAAAATCAGGTATTTGAGGCTAACAAGTTCATTTGATTAAGCTGGAGGAAGCTGAGACATAATGAGAGAGAGAGTGTTGCTGATAATGTTCCTGTTCCTGGCAGCGGAGGTCATTCAGGCCAATAAACTGTTTGAATAAATGAAAGGCAAATACAAACATGATTGTACATTCAATCATTCTCAGAGGCAGCTACCACCTAAGCTCAAAATTAAGAAAAGCAGAATCACTATGGTCTTTTGTTGTTTTAACAGAGTTACAGAGTTAAGGGTGTATGATATTATAGATGATACTAGTATCAGCAGCCAATCACTCCAAAAGCTAATCATCAACATGAAAATATGAAAATTTCTGCCAGTGTTAACTGTCAATATGCCTCATATTATAGCATTACATTTCTGTTTTTTTTTTTTTTTTAACATATACTTAAATTTGAAAACATAATATTACAAGAAAAAGGGTTGATTATCTGTCAGCAGTTGGGTAGATCAGTGTTTGTAGATCTAAAAGGGGTAAATTAAGCTCAACTGTATTGGTACTGTCCAAAGTACCTTAACGGTGTAGGTGTAATAAAAAAAAAAAAAAAAAAAAACTAGTTTAGGTTATTTCCCTTGAAGATGCACAAAATTGGATTTCTGAACTTTTTTTGGTTGACACCGATACCAATACCGATATTTTTTAGTTTAAAGTTAGCATTCTTCACTTAACTAAAATTGACCTGTTCCTTACACAGTGGCAATTAATTTGTTTAAGAAATGGATGTGAAGCAGGAAAACAATTTTGTGCTCTAAAGATAATACTGTTGAATTTTAAACGTAGACATTTAGTCATAATAAAACAAAAGATTGTGGAACATTCATGCATTTTGCTGATATTTTAGCCAATATATGGAATAGAGCTGATGTGTGTTGCTAACATATCAACTGCAAATATTGGCAGGAATTTTGATATCTGCAGATACCATTATTTATTTCTTTTTAAGAAAATACCAATATCATACAAATAATATTGTGCATCACTAACATCCACATATTGGTACTGATATCTGTATTGGCTTACATAAGTTTTGAAATATCAGCATATCTGGTATTGGCAAAATATCCAATATTGTGCATCCCTATTTAAAATGTTTGTCGGCATTAGAGTTTAAGCACATCCACAACAGAGGGCGTATGCTAATGCCTTGGCGGATAGTGTGTGGTAGATAAATCATGTTTATAGACTAATGTCCTCCCTGAATATAACAAGATTGCTTCCAATTTCATCTAAATATAAGCTTTATGCCTGCAAACAGGGTGCATAATATAACGCTGAGCTCACAGATATGGAATAAAGAGTCTCGCCAACCACACACACTATTATCTGGGGTTTCAAATATGTGGCTATACTGTTAAAAAGCTGGTTCTTTGTGTTTATCCTGACAATTTGTCAAATTTAAAGTCAGCAGCAGGGAGGAACGCAAGGTGAAATCAATTCTCCCCCTTCCTTCATCCTCCCCCTCTTTTTGACTTTCTCCCTCTCTCCCGCCTCTCCTATCTATTTCCCTTTCCTTTTCTGTAATAATTATGTGAGCGGTAGCAAATGTAATTACAAAGGGGTGGGGTTTTGGGGGGTGTTGCATATGTGTGTGTATGAACACTGTGCATAAACAACAAAATGCAACATTAAAAAGCTATTATCAGAAAAAGGGAACATTTTGGCAGATATACAGTGGAGGGCATTTTCCGCCATATGTTTGTGGGTTAGGGGACAACAAGTCAGGTAGTAATTATCAATCATCATCAGGAGGAGCTGTCAAAACGTGAGGCAGGGCACGCTCTGACTGGCGTTACCATGGAGACAAGCCCACATACCAGCAAGTGCGTGTTTACTGGGACATTATGCGCTCCTGTATTTTTATCTCACTCTTACAATGTCATGTAAATCGTTTTTGTTTTTTGTTGGAGCAATGAGGGGTGTTTAAATGTTAGTGTGTGTGATTCAGTCCCTGCAAACCAAACAAGGGAAAGAACTATTTTAAAGGAATTGAGTTTAATTTGAGGCTAAAAGTCTGAGTTTCCTCTGATGACTTTGCTTTTAGGATCAGGCTTGGTAAGGTTTACAATCAGCAGATGTAAATGTAACAGGAAAATCTAAGAATAAATGCGTGTTTATATTTGTGCATATGTGCACATATATAATGTATTTGACAGTAATGATCTCATTTCTGTGACTGTGCTCTTGCTGTACACAGACTCTCCATTCAGACTGTCACTGTAAATAGTGTTCAGCCCACAGACAGGGACATTTCTCCCAAACCAAAGTCGATATGACATATTCCTTTTAACTTTTTGTGTATGGCTTTCTTCCACTTTTCAATCCCCAAAACACCTTTAAATCTAATTTCATCCCTCACCGTACAAGCCATTCAAAGCACAAGAATAGCCTACAGTAGGTGAGACTTTTACAGAACCACACACAAGGAATGTTTCTGAAATATTTCCAGCCACAATGTCATTTTGGGATGACAATCAATTTTCATGTGAACTCAATTCATTACCCTCCCAGGAATCTGGATTATTTCACTCAAAACAAGCTGAAAACTAAATAAATAACTGAGTAAACATGAAAGCAATTTAAAGGGGAAGTGCAATCTGAATTTCCCTGCTTTATTATTGCAGTCATTTGGGGAAAAAAAGAGTGGTGCTCTTAATTCATTATTTGTGCGCTGTTGTGCATGCTCCCCCTGGGGAGAAGCAACATTACTCTTTCATCAGATCAAATGAAGCGAAGCCGCGCCGTTCCAGGAAGAGCCAATTAAACCGTTCAAAGAAGTTTATTATTGCAGCGGATTATGAAATCATTCTCATCGGATTCATCGGGGTGTGTGTTTCGACAGGGGTATGAATGTGTGTACTTTGTCACTCTGCAAACTCATAAAAAAATAGAACGCCTGTCGACTTGAAGCTCTCCATTTGCACAGTAAATAGAAAATTATGGTACGCAGTCACAGTGCGACATGTTTTACACAAGACATTTCACAAACTCAATTTAAACTGGAAATAAGATGCAGTTAGAGGGGAAATCCTCCTCTTCTGCTGTCTTTTATCACCTCCTCATTCCTTTTCTAGTTCTCTCTTTCCATCCACCTCATGTGATCGCCCCATGATGCTAGCGTCACCTGTTAAGAGCTTATTAGCACACATCACATTCGAGACATGGCTGGGTTTAATCTCAGCCCAGATCCACTGACTGACACACACACTGAGGAATGCAGTGACCTCTGACCCTCAAGAGACTTCATAATATCACCAAGTATTCAGCCCTAAATACACACACACACAGTGTAATTATAACTCAAGAACACTAAGACAGCTGACACAGAACAATACACTAAGGTAATATAAGACTGAACATCTTTTGTTTTTACAGAGTTGCTTAACGTCTGCACACACAATCACTGCTGATTAGAGCAACAATGCGTACGTTTTCAGCCTTGAAATAGTAGTTTGTTCATAATATCAGCTCATCTTATTGGACAAAATCTTTCAGTTTACACTGCAGCATTTAACTGTCAATGTCCTCTTTAAACCAAAAAGTCATTGTGTTAAACAATACTGAGGTGTAGTAACTAGCTTTTTTAGTGGTGTGAGTAAAGCTGCACACATTTCTTTAGAGAGAACTGCTGCTAAATAATCTAATAACAGTAATAATAGCTTCTTATTCGTACTCAACCATCCTTATTGAAGCTACAACCGAACCACGCTCACAAATGCACAAAAATTAGGGGCAATTCCACAGCTGACTTTAATGACCTGCATGTGTGAACACAAACAGCAGGGTTTTTCACACAGACTTTTCACACAGACTTAACTTGTAGGAACTTTCCTACAAGATCCTCTCTTCACCCTGCCATCATCAGAAAGGCAAACTGCAGGAAACATCATGCTGTGAGAGACAAGTGTCAACTAAATAGTCAGGAAATAGTCTGGGAAGGTCCTCCAAAATTTTCAACACAATTTTAGGGTTGCGTGTGTGAAAAGGGTTCTAGTCAGTTTTTAATCTGTTTGATTTACTTTTATCTTCTACTATTTTTTTTTTTTTTTTTTAAAAACCCCATCTAAATATGTGCTCAAACATTCCTGGTTTTGCTTTTTCATATTTGTTTAAACTGCTGTCTTGCATATCAGAAGCATGACAAAAATGTTGGGGTGGAAGTCCAAGAGTAAGTCATGATACAAGCAAAACTATGCAATACCATACAATACCATACAATACCATACAATACTTTACAATAACAACAATCTGTAAATAGGTATGACATGATATGGGATTCTAGGGGTGGGAAATAAATCAAGTTCAGGGATGCATTATAGAGCTTGGCAATTAATCAAAATTTAATCGAGAAATTCTTCAGTTCCATTATTAGATTATTATGAACATTATTTTGAGGTATTTAGTTTATTCCAAGTATATTTCCCATTCTTTAATATTCAAAATTATAGTGTCTAAAGCATGCATGGTTAATGAAAGCATGTTGTACACGTTTAAAAATCAGTGAGTAATTGTGTTTCATAATAGTGATCTCAATATTACTTGAAATAATCCCAATTGTTATTTTTGCCACCATCAAAGTAGCCCTAATGCATGATATTGGATATTAGCTGATGGCTGATATGCCATTATTTCCAAACTCATTATAGTTGATACCGATATCAATACTATTTTTTTTTCAAGAGCACTTAACCTCCATTTTACTAATTGACCTGTTTCTTTAATATTTACAGTCATTTGTGTTGAGTATAGATGTGAAAACAAGAGAAAAAATATTTCCTTATTTAAAAAATGACACTTTTGATTTATTAAAAAGTAGTTTCATTAAGACAATTTGTTTAAAACTGAAAGTGTAAGCTCCATAAAAAGTTGTTTCCTAGGGATGTAGGGTACTGGTTTTAGTTGATATGAGATATGCCAATATTTCTGAACAGCTTATCACCTATGCTGATATTTTTGATTGTCAGTACAGAGTGTCCACTTCACTAAAATTGACCTGTTCCTTACACTTTGAAAACTTTTTTTTTGTTTGAAACAGATGTGAAACATGAAAAACATCATTTCATTCTCTAAAAATGATACTGCTGCTTATTAAAGCACTATGGTACATTAATACATCCTGCTGATATCGCAGCCTACATAAGGGACATATTTGGGCAATAAATATGGCTGATATATTAACTGTAAGTACGAACAGAAATGTTCATATCTGTACATACAGATATTTAACTTTAAAGCTAATTTCTGCCAATATCATATCATACCAATAATATCATGGATCCCTATTATTTCCATGTGTCAGTGTTAGGGATTGGTAGTTATAATGAGTTTTTGAAAAATAGTGATATACCTCCAAACAAGATCTAAGTTTCACCAGCAGGATTTTTATCGATATGGCTGTTGTTGCAGTAAAATTAAGCTGGATGGTAAAATAAAAATAGTGTCTATCTGTATTAAAGATCTCAGACTAGCAGCTGTGTTTTTTGCTGAGAATCAAGAAACAGCTGACAAAAAGTTTGAGCCTGACAAAGCTTTTCCACCTTTTACACTGGCAACACAAAGTACAATACGATGACCATAAAATGGTGGGCTGCGGCTCTAAATCTCAAGCCTTCGAAGCCATCTTCACCAAAACAACTATTGCTCTGAGTTTTATTATTGTGTTTTTTATTATTTATCTTAAAATATATATTGAGATATATTGAGTGTCACCATTCAGAAGCAAATATTGTCAAGAAATACAGTACATGATCATACATTCCTATCCAGAAGGTACACAATTAAATCTTTAAACACTAGTTACGCTGTTTTAACATCAAGTCACAAATATGCAACTTCAGTGAAACAGTACACATATTTATCAGGAGAATACAATACTTCAGCAGCTCAGCGGTGGCTCTTACTAGCTATTGTTCCAAGAGCAATTGAGCAATAAATCCAGTTCAGCTAGAATAAATATTAAGAATAAGCAGAGGGTACTGTCCTAAATACACACCCTGTTATTTTTAAGACTTCTCAATGCAAAACAGAGTCAAAGTTACATAATGTAGAGGATTTACTAAAAACAGGATAACTTTCAAACGCTTCCACATCATTGATACTGACAGACTGCAGCAACAACTCGGTAGGACCACAGCTTTAAAAATACAGTATTTCAATTTGGCTTTTGGAGAGAGAGAGGGAGATAGAGAGAGAGAGAAAGAGAGAGAGAGGGAGGGGAGGGGAGGGAGTAAGAGATGAAAGGGAGCAGTGGATAAGCTTCGAGGCTTATCCTATTCATTACTGGAGGGAAAAAAAAAAATCACAGCATCGACCTATAAATAAATGAATGCCAGGATAAACAAGAAGCCCAAACATCAATAAAACATATGTATTCTAATAGATCACGCTCCAGTTACACTTGATGAGATTGAGGCGACCAATGAGCCCAGTCATGGAGACTTTATCATTTTGAAAAGCTATAAAGTAATAAGCCATGGTGATTATAAATAAGCATCATCCCCAGAACAAAACAGACCAACTTTCATATTTATTTCCATTTTTTTTCTTTTCCGTTAGCATTTTCATTGCTACATTTTTGGAAATGTAAGAGCTGATCCTAACAATGAAAACAGCAAGCTAAGTTACTTCTCTTGTTAGATATTTAAGACTTTTTTTGGATAAATGATTTAAGCAGATGCCACAGAGACTATGTCATATTTTTCCAAGTAATGTCTGCATCATCTTTGGGGGGAAAAAAAGACTGGAAGCATCAATCAAGTCATGAGGTTTAATCCTTTGCTACTTTCATGTATCAGCAGCGGAAAAAAAAAAATTGACGT
This sequence comes from Cetoscarus ocellatus, assembly GCA_037902135.1. Classification (NCBI taxonomy): domain Eukaryota; kingdom Metazoa; phylum Chordata; class Actinopteri; order Labriformes; family Labridae; genus Cetoscarus; species Cetoscarus ocellatus. The sequence goes on along the minus strand of JBAMNC010000033.1, from coordinate 605,387 downwards.
CACTTGAAGTTACACAAGCCCTGTTCAGAAACAACAACTGGCAACAACAAGCCTCTACCTGCAGACAAGTGAAAGATGCTCCACGCTTAACCCGACAACCCGGCTGCAGAGCTGTTTCTACACCAGACACAGAGTCTTTGTAAACAGCATCTACAGTTACAGCAGTGAGTCAGACATGCTCGCTCCAGGTTGCAACATGCTGTGCAGTAATTTTTATTAGGGACATTCTGGGGGAGGATCACAGCTCACATTTGGGATTTTTTATGGAAATATTGCTCTTTATGCCATATTTCCATTTTCATAATATAGCTCTCAGATAATATAGAAGCCATAAGAAAACATTCATCCACAAATCTTATCAGTGGTTTTCTAGATCTTGACTTATTTATATCTCAGTGATGCAGAAGCATAAAACAAACACAAAAATAGACCTTTCCTTCCTCATTAGTGTGAGCACTGGCAGAATGGTATGTCACTGTGTGAGCGGCCTCTTATTTTATTGTCCAGATCTCCAGGAAATTATCTTTGAGATACTTAGATAAATGTATCTATTATACTATAAAAAATCAATATCCTGAGAGAAGAAATGCTATCAAACTTCAGATTAAAGAACATTCCAATTCAAAGCCCAATCCCCTTAACAAGCCCAGTGTCTGCACACTAAGACAAATGAAGTAGGGTGGGGCAAAATGAATCAAAAATACATCTTTATCTATATACTTGATATATCGGTATATCTGTTAGTGAAGAAGGGCTGCACAGCAGTGTAGCAGGTTAGTATAAATGCCTCTCAACAAAAGGGCTGCAGGTTTGACTCCCCCAGTCAGTCAAGGCCTTTTTGTGTGGAGGTTGCAAGTTTCCCATGTGCACTCTTGGGTTTCCTTCCACATACCAAAAACATGTTTGTTACGTTAATTGGTGACTCTTAATTGCCCTTGAGTGTGTGTGTGAATGGTTGTCTGTCTCTCTATGTCAGCCCTGTGATTGACTGGCAACCAATTCAGAGTGTACCCCACCTCTCGCCCAATGTCAACTGGGATACGTTTCAGACCCCCGTGGCCCTGACAGACATAATTGGTATAAATAATTAATATTTGTGTGGAAACATCAAATGTTTGTTTCATTGATAATATTTTAGTAAAAATTAAAAACCTTTGATATTTGACCACCAAATATCAACATAAATGAAGTCCTAGACATCCCAGTATATTCTGCCATGCTAAGCAGGACCTGCTACTCAGGTTTGCTGTGCTTTATCTGTAGCCCCATTCACATTGCCATTTCAAGACAATTTTTTGGAGGCACGCAGACTCAGCAGGAAACAGGAGCTCAGTGAGGATCTCTACCTTTGTGTGTAAGTAGAGCATACGTCCCTGCCACGTGCATCCATGCTGCATCACAGCGTGAACTGACACGGATAAGATGTCCTCAAAGAATTAATGTGAACATCTCGAGGTGAAATGATGATAAAGCTTTGTTGCAGCGCTTTTGTGTAAAGGCACTGGGAAAAGGGCTTGTACCTCTTTCATGGTTGGTGCTGCTTACTTGTGAGAGATCATGAATGTTTTTTTCAGGCTCTCCTTGTAACCTGGAACTCCATCCTCGGCCCCACAAATGAAATGGTTAAATATAAACACTTCCTCATCGAGTAGAGACCCACTGTCATCTCTGCCCACTTTCACAGTTTTGTTAAGAGTTGATGACTCCAGTCTATAGAAAACTCTCCATTTGGGATATTTAATAAACAGTATTGTTTCATGATTGAATTTCAAATAATGAGGGTGGACTTTGTGGACTTCATGGTTTGTGCTGAGAGCTACGTCATTTTGAGATCGCTCACAGCCTGAAACCACATAGTCCACTTTAGACAATTTGTCTCTCTCTTTACATGAAATTCATCATTGATGCAAAAATGTTGGCTGGCAATTCAGTAAAAAGAAACACATGCCATTATTTTAATTGAAAAAAGAAACTTGATATACCTCTCTGCCCTATGTGTACCACACGGAGGGCCCAAGATTAAAAACCAGATTCATAGGTGAAATGCCTTAGTGGAGAAAAACTGAGAAAACAAAATGCAAGCTCTAAACCAACAGCATCTCCCATAATCAATCAATAAATTGATTCAAAATAAGTTAAGCAGCACTAATTCTTCCACACATGACAAGTGTATTAATGAAGTAATCATCCACATTGTAATAAATGAGGTCAAACTGGCCTGGTCAGCTCAAGTGTAAAGTAATTAATAACCTGCAGTACAGTTTATCACACTTTTAATTACAAGTGCTTAAAGGAAATTAAGTGACATTTTGGTCCATATTTGTATCTACCATCCCATTAAAGTCTTTGTAACAATCATGATAAAGTGAAGTTAAAGTTTGTGTGTTTTCCAGAATTAACACGCACTGTATGGTTATTGATAAATTTCATCCTCTAAGGCAACTCTTTTCCTCGGAGCTCCACCTAGTTGTACTAAAGCGGAGTTGAGCTCCCTGGGACCCACAAGAAAAAAATGTAAAAAAAAAAAAATTGTGGTGCAAAATAAACACCAATTCTAATTGTTCAGTTATAAAATCAAGATTATATGGGCTTATACCCTTAAGGCTGACAGAGGCTTGCACCCCTGTAAGACCCTATGGCACACACCCTGGGGGGCCCAGACCCCAGGTTGGGAACCGAGGCTCTAAGGTGATTTAGTTCATCAGAAATATTGACATGCAGAAACATGAATTTACCCAATGACTGATGGCTCTCATTCAACACTTTAGCACCTTTGACCCATGTTAACATTTTGTGTTACAGCAGCAACAAGCAGCTGCAAGTCTGAAAAATGTCTTTGTGGGTGTGTTCATGTTTGTTTGAAATACTGCAGCCAAAATAAAATACTTGACCTACAGTGTGTTGACAGATAATAGTAATCTGAAAAAAAACATCAAACATTAGATTTAATATTCATTCCACAAGGGTACTGTTTGAGATAATGTTGAGTTAAGGAGTGTCCTTGAACTCCACAGGATGAGATTAAAAAAGCTAGTGAGATGTTTTGCTGTTTGACTACACAATAATGAGATGTAACATTACTACAACTTAGAAGTAAAATTTTGAATTGATTAACTCACCTGTAAGAGAAATATATAAATGAAATTAAACTTAAGGCTTAAAAAGGGTAAAATGTTGTATTTCCAGACAAGGACAATGCAGCCTCTTTTTAAACCTGAATATTTGTGGCCCACCAAAGCCCTGATACACCAAATCAGATATCAGCTTAGACTAAAACAAAGTGTGAAGATCCTCACTTCTAGAAGGTGTCATTTTCTTAAGAGTAATATTTTGTTCATAACAAAAAATGCGTTATGTGTATCTAATACAGATAAAATCTTTATCTGCATTGAGATGCTGTCTTGTGATTTGCCGATTAGCTATTTGCATTAAGGAGCAGTTGAGTTGGTGTAAATAATAAAGTGGCCACTGAATGTATATGGCCGATAGGTATGGCCGATTCACCAGTGGTAAATATCAGCAGAAATTTTCATGTCTGACAGTAATGATAATCAACTGCTTCGCTTTAATCTGCTAATACCAATGCACCAACACCGTACGTGTGCACCATATTGTTCTGACAATCAGGTGCATCCCTACAAAATAGACCTTTCGGTAAAAATACACTGCCTATGTCTGATTATCACTTAACGGTATCAATCAAACTGAACACTGGCTGTGGACAATGAAGATAATTCTATTTATTAAATTGTGCTTTTACTTCACCTGTCTGACACCTACCAGTTCATGTAGCTCACCATATAAATATGAACTGATGGTCTGATTTGCTTTTTGAGCTCAAACAGAGGCATCTGTATCATTTTCAGTGAACTCCTTGCATGAGCTTTAATTAGGAAAAAACTTTGTAGAATAAATATCAGATCTAGGCCTTTTGGAATGATCTCTTCTGCAGCTAAATACTTAAAGTACTTATCTCTATGCCCTGGACACCAAAAATAGACAAGCAGCAATGTGAGCTAATAAGGGAAGAGCTGCTGTATAAATTATGACATTATAAGGATAACCAGTGAGACTGCGTTTTATTCAGTCCAGACATACTAGTGGTGCTAGTGCAAGAAAGTGCTTTTAGTACAAACAGCAATGCTTTGTATATAGTATATCTAGTAGAAATTATTAGATGCATTCTCCCCATACAGCGAGGCATGTTTTGTTACATAATATAGCTTTAATGTAAATACAATGCATCTTTCATTTCCTGTTAGACTTGGTAGATATGTGAGGACATGACTGTACTATAAGTGGCCTTTCACCAGATGTTCACTTATTGTTCTATACAGTTCACATCCTGGTTATGAAATCAGGCCGGAGAGCTACAACATGTCCTCTTTTCTCCTCTAAATTTCTCCTCTCCGGCCTCTGTACACCCTGACATATGGACGATGAAAAATTCATGGGCTGGTGGTTAACACAAATCTGCAGAGGAGATGGGAAAACATGAGCTTAGCAAGCAGTTTGCCTATTACATTAACAGACGGGGCTGTCATGGGACAGTATCAGCATATGCATATTTCATCTAATCTGATTTTATGTTTAAAGAGCGAGCAAGAAAGTGGTTCAAGTTGTGGAAACAATGACATCACACTGTATGTTCAATCTGGTGAGCTGGCCCAATCAAGCTAACGGGGCCTGAATGTTTTTAAAGATATTATCACACACTGCGGGGTTAAGGTTTTAGCATGTTTGCTTTTATGCATTTTCCTTTTCCCTCAGCTATCCCACTTTAGACAAATATGTCTCAGTCAGAAGAACAGGAACCGAACAGGAAGTTTTTCTTTTTCTGTCAAACACAGACGCAAGTAACTCAGACAGGCAGAAACACCCTCATAAATACACACCAAGCACAACCAAAAAATCCAGCCACAGATGTTGAAAAAGTAGTACACACGCAACACAGATCAAAAATAGACTTTGAAATTCTGTTTATGATCAGTGCATCTGGACAATTTTAATACACTGAAGCAATAAATAGTTTTTTATACTCCTCCCACCCTTGGGGGATTACAAAAAACGGATTCCAAAGGATTGCTCTCAAAATGTTTCTTTTTAATAAAAATCTAACCAGTGCTGAGTGAGAGATATTTCAAACAAAACACACTGAGCCAAGCATGAAATATATAGTTTCTGTGCCAAGCAGAGAGACCAGGGGAATATACGGCACAAAGAGTCAAAAAAAAGGGAGGAAAAGGGGAGGATGAGGGGGTCCTCTGAACTGCTTTGCCTCAAACGCGATTGCCTCACTAACTTTTTTAAATGCTGTTGATTTAAGCAAAGCGCATAAAAGGAGGGTTGGGTTTCTGCAAAAAGAAGGGGGAATGGGAGTTTAGCATAGCTTAGAAAATCTTAGTCATAATTTTATCTTAAAACTCCTGTGAGTAGTTTTAACTTGTTATGAAACAGGCCAACACATATACTGATGCCTTTACATGGCCTATCATAGCAAGTAAGACTATCAGACGTTGGATTTTTTATGCTAGTGCTTTAAAATTTCAGTGACTGTGATCACTGCCACAAGGTACGTGTCAGATCAGACAAATCAGCAAGATACAGAAACACAGTTTCTTTAAAATGTTCACAGCAGAAATTCTTAATACAACAGTGAAAATGTTGATATATTTGTCATAATTTTTTTCTTTTCATTTTATATGTTCTAAAATGTTATAACTTTAGTAGGGATGCAACAGCTTAACATTTCAAGTCAGATATCTCAAAAGAAGACATAAGATTCACAGGAGACTGAGAGCATGGTTTTCTTTTTCATCAATCAAGGCTCATACCCTGGTCTAAAACTCAGAAGGAACTTTAAAAGAGATGCCTGTCACTAGCAACCACTGAAGCTCTGGTTTAGAGACGCTGTCATGCTGACATAATTTTAGCAAACCCAGATGTAGATTAAGGGTGTTGAATTAATTCCACTGATGACATCTCTTTGATGCAAAAGTTTGGCAATATGTGATCTATACAACTGAGTTAAAGTTTTTTTTCAAGGCTGTCTTGTTTCACTTTCTCAATTAAGTGAATGAATGTGTAAACACATAAACACATACATGTGGGTGTTACACTTTTACGGAGAAATAAAGGTTGGCTGTGCTAGCGCAGCTAACCGAAATCACATTGTTTAGACGCAGTGATACAATGATCAATAAACAAGCTACGTTTCTAATGCTTTCTGAGGATTTTCTTAACTCTAAAGCACCTAGCTAAACACACTTTTATTTAACAAAATACTTAAATACTGCTGTAGGAGCCTCCTTAGTTTTCAGTTATACGTTTTAAAATATACTACTGCAACATTCAGTAAAGAAACAGTATTTACAGATGCCACTTTGACTATGAGCTACAGTCACAGACCACTTTTTTAAACTTTGAACTTAAGACAAGAAAGACGTTGGTTTTACCCAGTGATACACTATTACTTTTTGTTGGGTTCCGTCTTTGAGTTTAATATCATTTTGTGCAAGGGTCGAGAAAGTGCTTGGGCATGCCACAAATATAATATATGTATATATATATAATATAACAAATATTTGACCATTTCCTGAGCCCCACTCCAGTTCATAATCATTATAGTTGTTAATGTAGACATTAGCATGATCTCCCTATCCATGGTTGATTATAAAACTATAGTAACTATCTTTAGCACCATATAGACATGAGGTCCCTCTTGAAAATGAGGTGTTACATCTAAAGAGGGTTACCTTTAATGAATTTATTCTCAACAGAGACAAATGTGGTGGGGACGGATTTATGGTCTGGGCGTCCATGAGTATGTCACTACCATAAATTCTTATTTTCAACCCTTTGTCTCAACATCCCTCCACCCCCCATCCCAAATATTCAACAGAAAATACATCACTTACAAATTATCATTTCAATGCTGTCGTATTATTCAATGTCAGTCATCTCTACCTTATAATCAGTATAGATGTTAATGTAAATATTAGATTGTTACTCTTTTCTTAATTATTATTGATTATACTGCTATAAAAACTATCACTATAAACACACAGACATGAGGAGCCTCCTGAAAACGAGATGCTGCATCTCAAGGGGCTCAGCAGAAACAAATATGACGACGACAGGTCTATGATTAGCCCATGGATCTGTCACTAACTTTAGTTCTCACTTTAGTCCACTTGTCTCCGCCCACCTCCCTTTCTTTGCCCACACACCCAACACAGCATAGTGTGGATGGCTGTTCATCATGAGACTTTATTCTTTATTCTTTATTCAGATCCCCATTAGCTTCCACTGTCGTGGTTGCTAATCTTCCCGGGGTCCACATAAAACATCACAACACAAGCAACATACAATAATCATACAAACAAAAACTGACACATGTCAGTGTAAATCAAAGTAACATCAATAACAAACAAACAAAACTAGAAACAAAAACAAACACACAAAAAACATTGATTATTCTTATTATTCTAATTGTGTGGTCTCTCTCATTAATATTTGTTTAATAGATCGTTTGAATAAGTATTTGCTTTTGATTCTTTTCATATTTTCAGGTAATAAATTCCATTGCTGAATGGCTCTATAAAAAACAGTTTTTTTTAAGTAATTCTGAATTTGGTTTAGGAAGTTTTAAATAACCCAAGCTTACTTGTCTAGTTTTATGACTATGTTTTAGACCTGCATTTTTTAATTGTTCACTAAAGAAATCTGGCTTCCCCTCCATTATTGCATTTCTAGAAAATTTTATGATACTGGATGTTAGCTTAGCCTCGACAGTTAACCATTCCAAGCTGTGATGCATCCTTGCTACACTGGTTTTAAAAGAGCAATTAAGTACTAATCTTGCAGCTCTATTTTGAGTTAACTGTAATTTTTTTATATCCATTTTAGCAGCAGAGGACCACACAACCATACAGTACTCCAAACGAGAGAGAACCAATGCCTGCATTACCGCCTTTCTAATTGATGGTGTGATATAGGGAGAACATCTACGCGTGACGGCAATGCCCTGCCCCATTTTTACAACAATAGCATCAATATGATCTGACCATGTCAAGCGCTCATCAATTGTGACCCCCAGTAACTTAATTTTATTGACTTGCTGTATTGAGATACCCTCCATGGACAGACTCAAACGTGAATCTCTAGCCAGCATATCTCTAGTACCCAAGACAATGCACTTTGACTTGGACACATTCAAGACTAATTTGTTTTCTTTGACCCAGTTCGACACTAATTGTAATTCATTTGATAACAATTCATTTAGTATGTTACACGTAGTTGCAGCACAAAACATGGTTGAATCATCTGCATACATGATCATATTGGCTTGCTCCAGAACATAAGGCATATCATTTATAAAAATGGAAAATAAAAGAGGGCCTAAACAACTCCCCTGAGGGACCCCACATATTACATCCTTACTTGTGGATAGACTGCCATTATAAAACACTCTTTGCCTCCTCCCAGACAGATAACTATCCATCCAAGAGAGAGCCGGAGATAAAAAACCATACGCCTTCAGTTTGGACCTTAGCAGTTCATGATCGATGACATCGAACGCCGCACTGAAATCAAGCATGACTGTTCCAACCATTTTCTTATTATCCAATTCCTCTAGCCATTTGTCAGTCATATGCACAATAGCAGAGCTAGTTGAGTGGCCAGCCCTGTATGCATGTTGAAATTGTGTGATTAACTGATTACTTAAAAAATACTGCTGTATTTGATTAAAAACTATCCTCTCCAACAATTTGCTGAGAACCGGTAGTAGACTTATAGGCCTACTGTTAGCCCCACAAAATGCAGCTTTTTTGTCTTTGGGCAGTGGTATTAGCTTGGCTTCTTTCCATAGTGAAGGACACAAGGAGCTGGCAAGACATCTATTAAGGATATGACATATAGGAATAGATAATTCTTCAGCTGCCACTGGGATCCACATTCAAGATTTCCTACTGCTAAACAGAGGTTTTTTCTTGCCGACATGATGGAAGGATTCATGATTGGCTGGTAGATTCATGTTGGGTGTCAGATGTATGTATTTGTATATACGTATATGTAAATGTGTATTTTATATGTATATATGTACATATTAGGGTTGGGCATCTAGAGTAGCACATATGGGTATTCATAAAATGAAGAGTTTGTCTTCAGCCTGCTCTATTGTAAAGTGTCTTGAGATAACACTTGTTGTGAATTGGAGCTATACAAATAAAGATTGATTGATTGATTGAATGAATGATTGATTGGTTGATTGATGCCACTGAGCTCTCACAATACCAAAACAAACTGGAACTGAGGTGTGAAACATGCTTGAGCATGGCAGGAATGCCTAGCGTGAGTGCCCTAGATACTGCATTAAATTTGTCAAGGTATTGGTAAAATCAACATCAAGATAGGACGTAGCAGTTCTTGGTACTGATGCACTGATTGTAAAAACCAGGGCCAATGCCTATACCAATGTTTAAATGTATAGTTTTAGCCAAAACCAATGCTTTTCAAATAACCTCTATGGTGTAATTCTCTCTTAAAACCAACGTTTTTTCTCCTGTCTGATCACAAAAACAGATCACAGTTGAACAAACAGGTCAATTTACAGTGCTAAATAAAGAATCTTTTCTAAATCAACAGTTGGGGTCATATATATCAGCACTGAGTTGTTCATGACAACAAATAATCTTCTGGAAATTGACATCTGTTCATCACATTTATTTTCTGATGGCTGATTTTTGTAAAAAGGGCTGATGTCCAAATGTTCATCCCTAATTTTTGGTAATTAAAAAAATAAATGACCGATACTGAGTGCAAAACCTTATATTCTTATTACTGTGTTATCAAAATAATTTAGAGTTTACTTGTATGGCATCAAAGATTAAACATCTGGCACTGTCACAGCCTCGAGGAAGAGCTTTTTGTCAGTAATCAGAACATGACTATCAAACAAATAATACCACTTAGTCCATAGGGGGCACCAAAATCTGTAAATCTTAAGTTTCTCACGTGAGTTTTAACATGCATCTAAATGAAAGCCTGTCAAGCTGCTCAGTGATGTAAATATTCAAATATTTCACAGGTCAAGCTTACAAATGTTTATGTTGCTGTTTTGTTGCCAATGCAGTTTCAGTGCCAAATCAAAGTGAGAAATACTCATCAGAAGCGTGACGGCTAATAACAAAACCTTGAACCTTGTCATCTGTCATACAGCACAGCATAGACCTGGCCCACTCAAACTATTCCTGGCTTTTTTCTCACAGCGGTTAAGCCAATATCATCACATCACAGAATGTAAGACCTGCTTTATTTTTAGATTTATATAAGGGCTTGTTTTTCATTCAAGTACTGAAGGATTATGTGGACTTATTTTCTCCTTTTTCTGCCATCCTGCACTGCTGATATTATGAACTTTCCTCCTGGCAAGAAAATTAAATTGGGGACGCAAAGTAGCGATGGGTACAATCAATCCATGCTGGCAGCAGAGTGCGCATGATAATTATAAACAAAAACTGTGTCATTCCCCGTGAGGAAAGCAGCTGCAGGGGTGACAGGCAACACTGAACATAAATATGGATCACAGGACTAAAGATCTGCTATCTGACGCAACCACAGATATTTTTCTCAAGCTGATTTCAAAAGTACACTGGTGACGTGGAAAAACTAATGAATATAGATTTAGTTAGAAAGCACTCAGACATCGTCCCTGTCACTAGCCTTGCATCATGAAGAGAAGAGAGCAAAAATTTGAGAAATCAAAGTGATTATGTACAAAGGAATAGCAGGAGAGCTGTGGTGTTTTATTACTCATCTCCAAATATGAGTAAAAAACAACATATGCCTCTGATTACATAATTAATCTGCATATGTATGCTCTATATATACAGCGCTGAAGCTATAAAACAGCTTCTAAGAATAGATTAACACCATGCTTTTATCTGAATATTTCACATAATACTGTACCAACAGGCTTGCTGAAAATCTGCAATAGCACTTTCTTTCCTGAGACCTCTTTTTTTTCTCTTCTTCTCTACCCCCTGAGGAAGCCTGACACACTTTTCATGAATTAGCAGAGACAAGACGGACGGCTATTAGAGCTGCCACAGCAGATCTGGCTGAATATAAAAGGTCAGAATTAGCATTAAGAGAAGCAAAGAAGAAAGTCCTGAAAGTGCTCCCCTGATCAATCTTTTAATATTTCTCAGATGAACAGTATTTCCCTCTAACATGTCCACAGTGCTGGTATTTATCCTAATAAAGGTGGATTTAATATGGCTTTTATTGCTGTATTTTTGATACTCAGCCTGTAAATGGCAGGAGGACTTTACTCAGCAGTTGTGTGTGATTGTTTAGTGCAAATGTGCCAACGTTCATGTGTGTGTTTTTGTGCCTATAAGTAAGACGCCCTTGGGGCCTTAGTTCACTTGGCAGAGAGATGGAAATTACTTAGCTCTGCTGTTTTGAAACAAATCACAAACAAGTCTCCTAGCAGCAATTCATGGAGAAATAAAAGCCTTCCTCAAACCTAGTAAAACCTTCATGTGAATAACTTTAGAAACCCAGTTTCTTTAGTCAAAAAAAGGAGAAAAAAGTAGAGCTCCCCTTAGGCTCTGAAAATAAACCTTTAGCTTAAATGTGGCTCACAGAGGAATGGTATTATTGAGCCAAGTGAATGAGCAACAGCAGCCACAGGATGTTAGCGTTACTATTCATAACTTATTTTCCTATGCCTAAAACCGTTTTCCCTTCTGGTCTCACCTCTGCCGCTCTCTTAAAAATGCAATTACCTACTGGCAAATTTACAGGAAAAGAAAAACAATGACTTTTGACCAGAGGAGCCGTTACTGTGAATGTCAAATTGATGCTGCACAAGAGCCCGCTGAGCTCGGCTGTGCAAACCGAGCGGAGGAAATATAAAGAGAGATGAATCACATTATTCCTTTGTTTTAGCCCAGCTCGGGGTTAATAAAATGTGTGGATTCATGAGCGGAGGGGAAAGCGCACTGAATGGCAAATAGACATGTTCAAGCACTTCAAAATTCCTCACTGGAACCACAGAATGCTTTTCATAGGTGTGACTGGTGAGTGAGTTTGAATGGAGGTCACTTGTGTTCGTAAACAGATCCGACTGAGGTCAGAATGAACCCATACTAAATGATCAACAATTATTGAAATGTCAAGAATGAAGAATACTGGTTTTTAATATAGTTAAGTTTTCAGGAATAACACACTACATTTAGAAAAGAGCTTTTTTAGTTTGATTAGCTTAAAAACATATTAACCAATAAAGAGTTAAATATTAAACAGTAGAGCTGATCAATACTAAGAAAAAATGATTGTCTGTTTTTTTTCACCATATTGGCATTTTTAAGGGAACTTACCACAAATTATTATATATATACAATATATAGTTTAATTTAGTTTATTCAAACAGTTTTTACATTTTCTCCATTAATGAACACATACAGTATGTTAGAGTCATAAATGAGAGAAAAATTATCACAAATGAAAACACTGGGGAATTTTGTTGTATCTTTGTTTAGATGTTCACTAGGGACACAAAAAATTAGTAATTTCATGCTTATGACTGTAAGAAGGCTAGTGAGTAAAATAAGCTAAAGTTAGCCATGGAAAGGCTAACAACGGTAACACTGAACTGTAAAACTGAAACGCACAAACTCCTCATGCAACAGGGTCCACTCTGAGTCAGCCTAATGAAAGTGATATCAGACAAACTTTTGTTTAAGATAATCAAGGTAACAAGTAACTGGCTGATTTAGTTATCATCAAGTATTACACAAATGACAGCATGATTTGCTCTGAGTCATGTGAATGGCATTGCATGTCCTGTGATGTGTCTCTTGTCGATTTAACATTGCAGCTGCAATTTTAAACAAGATACAGTTCAACGCTGTTGAACAGCTATAAACCAACAGGGGACAGTATATTCATCCATATAATCTGGTCTTGTGACTGTAAAGAAACACACTGGAGGTTCATTTTTTGATTCAGAAAATGACTAGTAAACATCTATTGTCCTTTTCGTTTTGCTTGATGAATAACACAACTAATACTATTTTTAGTACAGATGTAAAATCTGTTGACATTTAGTTTCCCTCCTGGAAAAAAAGTGTGTCCTGTTGCACTAGGCTGCTCTGCAGGTTCCAACAGCTGACATGTGGGTATCACAAATTACAACCCTGTTCCCTCTGAAGAAAATGACCCATGACCTTGGTCATAAAACTGACAGATTTTAGAGGGTAGGGAAACCATTGGACTTGAGGCTTCTCCCTGTAACAAACAGTCTAACTGCTGACTCTGTCTGTGCGGTTTCCTCTCTTTCAAACTATCTCTGTGTGTGAACTGTTTCACATTCATAGACTTATGTATTTAATACTTTGAATGTTTAAAATTCAACTCAAGATTATGATATGTACCGTGTTTGCAGTGCTTGCATGTGATGGGATTATTGTTTTAGTTTTTGTTTCGCTTTGACTTTAATAGTTTGTTTTAAATTGTGATATATATATATATATATATATATATATATATATATATATATATATATATATATATATATATATATATATATATATATATATATATATATATAGTTTTTTTTTTTTTCAGAATTTGATAACAAAACTATAACTCTATAACAAAAAAATAATCGTGAGACCACAACAAGCAAGCTCATTTTCTACCAGCTTACACAAAATTATGGGGGTTAAAGAGTAGCTAATGCTCTTCTGAAAAATACTGATAACACAAAAAGGCTTCTTAGGATGGAACTGGGATGAGTCCTAAAATGCAGGTGTGAGTTATCATTTAGAACTTCTGATTCTCATGTCTCAAAGTCTATGGTACATTTGAGAGGGGTCTGAGGACATAAGGTCTGTGGTGAACACAGGCATTAGAGATTTTGATGTTTTTTTCCACAAAATCATATACTGTACTTCTAGGATTGCTCCACTTGTATATTTCAAAGTGCCTTTGCATCTTATAAAGGATTGTTGATAACAAAACGCTAACTAGGATTTAAGAGACGATCAAAAATGACATTAAATGTAATTTCTGATCGTCTAAAAAAAAAAAATTAGACAACCATTACCACTAACTTGCTGATCAAGTTAGTGGAATTTGTAGAAGAGAAATAAAGGATAAAAGCAGTGGTGGCAGTCCCCAGTGTCGTTGTTCAATAGTAGCCTGACACTAGCTTGTTACTCTCTCTGCCTAAAGACATAATAATATCCTAATTCAGCCTCCAACTTCAGATTGGCAGCAGGCATTTTGCCATTTGACTGTCCATCTCTCAGATACACTTATTGTTATTATGTCTGTCACCTCAAAAAAACAATGAAGTTAATCCATGTTTCAAGGGTAGAGCTCTATTAAAATAGCAATGACAAGAAACTGTATTTTATGTGTGTCATTTTGTGGGTTCTCAAGTCTATGAAAGAGGTCAAAATATAGACTTTAAAAAAAAATTGTGATATATCACTCTGCTTACTCATACTGCGATATATCGGATCACCATCCCTGCGATATGTATTGCCAGCTTCTTACCAGTAGACACCTCTCGACTTAATATACAGTTGTCTCTTCAGAGGAAAACATTCAGTCTTATTAAAAGTTAGTAGGAAGCAATGCAGGCGTCAAGACAAAAAATGTTAACCAGTTCAGCACAACCACAGGTATCATTGGTATAACACAACTTCCTCTGCATTGCCAAAACACCCTTGCATTAATCAAAGTTTTTTAATCACGGACAGGATGGTCAGAGGTTTGAGAGGTTATCTTGGTAAGCTGCAAACTTCAAGCAGAAATGAGAAACCAGCAGAGGTCTGGTTACATGGCTCCTTCAGCTCCTCATCCCTAGGTTTTCTCTATTTTTACGAGATTGCTTTATACATATGCAGTAGTATCCACAAAGACCCGCAAACAAACTTTGAAATGTAAAGTTGGAATGATTATGCTTCCTGCTAGTGAAGAAGCTTGGGAGCAAGGCAGTTTCTCTCTGTTAATTGAATACTGCTGCTTGAAGATAGTGTTGTGTTTTCACAGGTACCTAATTTAATTTCACTTTAGAACAAAACAGTACTGCAGCTTCTGTTTATTTAGCTTAAATAGTGTTCAGTTTGATGGACAGACCTTACAGAAATCAAAATTTCAAGAGATTCAAGAACATTTTCTGGATTTCACACCCTGGAATCAAATGGCTTGGCACAAAAAGTGCACATAGTGTCCATTTTCCACCAAAAGCAGACTTGAACAAATGGTTGGGGTAACCACAACGACATAATTGAAAGTCTGAGATGAACCGAACTGTGAGAATGAGTTTGAAGTGCCTGCTTACATTTAGAGTTTAGGACATGAGTTTGATGTTTGACCAGGGGATAAGACACTCTCCAAATGCCATAAACTGTCACTATGCTGCCTTTTTGGTGAGCTAATCAAAAAGCTACAATGAAATCTCCAGCTGGTTCACTCACCAAATTTGTCACAGATGCTGTCGTTCTGCAACAGGGTGGGATGCTCAAAGGTGTCTCGGCAGTACAGGATCCGTGTGCTTCCCCCCAGCGCAGCGATGCCGCCCAGTGCCAGCACTGTGTGGTCGATGAGCAGGGAGGACGGCTGCTCTCTGAGCCGCACCAACATTGAACGATAACGGCAATACTGGGGGTAACTGAGGACCAAAATCTTCCAGCCATCTTCCTCCTGGCCTGAAAAACACAATGTACAGACATACTGTTAGGAGACCCATAGACATTCTGAGTTTGAACTAATGCTAAGGAAATTTTAAAGCATATGGGTGAGAAGACTGGGGGCACTCTATAGAACAGCACACAATCTAACAAATAACTTGAGATACCAAACGTTGCATTCACATTTGTGCAGTTTCCCTGTGGCAGCTTGGTGTTAAAGGTCTGAATTAAGAGAAGCTGCTCAAATTATGGCAAAACTCATAAACACTATTATTTTAACTCGTATTGAGTTCGAACCAAAATAGTCTGCATGAAAGTTAGAAACTCTTTCCTTATAATAATGATGTATTTACGCAATCTGACTGAAGACTGTCTCATGTAAACTGTACAAACATGTTATGTTGTCTGGCTGCATGTTTGAGATGCATGACATGTATCACTGTCGAGGTGACAAGAGGAATGTCAACAAGAACTCCTGAAGCTCCTGACTTTGACTGACAAGGTCTTTTTAACAAGCAAGTTCAAGATAGGAAAATCCCCACAGCAATTTAGACAAGGCAGAGGTGAACGAGTGCTTGTGTGCTTGCTCGTGTGTGAGTGTTGACCTTGTTACACCCACAACCATAAATGTATGAATCTGTTTATACAGGCAGTGATACATGATGATTTATGAGAAAACACATCAGTATATGCAAACTATGAGTGAATAAACAACTCTCTATCTTACTTTTATATCAGTAATCTCCAAATAATATGTGGACTAAATATTTGGTTGATAAAGTTTTGATTCGTCAAATAAAAGTCAGACTTTATTAAAACATTAAATGGGATATTTTAATCCTAGAGTGTAACTTAAAACCAACCACAGCCTGCGACCCATATGATAAACAACATCATATTGGGTTCATGATATGGTTTAAATCACTACATTTTTGAAAATGGTCTACATTTCATAAAGATATGAACATGAAAATATTTTTCACTCATTGATTCGATAAAAAAAAGGAAGGGCTTTAGGACTTCAGTTCCTTCTTTTAAGCTCACTTCAGGCAGGGGAAGAAGCTGAAAGAACATGGCAGCCCCAGCTGGTTAAAAAAATCTATCTAAATACTTCATATTTGTGTTATTTAAAACATTAAATTGGTTAATAGATTTAATTGTTATTATGATATTGAGCTTTGCAATTAACACACTGTGACAATCTGAATTTATCGCAATAAATTAAAATGAGCCATTTTTATGTGGTCAAAGTTTTGTGATATGATGGCCCTGCTTTCCCACCTTCTGGAGCAGTCAGATGAAGCTAAAACTGGCTATAAGCTACTTCACTTTCATTATTGCTTGTTTTTCAGTGTGTTCAGAAGATTCAAGTTCTCATCGTTATCAAGTCATCATCAACCCCCATAAATGCATGAAATGCAGATGTTGTAAAACCAATGAGTAATCTTGTTTTTTTTATTGTGACACGTATCTAAAAAAAATTCTGACTGATTTTTTTGCCACCAAAGCTCTTCAAAGAATATCATTGATATTTGTTTCAGTGTCTGTGGGAACTTATCTTATAGAGAATAAATGCATCATATCTTTTTATACTTATCCAATTTAGCCACATCCATTTTTGCCCCTAAACAATACCATTTGGTGGTATGAGAACAGTAAGATGAACTTTCTAGATAGGAAGTACAATGATCTGATGCAATGAACCACAATAAAAGCCAGCAAAATAAAAAAAAAACTAATGGTTAATGTTAAACCTAAAATCATGATTAAGCATACAGCTACATTGCTATTTGGTAATGTGCAATAAAATATAACAGCTGGATCATTATCAGATTGACCAACAGGTGTATTTTATCAGTCACATTTCCCCTGCATAATATTTATGTCAAACCTTTAAATCAAACCACCCCTAAGTTTTACTGAATTAAGTTCCTTTATGAATTCTCTGTTAGATCTCAGTTTTCTGTGGTTCATCTGTTAAGCATAAACTTTGTGTAAATATGAGAGCATTAGCATGAAGTCTACAGGATACAGATGGGGATTAAAAATAACACTTTAATTATATCAGAACATCTGATACCCACATTGCTCAAATATTATAATCTACAGCTAATCAAACACTTATTCTATATGCAGGAGAAGATAAAACAGCTTAAATACAAATAACTGTCGAAAGAAATATTTGTCTGAGCCATATATTAAAAATTCTTTTTTTCTATGGACAGTATGGGACCCACTATTTGTCTTCATATACTATTTTCAAATTAATTTATTTAATTTTGCCAGTTAATAAAGCCTAGTTGTCTCTTCAAAAATGCTTTAAATGGTAAATAAACACAGAAACGAAAACTTTTTTTTATATGAGCAGACTGCGTTTTTGAAAAGAGAGTTGTGTCTAACAATATGAAATTCAAAAATAAGCTGAGCAAAAGATAGCAGTATATCATCAATAGAGATCTAGGCTAAGATAATGTTGTAGATCTATATATGTATAATGTTGAGATTTATCGAAAAAGCTTTCATAATATTCAGTGAAGATTTTATATGGTAACAACCACTCACTTGTAAAATCAAAAACATATTTATTCAAAATGTCTGAATGTATTCAGTTTATTATAACTTGCATCTTTGACAATGTCTCAACAAATAGATAGTTTATTTTTATGTCATTTTCCATGCTCATGGTGACATTGTGCAGTTGGCTATTGATCAAAGTGACTGTGTGACTTTGTTAAGGCTTAAAATATTTGAAAAAAAGCCCCAAAAAGAAAATGTGTCTTACAAAAACTGTACTGAGTTTGATTTCAGATTTAAAAAAATCCTCTGAAAATAAACATTAGGAAATTTAAAAAAAACGCTTTCATTGTTTCGTATGACTCATTCACAGTGGCTGGTTTACTAACTGATTTAATTAAGTAATCGTTTCAGCAATCACATCATATTGACTCACTTGCTTTCAGTGGTGTGCTGTTTGAAACTGGAGTGCTAATATTTTTCGAGCTCACAAAGGCAACTACACGGCTCAACAGTTGATGAAGCAGAGTCAGACAGTTTGAAACAGGATTTTTACATGAATTATTCACCATGCTGTCTGCTTTTACAAAGCCCTCGGACATGACATTCATGGGAATTTCTGCTGCTGAGTTAATATTTCAAGGATGGCTAACTAGCGTTTCACCTTGCCTTCCTAAAGACAAACAGGCAGTTTATGAGGCCTATTTAAAAATGAATTTTACTTAATCTCTTATGCTTATTTCAAAATCAAGCTGGAGGCTGATAGCACCACAGCAATGTGCTGCAGAAACAGAAGGATGGACACCATTCATAGCGTATTTACAGCAGCTGCATTCCTGACAATCAGTGTAATTGTTTCCATTGTACTCCAGTGTGACGACCACTTCAAAAGACATTATTAAACCATCAACCAGCACGCACACACACAATACCAAAAAGCTCAGAGACGTATAAACACACATATTCCTATATATCAATATTGATATCTGGCAGCTATTTTATGTGCAGTCTTAATCTTTAGCCTAATTCATATTTTGATGTTGCATGTGCCGTAGCCAGTGCCACAGGTCTGAGTACTACCAAGTACTGAACTGAAGCAAAGGCCTACACACCAACCTAACATGAACTTCAAAGAAAAATCTTTTTTTTTGTTAACAAACAAGTAAAGAATATGTTATTTGTATAGAAGTAAGAAAACATACATTTCACTCACAAATTCAGCATTGCTTTAAATGTGCTCATTAGCATCAGATTGCACACGTTCATTATACTGTAGATTGCTGCAGTTGTCAGATGCAATTACATTTTAGATGTAGCGCATGCTTTGTTTCCAAATGTCAGGATTTTATTGTGAGCGGTCACCGTCAGACTTGCTTTTTCTCCGAGGACCCTCACAGCATTTCACTTGATTAGATTCAATTTGGAGAGAGAGCCGCAGGGCATCAATAACTGTACAAAGGCGTTTCAATGCACGATGATAAGTGTGTATTGGTGCATGTAATTTACACTGAACGTAAATACACTAAAAAATTCCCTTTGTTCTTGCAGTCCCCATACCTTCGAATATAAAGGGCATCCTCATCTTAATGTGAGGTTTCTAATTGGCTGAATTGCTGGAGAGCTGGGAGACAGTGTGAGAACATTATGCAATTTGTGTCTCTCTCTAGATCTCTGGATCTATTTTCTCTTCAGCCAGTCAGTCCTCTCCGGGTGGCAGTACAGCATGTTGATCAAACAGCTGCGGTGTGGGAGATTATTTTCAGAACATGCTGTAAAGCTCCTGACCTCATAAACTACAATAGTGTCAGGGTCATAAATGTTCTGCAGGACAGCTGACGTTACAACCGCTCAGTCAGGCCAGGAGGTGTATTTGAGAAAAATACACTGTAAAATTAAAATTATATTGAAATTAAGAAATATTTAAACTATTAATTCTATTATACTTAGTTTATGCACATTTTACCTATTTGATGGAGACCCTGGATAATGGCCAAGCTCAACACGTCTTAATGAAACCAAATAATATGCAGGCTAACAATATACTGTCTGTTCATGGGTGCCAATTTAGTGGTTAAAAAAGCATCTATGGCCTTAAGGGTGGGGACACGTTGCAAATAGGGGTTAACAATGATTTTTAAATATTAACTCAGTCAATACTTTATGAAAGGGGAATATCTGATTCAACTGTTAAAATCAATATTTGAGATTGTTTTCAAATTGTTTGTTCGTTCGTTACAAATGGTGGACAACAGAAGAAGCAAAAGGCCGTGCCGTCCACTCACGAACAATAAGCTTCCCTCAATTTAAAAAAAAAAATCCACTTTACTGAATCTGTTTTTGTTAAAGCTTTAAATTAACTACACATTAATGAGTTATACTTGTATTAGTTATATCAGTGAATACTCAACTGATGGTCAAAACATTGTTGATAATTTCTGAAATTCTTAATACAGTGATTAATACTTTGTTGATAATTCAGTAAAGCAGTAAAGGACAAGGGAGTAGGATGTACATCGTATTTGGCAGCAAAAGGCTCTATAAATGTGTTTACAAACAAAATTCAAATTGATTAGTGCTTTTTTGATGAGTTAAGTAATTACTAATGTTTATCTAATGCTTTAAAAAAAGCATAATTGAAGCTGTTTAATTGCTGTTAAAAATTTATATGAAATTTAAGTAATAATGCATTATAGATGAGTATAAGCACACAGTAATTATTCATATTTTAACTGATGCTCTGTATTTTACATATCACAATATAAAGATCAGTTCCCATATTTTTTTAATTAAATGTAAACTTCTTAAGATCTTTCAGAAGACTTAAACAAAAGTTTTTTTTATAATAACAGAACTGTTGATAAAACAGGCAGTTAAACTTTTCTTTCTTTACTTTTTCTGTTTTTTTGTTTTTTCTAGCCCTAAATGATGACCCTTCTTATTTATAATTAAAAGCAATTTTTCTCCTCGTCTTTGATTACATTGATTATGTCTAGCACTGAACAAGTTAAAATACAAATAAATACACAGTATTTCTGATCAAGTTCAAGCCCCATCTCTGAAAAAACAAGACTGTTTGAGACTTTTTATGGCCTTAAGTATCAGAACTCTTATAGAAGACTTTTTAAGGATCCCCATGAACCCATTTATTGGGTGCATAAAATATTTTGCAATGTCAGTTTTGTGATATAATTTGTGGGATGTGATTTGTGTCATACATTGCAGCCCTTCTTTAAAGGCCACTCCTTAGATCTAAACCTTGTCGAGTAACACTCAGTCTGTGAAAAGGTTGTACAATGTCTTTTGCAGCTCTCACAGATTTCCAAGACTGAAAATAACCACGATGATGTCATAGTGATGTCATCAGGGTTGGGTTGCATGCTATAATCTATAACTGAAAACATGTGTTACATACTGGAAGGCATGAGGAGTGAAAGACATGAGAGTTTACGAGCCATGAGAGCCCTAATGAAAGATGAACTATTGAGTTGCATTAAGGGAATCGTAGGAGTCACTGAAGGGAATGAAAAGACAGATATGTGTTTCCATTCCAAGCCTTTTACTTTGAGAAGGTTAAAAATCATTTTGAAGAAAAGAAAAGGAAAGGAAAAATGTACAGAAACATGTCTGAACTAAGTTGAATGCTAAAATGAAAATAACACTATGTTCCTCAAACAGGTTGGTGTTTTTTTTGTCAGACATATATCTTATATTTTATTACATAATAACTGGTACAATGTTTTGCAGCAATAAAAAGTTATGCTTGTTCTCTCTTTGCACTCATACTTTAGAGCAAAGACCTCGATTAGTTCCGTTATGCCTCTTTTACTGCTGCTGCTCATAACATTTATGGTTATAGTTGTTCTTATAGTAGCACAGAAGTGATGACACATTACTAGCTGTGCAAAGGTATGAAATCATTTACACTTCTTGTTTCCTGAGCAGGCGTGGTGCCCTCCATAACAGATCAATCAAACACTTGATGCAAAACAGATTCAATATCTGTGCCTCTTATGTGCCGCCTGTTTTTCTGAGTAAATATCTTATACCAGCATAATTTATATCAACATTGAAACATAAACAGAACCCTCTGAAGTAAGAACAGTAATAACTGTACAGCAAATACGTTTGGTTAACTGTATTAGTATTACCCAGGTCAAAACAAATGATAGTGGTTGTATCAGACATGAGGGTGTGAACATCAAAAGGGAGTTGCAGGATTTGTTAAAAAAAAAAGCTGAACTTGGAGGTACGTGAATATTATACTTGTACTTGTAAGTTGTCGTCTTTTGGCCAGGGTATGCTTTTGGAGTAGAGGTCCCCTACCACTGATCATTTGGTACCAGGCCAAAATTAGAGAGAAAATAAAATGAGTATTCTCATAGTCCTCTTTTAAATAAGAGAGATTGGGGGGGTGTTTTATTTTGAAAGGATGACCAGATCCTTGCATATCTGTCTTACACACAGGCTATCTCTCTCTGTTACTGCTGTGGTGAACAAAAATGTACAGCTTAGATAAAATCTTGGTTAAAGCTTGTGTTCATGCATTCTTTAAGCCGTGCACTAGTTGAAAATATATCTGATGCTGCACGAGGACTACATGCATTTAATGGGCTGTGTCCAATCTTTCAGACTCTGGCTCATTGTGGTTTAAGTACCTATGCTTTTCCCTCATGCTTAGGATTCTCCATATATCTGTACGTTTTGTTTTTCTAATGAACTTATGTACTGATGTTTGTTGCAAATCCAATTTCCTCCAGGTTGACAACAAAGTTAAAGTTGAAATGCTCACCCCCACTAAGTGTTTATTTAAAATGCCTGTAATATCGTAATGATTGAACTGGATTAATTGTGTTACCACAGCGATGAGTGAACAGTGATTTTGGAATTATCTATCCCATGAGTGAAAACCCCATTGGCGTCCTTATCCAATCACAACATTATAAGGTGGAACTTGGCGGAACTTTTGAGGTATGAGTCAGTTAAAGACGTCTATAATAAATGACTGTAGCTGTGCCATGCAAAGCTTACAAGACGATACAACTTATTCTAATATCAGCTCTGTAATACACTGGAAGAAGCAGCAGCAGGGCTTATATTAACATATGTCTGGTCTTATCTAAGAGTCTGGCAGCAGAACTTTGTTTAAGCTGTAGAAACTTCAAGGCTGACTGAATAACTCAAGTATGAGTACATTACAATAATGTAACCAGGATTTTGACAAAGGCATGGATGAGTTTAGCTGTCTCCAGATGTCAGGATGGGCCTGTTCTTACTAACACCCCAAAATTAAAGAAGCATGACTGAAACAGTTTTGTAATATGGAAATTGAAATTCAAACAGGAATGACATTTTTGTATTTTTAGACACAGGCTTTTCATGACTACAGGAGGAGTGTGGAAATTATTGAACTGCTTGCGCAATGTGGACCGAAGATTAAAATGTATGCTTCCACTTAAGGTTCGAATTATCCACCCCCTGATGACGGGAGGACAATTATATAAAAGCAAACTGTCTGTTGAAGTCATTTGTGGCCTGGAATATCTGTAAAAATTACATCAGTCACATTGCTTTTCACAACAAAGCCGTCTCCCTCTATTCATTGAAAAGACTACAGTGTTCAAGGTCTTCTTTCGACCAAAGAAATGGTAACATGAATCAATACGGTATGTTGCAGCTTTAGCTTTATTGTGCTTTATTATGAATCATGACCCAGGGGACGAGACAGATGCCACATAAATGAAAGGGAGCTGAACACAAAGGAGGCTACAGTATATCTGTTTAATTTTCTGAAGACAAAAGCATACAAACACCCATCACTCAGGTGCAGCAATGTTATTCTTTCAGCACCATTTTTAATCAAAAACTCCACAAGCAGAGATGGAGAGCAAAGTACAAAGCAAACAGTGAATAATGGAAGAAGTTAAAGTGCACCGTTTTTTCGACTTGTTTGCTAGAAAAGTGATGGGGCTTGAAGGAAGCAATACTTTTCTATTCGTAGCAGTGTGCAAATTTTCATAGAGAGACTTCTGACTGAACATGTGACTAGCTTACTTGGTCATCTATCGCAGAGATTGTGTGAAATTCTTTCTTTGATGCTGTGTTTAGAGAGGCAGGGAAATTAAAGAGTTGTCTGTTGAGCAGAAACTTTTAACAAGAACATGATGAAATCCATATCATCCTTATTGCAACATCTGTCTCTGCTTCCTGTCTGTGTTCCTCTAATATAACTCATGAATGTGAAGACTGTGGCAGGCATTTCTTTTTTTTACTCGGACATCTTGGACACAGAGTTTCCCTTGAATTTGTCACTGTATCTCATATAAGACAAATCTAACAGATGCATAAAAACAAAAATATTTCTGGGTCTCTGAAGAAGTTCATTTTGCTGTCCTAAGATTATCTGAAAACAGGAATCGAACACAGTTTGCGTCGGTCCACATGTAGAAAATAAACTGTCAACATTTTTAGAGTGAGTTGTTATATAATGGGAACAGTACTTTATAAAAGCTGATAATTCAATCATGAAAACATGCATTTAAATCAGGTTATTTTCTTTCTTTCTTCTTTCCTGTCATTCCCCACTATCTCTCCTGTTCCCCTTTCTACATACTGTCCAATCTTTGATGATAACCTAACATGACATAATAACACATCTTGATAAAAACAATGTTCTCATTAAAGCCCTCCATAAAAACGACCATAATGGGGACAATATGATTAAATGCTTTCATTTTCAGCATTTAAAGTAATAAACAATAAGTGAATTCAAGTGTTGTGTTTTACAATTAAGGTACAGTGGCTCTGAAGTGCAACAAGTTTTAAAAGCACACAAAAGAAGAAAAAACATCTAAGATTAAATTATACATCAAAAATAACAAGGAAAACTAACATTTGATTTGTTGTTATGTTTAATTTCGTTTTTGTGATTTATTTGCGTTTGTGTATTTTATTTGATTTTGTGTATTCTGTTATTTGTTATATTTCCTGTTTTGTTGTTCTGTTCTTTAGTTTGATATTTTATTGTGTTGTTGTTTTGCTTTGATTTGTGACTGGGTTTATTGGTTTGTTATCGTTTTATAAATGCTTTTATTTTTATTGGGTTTTTTGAGGGGTGTTTTTTTTATTTGTTCTAAGTTGCTGAGCTGTCTCAATTGACAGAATTCTTATTTGTTGTTGTGTCTTGCAGTAATTTTATTGCTATATTTGCCATTACATTTTCTAAGTAATTATTGTGTATTTATTTGTTGTGTTTTTTCTTTTTTGGCTTGTCAAGTTTACTTAGCTTAGTTGAGATTTTGTCATCTTTTTTAATGTGTTGTTCTTTATAATTTCACATAACGTTTTTATTGCCCTTTGGTTCTTTAAATTAATACTGTGATTTTTAGGTTCTGTGTTGTTATTTAATTTTGACATTGAGAGAACATTTTGTGAGTCATTTCATTTGTTGTAGCTTTTGATTAGTTGTTTTAATTATCAATGAACTTTTAATTGTTGTTGCATTTTTCCCTCTGAATGTTCTTAATGTGGCTGTGTTCTCTGATAAGTTGTGTTTTCTCCACATTTAGTTGTTTTATTACTGTATTTTTGTGCATGTTTAATTGTTGCTGTGTTTTGATTTGTCATTTTTTTCTTATTGGGATTTTTCATGTCACTTTGTTTTCTTTTTTGTCTGTTATTTGATTTGTTGTTTAGTAATTAGTGATGTTTAATTTGTATATTTTTTCATTTGTTTTTAAGTTTTACTTTCTTTTTTTAGCTGTTTTATTTACAATTTTTTCATTTGTTTTCCCGTCATGGCCACCATATTTATGAGCAATAAAGACAGAATAAGATTCCTATAAAAACACAAATAAAGCAGTCCTATGAGCTCACACTGAGAAGGAATCTCCTGCAGTCTGAAGCTGACTGGTAAAGTCATTAGCTCCATTATCTGTCATGAGACTCTCCGCACAGTAAAACACAGATCTCTATGTACTCCAGCATTGTAGCAGCAGCATGTTGTAATATATGTGGACAATATTTGGTTCATAAATATGACAAACTTTTGTTTAACAATGCAGCATGGGCTTCCCAGGAGTAGCACTTCTTTTGAGGACAACTACCCAACAGAAAAAATGGAAAGAGGGGACATTACAGCCTTGATGAGAGGAAATAAATGCAATGTGAGCAAGCTCTTAAAATGGCAGAAATAATGAAAGAATGTTTTGTGTAATTGCACTGAAAGAAAAATGTCGGCTTCTCCCCCATAACCAGCATGATAAATTACTTGTCGTAATCAAAATCTCAAAAATGCTGCATAGGACGTGAAAGTCATTAGTTGTGGTTAAAGCAGCTGCTCAGCTGGATGAATAGCTATTGCAGTGTTTGATGAAATATCATTGAGATCATTGAATTTTCCCACCAGAAAAAAAATAAAACAGGCTGATCTAATGCTGCTTTTATCGGAGAATTTCTAAAGCTGCTTGTGCGAGTTAAGGATAAAAACTCGCTGTAATAACAGGGCTGCTGACAGTTGAAAGCAGGTCTTGAGTCTGCTAATTAAAAACTCAAATGTGACTCATGTATGTTGTGTCATTTCAAACTCACCCATGCTTAAAAATATTCTCAAACTGCCCACAAGCTCTGACAAGATCTTTCAGGGGCAAGTGTGCTCATTTCTGCTGTCACATAGGAGCAGGGGAAAAAAGCTGAAAACCATTACTCTCATGCTCCCTGTCACCCGCTGTACTCCTTAAATCACTCACTCGCCTCAAATTTGCTGTTGTCAACATTTCCACATTATCTGCCCGGCTGAGGAATTTACTGGATCCCCCTGCTGCTTTTGTAGGCTTGGCGAGAAATGGCGAGGCATGTAACCCGGAGCCAATATCGTCACTTCCATGCAAGTATTTCGTGTTTATTTTTGCTGTTTTTTAATACCAGACAAGTTTAAAAGCTTCATAAAAAGAGCAGAGTAATAACACTGGTGGAAAAAAGGGTAAAGACTGAGGGAGAAGGAGAAATAGAAGGTTCTGTTTGGTATTCTTGTCCATCCTGGAGGCTCTGCGCTCCGTGCTCTGTATTGATCTCCGAGGCTGCCCTGTTTCCATTTAGCCTCTTCTCATAATATATAACACATCTCTGATTCATCCCCTCTCTCTCTGCTTTGCTCTCTCACTTCTCAAAGAGGGGACATGACACTGAGATGGGGCCACATAAGCAGCAGCAGGCGCCCGATCTGGCTATTGGTTTCATGTTATTGAAACCCGACCAAATAAAGAGGGAACGGCATCTGTCAATGACACCGAATGAGAATGAAGCGACAGAGAGGAGGAAGATGAGGATGAGGGAGGTGGGCGTTGCATTTTAATAAGCAGCAGAAACAACATTGTGTTTTCTGCAGGGAGAATTACATAAAACAATGGAATAAATTCATCTGTGTGATTCATCACTTGTCCAATCTGTGAATGACTACTCGATCAGAATAAAACAAAATGTGCTAGAACATTGCACTAATTATGAGCTACTCAGCATCGTAAACAAAATCACATCAATTATGTGGAGGATGCAGCATCAAACAATCACTCTATTAAAGTAAAAAAGAAAAGCTCTGACACGCTGCATCATCAACTTGTTTTCTTAAATGGATGACAACTTTTTTTGATGAACCAGCTGCAATCTGCTGTCAAGGTTCTCTCACAATCTAACCGACATAACAGAGTATCATTATTGTCAATTTCCCACATAAGTAGGAATTCAACAATTATAAAAAAATACTGAACCATTCTGTGAGAAATCCACATTTTAATGTTTGTGTATTTTTGGCTTTGAGTACAAACAGCTTTCAGTGTGCAGGAGAGGGAAAACTCTTACCACATGTAGCAATGCATTAAAGTTGGGCCAAGTTATCACACTACCACTTTGTGCGGAAAGGCTGCAATATGAGGGAGCACTGCTCTTTTCATCTGTGGTGAGAATGGATAAAGATAGTTCAGCATTTGTAAAAGCTAAATATCAGTAACATTTTGAGATTATCAATATGGCAATAGAGTTTTATGGGTCTTGTGACATGGCATAGTGTTATTATACCACTGGTGCACAAATGTACATCAAGTCTTGCGGTGGGATCATAAACTCCAAGTGCACCAGCACTGTGAATCGGATTAAGTCTAACTCTCTAACCTTTCCACAGTGGGCTTGGATGAAGAACCTAGGAAAACTCCACAACAAACTCTTAATTTACTAGCTTCTGCTGCAGGAAGAGTCCTCATCCACTGAAAACTACCCAGAAAAGCACACTTTGTCGAAAGTCCTGATAGTCAGAAGTTGTGATAAGTTGTAATATCACTGCTGGATACAGAAAACCTCTGTAAACAAAGTAATCAGCCTAAAGAAGCAGACAGTAAGAGCAGATGTTTACTGTAACATTAAGAAGTTTTCAAAGTCAGCTCAGAAAGAATAACCATGCCTCTGTACGAGGGGCTGTACATAACCAATAGGCCACTGGGGGTGTGAGGTTACCATTAGATCAAAAATTAATTCTGATCAAATTTGACCCAATGCCTGACAGACTAACTTAAGTACCTGTGGTTAAAAAAAGATTAATCATTACCAGGCACAAAGGGTGGGGTGTGACTTTAAGGGATACTGAGCTTTTACACTTAGAGGCCATGTCGAAGTACTAATTTTTCTTAGATAATCATATTCCCACTGAAGGCCACTAACACCCAGAGGAAATGTTCTGTTGAAACCATACAAAGGGCTGAAAGAGAGTGAGAGAAACAGAGAGAGGAAAAGAGTGAGAGAGGGAGAGAGAGCCCTCTCCATGCATGCTGGCTCCTGTTCTTAATTATAGTAAAGCACTAAAGTGCCTCATTCATTTCAGCCGGGTGGGGCAACAGCCTGTGACAAAGAATTAAAAAAAAAATAGAAACATTTATATAATTTACACTTCGATTTATTCAAGTGTGCATGGGGACTGAGGACACACTGCTATGCATACAAAAACAAGCACACTCATATGAAATATGCACACGCAAACAGAGAAAATTCAACTTCCCTCAGCTTAATTCCTCCCCAGATGTTCTTTGCGGTTGACAAAAAAAAAAGACAGAGAAGGGGGGTAAAAACATTGGCTGCACCACATTCTTATAAAAAGGACAGCCATACTAAATATTTTCAGTTAAACAAAGAAAAGAAGATAAGAGGAGAAACAACACGAGTACTTTCCTCTGCCTGATTTATGTGATTTTATTACATTAAACACTCTTCCCCCTGAGCAGCCTCGGCTCCATAGCAACCATCGCTCGCAGCCCTAATGTGTCTGGCACACGGCCAGGGAGAGCTGCCTGCCTTATTGATTGCCAGATTGAAAAGATTGTTTTTAATAGGTCCTGTAATACATGAAGGAATTATTTAGGGAGCGTCCTTGTCAAAAACCCAAATCACTTCTTTTGACAATCAAAAAACAAAGGGGGGGGTTGTAACTAACAAGCCACCAGAAAAGCTCCAAAGAGGCCACTTTTTTTGTAGTTCTAGCAGGAGATAAAATTACATGATGCTTTGGAAATCAGAGTCGTGTAGAGGGACAAAACAGTCAGAGTGGGATCAACACAAGGTTAAATACCCTGTTGGAGCATCATAACATGGTGGCTGCACACTTTTCAAAATTATGTTTAAGACTTTTGAGACCCTTTCTAGACCAAAACACAGAAAAAATCTGACTTACTTCACACTGCCAACAATTTTACTTCTCTGGATCTTTGTGGGGCTCAACAGCTTTGATTTTATACCACATATTAAAGCTGTTTTACACCTTTTGTGCAGGATACCAACTATTTAGATGTTTGCCTCTGACAAATTTTCCCCGTATTTTTCATAATGTAACCAGATTCCTTGAGGTTGCCCTCATTGTCCTCTCCCTTCTTCTATTTTTTTTTGCAGTGAGTGAACGTGAACATTGTGAAAACTTTAATATCTCACAACACAAAAGAATGATGTAACACTAATTACACAAGGTTTATTGGATGAGGTATTCAGACATGAGTCAGATATTGTGCAACCTAAAATTTTAGACCTCTCACAAGTTAAAACAAGGCTTAAAGAAATTTCACTGTGGGATGTGTATCAGATTTTGATTGGCACCAATACATCCATCATCTATACCACTTATCCCTTTTGGGGTCACGGGGGGATGGAGCCTATCCCAGCTGACATTGGGCAAGAGGCAGGATTCATCCTGAATTGGTCACTAGCCAATCGCAGGGCCACATAGAGAGACGGGCAATCATTCATGCTCACACTCATACCAGTGATGAGCAAGCTACTTGTAAATTTTGGTAAGTTAAGTTACTAGTCACTCATGAAAAAAATTAGCTTCACTACGCTAAAACTACACCCTGGTAAAAAATAGCAAGCTAAGTTACAGCAACATGACAAAAGAAGGTCACTGCATCATAGCTACTTTCATCTAATTTGCTATCATCATCATTATAATTATTCTTTATAATTATTATCATTTTATCATTGTTATTACTATCACTTTTATTGTTTTTTCATTCATTGTTTTTTTTTTTCTTTCATTATTACATACAACCAATGCTTTTCTGCATATGTGTTGGACTGTTCTGTTTGTTTCACCTATCTATATCTGCTAAAATTGTTTCTGTTGTACCTTTAATTTGCCTTTTCAAATATTTATGTTACTTGGCAGTTCTGCTCCTGTCAGGTTTTGTATTAATAAACCTTATTTACAAATGTATTTACTTACATCCATTAAAAAAGAAAAATAGTTAAATCAGATGTAAAAATTAACCTTATCCCCATATGATGGAGGTAAATAAACAACTGCTTAACTGTCCCAAATCATATGGGTTTAATATGTTTGTCCCTTAATAAAGGCCAACTTAAATAATTTTCTAATAGCTGAAATCCCATTTTTGTGGATAAACAACCTGAGGAACCGTCAATTCACAGTTAAATAAGCATAAAACAAGCTCATAAAGTTTCCTCATGGCAACATGAGGCCTCTAATCTTACCTCATTGGTTCACCTTGTTCCTGTCTCCCCTAATCTGAAATCACTTTCTTCCTCAAAAGTTGTGTTCCTCTTCTCTCCTCTATGTTCAGTAGTAAGTGATTGAGTGATTATCAGTTGATCATAACAAATTACACTGGTGACGGTAAACTTTATATGTGTTTGTTTTTTTGATTAATTACATGAATCACCTGAGCGCATGTCCCTGCTCTCCTGTCGCCCCTTTCGACTCATGAGTTCGGCCGTAAGACAGACACTGAAGGTATAAAGGATTAGACAGCTGTGCAACCGTCAAGCGAAAACACTGTATTCTGTGACAGATCGCTCTGCTGCTGCTGCTCTCTCTCTGTGATGAGGGAAATGTGTAGCTTGTTCAGGAGCTACTGCTTGATCAATAAAATAACTAAGTTCCTTATTAAGCTACTAACAACGCTATCTGTAGTGATCTTACTGCCCATCACTGCCCATACCTAAGGTCAATTTGGAGCCACCAATCAACCTAATGATCCAGCACTGGCATCAGATAAAACAAGCAACATACATCCTAAATCGTATGGCTCTAAATTAAAAAAAATCTAAAGAAACATGTTCAAGACTTTTGAAGGATATAAGCATGATTGTATGATCATTCTGTCAATTACACTCGTTATAAGCCAACAGATTTTGCAGCAGGTGGGCAATAATGCTGTGGTGTAAAGCACAAAACGTGATAGAATTTGCACAACAAACTCTCCTAAACATGACAGAGAAGGAGCGTTAACCCTTTCTATCAAGAAATGCTTTCATTGTTGTTATTAGTTCTTCATGTAAAGAAGAAATGCTGTCCAGATCTGACAAAGCCGCTTTTGAAGACATTAGCATCCATGCTAACCTCTTCACGAGCAGTCGCTGTCACTGTTGTCATGCTCATAGCCCCCGCCTCTTTCTGCCTCAAAGGACGCCGATTGGGCCATGCCTCTTCGGACAGAGCACAAGCATTTTTGCTTGGAGCTTTACAAGATGGATCTGACTACAGAAAATGAAGGAAGCAGATCAAGCTGCACTGCAATGTTAAGGCCTTTAAATAACATACTCAATATCTCATATCAAATTTAAGTGCCACAGCAAACAGCATTGAATACAGGTGTGGAGTATAAAACATTGTTTTTGTATGAAATAATCAAAATGGAAGGCAGACAAAATTTCTCAGTCCTATTTCCAGTTTATAAAAGTCAAATGATTATGATAAAGTCGTACTTTAAAGGTCCCTGTGCCTTATAGGTATGTCCTCTAACAGATATTACCAACAGTCCAGAAACTAAGACAATTACCAGTGAGTTCAAAATACTAGACAGAAAATGTACATGAAGAAAAACTCCCCCAATCTCCTGCAAACTGACAAAATTACACAGCGCTGGTGTCTGCTCTGTGATTTTATTCTTGAATCAAAAAATGACTTCCTGGTGTTTTTAACCTAACTGCCAAACCAAGTGTTCCCTGCCTTGAAATTCACGATGGCGTGAAGAGGTTTGTTTTGGCTGCTGATTTAAGTATGTGTGGTGCTTCAGTCCATGTGGAACAGGGATTTAAACTATAGCTCAGCATGCACGCATGTCCTTGTTTGGTATAAGTCTAGGGATGGGCATTGAAAACCAATTTAAGTTGAGAATCCATAACAACTAGCTTGAGGAACAGAGAACATTTGTCTTTTTGCTTAACAAGTCCTTTATCAGTTCCTTTCATTTGTTTTGCATGCCTTGTGGATTAAGGATGTCATGCTCTCATCATGGACAATTATCATAAACACTGACAAAGTAGTCAAAATATGGCAGACAGGGGACAGAAGTGGTCAAAATTGTGGCTGAATTTTTGACTAAAAGAAGCTTACTGCACGACATTTAGTGGATGGAAACACCAACACCTTGCAGAAGCATTCATCTTCGCAGCACAGCATTGAATATCAGGAATGACATGTGTTTGACCTTGTTTTTATGAAAACCTAGGTAGGCCAACTTTTGCCCACAAAGCAAATTCACATTAACCGATAAGCAGAATCTATAATGACACTGGTCAATACTAAACCAACAATGCCAGTAACAAAAACGTTTGGTACCAATATCTGTAATGTTATTCCCCTGGTATCAAAATAAGTTTGTAAATATCTGAATTTTTGCATAATGGCAAAAAAACAACATAATGGATCCCTTATATAAATCTTATGGTTATGTTACAAAGTCAGGCTTTTGATAAAAAGAAAATATAACAGTTCATATTGGAATATCCACTTCTTTAATACATCTACCAGTACAAGACAGTGTGAAGATACCTGGAAAAGCTAATTATAGAATACAACTTTTCAGTCACACATTTCTCTCTTTGCCTGAATGATTAAATTTAAGCATTTCAACATCCGTTTTCTCACATTTGCCATTCACATAATGAAACGAAAAACTTAAACGTGGCAATGAGGAGTCTCAAAATTCTGCATAGTTACAGAAAGACTGTTACTTTCCGTAAATGTGACAAGGTACAGGTTACAGGGTACAGACAAGAGGGGGCAAATGCCACATGGACTAAGAACTTCTGATGCTTTTTTACAGTCAAATAGTTTCCATACAGTAAAAATAAAAAAATAAAAAACTCTAACTAGACCGTATAGATTTGATAAATACTTATGTATAGTCTCAGTCAACGTGTGATCCAAATTTAACCCTACTCATGTAAAAAACTGAGACTTTTTATGTCCTTGAATTTTAAAGTCTAACTGAGGACTGAAAGGACCTGCAGGAGCCCTGTATATGAGGAGGACAAGTTTGTTGATTTCCTTTTGTGTCGTGATGGATGGCCCTAAATGCTGCTCACTGTCTGGTCCCCGGCCGCATCCTGACTAATGAAAGACTACTGCTGGGTTTTCGGGGGTCAATCCACTTATGGTGCGGTCAATTCTTGAGCAAAAACAAGCTGCTCTGAACACTGAAATGTGCAAATACCACAGGGAGTAAATTTAATCAAGAGAAAAGCAGCTGCCTTTTTGAGTCGACACAAACAAGAGAAACACTCGTCTCTGTGTCTCTTTGCCTCTTCTCAAACGAGCCTAAAAGCTCTTACACTCAGGTGATGATACTCAATCTGCTATGACAGCTTCTCTCATTTGTCACGCAGCTCTGTCCGACACAAACTCAATCGAGCGTCTGCGATCGGAGCGATCTGGGAGAAGGTTGTCACCGACGCACACCGAGAGGTGTTTGCTTTTGCAAGGCAGCGTTTCCAAACTTCTGCTGGAGAATGAAATGGATGTTATGTTTGGGGGGGGGCTTTAAATGTATCTTTAATGGGACAGCAAGTTCCCATTTGAGGGAGAAGGTTAGAGCAGAAGAGGAGGAGGAGGAAGAAAGAGAGGGGTGAAAAGACATCTTATCAGGAGATTGGGAATTGGGTCAGACGAGGAATTACATGCCATTCTAGATCAAAGTTGCCCTGTGTATTTCCTCAAAAAAGGGGCCCCTTATTATCAACACAGACTTACTGTATTTCTCAGGGCATGTGCTACATAAAAAGGAAACATGATTTAATATGTAAGGAGTCAAAGACTGAGGAAAATAGGGGAAAAGAAAAACACTAGAGGCTATTTGGGACAGTTTCCCAATGGTGAATCTGTAGTGAGAAAGAAAAAAGAGGGGATATTTGAGTGAAGTGGGGGGCTGTCATTCAACATGGCTCCATTGTGAATTCCTGTCATTATATAAGAAGCTCTCTTTCTCTCGCTCTCTCTATCATCAGATCTGTATGGAGGAGGGAGGCTTTAAATAAACAGCCAGTTGAGCTAAGCCAACTGGAACCCTTTTCAATAATTACATCCCGTACAATACTCCATTTACATTGCATTTATTTAGCTGGAGGACCTGACAATGTGGCAAAGAAAAGAGTGACATTAGCAGCGGATGATAACAACTAGAGCGGTGCGCTTCCCCAAGGGGGAGACGTTTTAGTCTGCGGATTAGAGGGAGACTTTACAGATAGCAATATGTCATTAAAAACCAGCGCCATCTGTTCAACATTTCTTGTTTATGTGCTGTCTGTGGTATCAAGCATACTGAATGTACAAAAGAAAATCCCGGAAATGCAAAACCAGAGGATTTTCTCTTGCATATTTCTAGTGTTTGCAATTAGCTGTGATTACACATTTTTAGAGAGGAACCACAAGAAAAAGAGAAAAACACTAACAATTGTTTTTCCTCCACCAACTCTAATGATGTGCGTTTGATGTTTCTGCACAAACAGTTTTCACAAGCCCCGCTGTGTTATTCATGTGACACACAAAAATCTGACAAAAACAAGCAGGTAATTTCTGATAAAGTGCTCCCAGCTTGTCTCTAAACTTCTTTAAACAGAGTGCGACCTCTGATGTGGCAAATGTCTGCTTTACAGACTGAGCTCTAATCACCTAAATGCAGCACATACATAAGAATACAGCGTCTGCAGCTGCTTGTGTCACACTGCACAGAGGGATAAGAACTTCAGTGGAGAATATCTAGAAAGCCTGATAACAAGTTTAAGTCCACTCTGCCCAAAAATGACCTCTTCAGGGTTGCCGCACACTTTTTAACATCAAATTTGTGGCTTTTAAGACAAAAGCCAGTGTAAGTGTTAATTTCACTGAGAAAACATGACTATGCTTACTCTCTGTCAGACCTCCAAGGTGAAATCAAAATGTTGTTGGGTTGGCTGTTCAACATGCAAATCATTTGTTTAAAGAGCTATGGACTCACCTGCCACTTTATTATGTACATCTGTTCAATTGCTTGGCAAAGCAAATAGCTTATAAATCAATCAAATGGCAGTACCTTCCTGCATTTTGGCACACAAACATGTTTAAGATGACTTTCTCAAGTTCAAAGTGAGCATCAGAATGGGGAAGAAAGGTAATATAATTGATTTGAGCGTGGCGTAGGTGTTGTTGTCAGATGGACAGTTTGAGATAATAAGGTAACAGTGACTCAAACAAGCACTTGTTACAACCAAAGTATGCAGTACACCAATTTCTGAAGGTACAACATGTCAAGTCCTGAAGCAGGTGGGCTACAGCTGCAGAAGACTTGATTGCATATTGGTATTGGCTAAAATGGGTTCAGAAATACGTCTCGAGGAAATACACAATGTGGGGAAACAGGGGAGACTTTGTGTGCTATACAGTTAGAGAATTGATTGCATATTGGTATTGGCTACAATGGGTTCAGAAGTATCAACAAAAATCAAAGATGTATCCCTAGTACTAATTATCAATAAAGACTAACCTAAAAAAATCAAGTAAAAGACAACCAAAAAAATCAAGTAAAAGTCCTAAATTCAGTATATCTATCTGTTTACTTTAAATGAATTTATTGATAATAATTTAATTGTGCATGATGGGTGGAGTTCAAAGATGTTACTTTTACAACTTGGCTGATAAGGTTACTTCTAAGAGAGAACCTTTTTACTAAAACAGTTACATTAATATGAAGACATTAGTTCATAACTCTGAACTAAAATGTTCCTGAGTCTTTGTTGGCCAACACTAGATTGAAACTTTTAGAATAAAAGTTACTGAAGCTGTGTGTTCCCAGCTGCCATTTTTTTGCTTACAGCTCTCATAACAGTTTTAAGGTGCCTTTAATCAGCGCCACTTCCACTCCCATCTGTAGAATCCTTTAAGTCGTTTAAAATAGCTTAGTATTAATAGTGTTCGACTTCATTCACGGAAATATCCAGAAAACATGACAACAAAATAAGGGAACAGTGTCCTTGCATTAGTAGTCACTGTAGACTTAGGAAATGATCTCAAGAAAAAACTAGTCAGATCAGTTTCTCCTCTAGCATTCTTGTTAACAGACAGACAAACAAACATAAGCCGGCAAAAACATAACCTCCTTGGCAGAGGTAAAATAAAGCTGCTTTGAGACTGAAAGAAAAATATGACCACAGTGCAACGTTCAATACATTGTACTGTTTGAACTCCATTTGTTACTACACTGCTTTTATATCCATTGTCAAAAGTTTACAAGCTTTTTTTCCATTTTGGCATATCTTGCAACCCTTGCCTGCATTTTTAATCTTGAATTGCCTTTCCATTTCTCCACTCCAGTTTGTGAACCTATACCTATAACACTGAAAAATCAAATCCAGTAATAGGAGTAAGTGAAGAGACCTTAGAAGGTAAACTAAAAAGATTTGATTAAGTAGTCTGTTAAAGTGCCAACTTTGATATGAAAGCTCAGACATTTGAAAATAGACTTTTTAAAAACATTTATGGACTTGTGTTGTAAAGATCAAATATGACTTTTTAACTGTCTATAGAAACCTTGCCTCTTATTTTTCCCCATCATTCATGACAGGGGCAAATATTTTTGTTTATTTGGTGAAATTCTTGAACTGCTGTGTTTTATACACAGTATAATAATGAATAAAAGAAACATGAAATGACACCATTATGAATCATTTGGCTAAGTCTTCTGTTGTCTTAAAAGTCCGAGTGATTACTGGCAACATGTGTCATGCTATAAATGGAGAAAAACTGCTCCATGTGAAGGCCAAATACAGAAATATCTGCTAAGTATTCATCATTTAAACTGTTCTTTGTCACAATGAATAAATCAAAGTTATCTTCATTAAATTAGAGGGATTCTGTGACTCGTTAACTTTTGATATTATCCATTGGCACGTCAGACAAAACAACAGCTTTTTGAGTAATGGCTAAAGGGGAAAATGGGGGAAAAAACAAGACTGGCTGAATGCCTCTCATTTTGCCAAGTGCTCTTCGGGCCAGTACATAACAAGGAAATGGACTGACAGGTTGAAAAAGAGGACAGAGAGGCATCAATGATCTATTGTTTGCAGCCAAGGCGCTGCTTTCCAGCTCCCCTGGCAGTCAATATATCAAAGAAAGCAAAATATATTACACCATCTGCGCAGAGATATTTTGCAAATACAAATTACGTCATTTGTGTTTTGTTTGGCTTAATAAAAGCATTAAGAACAGTTATGTATCCAAGCAAGTATGTGTGAGTATGCAGCATGCACACACACGCACACACACCCCCACCAAAGGTCTGGAATCTATCAAAGCCTGCATTGCAATTACCTTTCAATGCTGGTAAAATGCATTACCTCTGTGCTGTGAAATGAACACTGTGTTATTCCTACAAGGCCAGAAGTCCATCTTCCACACTCTGACCTGCAGTGTATATTTCCAGCAGCCAGGCCCCGAGACCTTCACGTTTCAGCTGTACCCTGCAGATTATGGCAGATATTAAGTGGATGTTGTAGAGAAGCTGATCTGCAATCAGCACACTTTTATTTTTACATCTGCACAGCAGTGACTGAAAGAAAAATGTGTTCTACAGCGTTGTAGATCCTTGGCAGAGTTAAAGGGGTGCTTAATGGGAGCATTCATTTGCTCACATGGTTTATAATACATGTGGTAATTATCAGAGTGTGTGCAGTCAGTCGTATTCCATTATGTGTCCAAAATGTGTGAGAAAAAGGAGCTGCATTCAAATTTTAAAGGCAAAACTGAATGGTTGATGTTAGGGATGGAAATGGCAGGGTCACTCACAATATACAACTCAATGCATCAGTGGTTCTCAAACTGGGGGTCGGGATCCACCAGGGGGTCAAGAGTCACTTACAAAGGGGTCATAAGATGCTTCCTTGAAAACAAGAACATTTTTAATTATTTCAAATTTTAGCCAATATTATCATGCCAACTAGTTTGCTTCACAAGAGGAAACAGCAGCTACCAAACAGGATAAATTAACGTTTTATGCCGCACACATGACCGCCGTTTAATTAAGTTACATTAGAATACATATATGGTTTGGGTTACTCTCTGTATGGAGAGCCAACAGGTTTGAACTGAAAATGGTGGAATCTGCTTTGGGAACTAGAGGACCAAAGAAACCCATGATACCTGTTGATTTAGGTGAATAAATCATGAGCTCATGTCATCAAACTGGATGAAATAAGAATGTTACTAAGAAAAATTATTTCAGGATGTTCAGAATCAGAGGATACTATCAGCTTTAACTCTACAGTGAGCATAATTGTATGGACCAGACTCACTGTTTCACAAACTCCAGGGAAAAACAGAGGAGCTGTATGAAAGTTCATCTTCAAAGTAAGTTTTTGGCTCATACTGATTGTTTAGCTTTTAAAGACAGAAGCCACAGTTTCAATGTTACGTGTACTTCATGATAGTAAGTGGTGTGTTTGTTGTTGTGGGCAAACTGAGCTATTAAAACATTCTTTGTCAAAACTATTGTGCTTGGTCAGCAGGATCATCCTTAAACTTCATACATGTGACTAATCTTTATTTGGGATGAAGTATTATTTGTGTATAAGTTTGATCCTCAAGGTGCTGGCCGAAGGACATGAAGGCTGTGCTGTGTCTCAAGGTAGTGCTTAATCAAAGCAGTGGTGTGGCGGAAAATTAAGCGGCTATAGAAAAAACTGTAGCGTGTGATGACCCCACGCTGTTTTTGTGGCTTGTTTTCTCCCACAATTCTTTTAATTTAGCAGAGAATCTGGCACCATGAACAGCAATGTATGGCATTTGCGTCTGTCCCTAGTTTTTCTGAACAGAGAGAGAACTGAGCTGTGATACTGTGGCACATGTTCAGGCTCATGCCAAATACTTCACACAACCCCACTTCAAAAAATCAGAACTATTCCTTTAAGCTAATTAAAAAGGCTTATGTATGGTTAATGGGTAATTTATCTGTTTAAATATTCAATATTTAATGACATATAATCACATCAAATACAATCAAATATTATGTTGAAAGTAAAATCCTGAGGTAATAAAACACTCCAGGTAAAGACGAGCATAGTTTAAATTTCGTCTTACACTTCATAAAATGTTCTGTGAAGTAAAAGTTTGTCCAATGCGTACATTTTGCTGATGCAAAATGTACAAGTTGTTACTCCCCCATGTGTGTTTTTCTTGTTTATTTGAACTAAAAGTCCTTTTTGTATGCACAACAGGGCATCCAGAAGAAGACAGTCTTACATGCATTCATAAAGCAGATGGACGGGCAAGCTCATGAAATAAGCAGAGTTATTTATTGTGCAATCTGTGTGTGTCCTGAATGCCTACTGAGCAGCACAGACTCATCCATATCCATCATTTTCCTTTATTTTTTCTAATCTGGGGGCTAATACAACACAACAGAGAAACATGTAGCAAAAACAGTCCTTCACTGAAATATTAATGCTGCTCTAATCCTAAAAATGAGCATCATTTTGACAAAGACAGTTATAGAAGTCTGTCCAAAAAAGCTGCTGGTTGGGTAACACATAAGAGTGAGTCAGAGTGTAACTGGAACTGGCAGGCAATTTGTTTAAGAGAGAGCAAAATGTTCCTCAATCAACACAAAATCTAAGATAAAAAAAAAAATCTCCTGATGGTCATGCTTTTTATTAGAAAGAAAAATAAAATGAAATTTGTCTCTGAGGCCGATAAGCCAGTATTACACAGAACCTCGTTCCCATTTTTCTGCTCATTTCATGATGCCTGACAGAGGTTACAGCAATAGCTGCTCTGTTGTCCCAGACCTGACTAATGGAGAGACACAAATAAGGTTGTATAAATTTGCAATAATGCTTATATCCGATATGGCAATACTTTTAAACATTTCAGCCATTATCTATACCAGTGTATACACAAGTTGTTTTTTTTAGTTAATTGCAAAGAACAACAAGCCTCTCTGTACTCTTTGTACAATTAACACTCTTCTCTTATTGCAGCAGTTTGCGTTATAAGCTATCAAAATATAATACACTCTCAATCAAAATCTTAAGACCAGTTGAAAAATTGCAAGAATTTGCATTTGCACTGTTGGATCTTCAGAAGGTTCTAGGTAGAGCTTTAAAATGCAAAAAGAAGAAATGGGAGCGAGAGACAAAAAATTTGAATAAGCATTTTATTGAAAACTGCATTTTAACTCAAACATGCCTTTATCAGCTGATCAAAAGTTTAAGACTACCACCTTTAAAAGACAAAATCTAGATTCCATGTCATTTTCTGTCAGGTATTCACACTGTCATGACCTTCTGATGCCGAAGGCAAAAAGGCTTTCTGTCTTTGAACGTGGTTGGATTGTTGAGCTGCATAAGCAAGGCCTCTCGCAATGTGCCATGGCTGCTGAGGTTGGACGCAGTAAGAAAATCATTTTGAATTTCTTAAAAGATCCTGAGTGTTATGGAAGAAAAAAGTCAAGAGATAGACCAGAAACAATTTCACCAGTGCTGAGCCAGGGGATCCCATTTGCACCAAATATGGGACATTGAAAGATGGAAGAAAGTTTTATTCTCTGACGAGAAAAAATTTAGCCTTGATGATCCTGATGGCTTCCAATGTTACTGGCATGACAAGGAGATCCCACCTGAGATGTTTTCTACACGGCACAGTGGAGGGGGCACCATCATGATCTGGTGTGCATTTCTCTTCAGTGGAACAATAGAGCTTCAGGTGGGTGCTGCAGGGGTGTCAATCGGCAGATAGCTATGTGGAAATAGTGCAATGGGCATCCCTCATGACTGAGGGCCCTCGTCTGTGTGGTAACGACTGAGGGCCCTCGTCTGTGTGGAAATGACTTAGGGCCCTCGTCTGTGTGGTAACGACTGAGGGCCCTCGTCTGTGTGGAAATGACTTAGAGCCCTCGTCTGTGTGGTAATGATTGAGGGCCCTCGTCTGTGTGGTAGTGACTGAGGGCCCTCGTCTGTGTGGCAATGACTGAAGGTCCGCATCTGTGTGGCAATGACTGAAGGTCCTTGTCTGTGTGGAAATGACTGAGGGCCCTCGTCTGTGTGGTAATGACTGAGGGCCCT
The DNA here is from genome assembly GCA_037902135.1 of Cetoscarus ocellatus. Classification (NCBI taxonomy): domain Eukaryota; kingdom Metazoa; phylum Chordata; class Actinopteri; order Labriformes; family Labridae; genus Cetoscarus; species Cetoscarus ocellatus. The sequence goes on along the minus strand of JBAMNC010000033.1, from coordinate 563,304 downwards.
CGTCTGTGTGGTAGTGACTGAGGGCCCTCGTCTGTGTGGTAGTGACTGAGGGCCCTCGTCCGTGTGGCAATGACTGAAGGTCCGCATCTGTGTGGCAATGACTGAAGGTCCTTGTCTGTGTGGAAATGACTGAGGGCCCTCGTCTGTGTGGTAATGACTGAGGGCACTCATATGTGTGGAAATGACTGAGGGCCCTCGTCTGTGTGGCAATGACTGAAGGTCCTCGTCTGTGTGGTAATGACTGAGGGCACTCATATGTGTGGAAATGACTGAGGGCCCTCATCTGCGTGGTCATGACTGAGGGCCCTTGTCTGTGTGGTCATGACTGAGGGCCCTCATCTGTGTAGTAATGACTGGGTTTTTCAACAGGACAACGCTGCAGTTCACAATGCCCGCCTGACAAAGGACTTCTTCCAGAGGAATTACGTCACTCTTCTGGACCATCCTGCGTGTTCCCCTGATCTAAATCCAATTCAAAACATTTGGGGATGGATGACCGTGGAAGTTTACAAAAATGGACATCAGCTCCAGACAGTGGATGCCCTTCATGAAGCCATCTTCACCACTTGGAGCAACATTCTCTGAATGTTCCCTGAAAACACGTATCAAGCATGCCTCAAAATGTTTTTTTCGTGATCAACATGAACAGTGGAGCTACTTACTACTGAATCCTTTTTTGACACTTTTATTTCTGTTTTGAGGGGGTTTTGGTTTTGTTTGATCTATGGTCTTAAACTTTTTATCAGCTGATGAACAGCCTACAGTACATCAGTTTAATTTTTGTTTCCGACAAATTGCTGGGATTTAAACATTCTCTAAATGTACTTAGAGCGTTCAGTCCAGCGTCTGTTCAGCACGTGCTTTTAAAAGAGTTGTTTCCTGTTTTGAGTCTGTACTAGCTCAGTTTTGTTCCTGCCTGCGAGTTGATAAGTTCGCAAAAGCACAGGGGCACAGGTGAACTCGCCCAAAACAAAGGACATTGTTGATGGAAATGATTATACCACATCAATCAGTGATAATGGTTTGAATATCACTAAAGTGATGCAGAGGTGATGAAGGTGGTCTGCAAAAAAATGGTGATGCCGGCCAGGACAGAAAACGCCATAAATCTCTTTCATCACCTGAAAAGGTACCATTCCAGTGACTACACCAAGAGTATGAAAATGAGGGCTCTTGATGCTGCCTGGACTTAATACACAACCTGCAAGTTTGCAAGCAGATGAACTCAGCTTTTTACTACTAGACCTTGTACCAGGCATTTTGTTTTAAATTACAGGATATACTTTAACAGTACCTCCTCAATACAGGCAGGGTTAGATTTAGGCACATAAACATTATGCATCAAATTAAACCAAAATGTTGTACTTTCAAGTTGTTTGGGGTAAAATTTGTTTATTTTTCAAACAATATGAAATAGACAATAAGAGAGGGGGACTCTTTATTTTCAAAGTGTGTTTTTTTTTAATATATTTTTTATATCATTGCCACTTGGAAAAACCTTGGATTTCCATTTTTCACCCTCTTTTTTCATAAATTAGTGATATTGTCAAACACTGTTCTGATTGTGTCATCTGTTTGCAAAACAAAAAGACAGCCATATTGAAAGGGGCATTATAATTAGGTATAAGACGATTCTTCACAAAAATTTGTACATATCTGTATCGTAAATGGCTAAAAAGAGAAATTTAACAATGCCGATATTTAGCTATTTAAGCTATTACCTACCAATCAGGGCTGAAAGATAGGGGAAAATTATTGAATCAAAATTATTCCACCCTATACTGTGATTTCACTGCAATTTGTAGAATCAAAATGATGAATGAGTATGTATGTTTTCACAATTTCTGCCTAAAACAATTTTCTGTTTCTTCATGTGTGCATGATACATAGGCCTTGACACATCTGCTGTGGAATATTGAATTAATATGCTACTTTTGACTCATCTTATTGAGTTTATAGTCAATTGTTCAGCCTTATTGCCAGCACTAATAACAAGCTGCTAATACAGTGCATCCCAAAACACAACTGTTGTAATGGAGAGACGGAGCGTTTCATCGCCCCACCAAGGCCGTGCTTACTGTTTAACCATCCAGCAGACCTCGTCCAAGTTGGAGGAAACACATTATGTGCCATTCCAGAAATAAAACAACACAAATTATTAATGAATACAGTCATCCAGAGAAGCTGAATCTGATTACAGTGGGAGTCATAACAGGATATGGCTTGGGTGTTGGGTGGTCTCTCGCTCTCTCTCCCTCTTTTTTTACTAAGTGTCTCTTTCTCCCATTCAAATTCGAGGCATGCTCAAACCTCTAATAGATTTTTCCACCCCGGCACACAATTTACTGCTTACAGATTTAGAATTCTCTGGCTTCCGGCCAGTCAGAAGTGAATTAATGATATGAGTACATCAGTGAGGAAAAACAGCTTGTGATTCTTTCTCCTACAGGTCTGAGCATAATGAAGAAGATACTGCCATAAAGCCACCCCCTTCTTACACAAGCAAAAAGGGGAAAAAAGACACCCAAGAAGGAGAGAAAGAGAGAAGAGGGGGTGAGGGAGGCAGATAATCAATACAAACACTCTATTAAATTACTTCAAAAGGGGAATTTTCGACAGTTTGTTGAATTAGTTCTGCACAAAATAAAGCAGAAGGGAAAGCAAATATGTTTGAGGGGCGGAAAGCAAATGATACAATCTGCCACATATTCTGAATGGAGGAGTACAGTCAGTGTTGTGTTTAAAGGAGAAGTGTGCATTCCCCCTCTGTCAGTCACAACATACCATTACTCTTGTAACACCAAAACACCTTCTCTTTATCTTTTCTCCCAAGAAACCGCTTACTCTCTGCCCACGTCGCAGTAGAAACATAAAACATTTTTATGTCTGATAGTGAAAGTCAAAGTCCCAAATATTGTTCTGTATTGTCACCAAGACAAATCAAGCACGAGATGACAGCATCTGTCTGTTTCCTTATCACCGACTCCTACCCCTATAAACATTCGATGACGCTCACAACGGCCTCTGAAAAGGGACAGAATCTACCCTCTACATCAAATTGAAATGTTCCGACTGAAATATTGTCGGGATATCAACATCGAGTATATGTGCCGAGTCTGGCATACAGATCTGATGTTGCATCAGAGGGAAAAATACACACTGGTTCTCTTCTCTCTTTTGTGTTGAAATGCTCTGATATCGCTCTGTGTCTCACCGGCCTGCTGCACTATCCAGCTCAATCAATGTTCATTTAGCTCTGACTGCAAAAAAAGATATCTATCAGTACATCCCAATTTCACATGGCACACCCATCTTACCAAGCAAGTTGGTTTTTAAACAGACAAATTCATGAACACTCTATTAAAAGTCTGTTTTTTGGCTTTTAAAAGCCTTACTCCTTAACTAAGATCACATAATGTACACTATGGAAACTAAGGAGCCACACAAGGCTGAAAAATGTTTTAATTATGAGGCAATTTTGTAGCTCAGTCGGTAGTGAAGGTCACCCATTTATTGTAGGGTTGGTGGTTATATCCCTTTTTCTTCCTGTCCACAGCCTTTAGTGTCACTATGTATAAAAATGACCCTTTCCTCCCGCCAACTGTGATGTGTATGGAAATAAATCTGGATGATGCATTTGAAAATTTAATGTAATTCAACCAAAAAATATACAGCATGCTTTGTGACAAGGTCAGCCATAAAGGATTACCAGGAAAACAATTTATGCTGTCCTTTTTTATACTCACTGCAGGGGGAAGTTAAACTCAAATACAATTATGTCAATTTTTTCCTCTGAAATTGATGGACAACTGTAACATAAACATCAATCTGTGGCATTTATTCTCTTCTTTAATAGCAATGCAAAACGTATCTTTCTTGAATAAAAAGGACTCCTTCAATATCTTCAGTTGAACTCTGCAGCCGTGTAATATGCATTTAAAGGCACAGTACGTATATTCCACTGCCAGACAGGCTCTTGCTCAAAACAACAATAGATGACATGCACAAGTGTGTTTCCAGCTTCATCTTTCTCTGCATCTCACTTATATTGAACTGGAGACTTTCAGTGTATTCCATTTCAAATGGTGCTTGTACGTGCAGTAATCCACTATTTTTATGGTTCATTCATGAATAAGTTGTTTAAAGGTGGCCTCCCTGATTTACCTTAACTACTGACAAAGCATTAGACTTTGCTGCACCCTATGTTGTCGTCCCTCATAAAATGAAATTCATCCATAAAAAAAGCTGTTTTTTTTAATCCGCCATCTTACACTTTTGCTAGCGTTTGTTAGTTAGTTAGTTAGTTTGTTTGTTTGTTTATATGTTTGTTAACAGGATAACTCAAGAAATTCTGAATAAAATTTGATTAAATTTTCAGGAAAGGTTAAAAATGGGCAAAGGACAAATTAATTCGATTTTGGTGGTCACAGATTTTTTTTAAGGGTTTGTTAACATTAAGAAATCAGACACATTTACATAAATAACTCAATAAATTCACAATGGATTTCGATATTATTTTCAGAAAATATTGGTCATGGCTCAAGGGAGAACTGATTGGATTTTTGTGGTGACCTGAACGTGAATCCAGGAATCTTTAAAGAATTTGTTAATAGTGGGATAGGGCAGTTTTCAATTTTTTTTGATAATAATTCACCAAAAATATTGGAAATGCTTTGGCAGAGGTTTGTGCTCCCAGAGCATTTTTAGTTCATTTTTATTGAGAACTCGTCAGTAAAAAAGGAAGACAGTAGAGGTGGGTAAAAGTGTACGGAGCTGTAGAGCATTTCTCCTCGACTTGCTAGAGAGGACCGCCATGCTAGGTGTGGGTGATGGGGGGTTATGGTTGGGATAGACTTGTGCTGAGGCCAGACAACAACAGTTATAGCTCAATCCATAATGTGGGGTTTTCCAAATTCGTTAGCCCCAAAAAACGTCCATTTCATCACCTGTAGTTGGTCATAGTGAGCGACAGTAAAATTACCACTTGGGATGCATGGTGTCTTCATGACAGGAAGTCCAACATTTAATTTTTGGCCTGTTAACTACAATTTGTACTGCCACTTTACAGACATTGACCAATGAGAGTACAGAGTGCTCTGCATGCATGACATACATGTGTGTTAGCAAACCAAAGAGCAAAGCAAAAGGATGAAGTTGTTACATCAGGACAGAACGGTGATGCAAAGTTTGTCAAGCTCTGAAAACATCTGCCTTTATGATGAGTTGTAGAGAGAGTGCAATGAAAGACTGAAAAAAGAAGAAATGTCAGTAGAAATAATAGTAGCAGATGTGACCTTACTTAGGATTTGCTAAAACTTAGCAAACAAGCTAGCATACCCTTCATCATAAGGCTTAAGAAGACAAACAGAAGTATAGCACTTAAAACAGTTTGTTCGTTAGCTGCCTTTGGTGCAGTCCCTGTTGCATCAAAATCATAACCAGTTGCTGTAAAATCATGAAAGAGGTCAAATCGAGAGTGGACCTCTTTTAAAATTCTTTTTTTTTTTCACCTTCGTGCTTACACATTCCTGCCTGGATGTTTTCTAAGAGCCCTGATCCTCACCGTGCTGACTGATGAAGCAGCTACAGATGATACTATAGGTGAGGGCAGGAGTCAGGGGTACGTCTATGTTTCTGTGAATGCAGCAGTCACAAGGTCTGACCTTGTGTAATCTTCTGCAGCATCTCAAGTCAGAATCTGCCTGCTTCACAAACTGAAGGCTTCAATTAAAGGAATACAAGAAAGAAAACCTATTGAGCTATTTTGCCAGTATTCTTTGGGTTGTTTCTTTTATCCTTTTTTTTTTTTTACAAAAACAGCTCTGTTTCTCTAAGCACAAACCAACAAACTGTATCAGCAGATACAGCTCTCCAACCCTCTGCCTCCTAGTATACGACCAGAAACCAATTTCAGCAGGCAGCAATGAAAAAAAAAATCAGGCCAGTTCTCTGGGGAGAGATAGAGGTGCAGAATGTAAACTTCCCTGGCAAGCTTTCCCCCGTGGATTGAACTGTAAAAAGAAGCTCTAATGCTCACTTCAATACAAGATAAACTGGGTGGATGGTTTGCATTACCTGATTAAGTGAATTGCATTACAGATTATGTAAGGACTGCAAAGTGCAATATATCTGTCTTTATGCACTCACACAAATATGTTATGACTTTCCCCTGAGTATGGAGAGCTAGAGAGGGGCAATGTAATTCAACATAATCATAAATGATGCATAGTCTTTAATAGTTATTTAGAGTCTTTCAAGTTTTTTGTTTGATCGCTAAAAACAAGACATATTCTAAGTAAAAAAATAACATTTGGCTGACTTTCAGAGAACTAAATGAGGTTATCAATACCAAGCTCATACACAGTATATGTGGGATACGCATGAGACTGGCTTCAAATGCAAGTTAGCTTAGCTTAGCACAAAGACTTGAAACAAGTAGTCGGAAAAGCCTGGGTATATTTATAAGAGACGCATCACAGCCAAAGAGATATAGCACTACTTCATTTCACAATTTAAAAAATTAATTCATCCAGCTTTGTTCTCTCTTGGAAAATGTTTAAACAAATCTGATTTAACTTAATTTAGTGTCAAAGCAGCATATATGGGGCATAATATGAAAAATATCAGCAATTGGTGCTGGATTAAAAGATTGATACATTGATACCATACATGCATGAGTCATGTATGTCTAATATGAAGCAAGAATCAATTGCAGAGTGTCTTATCTTAGTAGAATTACATTCAATGGGAGGGAAAAAAGTTCTTTGCTGTCTAACTTCCTTAATCTAACTCAAATAGGCCCATGAGGTAAAAGTTTACAACACTATCCCTAATATCATAATTTCATATTTGCCGTGTAACATTCAAATAATCTAAAAGTTAACATATTGGTCTTGGGTTAGAAGCGGTACAGGCGTATTGAGCCATCTGGTTTGAAATTTTGTACATAGAAAACTGGGTTGACAAATACTGGAATACTCTGATCCTGTCATTTCCTGTATTGGCACAACAGCAATAAAAATACAAGTCCTCTGAGCCAAAACAAACAGAACAAATTTGGTTATAGGGGCACTGGAGCTTTTCCCAGCTAGCATTGGGCAAGAGACTGGGTACATCATGTAGTGTTTGTCTCACATCTACAGGCAATTTAACCTGATAAGCATGTTTTTGGTCTGTGGGAAGAAACTGGAGTTCCCACAGAAACCCATGCATGTACGGGGATACATGCGGACTCCACACAGAGAGGCTAAGACCAACTCAGAGAGTTAAACCAGCCTCTTGCTGTGAGGCATGAGCACTACCTGCTACAGCACCATGCAGCCCACTACCAAACAAAAACAAGAAAATAATTCAAATCAAATAAGTTACAATCTGATACATTTATTTCTTAAATCAAGGCTAGCTGTTAGACTGTTTCTTATTTTTGTGCTGAGCAAAGCTAACAGACTCCTGCTTGGCTCATATTTAGCATACAGGGCATGACAGGGATACAAGTTTGTTCATCTTGCCCAGGGAAAGAACAGCCTGATGCAGCTTGTTCAACAAATTGTGCAAATTAAATCATTTTTCCTTTCAAGTTTCAGAGGTCTGTAAGAAAGTTGCATCATTCTCAAGAATCTTTCATGCTAGTTCAGCTGCTCTTTTAAAATGCGGCCTTTCAATGGCTGGCTAACACAGAAATTTGAATGATGATACCAATCATCTCAGTCCCTTACAGGTTTTAGGTCACAGCTGAGGATGCTGCAGGAACACAGTACAGGTCACTTGTTCCTCTAATTTGTTACTTAAATCATATTATTACTGGTTTTACCCTGAGGACACCCATAATGAGTTTGATTTACTATATATAGTGTATAATTACATCTACACAATGCTACTATTTGAGGCACTCTACTTTCAGTATCTTTCATGTCTGCCTGTGAGACACAGAAATACATTACAGTGCACTTAATCACCTTGGCCGTATTCCAGGAAAAGTTAAGATACGCACTTTGGAAAAAAAAAAGAAAAAGAGCCATTTCCCTCGATAACAATGGCACACTTTATTGCTCTTTAGCTCACAATGGTTTTCTGTGCAGCTTGTGGTATTGCTGCAGTATCCTGTTATGAGGAACAATCCAATTCCTCTGACATAGTTAAAGATCAGAATAACAATAAGCAAAATACATCATTTAAGCTATTCTGCTAGCAGCCACCTCTGGCTGTTCTGTTCATAAATACAATCTCAAAAGAAAAGAGAATATGGATCTAGCTCCCAAAAAACAGTCAGTTTAGTAAATGAACTAACACATTTCACTGAATTACAGACATTCAGCTACAGGATGCTTTAAGGCTTCTTTTATATCTGATCTGCTGCTGCTGTGCCATGAATATTTCATTTGGGTAGTCAGCAGCATTGCAGAGGCATATTTCATATTTCTATGCAAACCCTTGCTCAGAGTAACGTGCATTCGCCTTGATGAATAAGTGATCTCTCTCACTTGCTCACAAACTCACGGCCCCATTCATATTGTTAGACTGTCAATAGCGCAAACACACCAAAGACGTAGCGAGCAAACAAACAAAAAGGTGAGTGTGCACCCATTGTCCGTGTGTAACATGCGTGTATGTGTGTCATGCTGTGCGTGCATGCATGTGTGTGTCTCTGGTGGCCTGCCAGAGTCTGAGCCCGTTCTGCTGAGTGGGCAGATTCTCTGGCGGAGTGTCCCATCGGAGTGACAAGTGCATTTAGAAACAGCCTGATGGAGTCATTAACGGCAGCGCTGCTCATTAGCAACACACACACGCTCGCACACACACCCACAGGCTCACACACACAGCCCCTCGGTAACAATAGCGTCATTGCCTGGTTATTACATCGACAGAAATAAATCCATAAAATCTGGACCACGCAGAGCATTTATGGAAAGCTGTGATATGAAACGTACAATCTTTTGAGAGGCATGCTGACATGTCTGATTATGAAAGCAAGCAATCACACACACAGACAGAAGCACAATCAAACTGTATTGATTCTGGGAATAACAACAAAGCATCCATTATTGATCCTCTTGTCCTTTTTTGTGTATGAGATTCATGCAAAGTCGAATAATCAAGGGCATTAGAGCTTTCCTGGAAGACCCCGAGCGGTATAACAGAGTCATCAATAAATCATCATTTTCTACAGTAAAATGAAGCCGTTTCACTTCAATTCACACTCTTAACTTACAGATCAAATGTTAGTGAAGCTATAATTCAGGCTTGAATCTATATGTGTGCAACATGACAACAGTATCTGTCACAGTGATGGTATTTTTAGCATGTTGGTAAGCTACATTATACCAATCTAATCAGCACTTGGCATTACATCACAGCCATGTGAGAGGCAGAGAAGCAAATAAGTGAGAAATGGCTTCAAAGGGAACATTATGTTCTTTCTGATCATTAGCCTCAAATGCCAGTATCCTATTTGCATCCGATGAGTCATACACAGACATCCTGCTTTATGTCGGGCCTGATTCACGGAGAAGACTGTAGTGAGACCCCATGAGCCCCTGAATGCAGGAATCAAACATTCAGTGACACTTAATGATGAACACAACAGACAATTATTCACATTCACACGGAAATGATCCTTAAAGCTCCTGAGATGCTCAGCCAATTATGATCCAAACTGGGGGATAAGATGGTGTCAGAGGTGCGTTAGACTGCAGTTTGATGTGATTCAACTATTTAAAGACAAACCAACTGAACAATGCTATTTCTGCAGCCCTTTTTTGTTGTCACACTCTAAAAACAGAGCTGTTATACTGTAGGATATTAATGCGTTGGCAAACTCTCTGCCATTACCTCTTGCCGGCCTCTATTAGTGTGATTTTCAGCTCATTGTACCAGAAGGAATTCCAATTACATACTGATGAATTACTCCAGCCAAGACAACACTTGTTAAACCGACCAAAGGATAATAAACATAAGCTAATTTATGGCAGAGGCAGGACCATTCAAAACAGGAACATTCAAGACAGCACCACATTGGGAAGTTGAAAGGAACCCTTTGGAATAAAGAAACGCTTCATAAAAAAGCCCAAACGAAATTGAGGTTTTGCTGGTGCTCACCTAGCAGCGCCCTCTCCCTCTGGACATCCTTGAAGTTGAGTCCGCTGGTCAGGGTGCTCTCTCGGTAGCGGTGAAGGGCCTCCCGCCTCCCGTTGGTGCCAAGCTCGCGGAGCACGGAGGGTTTGAGAGGCTCGGCCTTCAGACAGTGGGGCCATCCTGAGAAGTCTGGTGCAGTCCACTTCACCAAGTCCTCCAGCCGCACAATCACTTTCTCAGACACCGCAATTACCTCGTGCTGAAAGGAAGCAGGGCACAATCCCAATTACAATCAGAAGCACAGAGAGGGAGTTACATAAATGCAACTGTGCCAAGGCCACGGGTCATTTCCTCATAACATGGTTTTATGGCTTTGTTCAAAACAGTTTTATTGAACAGACACAGGGAGACATTTCAGAGATGATAGATTTGAACAAAGCTGTCAGGGGAAATTGAAAAATATCTCTCCTTACAAATTTAAAAGAAGGATATTTATGACCATGTTAAACAACTCAATGACAGAAACATTGTTTGTGAAATAAAACAGTGTACAACTTAGAAGAAATACTTCTGTTTGTATGGCATTATGTCTGTCTAATAAGGTTAATGTCACAGGTATTTTCTGATTCCAAACAACTTTGGACTTTGTTGTTTGTTTTTGACTTGCATTTGCTTTTTGCATAAAATAAATTTAAGTCAAATTTGTCATTGTTTTTTTCCATGTTCTATAGAATATGTGGCACTGCTAGAAGAAATACTTCCATACTTTATACAGAAAAAAAAACGTCTTTCTAATTAGAAGTACTCAAGAGCACAAAAGTCGGCCAATGCGATGTGAAAATGTGGAAACTGAATCATCACAAATGTAAACAAATATTCAAAAAAATCCCTGGATCTGCATCTGGATTCAGATAAACACACAAAAAAAATTACTTCTTTCTTGTGCCATGACCAACATTACATGAAAATTTAATCAAAATCTAATGCTAACTTTTGAATACATGCTTGCCGTTTCTGCTATTATGCTGCATTACAGAAAGATCATCATTGAGTTGCAGCCTGTTAACTTGCCTCCAAGATCGCAGCTTACCTGCTGTGTTTTGAAATATCAAGAAAAATATTTAAAAATGCATCTAATAGAAGTTAAGGATTCTTACAGGACGTACTGCTGATAAATACTCTGTCAAAAGAGCAGAAACACACAAATACAAACTAACACAATGAAGCAGGAAGGTAAAACCCCATACCACCTAGCAGGATATTTCTGTGGGAAACACTGCAATACAATAATGTATAATACAATACGATTGTGTTGTGATATGATACAATGCAATTTATTGTCCCCTTTAAGTATTTTTTCCATGACTACCCTGCACACAATAGAGTGGTTCAGGAATGAGTCCTAATATCAGTGAATTAGCACTTTAGTGCCTCTGGTTCACTAGTCTTAAGTCTATGGGAATTTTGAATAGTACTTTCAGGTGAACACCTGAAATAAGACCAATGGGGAACACATCCATACTAGGGTTCCTGCTACAACATAAAACTTATCTAGATTAACCCCTCAATTAAATTTAAGCATGTAGCTGTGTCTTTAAACGAACAATAGAGTCATGCAGGAATGAGTCCAAAATCGCAGAAGAGAGGTAACATTTTAGCACTTCCTGATTCCCAACCCTCCAGAAGAAATGAAATGTAGAATTCAAGTTTCCGATAAATTCCTGAAATAAGGTTCATGGTGAACACACACAGGATTTTAATGTTTCATGGGAAATAATAAGAGGCATCTCATATTACCCTCTTTTGAACCTTTAACCGTTGTTGTGTGTTTAAAATGGCAGTGGCTAACATGGACTACAAAAATGGCAGGGGACCAACTGCAAGCATTTCTGATTGTTTTTATAATCAATTATTTATACAACATTCCCACAGCCATGAGGACCGACTTGATCGGGTCACTCGACTATGAGGAAACTCTCAAACAAGAGGTTAGAATAAGATCTTATACACTGGAAATATTGTTGTTGCTTCTAAGATGAACTTATATTGCCACACCAATTACCTCTAAGCTCAAAACATCATAAATAGTAGGTTTGTTTGTTAAGATTTTCACAAAGAGCATAACATGTAAGGTTCATATTTTTTGTTCTCCACAGAGCTATGATCATAAATACAGTGAAAAATCCCATAGGCTTCACTCTACATCCCTGCACCACCCTATTGCTAACTGTGATGATGGACTACAAAAATGGCCGGGTACCTAAAATGTAATCATTTCTGATCATCTTTAATTTATTATGTGACTTGTACAATTGCAACAGCCAAGAGCACAATCTTAGTCAAGTCATAATGAGGGGAGATTCTTTTAAACCACAGGTAGCAGCGTGGGATAAAAGTTAGAAGCATCATCTTGTAGTTTCACAATAGCTCCCTGCTCTTGCTGACGGGCTTTACTCATCAAAAATGTTGAAGGTGGCGTAAGTTTGGAAAGATTACCATGATGAACAAAACAGAAAAGAGTCAAGAACCTTTTCTCTCCACAGGGCATATTATTAACAATAATCCAAAAACCATTAGAAAAAAAACTCAGCTTTTTTCCTGAGGGAACCAGCTAGGGGTTGTCCCTCAAAAATGTGTAGCCCTGTACCACTCTATAAGGAAAGAGTTTTTAAGGGTTGTTATTGCAAACGTGAACACCATTTTTGAAGATATTGTTTTCATTGTACAAAAAAGGTTGAAAATACTTTCCTGCAACACTTTTGTCAGTGGAGTCCTGGATGAAGACTTTCCTTTGATGGGAGCAGATTAAAATGTTTAATTAAGGATAAAGTAAAGTTCAAGTGCCTAGAATATGTACTTAACTACAGCAATTTTGGTATTATTAGAGTATAAAATGAGCATAGAAAAAGTCCAAGGTCAGGTTAAATAACATGATTAAAAAGGATCAACTGAAAGGACAAAGATCAGAATCAGAATTGGAGTTAGTCATGGAAACAGGACAAACACAATGTCCTTTTTATCTCACTAAATTGGTATGTGCGTCAAGTAGCAGTGTGGCTGTGGATGCACATTAATGTAAGTAAATTACAGCAGCATGAATATAGATGATGTACATGATTGCTGAATTGAATTTATGCCAGCAGTTAAATCAATGTCAATGAGGACGTTGGATGTTTTGGACTTTTTGATTTGCATTTAGTTTGAGAACTATGGCCTCTGATATGAATGGTGAATGCTGAGAGATTCAGTTTTTAAATCACAAACGAAATAGGAGAAAGTTGTGGCCTTCCTCACATACAATAAAACTTGGTCAGGAAACTACAAATGTTCATCCATAGCAGTGATGTGCATGGCTAATTAAAGCTGTTCTGGTTTGTGTACACGCTTTACTTTGTTTGTTTGCTTTACCTGGTAAGTTCTGACCTCTTCAGACTGTGCTTCAGTCTCTTTTCCCTCCTAAGGTTGATTCAATGTCTTTTTTTTAAATAACTCTCATACTTGAAAGACTACAAGTCCATCATAGAAGGAGGGAAACAGAAATGCTTAAATGTGTTTCCATTTGAAGGGCTAATGGCTGAAGTGTGTTACCAGCAGAGTGGAGTGGCATGCTGGAAGATGGCTATTACAGAAACGGGCAAATCTGGAGGACAGATGTGTACAGGCAGAGACACAGACACTTAGAGTAGGTCTCTGGTGTTTACCTTGGTTATGGCTAACATAGCAGGCCTGTACCCACTTCCCCTCAGAAAGCCTGTATGTTACAGGCTTTAAGGTTACATTTATTTGCCCTTATATTGACATTTTTATGCCCTGTATGTATAAATGTAGAGATGGTGCTACACCTATACGACCCTAATAAATCCCAAAGAACAACTGTGCAGTAAATCCTTCTTTTGTGAAGCTTTAGGTGTCGAGGTTTTTACAAGCTGCATTTTCATGTGTAAATGGACTTTTTCAAAGGCTCTGTTATTATGTCTCCATTTTCTAAAAACAAACACACGATTTCTCTGCGTTTCAAATTCTCTCTGAGTGCTCCGTCTACACAATTACCCATATTCAGTTCTCACATCATCTGCAACTACAGGCATATCAAATCCCAACCAGTTGGAGACAGTATTTCCTTATAAAGGAAAAGCCTGCGAGGGATAGCTTGATATAGCTGTGCCTCCCTCACTAAGTAGAAACATCAAACATGGGTTTTCGGTCTTCTTATAATGAGCTGTCTTCGGCTGTCAAGTGGTGGCGGGTGGTTGTAACCGGCTTTCCATGCAATGAAAAACTGACTGCTGTTTCTGCCTTCAGAAATGAAAAAAAAGGCCATTTGAATAATGTAGAAAAACAGTAAATAGCAACCAGCCTGCAGCCAAAAGACATTGTACTGTTTCTCTACAGATTTAGCAGCTGTACTTTGATGCAGCTGACTGACAGTACATAGTGAAACATTAGTGAAGTATTTCCATTTAAATCTGGTACAGTGCTCTCTATGTTCTCCTGCTGGTGAATGAGTCAAACAGAAAAACTTCAAGTAATTCAATAGCACACCAGAGCATTCTCGCACAGCAACAACAAAAGCATTAAAAACACACAGCCTTCTTCCTTCTATATCAATCATCCCGATGACACAGTGCCTTGTGCGAGTGTCAACAGATCCTGTTTGGGGACTTGTTCGACTCGAGAGTGAAACAGAACAGGTGAGAGCAATTCAGCAGCTGTCAACACAGTGCAGAATATAATCAGTCTATGAACACAGCCCTAACAGGCTACATCCATTAGCTTTGTCTTATACTGATCTTTTAAACAGCAGCTGATGTTCAGGGAGTTTGCTGTGTGATACAGTCAGGAAGCTGAAGGATTGTGGTTGTATTAGTCATGATGTTTGATTGTATTATATTGGAAGAGAATTGCTTAAAAATTTGATTATTGGTGTTAGCAGATATAAAAACTCCTGCCAATATGTGGTGCATCCATTGATTCTTATTATGTGTATTTATACGAAGCAAAGGGCCCTGCAACATGTATAAACTTTACTGTCTTTCAGACTAACAGGCATAACAAATGTAACAGAGTTAAATAGTCATATGCCAAAAAAATGTCCTAAATGTATAGAAGTCATAGACTAATAAAATATTGAAACTGTGCTATAAAATATTTATACTGTATTGTGCCGCAAAATATCACAAGATATCAGTGTATTCATATTTTCCTATGCCCCTTCAGCTGATATTAAAGCCTCATAAATCTATATTAAGTCTGTGGAGCTGTTGCAAGTAATTTTGTATCTAAAAAGCAAAAGAACAAAAAAAAAAAAACAATTTTCTTCTTAAGGTGAACTTTGGTAACATATTACTGTTAAAAGTATGTTTTACAATAATGTAGGAGTAATAGGACCTAAAAAACACTACTTTCAGTTATTATCAAAAACCAGAATTGGTATTGGCTAAAATAAGTTTGAAAATATCTGCCTTCCTGGTACTGGAAAAAATCGAACATAATAAATCTTAAAAAAAAAAAAAAATCAATGACATGACCAGAAGGCTTGTGACCACTGACTGTTCTTTTTTGTACAATCTGTTCATTCAAGTCAAGATTTTTGCTAGGCTGTCTGACTTTTAGGAGAGCCAGAATAAAGACTTAAGACCCCTTCTTTTTGTCCATTTGATGTATTTTATAGACCAAAGGAGTGCAATGACCTATAAGCTATTGAGGTATGAAACAGAATTTCATCCTTCATAAGAAGACATGTGAGTTTTGATCAATGATACAAAGCCATTTACAGTAACAACTATGAATAAAGAATAACTGCCAGTTATCCAGAAATTTTCAAAGTATAAATCAGCTTGAATTATAGTGAAAATATAAATAAAAATAAAAAAACAACAGTTTTTACCAACAAGAATTTTTTTTTAGCAACAACCAGTGTCTGTATTATTTGTTGTTTTATTTTAAAGCTCCTGTGAGACATTTTCCGCAGGAACTGAAGCCATCTGACATTAACACTGATGTGTCTTTATGAGGTAAAAAAAAAGTAATGAGACAGTTGACAACATGATTGATAATTTCTACAAAAAGAAACTGCTCATTTTTCAATCTGATGGAATGGGGTAGGTGTCTGACAGAGTGACTGACTGCTTCAATAACAGCCTTGTTTACATTTGTTTATAAAAGCAAGGTAACCTTCGTTGTTATCTTAAAAAAAACCTTCTAACACATATTAGGTACAAGATCAACTGAGAGATTACTATGTCCAAACTCAGTACAAACAGAAAAGTCCTTTCGTGACCTCAAAAAGAAACAGTCAAAAGTAACAAAAGCAGTGAATCTGAAGGACTTTGACAAAACTTCTGTTATTTTATGACCCATTAAACAGATACTGAATACATTTTGTTAATGAATAATTTAAAAATGCCTTTGCAGCAAAATTAATTTCTTGGCAAATTAATTTCTCTCAGCTAATAACAAAATAAGTCTCGCTTGTACACCAATGTACATAAAAATGAACAGCACAAAGATGTTTAGACATTTAACAGATTTCACATCTCTTTTTTATTTTTAATCCTTAATTTAATACACTTTGAACTTTGAAATCTTTGTAAATGTTAGATTTATTTTTGTTTTCTTATCTAATCTTGTATCGGATTTTGTTGTTGACGTATGAATTTTGTTGAATGTCATTATTTTTATACTCTGTATTACAGCTGACCCATATTTTAAGAATGTGACATGTGAGGCTTAAAAATAAAATTATCACATAAATCCTACAACTGGACTTAAAGGTCCCATCTTATGTTTGGTCCACATTTAGAGTCAAAATGTGATGCCCAATACCGTTTTGTGATATTGTGATAATAATATAAAGTGTGGTAAACTAATGTTTAAAAAAATCCATTAGCTTTAGCTCTAGCTAGTGTTCCCTGTGATAAAATAAAAAAACAGGATTTTTTTCTTCTTATATCTTTCAATTTGCAGCAAATACTCAGAGGGTTACTCATAGTCAATGGCGGCCTGAGAGTACGAGTAGGTCCAGAGTCTGTAGACAATGACTCAATCCTTCTCAAATGCAGAGTCCCTCGTGTAGATTAGTCTAGATATGCACACGGCCCATTATGATTAATCTGTAGTTGAATTGCAGACACTCCTGGTAGATCTTTTTTTTTCACTCATCTCATGTGTACAGGTTGTTTCAAGATTACATAACTGTTGGACTCTGGTAAATGTTTTCTGTGATTGCAAAAAATGTCAACTGTTTGAGAGTGATGAGTCAACCAGTGATTTGTTTTATTATACACTATGTTAGTAGAGAATATGATAACATTTGATCCAAATAGTATGACAACAAAGTAGTTATTTGCTCAGAAAAGTAGTAAGATAATAAACAATCAGTGAAAATACATTTTGCACCCTTTGTATGTCATAGTTTTGTATGACCTAACTACATTTGGCCAAATAAATGTATAATGACAAATATATGATAATAATTGGAATAAATGTTTGCCTTGATAAACATGAAATAACTAAAACTTAAGTTCAAAATGATTTTTACACCTAATGATAAAACTACCAATTAAAAGTATAAGTAACTTTAGGGAAAACCCTGTTTTGATCCACAATGTACTGAGTATCAGACCAGCAATTTTAGCATCAACTATTACGATGCTAAACTTGGAATTGGAGTAAAAATTTTGGTGTTGTAACAGCACTAGTTGATGTAGAGCTATGGTCTGTTTAGCACTTTATTTTATTTGTTTTACTTTTAACTCAGATGCTATGTGACATGAAGTGAAGTACACAACTCCCAACAGAAACTGCTTAAGTAAAAGTACTGACTTGTTAAAATTACTCCACAAAATAAGTAAACACAAAAGCTACTTAATGACAGTAATGTCAGTTAAAGTAATAAGGATCTTCCCATCTCTGCTGAGAGTTATCTAGAGTTTCTTCTGACTGCATGGAAATGCTGTGAGATAGTGTAAAATGTTCAACCGCTGAGTCAGAAGCATTACTTGTTTGCATTGCAAATTCAGACTTTTATGATGTATAACAAAACTCGTATTGCCATAACAATAAAACTGGGATTTAGTGTGCTGCCCTACTCTGATTGTTCTCGCTGTTCTGCTCTTAACTATGTAAAGCACTTTGAATATCCCTATGTATAACTGTGCTTTATTAATACACAAGCCCTGCCTAAAACAAACACAACTTGTTGATTTATCTCCTGTCATAGCAGTTAGCTGACATATTGTTTTTGCTGTACTCAAAACTCCGCCAAGAGAAATCATTCCAGTTGCATTTATCGACCACTGCAGGGCTCTTCCACTTGGGTTTTGGTTGCAAAACTGTGCTTTGGAAACTTGCTGTGCTGTAAATGTAGCCCGTCCACACTGTTCTGTCATGTCGAGTTAGGCAGCTGATAGTTTAGCGGAGCAGCAGACACAGCCAGCAGGCCACTTGATAATATAGGTCAGAAGACTGGAAGCACACAGCCAGGAGGTGACACTCCACATCAGCAACATACCAAAGTGCTGGGTGTCATTTCACTGACACTTCCTCCACACACATGCATTAGGAGCATTTATGTACTCTAAGTTATACACTTAATACCTTAATGTACCACCATTACTTCACCTCCAGGAAGTCAACACACGCACATGCTGCCTAACTGCTCATTTTTATGATTGAGTAAAAATCCCACGGTAACACATTAACTGCTGAATGTTACATTCTGTCTCCATTCTTCCATCAATAATTCATGTTATTACTGCAGCAGCGTGATATCTCAAAAAACATTACTGAGTGAATTTATTGCTCTGACTGCACATAATGGACTGAAAGAGGGAGCGAAAAAATAATCTGCTGCAAAACTGTAGATAACTCTGTTCTGGAGAACGCATGACTCCAGCAATCTCATTGAAAAATTAGACTTGCTAAAATCCATATCATTCAATTTATATGGATGCAGTGGTGTATTGGTGGCAAAAACAGCACATAAAGGGACGCTCTCCGTTCTATATTTGGTGATCCAATTAGAGACAATGCACCCTGAAATATTCCATATCGTTCCCAACAATCCCCGGAGAGGAACAGTGAGGGGAGACATTCCTGACTGTCAGCGTTCTGCGGCGGAGCGTCTCATCGCTCGGACAGGACTTTCAGCTTCGGGAGTCAATGGGGTGCACGCTCCCAGTGGGTGGGTGCCTTTCTATACTGTGGGTGCACACACAAACACGGACATGCACACATACACAGAGTGCTCCTGTCAAGCTGGGAAGATTTCAGCCTGCTGCCTCTGAGAGGTCAGCACTGGAATTCGTAAGGCCAAAGGAGATTAGTAATTGAGTAATGGACATGGTGACATGGACAATGAGGAGACAGAGACAGAGAGAGGGAAGAAGGGAAAAGAGAGAGAGAAAGAGTGAAGGTATGAAACACAATATGAGTTCATTATCTTCCTCTCCGCCCCACGCCTGACCTTGGCTTCAGTGTCCCAAAACAAACTTATCTTGGAATAAAAAAGCAGCTCTGGGGAGTGAGCCAGGCGCAATTGAATTAGAATATGTTTTCCTGGAGTCTAGGTGGAGTTCAAGGTATAATATCTAAAAGGTGAGAATTATTGTACATAATGTTCTGCCACATAATGCATGCAAGTTTATTTGTATGCATAAAAAGTTGCTGTAATATCTGCAGGCTGCTGAGCTCATCTTTTATTCACTGATTCCATTAAAGAGATTGCTCAGGTGATATATGAACTCAAGCATTCTTTTGTGGGTTATAAACGACAGAGAAAAATAGCGAGATAACAGGAGTGTTTCTAAGCCGCTCTGAAAAGTGGGTGAGGCATCCATCATGTAAGGTGACACCACAAAAAAAGCTCTGTCAGCTTCTTTGAAATGCTGCATCTTTGTAGTCCTGCGTTTTAGCAAATAGATGCACATAGACAGAAAAGTAAGACAAAATGCCCGATGATCCCATATGCTCAGGCTAAGACGGGAAAATATTGGCTGCAGCATTAAGCAAGAGCTTCTGATCTGCAGCTGCATTCTCCTCAAAGGTTATAATAACGATCCACTGTAGCTGGGGGCGCTGGAGTCATGCATCAAGGCAAATGTTTGCCTGTTCAAGTGGTTAGTCAATGACAAAGTGGAAAAAACTGGAGCTAAGCAGCAGTGAGAGGCTCTGCTGTGTTGACAAACTGGGTACTGCTGAAACATATCATTACCAAGGCGGGAAAGACACAAAAGTTTGGGGAAAAGAACCAGAATATTGTGAAGGACAAGACTGACAACTTCTTTACCAATGGGAAATGTTAGCAGGGTGTTTTTTATAGCCTTTGAAGTCAGGGTATTCCATTTTAAAGGTTTTAAATTACACTATCCTAAAAAGCTGGTAATAATTTACATGCTATTTCAGCAATGGTGAGGAATTCACTGGAGGGCAGTGTTCAGAGTTAATGACTTGTTCTGCAGCAGGAGGGGGCACGCACACACACACCACACACGCACACTCAGAGTACTCCCCCTCCCTCCGTCTCTCTACCCCAACTCTAAATTCCTGCCATTGTTGTGTGAATGGGGAGATTTGGTATAATGCACAGACTATTCAAAGACAAGGCGGGCAGTAAGGACGCCGGTAAAGAGATCACTGTAAAAATGTGCCATATCACATTTACAGTGGAGTCATTCAGTGGAACGACCTTATCCATCAAAATGCTGGTCGCATATCTAAGCCACTTACACTTAATTCAACCGGCATCCCAGATGCTTGAATTACCCATTCAGGGTTTTTCCCTTAGGAAAAATCAAAGAAGCAGCAAATGAATACAATCTAATTTCCCTACAAGCTGGCTTTCCAGGCACTGAAACACATGCATGGACTCCCGCCATGGACCGAAGAAATGGCCCTGGGTGCATGCCAAAGTGTTTTCCACAGCAATCAATACTGGCCTACTGCTGCAGTCCCCTGCCTGTCAGTGTGTGTATGTGAGCGTGTGTGTGTATGAGTGCCAAAGCCTTGTCAGCTAGAGGGACAGAATAGAGGAGAAGAGAGGTCAGATGAAATCAGAGGTGATGATAATAGCACATTAATATAACATGATCCAGAAATATTCTCTGCGGTTGTGAATTCCCATTAAGAGCCACATGCTGTATTTGAACTAAAGTGGGATGTATGGTATAAGATAGAAGCATTAGTAATTAAGCGCCTGGAGCCTGAATAGCACACAATAAGTGGGTGTTGTGTGGAGTGAGATGTTATCTACACTTCGCTCTACAAAAATTAAAAACAGGCAGAGCCAAGAAATAATGTGTCACTCAGTGACTTTTAAAACACATGTGACTGTTTGGTCGGCGGCAGTTCACTGGCAGACAAATAGAGCAGAGGCCCCAATAGAGGTTTTGTCATAATGGGTGAGCAGCTCGGCACAAAGCCTGTTTAAAGAGCAAGCAGAGCTCAACTGGTGGGGGTAAACATTACTTGTCAGTCTGGGACACAAAGAAAAATAGAGCTTCCTCCACATATGGACTTAATAATTAACTCAATAGATTAATAAATTCCCCTCTGGTTTTGTTTATCTGCAAACTCAGGCGCCGAGAGTTTAAGTTTATTCAGTGAATCATTATTTCTATTTCCAGCCCAGGGTTTTTAAAAGCTGGCTGCGTTTAAAAGGAACTGACCTCAGGACCCTGCGACAGAAGAAAAACAAGCACAGTAGGTCATGGGTTGGTTCCTCTTGTCAGTGCACAGTGCAGCGAGAAAAAAAACATGAACCAAGAGAGGCATGGGAGCAAACAAATACCTGAGAAATAACCAGGAAATTACATCATACCTCTGCGCAGAGAACACAAGTGAATCAGTAATCCAATTGGAGTGAGCTGGCTCAATATAAGGCTGTTTGTGATGCTCTTGAAAGAGCTGTGCCTCGTGGTATTTGGAGGATATTGGCTGGGAGCTTAAGATAAATACAGATCTGCAAGATATGAGGCACAATTTCACGGAGATTGGAACTAACATAGCAGCAGCTGTTTACATGACAGATGCAGAAAAAATGTTTTTATTCTGAGCAAAAACATTCAAGTGTAAATCTAACTTGACCTTAAATTTAATCATTTTGTCATGTTTAATTGTCAACAAAGGATATGACAATAACATGCGGAGTTCCCAATTTTCCATGACAAAAGAATCAGAGATAATTAGCAAAAAACTGATACCAAAATCTTGACAAAATGTAGGTTTACATATTGTAAACCAGACAAACTCAGACAAAAAACATAGGAAGGGCTGTTTGATATTCAAAATCCATTATGTTACCCTACCAACACATAGCCTGCCTGTGAAAATAAAAGCAGAGGTGAACAGGGAAAGCTTTTGTGAGTGTTATCAAAGTGTCTCCAACTTTGTGTGAAACCAAAGACTAGCTTTTGGTAGTCTGGCCAAGCTGTGAGTGACAAAGGTCTAAATGGTTTCACATTTACAATAAACTCAAAAGGTAAGGCTTTTGTCTATAAAACATATTAATGAGCTGTTAGGCAAGTTTAATATTTTGTATACCAATGGAGATGCCAATGTGGAACCAAGTCCAAACCAGACGCAATCACAAGATGGGTCAAGGTGCTTCGTCGTTGTACCATTCACTAAATGTTCAAAACAAAGATGCTTAACCGTCTCTGCCCTCTCCACCAGGCATTACTAATCAACAGAAATATTTCTACACAACAACAGTAAAATAAATTATCTTTTTTCCCTTAAAAGCATCAGGTCAGGATGTGTTCAGGAAACAGCATCATTTAAAGAAGCAATTTAGCACCAGTACAAAATCTGCACAATACCAGAGGAAGTATTTGCTTCAAATTTAAGAACAATCAGTTTCCCTCAACTGTCTTTGAATTTAAATAACTCCCTCGACCACCACTGCTGCTGTCAGAACTGTACAGACACAAAATATTAGCTGCTGCTGTTAGACACTTATCTTCTAATTAACTCATAACAACCATGGTAAATGCTCCTAAGCTTTTAGCATAGCTTTTCAGTAACAACAGTTGTAAACTAGTGCTTAATTCAGCAGATGAAAAGGCACTTAGCTAATCTGATTTGGTGACATGTCCTGAAATAATGAGTCCAAGTTTGACTATTTTGTAAAGGTGAATAAAAACTCATGTATAATGACAATAATTATACAGTTAGTTTAAAGGGCAAAAATGTTTCGACTAAAGGTTGTGACACAAATATAGGGACTTTTTTATGATCAAAATACCAAGCTGCAATCTCCTGTGTTGAAATGATGGTGTGCAAATAGCTACAGTTCCTTGAGTGTCCAGCAAAAGCCCCTGAGGTCATATACACACCAGAAACAAACATGGTTACAGCCTGCTTCAAAAAGTGTTTCTGTCACAGCAGTGCATGTCTTTAGGCCCTCACACCTCATCTGTTTTGGTTTTATTAAGGGTGTTAGTTATGCAATACTGGGGGCAAGGCTGAAATCACTACAAGGCTGCACAGTGTTTAGACCCCCTTCACTGCTTTAGGTTAACCAACAGTTAGTTTAGGACAGTTTTTCAACATAACAGCTGCTGTAGATCGGACTCCTCAGTAGCCAAAGAGCTGATGTTACTCTGGCTTTTTTCATATTTTTTACAGTCCATGACTAAAGCTGAGTAAAATCTTGGAGTTTTCTTGACTTAAACTTGACAATATCATTTAAGTGCAAAATAGGACTAACATGGGACTTAACCTAAAACACAATTTATCCCAATTTTAAAACTTAAACTTGATCTAAAATAGCTGCCAAAATTACCCCTGGAGCAAGAGTCTCAGGACTCAATCAAACCATGCTGTGGCTTCACCCTTCAGCGCAGCCTGAGCTCATTTAGCATAAAATCTTGTGAAAATAGCACACTTCCTGAGAGCTGGATGTTATCATATTCATATCTGAATGACTCACTCAGCTAATTTTCTGCCAGTCAATAAGAGATTTACAATTCTGAGCATCTCTGCAGCCGTTAATCCATCTTTATGCACTAGCAAAGAAAAATGACTAATGATGCGTTTATAAACTCAACTTCCCAGGGTGGCTATAAATGGCCACCTTTTCTTCTTGTTTACATTTTAAAACAAACAACCCAACACATACAGGCAAAGATCTTAACATCCAGTAAGGCCTTTTTTAACACCAAATCTTTTTTTGAAAGCAGGTTTATCCCTCTGTTTGTTTGGGGGTTTTTTTTATCATGGCTTGCATCTGTAAGCCCTCCTCGCTGACTCATGCAGGGCAGATTAGTGTTATGGGGTAAAGTCAGCGAGAATCTGAACGGGCTCAGTGAAGGTCATAAACTGACTTGAAGTTGTCAGGGCAATTTCCACTGTGTAATATACAGTAAGTAGTCTGATTTGCTGAGAGCAGGAGGGCTTTGACGGGCCCTTTAATTGAGGTCAGCCCTGCAGGCACTTACATTGCACTTAAACATATCATCCTCAAATTATCTTATTGGGTAGTTTGACTTATTCTGTAATCAGGCTGCAGCTTTAAAACAAATGCAGGCTTGTGTGATGCAAGTTGCTGCATAATTCATGCTTTTTATTCCTCTTGTGCTTTTACTCTGTTATCAAACACACAAACAGTATTACTGTGTGCTGCATTTCATGTCCCAAATCCATAGGCCAATTGATACCCTTTAAAGACGTGCTGGGGCAATCCCAAAATACATCTGAGCCCTGAAAGATCAGTAACAGGGAGATATATCCCACCAGATTTTTACAACTTGACAGAAACTATGCAAATGTTTCAAATTTATATCTTTAGATTTCACTTGAATAATGTGTGGTAATAATAAACACAGCGGGTGGGATCTTATTTTCTCATACAACTTTCCTTATGCAATTTTTG
Source organism: Cetoscarus ocellatus (assembly GCA_037902135.1). Lineage (NCBI taxonomy): Eukaryota > Metazoa > Chordata > Actinopteri > Labriformes > Labridae > Cetoscarus > Cetoscarus ocellatus. Next base: position 538,361 of record JBAMNC010000033.1, on the reverse strand, counting down.
AATATTCATACTTAAGAAAATAATGCCTTCAGGCTAAATATTGGCATGTTACATGTAAGAGCAGTACTGCATTGATATAAAAGCATGCAGATATGTAGACCAATAATGAGTCAAATTTCTTGTTATACTAAATGGCTTCAAAATAAACCTAATATACAAATATTAATTACCTCTGCCAATGTTTTTACCAGCATTTCATAGTTCATTTAACAGATAATTCAAAGAGTTATGAATGGAATATGATGAAATATTCTAAACTTCCACTGCAGCTGAACTGCCTGATTCAATGTCTGTAATCAGGCAGATCCATCTTGCCATCCTCTAATCTACAACAATTACAAGCAGCCCAAAGCGGGATGGCCCAATCAGAGTCCTCTAGAGCAGGAAGAGGAACGTGCTTCGAGCGAGATGACAGCAAGAAGCGGCGGCACATACAGGGATTAGCATAGATGCTAACAGCTTCAGTAGCAGATTTATCAGATCATGGCCGCATTTCTTTAATAAATGAAAAACAAATACCAACACTACAAACCTCTCTAGGTGAGGATATTTTCGCTCCAACTCTGACGTGTTTTGAAGAGACTTTCTTTTACAATGTGGCTCACACTCTGCTGTGCAGTAACGCCCGTCTACGACATTATCTGATTGGCCTGTAATAAATGTTGACTGCTGAAACGATCATCCAGTCACCTGCCGGATATGCTTCTGAAAGGTTCTGCCCTCCTCAAACACGTTCTAAGGGCTCCTTCCCAGATGGACCAGTGAAATACAGTATATTGTAACGGTCCATCAGGTCGGTCAGGTTAGAAATTTTCAGGATATTTTAAAAATGAGTCAAGGACCAATCAAACAGATTTTGTGGGTTATCCAAATCCGAATGTGGTTCAAGGAAATATTTGAGAATTTTTTAACATTGCAGGACAGGGCACCTTTCCACATTTCTGCCAACAACTCAGTAATTTCTGAATGGATGTTGATGAATCTGTCAGTCATAGCACAAGGAACAAGTAATTAGATTTTGGTGGTGATCCCAACCTGCATGTGGATCCAGGACAGTCTTCCAAATTTTTGACAAAAACTCACCGGACAATGTTTGAAATGCCAGAGCAGAGGTTTGTGCTGTTGGAGCACCTCTAGTTCTCATACATATTACCTTGTGTATTCTTTTGATAATTCATACTGAAGAACATATGTCTCCAGGTCAAATATTGGCATGACCCATGTAAGAGTGTGCAATACTGGGTTGATATAAAAGCATGCAGACATGTGTATGTAGTTAAACAATAGGTCAAATGTTTTGTTACCCTGACTGGCTTATAAATAAACCGAATATATTAAATCAGTGGTAATATTAACAAACTCTGTTGAATGGAAAAGTTTTGCAAAAAAACATCACAATCCTTTTGTTGTTTTCTCACAGATTAGGCTATCTTGTGGTGTAAAGCTTCAGATATTCTGTTTACTGTGGTTCTTATTAATCAAATATGTCATGGCAAAATATTATATGAACACCTGCAGGGTCTTCATGCCACTATGTATTTAGAACAGGGCATCTATAAATCTAGGCTCTTAAAATCACTCCCAGTCCAAATCCTTTGAGATTTTAATTGCATTCTTAGTACAACCCTTAATATTTTCCAGATATACCCAATGGGCTGGAATGTAAGCACTTTGCAATGCAAATAAGTCTCTGGAAAAGGGGGCGGAGCTCATGTGTCGTTGCGCAAGTGTGGCCTCAGAATCAGCGATGCATGCTCTCAAAGTAATTACTAAATAATTGCAGCGAGTTAAAGGCTAAAGTGAGAGGGCTGCAGGAGATGATACCCGTTTATCGAAGAATTCTGCCACAAAGATGATAGCTTGTCTAAGCGGCGGGGCCATAAATAGCCACCTTTCTCATGAAAGGGAAATGTGATAGCCACTCTATTACTCAAGAGGAAAGAATGTAAGTAAACCATCAGCGGAAGAGTCGAGTACAAACACGGCTTTGTCCTTCCTTATAAACAATATAGCAGCAGCAGAGAATCATTCCCATCCAGCAGAGAGTGATCAAACGCAGAGAGGAGTAATTTAAGTGCTGTTGTCGCCGGCGGAGGGATATCAGAGAGAAAACAACACGGCGTTTGTTTAACTCCCCGATATCAAGAGCAATGCCATTCAGAGCAGCGATGTAACCGGATCACAAGCGCCACATATGGCCACAGTCAATCATAACTATTGCTTTTCTGTGCCAACAGCGGCGTCATATAACTCACAGAGGCGTTTTAAGTGCTGCGACCCGACAATATCACATTGTTGCGGAGCGAAACGTCCACATGGAAAATTATGCAAAGCTTAGAGAGTAGTTAAAACGTGTCAGCGCCACGCTTTTATGACTCGCTCTGCCTCTTTCAACATCAAGCGGCGTTACAAAATATCCAATAACTATCTCAGCGACTTGATCTGAGCCAGGTTGACCCAGTGCATTTATTGTTGTTTCGCAATTTCCGCCCGTATGCCAGTATTTGACACGGTTTTCCCAAGAAAAATGGAATGACAGAGTCTAGGCGCAGGATTGTTGCGGATTTTCCCCTTTGTAAAACAATTAACCCCATAGAGCGCAGCGGCAGCCTTATTGAGCGGAGCTGGACAAGTGCACATTCAGCATTTGACACCACAATAGACAACAGGCTGAAGTAAAACTAGGAAACAAACAACGCTGTAGGTCAATCCTTTGACTGTTCGGATACATCAATGTCAGTATCAATACGCGCGTTTATGGAAGCTTGCCTCAGGGGAACACGGACACTGACAACTCTTAATGCAGTAAAGACACTTCATAATAAAAATAAAAGGCAAAGACCAAACACTGGCCATTACAAATATTAAGCACCTACCTCTCCATGGCTGATCGTCCGTCCTTGGGGAGTATCCTCGGGTAGGAAATAAAGTTTAGAGCTAGATAAAAGTTGCTTGCTTGTTCTTTCTTCCCAGAGCAGCTGAAGCTCCGCTATGCAAATAGGTTCCTCCGGTTTACATCTGACGAAGAAAAAGTCTCCGAGGGACAGGATCCTGGCTTTGCCGTCCCGGTGAAATTTAAAGGCTTTATAGAATATATATGGTCCATGTAAACCGCAAGACGAGCCCACCCACTGTGGAGGAAAAACACAGAGAGAGGGAATTAATGAATGGCTTATCAACTCATTTAGTAAACAAATCTTAGCTCAAGCATGCCTGCGTGGTTCCACAGCACTGGGTAACATCACATTAAGGATGCCTCAGTTTTCTGCACACTAAATTAGTATCGTGTAACTATTTTTAGACGCTCAACATATGACACAGATGTGGTTTACTAAATTTAATGTGGTAAAGTTTTGAGGATTAGACACGTGCGTACGCTCTCGAGCATTAAGCGGAAATAAAATAAATAAGCGGTTGATATCAAACGTTACCTTCAGTGAGTTCGGCTCCATCTCGACGTTATGAATTGATTAAACTCAACACGCTCTCCAAACTTGCTGGCTTGAATGGATTGCCGAAGGTCCTGCAAGGTGCATATTTCTGTAGAGTTTAAAAACACCGCCTATTGATCGAGCATTAATCTTTAAAATAAGAGTATATGCTAAAAAATGGCTGTAAAAATATTGCTTACGCTTTTGTGATTTTTTTTGTCTCTCAAGTCTCGCCTTTTTTTTTTTTTACACAATTTATACCGAGCGAAGAAGCGTCTCTGGACAGACATTGGCGTAAAACCACATAAAAATAAATATTATTAATAATCACTGGGTATATGTTTTACATGAAACAATAAGACACCGTCTGACACCTTTTATCTTTCCATAATTGTAACTTTAAGACAAACGTTTTGTCTTTGTCTTTTTTTGATATTATGCACCTTTCAGGACTTGTGTAAAAGACGTTCAGTATGAAAGCACATTTCTCACAGTAATGACACTGAGGCGCTTGCTGTGGATGCCTTCAAGAAACAATGTTACATGAAAGTTAATAGGGCTATCAAATGATTCCTCAAAAGGAAATGTGGGCCCCGCGACGAGCCGGCTCTCCGCTTTGAGCGGAACTTGTAACGTGTAACGCTTGGCTCTAATAGCGAAAATAATGGCCTTTATCTGAGTTATATTTTTATATTTTAGAGGCCAGCTGTAAAAGACAAAATTGACCGAGTTAGAAAGCAGGACGTCACGAGGCAGATTCACGAGGTGGGCCATTATCCGGATATAAATCATCTTAAAACGCAGCGCTGACCTTGTGAAGACAGGATATACATTTGTCACGGGTTTACACATTTACCAATCAAAGCCTCTTATGTAATTGTGTTGATGAATATTAATTGTGATTTTTATCGGGGACTTATTTGTTAATCCCAAGAACAATAAAAACATGAAGTCGTTATTTTTAACTTTGGGTGTGTTTATCAAGTGACTCAAACTTGAAGGTTTCTATTTGGGGACTCATTGTCCTCTCAGTCTGCGCTGCTGAATGTGTCAGCTGGATTTTATCGGCTGTCTGAAACCATTCATGTGTTGTGCAGTACCACTTAAGGCCACAGCGCTGCGCTATTTCCCCACAGTCACGCACCCTTTGCCCTGCATTCATCCTCCCCTCAGATCACAGAGCATGCTACGGCGACGGAGGCCTACTTCTGACACCAGCTATTTCAAGTACACTATTACGCAATGCGCTTTTTTTTCCTGCTGAAAATGACGGCTAGAGCAAACAGACGCACTGATTCACTTCCAGGAAAGAGTTTTCCTGTCTAATAAAGGGGCATGTTTACTTATTATGCTGCTCTAACTGTCTGGTGTTATTCTAGAGAGGACATGCACAGTCTGATCATGAATAATTACAGTAATAATTTCTCACAAATTGCATCAAAGGAGTTACATAAACCTCTAAATTAGGAATTATCATATTCTTTGGAACAAGATTAAATTCAAGGTTTCAAAGCATCCCCTCTCCCAGGGTTAGAAACTAAGGATGTCTAGGAGAAATGCAAAAATGTGCCTCTGGCAAATAGAACTTTTTCAATGGATGTAATAGCAACAAAAATATTTTTAAGGCGCCACACTATGGAAAAGCCAGTTGCTCCAACTATCAGACGAAGTGTTCCCATACAGTCTGTTTTAAATGTCCCCTAATGATGTTATTAGGGGGGTGCGCCACTTGATTTCTGAATATCTTTAATGTAAAAAAAAAAAATTAATGACAAACATGTTTTTTTTTCCCTGTACAATGAAACAAAAAAATGTATGTGCGTATATCTATAGTGATGAAGTTGAAATGAGTTTGGAAATGTACAGATAAAATATATTACAATATATCGCAATACCATAAACAGGGTAACAATTTTTTTTTTTTCATCTAAAAGTCTTTATTCATTTTTCTGGCAGCATTAAGAACTCCCAATTTGTATGGATAAAGACATACAGTTTCTAATCACCGGTATGCATTAACAGCATACGTAGTCCCTGCAACATTAATAAACTCGACTGTGTCTCAGTGACAGAGATGATAACATAAATGTTACAGAGAGAGGGAGAGTCAAATGGGTGACAGTCTGCTGACAAATGTCCAGAAATTCTATATATTATTGACTAATAAAACACCACAATATTGCTCTAAAACACTGATTCGATATTTGGCTACAAAATATTGCGATATGTTGGTGTATCACTATTTTGTTAAACCCCTAATCATCTGCAAAAATCCAATATTGTGCAGACCTAGTTTAAGTTAAAAACATTTCTTAGAAGAATACAAAGTGAACCCAGAACCACACAGATCATCTTACACTATTTTCATAGAAAAATTTAAGTCTAATGGCTGCAATGGACTGTGACTTTGATATAAAGACTACCTTCAAAATATCATATAGAAAAATAGCTGAAATATATTTAACTTGGTTGCCATATTTAAGGGAAGAAGTGATGAAAACAATGAAGAAGTTGGTGAATGAAATGCATTACAGCCAGCGTTCTCGACCACAGAGCTGGAACTATTAGAACAGCATGTCCAATTCATTTTACTATCTTGGTGCTCACTGGGCAGGTACAATAACATGCCTGACATTTACTATTTGATGGTATTTTTACAGTAATTAGTGATACCATTGTAAAGGCATCATTAAGGCATATGATTCAGTGATGCTATGAAGTAATGAGATAACGTAAGGGGGACGATTCAGACTCACTGTGGGGTGGTTGAAACTGTTCTTCTGGATGCTTCTGGGACGTGGCAGAATTAGGCTGGATCCCTGCTCTCTCCACAGCCCTCTTTAAAGACAAAGCAGCAAAACATGTATTAATACTAAAATAAGAGCAGCAATGTTTTGTGACACACTGTTAATTTAAGTAGCAGTTTAGGGCATCATTTGGGAGTAAAAGGTGGATTACACAGAGCCTCATTGTCTCACTCGCAGCTGCAGCAGTCCTGGGATCCTGCAGTGAGTCTAATATAAAGTGTGCCTCTTAGTGTTATCTTCCCCGATTTCTCTCCCAGCCATTTTACTGGCTGAATCAATGGGGTTGCATTGTTAATGGCAGCCACTATAATGAAGTCCCTGGTTAATCAATGGCACCACTCGAGCTCTTATCTGGCAATTGCAAGTGTTTGCTTGTCAACAGCCAGAGAGCCCAGCAGCCACCGCAACATTGTGATGCAGGTATTGATGTGAACAGGTGAGAATGGAGCTTCATGTTGAGAAATCTTTATAGAGAAATGTGTTAACAGAGTAAAAGGTAACAAGAAAATATGATGTCAAAATACTGTACTCTTAAAACAAAGCACATGCTGCATAGTATAAGTCAAGTAGAAATTTACAATCTCAGCTGATGTGCTTAATCTGAACTCCTTCTGATTAGATAAGGTTTAAAAAAGGAAATCAATAAGACATAATAGAATGGTTTCACCCAACAAGTGAACTTGAAACATAGCGAGAATAAACAAACAAAGTATGTTAAATAAGGAGGAGGATTCCATACATTTATTTTATTTCTTTAGTGAAAGTATGCAGTTTTTGCATACCAGCACCTCCATGAGATAGTTAAAGGGATACGCCAACATTTTTTTTTCTTTCCTCACTCTGGAGTCCATGACAAGCAGATAGACGCCATTCAACTCTGTGTCCAGTAACAAGAAAGAGACGGGCAGAGCTCGATCACCGCTAATTAGCTAAGCTCAAACACTGGGAGTCAATGGGTAGTTTTAGCCTGTCTCTGCCTACAGTCATCAAACTCTTCAGCAACTCGAAATGGTCCTGTGTGCTTGTTGTAACTTGTTTTTACCACGTTATGTTATGTTATGTTATGTAATCTATTTTTAGACTAAGATTAGCACTTTATGTAATTTTTGAAAGAAATACATATGAAACTAAACTGCAGGGCGCATGCAAACCTACCTCAGACGTGCTAGTAAGTAGGTCAACAAAACAAAGCACATCCACGACAGGTGTACCAATATAGACCGAAGTTAAATGTACTATCATACATGAAAAGCAGCACGTTAAATCCAATTTAGTAAATGTGCAAATAACCCTGAGTTAAATTAATTTTAAAAACTCAACAAATATTGTCTTAACAAAGTAAACGTTAGTATGTGTTTGTTTTGGGGGGTTTTTGTATCAACAAGCATTGGTAAATTTATAAACCAGCTGCTAATCCATACCAGGGAAGCATGATATTACTGCCAGGATATCTGTATTAGCAGGTAAAAGGTTAAAAAGTTAAAAGATAAGTTCCGTTTTTTGACACCTGGACCTTATTTTTAGAATTAAATACGCTTGTAGACTCACCCAGACAATTTTGACGGAGCTCGGAGCCGTTTGCGAGCAATTTAGATCCATCTGACGGCGTTTTTCTCTCATGCCGTAGTAGCAGACGGGGCCAGAAATCGTATTTTGGGGGGCATCAATACGTGTTTCCTCTGGTCTCAAGTCCCACTCTGAGCAGCAAAGGCACTCCTCCTCTGTTGTGTTTGCCGTGCAATGTCCACAACAACACCACCAGTTAGCCCCCATTCGTGGACGTGCAATGGTTGCTTGTTCTCTGGCCAGCTGTTCGGCTCTTTCCCTCTGCATCCTCCTTTCAAATAGCTCCTCGTCGGTATATTCTGGCTCAAAACGATACGGGCATCCATTATACTCAAAGTCGTCGTCGGACACTTCTACATCGGATAAATATTCCGCCATGTTGCACAAAAGTAGCTGTGTAGCCGTGTAGCCTAGCAACAACAGCGGATCTACTCATGTTCTTGTCTATGACGTCACCAAAAGTTACCCGTCCTTGTAAAGCCCCGGATGACCATAACAACAAAGTTGAGCTGACATGGGGATAACACTGGCCATTCAATTATAAAATGTAGCTGAAATGAGCGAGTTTCGCAGCAGATAATGTCTAATTTAGGGGCTTCAATTTCTGGCCCTGTCTGCTACTACGGCATGAGGAAAAATGCCGTCGGATGGATCTAAATTGCTCGAAAATGGCTCGGAGCTCCGCCAAAATTGTCTGGGTGAGTCTACGAGCGTATTTAATCCTAAAAATAAGGTCCAGGTGTCAAAAAAACGAACTTATCCTTTAATTATGTTGATAGATATGAAACTTCTGCCAATAGTCAATGCTGATATGTCATGTAAACAAACTGGGGTAAGATTCTGTAGGATTAAGCAAAACAAACAGACCGTCCACAACTTAAGTTTCTATTTTTCTTATCCTAATTCCTAATATTTAGACAGTGTAAAATATTTCAGCTTTGGGGCAAATTTATTGTTTTGTACATCCATCTGTTTTTTTCTGGACACAAATGTTTGTAGTATAATCTCAAACACCTCAGATTGTCACTGATGTGTTGTGGTGAGAATTGTTAAGATTTTGTTTATACCAATTATCGCTTCTGCTTATTGATCTGATTCTTTAATAAAATCCCTTATCGATTCCTTTGGATTGTCTGTTTGGGAAAAAAGGTTTGATTCCATAGTGTTTCAGTAGCGACAACGTCAAACACATCACTCCTGGTATCTAACAAGATTTGTCTGCAAGTTGCTTGTGTCTTCACCAACTAAAGGCTCTTTTTGTTGAAGCCACATCTTTGATCGCTCTGCCCAGTCTGCCATGATTACATATCTGACGCCTTTATTATTGTTCCCGCTGACTGCCTCTGATGAGAGTGCAATATCCTTGATGAACAAGGCATGGAGAACAAAGTGGAAGGAATTGACAAGGGAATTAGTAAAAAGACTAGTGATATTGATTCCTTGAGGGAGTTGTCAATTCTCAACTGGTTATCGATTCCCACCCCTACCCATGTAGCATGAAAACTAGATGAAATGCTGTAAAATTGGTAAATAACAGAGAGTCCATATTTTTGAGAACAGTGCAAGTTTTTTCTGAGTTTTGTTATAAATACTTTATAAATGAAGGCGAAAAGCTGAAAAATACCGTGCATTTCTTGCTCAAATTAAATTTTCCTCATTTATTAGGCAGGTATATATTAAAACATATACCTGCTGTGATTGGGACCCCTTCCCTTCCCAGTTTTTCCACCTCTATGTTTGTTTGACTTTTGTACTTTTTTTCATCAATAAACTACATATTTTGGTCTGTGTTGTTTAACCTTTGACTGTAGTTTTGTCAAATAAAACAAAACACAAAAGCATACAGAATTCATAAATTGCATTATGAACTTGGCCACCCCAAGATTTTCAGCAGTCCCCCTGACTACTCACTGAAAAATGTTGGGGTTGCCACTGTTCTTGAGGACTCAGCCTGAAAACCTCATGTACTTCAACAAAAAAAATAGAGTCTATATATACTTGTATCACTATCAGCTAAATAAGTTCAGTTGTCAGCATGCCAGAAATGTTGGCAAAAATCCAAAGTACTGTGCATCTGTAATCCATCCCATAAGATGTATTCTGTCAGTCTCAAACGCTCTGAAAACAGATGCTCAAACCATTGCTTACATGTGCTGACTGATCATAGAAACCAGAAAAAGTCTCCACACATGGGCAGTAAATTGGCTTATTGTGGGGAATATTTGAGAACTGGTTGTTTGTTGCCTACAGCAGCGTAGTACAATGAGTGGATAAGTGGTAAAAGCTTTCCTTTTCTCAGCACAGGTGTTCCACATTCAACATAATGAGGCAGTCTCAGCAGGGAGCCACACATGCTGGGAAGTCACTTCAGTATGTAGAGCTGAAGCTACAGTTTTAGCCAAAGCAAAAATACTAGAAATCTTTGAGATGGCATATTAGTGTGTCACTCTGTTACCACATTTTACTGAGGAAAATGACTACAAGAATGATTCAAGAACAGCCTAATATCAAACCTCCACAGAGCTACCCCACTCAGAGACAACTCAATGTACAGGAATAAATCTTAATATATGTCTGTTGACTTTGTTTAAGCAGTTTCTAAGGATTGTATTTTGCATTATGATTGAATTAAAACCACCGCCACCTCTACAACTCCTACCTTTTCTTTATGCGAGTGCTTTCCTAAATTGTCTATATTCAAATTGGACACAAAGTTTGGGCAAAAGTCTAGCTGCACCCAGTTTTACTCAGCTGTTACAGTGTTCAATGACAGTATTCAGTAGCTACCTTCAATTAATCCAAATGAATCATCTAGCATTAAAGGGTTGCTTGTTGTAGCCCATAATAGATGAGAATTTCTCTTTCTCTTTTCCACCTGCACAGTGTTCAAAGTGCATCAGCTAGCAAGCTTGAGGTTAACAGTTGTGTCAAAAAACAATAAGCTAACACCATCAATGTTTAAGACCCTGAGCTAGAAGCAAAGTAAATATTATACGTACATTTCAGGGACATCCAAAAATCAAAAATAAATAACATGTACAGCCAATGCAAATAAAAAAGAATATCAAAGCTAACAACAGTTTGCCAACGTTGAAAAAGTTCTAATATATGCGTCAGTGCAGCTTTTGCAGCTACTACTGCCCCCTTGTGGCCATAGAATTCATATTTACATTCATGTAAATTATATCAGGACCAATCTTTCAAACCCATCAATAGGGTCCATGTGCAATGCTATATAAATACACAAACACCAATTCCAATGAAATTGGGACATTGTGTACAGTGTAAATAAGAACAGAATACAATGATTTGCAAATCTTTTTTGACCTATATTCAATTGATTACACTACAAAGACAAAATATGTAATGTTCAAAATGATAAACTCTATTGGGTTTTCAGCAAATATTCACTCATTTTTAATTTAATGCCTGCAACACGTTCCAAAACAAATGGGACAGGGGCAAAAAAAGACTGTTCTTGTGTACACCTTTTAAATTCTTAAAAATCTCTAATACTAATTCACCTTGTATATTGTACCATCATATGAACATGTATCTGTGTAAGGCTAACATGCATAGCCAAGTGGGACCTCGCTTTTCAATTTTCTCTTACATGGTATTCTATGCGTAAATTAATGTGTCCCTAGTTCCAGTAGGGGTTGGGAAGGGTTTTTATCTTCTTTGTTTTTTTATTCATTTGTTGTTTTAGTTTAAAAAGGGGGGGCATGTAACCATGTACTTGATTTATAAGTGCATCTCTAAATAAAAATGTTTAAACCAAAAAACAACCACTGGGAACATTCCACAGGTGAACAGGTTAAATGGAAAAAGTTGAGTGTCATTAATGAATAAAAAGGAGCCCTAAAAGGCTCAGTTGTTCACGAGGAAGGATGGTTAGAGGTTTACAAAGAGATAGGGGTGTAGATAATGGATTGGATGGATTATCTCTGAATGGAGAGATATATTTTTGAGAAGAAAAAAAAAAATTTGAAAAACAAAACCTATCTCACAAATCCAAGATTACATTATTATTCACTCAGAAAAATAGAAAATAGTCATGAGGGAGTGATCTTGTCGATGTGAGAGAGTGATGTCATTAATTCAGGAAAACAGAGCAATTTCATGTGAAAACAGTATGCTTCAATAAAAATGGATTATTATGACAAATTAAAACAAATGTATTTGAAGTAATCAATTTTCAAGCAAAGCTAGGCAGTCCATAAATCAGCCAATCGATGATGATGGATCTATGAACAGATGCTGTCATTTAACAGAACCTTCTAACTACTTGTATATTTAAAGAATAAATGTCTGCCTAGTTTCTTCACAGCATCAGCCATCTCAAGTTGTTTATGAAAAAGCCTGAATGAAGCTCCTTTATTATTCAGTTAAATAAAAGCTATATGTAGGCAATCAGATAAATGGTTGTTGACTCAAATAAGCCTTGATGTAAATCAATGAGGGAGATTAAACAGCATCTGTCAGAGCTAATAAAACCAAAACAGGTCTGATTCACAGGCTGGAAGACTGACTTTGACCAAAACCCTTAAATAGTTAAGCATTTATGATATGAATGTGATTTTAGTATACATACAATGTAATAATGCTGGACGAAACACAATTTTTTCATGTTTATCTCATTTTTTGGACATATTTACTTTACCAATACTGTATATAGAGATTTGTGAAGGTCAACAGAGAATTTTATGTTGTTTTTTTGTTCTTGTAAAGCTAGATTTATACTAGAAATAAATGTATAAAGGTTATAGCCACTTGGTATGCAGAAAGATGCCGCTCAGCTATTGTGATTGTTTGAACCAGGGGTGTCCAAACTTTGGCCCGGGGGCCAAATGCGGCCCATGGTCCATTTTGAATTGGCCCCGAAACGATTGAATGAAGAAAGGCATTTGGCTTACAGCAGCAAAATAACATCATTTGTGCACATTTTCTGCTGTATTTGCTTTATCACAAGGTCCTATTTACAAAGTATGTTGCAATATTCATCTTCAAGCACCAACAACCCCCCCCCCCCCCCCCCCCCCCCCCAATTTTGGCATTTTACTTTTGTTTTGTGTCTGATTGTGAAATTAAGCTGTCAGTGTCTCCCATCTCTCAAAATGTCATCCTTGCCCTGACTTGGGGTGAACCCAGTGATAGCTGTTCTTCCCAGAGCCCCTTGACAGGTGGCAACCCACCCCTAAACCCTAAAATGTACAGTATACTAAAAATAAGGTGTTGCAGGTGGCCCAGTCGTCCATGTTTTTTTCTTTATGTGGCCCTCACTGTAAACAGTTTGGACACCCCTGGTTTAAACCAGCGTGGTGCACTGACATGTAATTGGCATTTCCATTTTGTTGCAGGTTTTGGTTGAACTTATTTAAGGATTTGTGTTTTGGTTTGTTTGATTAGGAGCATGTTATGTAATTATGCGGTGGTAACTATAATGATAAGATACATGTTGTTGAGTACAAAACACATTATTACTACAGTGCCCACATCCTCTTGCTGCCCAGCGGTATTGAGCAAAAAGAGGAAAGAAAGACAAATACCGCATTCCTTAAAGTAAAGCTTTTAACATGATATGAGGACCCATATTTCTAACTGCACTGCTCGACATTATGAAAATCTACAAATGACTTAGGGAAGAAAGCTTCTGAGAAATTAGGGCAACACACTCTATCTCGGACTCATTTTGCATGCACAATTGCATTACCCAGTGGATATCCATCTATCATCAATGCAAAGCCCTGGGACATTAAAAATCCATCAAGTAAATTTGTCCAAAGGAACACATTTCAATAGTAACTTTACACTTGAGTCTTTGTGCTGCTGCATGACAAAGGCTCCCGTCTGCAGGCAGCGTGACTTTAGGAAAGGTAACAGGAGATCTGAGTGATGCTGCAGGGCTAATTTTAGCCTCTCACACTCATTATTATGTGGTTTTACATTTCCCTCCATTCAATCACACATGAGTCATCCATATTGTGCCGCACATGTACATGAAATCCAATTACTCTATGAAAAAGACTCCTTTTAATCAAGCTAAATATGAAGGCTATATGAGATGATTTCAGTGTATATTTGCAGGTTTCAGGGAGTGATACTGTTGGCTGAATATTAACTGGCTGAGCTCATAAATATCTGGGTAGCAGATGTATCTCGAGAATATTGCAGGCGTAAGTGCATGCAGTGATCTGTGTGGATTATTATCCATAGAGTATAAAGATACATTTCTCCCTTTTAATTCTTATCACTGTTATTTATCCCAGCTACCATATCTCATCATGTTTTATGCATAATTGATGTTTTCTGCAATACATCTTTTCAATTACAGCATTCGACAATGGAGTCCCTCATTTCCAACAATCCAATTATTGTATCCATTCAAGGCTGCGGCCATTGATTACATCTAATAGCATACATTTATGTATTTTTAGGCAGATTAATTTACAAGGAAAACATCGCTTGGCCCAGCCTGAGTGCCTTCCATGACAATGAACTAATTGCCTGCAAAACACAATTTCACATTCATGGGCCACTATTACAGCTGAATTGTTTGATAATGTCAAGTGAGTCATTTTATTAAGCGCCGCGCAAATGTAATCATGCGGCAGGCCAACGTGAATTCGAGTGTATACAAGTGTTAACACCACTATGGGTTTTGGGTTATGACTACTGCAGCGAATGTAAATTTACCTCATTGATGGAGGGTGCTCGCCTGAATCAGAAATGTGCAAACCACAAACAAAATAGGCTGCTTCATTCCCCTGCCATCTGCATACGCATCAAGACACACACTCCCACTCCTAACACACACGCACACACGTTTTATATCTCCCCATCTGAAACCAGGATTAGAACTATGAATAATGTATTTATGTAAATGCCTGATGGGTATAACTATAAAAGATGAGAGTGATTGAAAAAGGCATTTTGTAAGATTGAGTTACAGCCGCCTGTGAGTTATGGATGTTTTTAGAGCAGGGTAAGGAGAAAAAAAATGAAAAAATGTTGAATTTTTCAAGCAGATCTAGCAGGTCACAGTGCCACCCCTGCATCTGAGGAATACATTAATACTTTAAACCTGATCTCAGCATTTACAAACCCCAAAACAAAGAGTTAGGACACTGAGTAAAATGCAAAAAACAGGACACAGTGACTTGCAAATGCTTTTAAAGCTATGTTCAACTGAACTGATAACTGATAAACTTTGTTGTCTGTTCCTGCCATACATATATTCTGAATTTGATGTATGCAACATGTTCCAAAGCAGCTGGAACAGGGGCAAGAAAAGACTTGTAAAGTTGTGGGAAGCTCAAAAAACAGGTGACAGCACCATAATTGGGTGTTAAAGGAGCATTCCTAACAGACTTAGTTGTTCACAGTCAATGATGGTATGAGACGCTTCACTATGATAAAGTCTGCAGGGACAAATAGTCCCACAGTTATTAGTAATGTTCCCAAACATGCAATTTAAAAGGCTATAAATTGTACAATACACACTTAAATGGTTTTTATACCAAAAATCTGTGTTTATGACATGTCAATAAAGCAATTCAACATGAGAAAAATCCCTCTTCTCCCTTTCCTGCTTATTCCTCCCTCCAGTAAATGTGTTTAAACAGTCAGTTCCAAAATTCTCCCCTGCTGATCTTATGAAGGGCCATGCCTCTGGAGCCTTTTGTTCAACCCACTGACTCCACCTTTAAGCAGCCATTTTTTTGTAGTAGTAGTAGCTGAAAAAGGAGGCCCATGCAGAAGTGCAAAAAGCTACAGCTACTTGAATGTCAACTAGAGGCTGGCTGCAAGAACCCTACAGCTGCTGTGATTGTGCGAGGGAAACAGACATTTTTTACAGCACAGAGAATCATCCTCACGGCCTGGTTCAAAAAATGGCTTCGGTCAAATATATGACTCAATATAAGTGCTGTCACTGTTAACATTTTTTCAATATCACAACTGTTTCATTTTATTGAGGATTTCTGGTATTAGAAGTAGGGACATTATTGACACGGCCACAGTTCAGCACAGAGTCGCTGTTGTCAGAAAGCATCATATCTTGCCTTAACATGGCCTCTGTGTCTGTCAGTAGGATGAGCTGAAGTTTGGTTGAGATGACATGTGCAGTATGGCACCGGCCATTACTACACATTCACAATTTTCCAAAGCCTCCTTTGACAATCAAATGACTGATGTCAAATGGCTTTGTCCAACTCTTTTCACAGTCTATGTTTTTTCTTTTTCTCACTGGCCAGCTCCAGTGGGGGGAACATGTCTGGGCATCTCTGTGAGGTTACAGTAAACATTAGAGCACAGTGCTATAGATCAGGAGCCACACTCACTTCCTGGGGATCATGAGGATTTAAAGCACTGAAATAGTCCGTTTTATGCAGGGTTGAAATGTAGGGTTTAAAGACTCGCCAATTTTGAATACCTATGTGGAATTTTAGGCAATAAACTTCATTGAGCTTTATACAGCTTGGAGCAGTGTTAAGTGGTTAAAAATAAGTACAACCACACACCTTTATAGATTTCTCAGTTTAAAGGCCATAAACTCCTGAAAAGACTTCGAGAATCAAAGAAAAATCCCATACGGGGCAAGGCTGAAAACCAGTAATGAATGCTTGTGACCTCTGATCCTTCAGGCAGCACTGCATTAAAAACCCCTTCATTCTGTGAGGGATATCACAGCATTTGCTTGGGAACTCTTCACACAACTAATGTCACTCAACACAGTATGCTGCTGTATCTACCAATGTAAGATAAGACTTTGCAATGAAAAGTGTGAGCCATATATCAACAACCTCCAAGAAATGTCACTGACTTTTCTGGACCAGAGCTCATCAAAGATGGACTGACCTAAGGTGGAAAAGTGCAACGTGGTTCATTTCAAATTGTTTTTGAAAACAATGACTGTGGTTTCTTCTAGACTAAAGGGTAGAGGGACCATCTTGACCAATGAAAAGATCAAAAGCCAACACCTTTGTTGTTTGGGGTGTGTAAGTGCCCATGGCATGGGTAGCACGCACATGAATGTAACCACCATTAATACTGAGGGTACATAGACGTTTTTATGCAAAAATTTTTCCCTTTCTTTTTCTTACCTTCCCCAAGAAGGTTATGTTTTTGCCGTCAGCAAGATAACTCAAAAAGTAAGCACCAGATTTGGGTGAATTTTAATGTTGTCATGGCACAGTGAAGAAGTTATAAGATTTTGGAGGTGATCTGAGTCTGGATCCAGATCCAGGATTTTTTCACATTTTTTTTTTAAGATGGCGGGATAGGGCAGTCATTCTCACTTATAAACTTTCTAGGGCACTGGTAGCCTAGCAGTTCTGTTTGCATACCTCATGTACCACTAACGTCCTCCTCAAAGGTGGCCTGGATATAAATCCTTACCGAGGGCACTTCACTGTCAATCCACTCTCTTTCACCACTTTTAAACTCTATCCACTGTCATGTCCGCCATGACAACCTTTTCTGTACCATGGCTTCATATTATGTAAGACAATATAGATGGACCACCATCAAGAGGGGGCAGGGGGAGTTACAAACACATGTGGTGCCTAGTTAAACTTATTATGTAGGATCAGAGAGAGCCATGTGCTCGTTTTTAAAGCAAAGAGCAAAGCAAAGAGACATTTACCAGACTTACTCTGTTTTCACCAGCTGCTTAATGATGACATTTAGGAACAGAGTTAGCTGAAAGTCACCAGATGACATGGCAACTATGGCAACAAGTGTAAAAATTGGGTTCATACGGTGATGACAGTGTGTTTAACCCATAACTCATCAGTCCAAGCTGATCTGATGTTTCTATGAATATCTGATGGGTATTTCATAACCTCTGACCTCTGAATTGCCCAACTCTGCATCAGGAAGCTGAGTGTGCTCATGTGCATTGAGTATCCTGCTGCAACAAACAAGGTGCCGAAACAAACGTATTTACAGCAAAGTTCTGAGCACAGGTGGTCCCTAGTTCTCCACTATTCAAAGAAAGGAAATTAAATTAACTTTATTTGTTTCTCTATGGTCTGGTACCAAATGATAAATGGCCGGGTTGTGGTCCACGGCCAGGGGTTGGGGACCTTTGCTAAAGGCAGGAAAAGCCCAAAAACTAAACTCTGTGCACTTTTTAAGGTTCAGTCATAATACTTCATTCAGTGGTTAGAGCATCATAGACTGAAGAACCTCTGAGGATGGTGACCTCAGCATTTTTCATCTGTTTAGAACATCACGGCTATCTTTTTCTGTCAAACACTGAATTGTTATAAAACGGGCATAAATGTCAGCAGACATCTATGATCAGATTATTCACTGGCACATGACACCCTCCCATCTCGGCCAAGGGTGCTGCATTATGGATATGTCACATAACAGCGTGTGCATGAGCAATTACAATGTGGCCAGATTTCATTGCATTTGTCATAAGGTTTTCCATTTAAATAACAATCTCAGTCGTCATGTGTGCAATACTGCCGTAATCTGTGTAATCCCTGTGATTTATCTGCAAACCAGAAGCCTCTTCAGAAGAGAAGACAATGGTTTTGCTGAATTGCTGAATTGTTCCATTATAGCAGTGTAGAGAAATAAAATACAGTATTTTGTTCAGAGCTGAGGGCATGAACACACATATAAAATGAAAAAAAGACCTCTGGGCATTAATAATTTATCACATTTTATAATGCAATTTAGCAGTCACTTGAAGTTGCTATGGTGACAGGAGGGTATTTTGAGACAACTAATGACCTATGCAAAACCCACTCACAGTAAACTTCACTCAAGCTAAATGAGATTGCTGTCTGTTCTCTGTGTGATACATGGCTGAGAACTTAATCCCAGCGCTATGCTTGGCCTTTTTTCCCGCACGGGGCAAATTACGGTTCTTTACATCAATGTAAAACATCTGTGGGCTGTTTACTGTACAGGCAATATGAGCCAAGAGGCAACCAGGGGCTAGCACCATGCTGCATAATAGTCTTTTGTTTTGATTGCTAATGCAGAATTCATAACAGTTTTCAGGTTGAGGTCAGGAAATAAAAAACAGTGGGTGAAATGAAAATGAATACTCGTGATATGGCCTAAAAGTAACTCAATATGTTTCACACTAAACCCACTTTAAAATGTCCTTTCTTTTTTGGCTGACGTCAAAGATTCCACATTGAAAAAAGGGTTTTGAAGGCTCGCTCTGTTCTGAGGCGAATCATATTTGTCCAATAAGTGCTTGGCTTGTTGCAGCTGTCGAGGCTGACACAGAATGAGTCATGTGTTACCCATTTAAGCCCAATTTCTTCCATGCAAATGCCTGACATGTGTGGCTCCGCAGGGCCCTGAGTTAAGACGGCATTTTTCTGTTTCAAACAAGAAAAGTGAATCAAGGCCAGAGCTGAGTAACCGTTTAGCCACCTGCTTCACCCATGACCCATGTGCTGTTTAAAGAAAGTTTATATTCTCTGAAAACAATCCTCTTGTGTTGTTCTTTACATGGCTTTAAAGAGGGCACAGCTGTCATGAAATTTAATGAACAAACAAAGGAGGGATGGATTCTGCGGTTTCCTTTGAAAGGAGCCCTCTCTGAGGTAGTATTCTCTGAGCTAGGGCTGGGTGATATGAACTGCAGAAAATATCAGAGCTGGTTTTTTGATAGAGTTTCATAATAATATTGCAATTTTGGCTCCCAAGGATGATGAAGTCAAGATAAGCAATATTAAACGAGTACCAAAAATCTAAGCTTATATATTTTTATTCATCATTTTTAAAATGTATTTTTAGTATTGTTCAATTTACTCATTTATTAACATTGTTGTTTGTTTTCAAAATGGTCAGGATTTTTAAGTTCATAAGTGTGTGATGTAGGTGTATAAAACCAAATAAGTAATTGTGCTTAATAATAGTAATCTAAATATCAATTAAAATACTCCAAGACATATCTGCAGTTTTTGAGCAGCCCCAGATCATATCCATTTTTATTTGCTAAATGGCAATACCCAAGTTACTGTATAGCTCAATAGTTCTAAGAACAAAAGTAAGAGTTGTCACATTATCAGAGTGACACTGATGCCTATTTGACACTACTGCAACAAGTGTATACATCCTAGACACCCAATATTGTGCAATTTTTTACTTATTTATGAACATTTGCAGACAAATTTCACATACTCTCTAATTTGTTCAAAAATATTTGCAACATTTTCAGAAACTAGGGCTGTTATGGTTTCATTTTTAAAATTGTGTGGCCGAAAAGACCCAATGCTCAGAGACTGTTAATCATATTTTAAAAGAAGTTGATATGCACAAGTTCAGTTTCACCCACTTTTCCTAAGGTCATAAGTGTTTATGTGTAACTCTGACATTATCCATGATTTTTCTGCATTTTTTGTAAGAGACAATAAACAATAATTTCTGTTTGTTTTGGTATCATGGTTTCTTTCTATCACTAATTCTTTTAGAAAATAAATCAAAATAAATATGCTGCTAATTTCAGAATAAGAGGTCATATTTTAAATAGATCATCATTTGATCAAAAACCGTATCACTGTTTCTGGTTCTTACTGCAAACAGTCTTTTCATTGAGTGATTGGCACACATTTTTTTCCAAATCAGTTGTAGCCTAAGTGCTGTGATCTCAGAACAATACTGTCTATACCTGTATCCTGTTCAAAATCATACTGATAATCCTTAAGGATCTTTATATCTCCCAGCCCTACTCTGAAGATTACAAATATTTTTCAAAATTAATTTTAAACTTAAAAGAGGAGTTGTGGCTGTTTGTTTTAATAGCATCTCTTCAGTCTCTTGTGTGACAAGCCTCGGGGTATTAGGATGAATGTGAGGTTGAGATGTAGGTGACTCTCAAAATTGCTTTGCTCTGCTGAATCTTGACAATGTGGTTTTCAGTGCCACCTGTTGCGTACACAAATGATAGCAGGAAGGTGGCAAAAGCTTTTGGAGTCATTACAGGAGGTTACAAAAGTTCCTTTACAGTAAACATGACAGCTAAAACTAAACTAAATCAGTGCGTTGAGTGGTGAAAAATTACTTTTAATCACTTTACTGTGCTTGAGTAGCTATGTACTTTTTGAGCAATATTAATATCATAATTTTACTCATTATTGATTTTTAGAGGCCTTTAATATCATTTTTTTACTTAAATGTTGTACTTTTTGAGAGATTTTTCATATCATTATTTCACTTTAGTATTACACTTTGTTGAGAGGACTTTAATTTCATAATTTTACTTTGGTATTGTACTTAAAATATTTTACTGTACATAGATCTCAGGTTTCTGTCAACTACACAAAACTAAGGGGGTGCCAGTAGCCTAGTAGTTGTATATCCCTGTGCTCTATGAACATAAAAAAAAAATGCCAACAAAGTGGGCAGCTCAGACACAAATTTAGTCAGTAGCTCCATTTTTGTCCTCTATAATCCACCCTCTCTCCCCATTTTCTGACTCTGTTTACTGTCCTTTCAATAACATTGAAGGCATTAAGGGCCTAAAAATAAACAAAATAAAGATATTTAAAACTGACCCATTGGCACAGGAGGAAAAGAATAAAAATAGCACTAAAGGAAAAGTTCAGTTACCCTGAAAAGATTTAACTCAGGCAAGAGTAATAGTACCACTTGATGAGTCTGCCTAAGTAGATGAACTAAAATGACAATATATAATCAGAGTGGCTTGAATGCTCAGATATGTGAAATCAGATGTCAGAGATATAATTAGAATTACACACTCTAAGAGTCATGGCTCTGCATAAGCATGCAATTTGAGCAAACAAATTTAAATTTAAGTTTACATTTAGTTATTTAAACAGAACATTTAGACTATATTGAACAGACTATTCCAAAGTGTGACCAACCTAACTATTGGATATGGAGTGTCAAATCAGTATCGTCTCATTATCCAATACAGCTATCCTGTGAATAAAACCTGGTATTGGTGTCAAAGTTAAAATTTAGGTATTATCCCAACACTAGCTAATAGCTTTAAATGGTTGCAGGGACGCATGATATCGGATTTTTGCAGATAACAAATATACTGATATGCCAATATTTCTGGACACATTACCACTGATATAGCACAAGGCCTCCACTTTTCTAAAAATGTCCTGTTGCTTTTATGGTGATAGTCTATTTGTGTTGGAAACTGAAGCAAAGCAAGATTTATAAAAGTGGACAATAAGTGATGATGAGGTAAACTATTATTGTACATTTGCACATTCTACAGCCAATATATAGGATATATATGGCAAATTTGCATGGCCAGAATACTGGCTGTAAATATCGACAAAGATTTTCATATCTGCTGATGCTGATGTTGTTTTGCTGATATTGTGCATAATTAACAGATTTAGCTGTTGATTTTGTTTTAGCTACTCAGTACTCAGATGTCATATGAAATAATATTAAGATCAATACTTTCAACAGAAACCTTCAGGTAAAAATTGCATCAGTTTTAAAAACTATCCAAGAAGTACAAATACACACAAAAAAGCTTTATGTAAAGTGTACATCCTCCTTGCATATTATTTGGCTTTTGGTGCAGCACCATACTTAGTGATCCATGGTGAGAGGATGATATCTGATCCAGAATTTGCTGTTGAATTGCACATCAGTGTGATGATCAATATACTCCGAGACTGAGGCTCTCGTCAGTTTTATTCTGGCTTTGCTCTTTGTCAGAAACTAATGCCAGTACGGCGTTGCTGCACAGCGTAATGCTTTAAATAGAAAGAAAACAGCTTCTTACTCGTCTTAGAAAGTCTTATTCTTCAAATATGATAGGTCTTTCCTCCTACATGTTGTTTTGGTCGAGTATCACAAGTGCATTTTCAACGTGTGCTGTATTGAAAACATTTTAAGGTGTGTCTTTGTTACCTTTGATAAGTTGTATTAGCAAGCCCTTTTCTTACGGGGTGTCAGCCATGTTTTCTCGCCATTGTTCTACGGAGGATCATATGGACCAAACAAAGTCGCAAAAGCGGTCCTGCCATTTCTCGCTTAAATGGGGGCAACACCTCTCTTTCACCTGCCTGTCAGGGAAGCTGGTAAAGTGGTTGTAATCTTTAGATTCACCACTAGATGCCACTAAACTGAACTAAACATCAGACCTAAATGTTAACAGCCTGAGAGGATTTTGTTCTTAAAAGTCATTTAAAGCTTAAAAAACCTAAACAAAGTCTAAAACAAGAACAACAAACTTAATATATTTCGTAGTATTTTATTTAAGGTAATTAAAGGTTATAGAGACCAGGGCACTTCCCATTGGGAATGTGAACTGAAATAAACTCCAAACACACACACACAAAAATATAACAATCGCAAGTGATGCACCATTTCTATACAAAGGATGGTGTTGACAGCAGTTATGGTTTAACAGACATCCTGAATACTTTTTGCATCTGTGAAAATAAAATCATTGCCACACTAAAGAAAGTGTCTGGGAAAAGAAGCTACAAAACTTCTTGAGAAAGTACAAAGTGTACTGTGAAGAATAAATTATGCTTTATTACCCAAATATTTCCAGGCTGTTGTTGTGTTTGTTGAGAAAATAATTTGAGGCTATTTTTTTTTTTTTTTTGACGCCATCCCTAATTACATTCAACACCCCACTGAGAAAGGTAAGAAAAAAAAAAAAGATTAAATCGAGAATAATGAGCCCGGGTGCAGTTGTGTGATTTATTTCTTGATCTTTTTTTATTTATTGATAGCTGTCCACATTCATGTTTTTGTTGTGTCTTTGGTGGGTACTTTGTTTTGAGAACAAGGGGTCATTATTTCAAATCCTTGAGCAACAAGCAAACAAACATGTTAATTCTTTTTGCTGAGGAGGCGTCAGTTCACCTAATGGGCCCTGAGTTACCCTCAGGCATGACACTAAATCCTCAACACAAAGACATTTTTCATGCCTTCACTTTTAGCAGGTTAGATTGTTGTAAGAGTGTTTATACTGGTCTGTCTAAAATCCCCATCAGATGCAGCTCAATCAAAACGCTGACGCAAAATACCTTTCGGATGTTTTAGTCCCCTATAAGGCATCCAGACCCCAGGTACTTTGGTACATCTACTCACTGTTCCCAGGGTCAGGACTAAACAGGGGGAGGAAGTTTTTAGTTTCTATGCTCCTCACCTGTCGAACAAACTACCAGAGAGCTTGAGACCGTCTGCATCTGTGAACCCTTTTGAAACATGTTTTAGAACTTTTTTATTCCCGAATACCTTTTCATACGTTTAGCTTTCTCTTACTTTCCTTCATATTTGATCTCCTCTGCTGTTTTAACTAAATATTATATTTTTTTATCTGTATCGTGAAAATTGCCAATGTTTCAGATGTTATTGTCTTAGTTTTGTTTGAATGTCATAATGTATTTGTTTTTCACTTTGTAAAGTGCTTTGTATGCTGTATTACTGAATGGTGCTTGTAAATAAAGTTGCCTCAACTGTTCAAGGTCGCATCTCTGTCCAAATATATGAGTAAAGTCCTGTTTGTGTCCAGTACAAACATATGTTAAATGTTTCAATGAATGTTTTCAATAACAGACAGACAAATTGAATTTCAACCCTGGGATTTGATCAAATATATCCTCTATTTCCCCTCCAGCTGCTTTTTCTTCTTTTTCTTATCTTGGGTTAATCCACGTGTTTATCTTACAGAATAATTAAAATGTAATTTACTTCAGGTTGTGTATCTCTACATCTGTCTGTCCGTACTTCCGAATACAATATCTCAAGGGTGCTTTGAGTATTTTCATCAAACTCTACACCAGTGGAGTGGTGAAACAGATTATTTAATTTTGTGGGCCAATATGGAAGTTAGCATCGTGCTGGTTCCCTTGACTACAAGCCTACTAAAAGCCTACAGGATTTTTCACTGTGTTTTGGATCATTGTTGATAATAAGGTCAGTAGCAAACAAAAAATTGAAATGTACATGTTCTTTTCTTAATAAAATAAAAAGCTATCAGTAAGCCACAACATGGCAGTTCAACTTAAAGGCAATAACAAAATTTCCAATGTATGATGTCTTGATGTGACATCTTGTTTGAGAATTTCCTCTTAATAGAGTGAACTTATCAAGTTGTTCCTTGTGGCTGTGACAATACTGTGTGAATAATTGATTTTTAAAAAACAATCAGAAACCCTTGCCATCTTGTCCCCAGCCATTTTTGTAGTCCTTGTTAACAACCGTCACTTTTAAATACATAACAACAGTGCAGGATTCAAAAGTGGACAATATCAGATGCATTTTATTATTACCCATTACACATTTAAATCTCGAGTGTGTGTTCACCCCAAACCTTATTTTCAGGCATTTCTATGAAACCAGTATTCTAAATCCCATATAGTTTTGACTCTGGAAACAGGAAGTGCTAAATGCTGACTCACTTACATTTTTTTAAACTAATTTCTGCACCACTCTATAGCTAATCTGGTCCATGTATAAAGTAATCAGAATTTTTTAGCTCTTAAGTCTTATGTTAAAGTCTACTTTAAATCAAGGATGAACTGATTGGACTTTGAAGGTCGTAGGTCAAATGTCAAGGGCATTGGAGCTCATGCCTGTCTTGTAAGTGAGATACCTCAAGCCAGTTTACTTTGCTACTTTTACTGAATCAAGGATCATTTGATTGGACTTTGATCTGACTCAATGATGAACTTATGAGACTTCAGATGTCATGGGAAAAGGTCAAGAACACTGGGCTCCAGGTTTATCCCACACTTTTACATGGGACATCTCAGGATGATTTCATGGTTTTACAAGCTTTCTTCTTACACGTGTCCACCAAGTTTCAAAGTCCTGGGTTAAACATGTCGCTGAGGCTGATTTTTTAAAATGTTCTAGGGGGCCCTAATGTGACATCTCAGGATGATCTGAATTATTTCCTTGCCAATGCACTGAGTCAGGGATGAACTGCATGCTCCATAGGTCTATAATATTCAGCCTAACTGGCTACACAATATCTCAGAATAGCATTGAGAGGTTCTCTTTTTTCTCTTTTTTGGATAATTTAAGATTGATTCAAGGATACTTCATTAGATATGTGGAGTCAAAGGTCAGAAGTCAAAAGGTCTTATTTTTAAGCTTATAGAATTTCTACGCATCACTCTAACTCAAAAAACCACCCTAGTCCCTTTTCTTGACCCTTCACTGTGCTTCACTGTCTGGCGCATGCCTGGCAGAGGTATGTAACTACCAGTAAGTAGTTCTCGGTATCTATTATTGCTTAAATGCTTTTAGCTGTATTTTCTTCTTACATCTAACACCTGTCATTCTCTGTAGTCTTAAAGCACTACACCCGGCAAATATTTCAAACATCCGCCTCACCACCAAAGCAGAGTTTTTCTCCACTTTTTTCATTCTCTTCAACATCACAAAGATGATATTTTTGTGCTGACACAGCAGACAGAGCGGCTCTATGTGAGCTTTGTAACAGTGCTGATTGAAGCAGCAGCACAGAGGGAATCACTGTTTCTGTGATCAGTGACCAGAGCCCCCTTGGCCATCCTGTTATCACACAGCTCTCACAGAATCACTGTATAATGCCAGGCTGGGGGTACGATGTAAGATGGCCTTTCTGTCCCAGTCAACAGAGGTGTATTTGTCTTGTTTCATGACAGTCCGGCCGAGTGAGTATGTCTCAATCTCTAGCTAAATAAATTGCTGTTGTCATGATGGAACCCCGCGACTAGAATTGGTTTGTTCAGCATTTGTTTCATCCGTTTGTAGCTTTTTTTAGCCATCAGTGGCTTGGAAAGAAGGTAACAGGATAAACACAAAGGACATGCTTCACTGTAACATCCGAGGTTTCCTGAAAAACTCTGCCTGCCATATATTTTAAAGGCAAGATGCAACATAACTTTTTCCCATACATGCCCATGTATACTCTTTTACCCACAATTCTCTTTCATACTAAATGAAATTCTCAATGGTATTTTGCATGATGCAGATGGGGAGATGATGATGGACAATTTGGAACAAAGACAGGAAAAGTCTGTCTCCTTTCCAAGGTCACAGGCCTATTTTTCTACTGCTTCCTCTCTACTGCACTGACAGCAAGGCTGGATTGATTTGAATAGAAATGTACTCTGCATGGAGCCAAGTAGGGCAAAATGACTGGTTTGTATGTGTGTGCGTGTGTGAGTGTGTTTCAGCCAGGCTGGATTTAGACTGACGCATAATTTCCTGCATGGCCAAATAATGAGATATGTGATTAGACTACAAGATTGAGATTTTATGTTGGATAAATCCTAATGAGGGATAGGAAAAGTGTACAGCTGAGTTGTGTACACTTACATATTTGGTCCTCATAAATTAGCTTTGATTTAGCATAACTATACAAAAAAACCTTTAAGACTGGATCTATACTGGGCAAACGTCAGAGGTAGATTATCATTATGTATTAATGGTTATGTGTCAAGTATAAATGCCGCTTTTCTAGTCTATCTGACTACTGAGAGTGTTTGTACACTGCCGTTCACCAAACCCATTCACTCTCTTATTCAGTCACTTATGGTTGACGTTTTTAAGTTATTCATCAGTTTTAAGCTAACACTCCCACATGCTTTTATCCATATAGGTGCCACTGATGCAGTACTGGGGAAAACTTGGGGTTAAGTGTCTTGCCCAAGGACACATTGACATGTGACAGCTGGAGCTAAAGCTCAAACCCTCAGCCTTTGGATTGATGGTTGAGCGACCTACCAGACTAAGCCACAGACGAAGCACATATACATAAATACGAGGTATGGTTATTAAAAAAACAAGATTAATGCTGTAATACAATTTTATTGAACGGAAACATTTTTCAGTGTTTTTCTACTTGATTATTCTCTCTTTCTGCGTCAACACACCCACTGACCAAAGCAGCGCAGTAAGTCTTCTTCAGACAGTTGTCTCAGAACCTCTGTCATTTTTTCTTAACGTCTGACACAGACTGAAAATGTGTTCCTTTGAGCACAGATTTGAAACTTAGGAAGATGAAAAAAAAAGTCACAGGGCGCTAGATCAGGTGAATAGTGAGAGGGTTCAAGCACTGTGATTTGATTTTAGACCAGAAACTGCTGTGACAAGTGTGCATTTTGAGCTGGTGCAGTGTCATAATAAGGAATGAAACCATTTTTCCATACTTGTTGTCCCCCTCTCTCTTCATATATGTATATATATATATATATATATATATATATATATATATATATATATATATATATATATATATATATATATATATATATATATATTTATATACAGAGAGAGAGAGAGAGAGAGAGAGAGAGAAGCGCAGCGGCGGAGCGGCCACCTCTGCTGTCCTGAAGAAGAGATCAACCGATTCTTAAGCAACACCTATGGTGACAGCAGAAGGGAACAAGACCTCGGTCTCTGTAACACCCTCATTTCCCCACCCGAACCCATCACCCCCTTCAACATCAAAGAACCCACACTCAAAGAAGTGGAGGAGGTAATCAAGTCGGCCAGAGCATCTTCAGCCCCGGGACCGAGTGGAGTACCTTACAAAGTCTTCAAACAGTGCCCAAGGCTGTGGGAGCGTCTTTGGAAGATCCTCAAGGTTATCTGGCGGAAGGAGAAGGTGCCACAGCAGTGGAGGTTTGCAGAGGGTGTATGGATCCCCAAAGAGGAGAATGCCAGCGACATCAAGCAATTCCGGTCAATCTCACTCCTCTGTGTGGAATGCAAGATCTTCTTCAAAATCGTTGCCAACCGCCTCACTGAGTACCTCCTGAAGAACAACTTCATAGACACCTCGGTACAGAGGGGAGGGGTCCCCAGCATTCCAGGTAGCATCAAAAACACTTGTGTAGTGACCCAACTCATCAGAGAGGCCTGAGAGAGCAAGGGTTACCTGGAAGTGCTTTGGCTAGACCTGCCGAATACATACGGTTCAATCCCGCACAGGTTAGAGGAATTGTCCCTGCCAAAGTACCATGTCCCGGAGAAGATCCAAAATCTCATCCTTGACTATTATAACACTTTCAGTCTGAGGGTGTCCTCTGGGTCTTCAACATCAGCATGGCATCGACTTGGGAAGGGAATCATCACTGGCTGCACCATCTCTGTATCCCTGTTTGCATTAGCCATGACGATGCTTGTGAAATTAGCTGAAGTAGAGTGCAGAGGCCCCTTGTCCAGATCTGGCACCCGACAACCTCCGATCAGGGCTTATATGGATGACCCAACCGTCAACATCGGTCCCTGGGTGCAGGTGGATCCTACAAGGCCTTGAAAAGCTCATCGCTTGGGCAAGAATGAGCTTCAAGGCGGCCAAATCCAGGTCCCTTGTCCTCAGGAAGGGCAAAGTTACAGACCACTTCTACTTCTTCCTCGGGGATGCAAGGATTCCATCTGTGTCGGAGAAACCAGTTAAGAGTTTGGGGAAGCTCTTCACTGGTGACCTGAAGGACACTGCTGCTTGCAAGGCAACCAGTGATGACCTCAGCTCTTGGCTTTCTGCAGTGGACAGGTCAGGACTTCTGGGGAAATTCAAGGCCTGGATTTACCAGCATGGAATCCTACCCAGAATTCTTTGGCCTCTTCTGGTTTACGAAGTTCCAATTTCCACCGTGGAGAGCTTCGAGCAGAAGATAAACCACTTCCTGCGTAGGTGGCTGGGCCTGCCGTGGAGTTTCAGCAGCATTGCCCTTTACGGGCGCAACACCAAGCTGCAGCACCCATTCAGCAGTCTAGTTGAGGAGTTCAAGGTGACAAGAGCCAGAGAAGTCCTAGTCTATCGAGACTCTACTGACACCAAGGTCTCGCTGGCTGGAGTGGAGGTCAGGACGGGAAGGAAATGGCGTGCCCAGGATGCGGTCAACTGAGCTGAGGTAAGGCTGCAGCATAACATTCTGCTGGGAACAGTGGCGACCGGGCGGGCAGGGCTTGGGAGCATCCCCACACCTTCCTACAGCACAGCCAGGGGTAAGGAGAGGCGAAGGCTTATCCAGGCTGAGGTACGGGCAGAGGAGGAAGAAATTCGCCTCAGCAGGATGGTGGGCATGGGCAAACAGGGGGCCTGGACCAGGTGGGAACATGCGGCGGGATCGGAGCCGCTGTGTTTCAAGTTCTTGGTCCAGTCAGTGTATGATGTCCTTCCAACTCCTTCAAATCTGTTCACCTGGGGCCTGGCGGACTCCCCTGCCTGTCAACTCTGTGAGAAGAGAGGATCGATGGAGCATATCTTGAGCTGTTGCTCTAAGGCCTTGGGAGAGAGGCGATACCGGTGGTGCCACGATAAAGTCCTGCAGGCGGTAGCTGATACCATCTGCACCGGCATCTGCTCAAGCAAGTCTCAACATCCGACAAAGTGCTCCATCTCTTTTGTCCGTGCCAGAGAGAAGCCTCAACCACACCCGAAGGCCCAGGGAGGGCTTCTCTCAACAGCAAGGGACTGGCAGCTCCGTGTTGACCTAGGAAGACAGCTGAAGTTCCCAGACACAATAACATCGACCACTCTCAGACCTGACATGGTCCTGATGTCTGAGGCAACCAAACAAGTGGTGCTGCTGGAAGTCACAGTCCCTTGGGAAGACAGAATTGAAGAGGCACAGGAGAGAAAGAGAGCCAAATATGCTCCCCTGGTTGCAGAGTGTCGGAGGCTGGGGTGGAGGGCCCGCTGTGAGCCTGTCGAAGTTGGCTGCAGGGGCTTCGCAGGGCGGTCTTTACACTGAGTCCTGGGACTCTTGGGAATCTGTGGGCAGCAGAGACGACGGGCCACCAAGAACATCTTGGAAGCTGCTGAAAAGGCTTCACTGTGGCTCTGGATAAAGAGGGGTGATGAGTGGCGCACTGAGCTACCTGGACACAGGCTGCGACTGATCACCCCCAGCCAGGTCTCCTGGAAGAGGGTGTCTGAAGATAAGACCCAAAACACCCGATGATGCCAGGTCCTTCACTGATGATGTGTCCAGGTTGCACCGAGAGGTGTATTGCATGACCATATGTGTGTGTGTATACATATATATATATACATATATATATGTGTGTGTGTGTGTGTGTGTATACATATATATACATATATGCATATATATGTATGTATGTGTATATATATATATATATATATATATATATATATATATATATATATATATATATATATATATATATATATAAAACATTTTGCTCACAATATCCTCTTTACCTGAGAGATTATTTTTGCTTCATTGTTACATTGTTATATCATTTGCCAAGTGTCAAAATACAGCTGTGATTACATTTCCTTGGAATAATAATTAATACAATAAACCTACTGCCTACCTTACAATATATTCATATTGTCTGGTATCCTATCATTATTTTGGTCATTTTTTAAATTGATTTAGGTTTAATTATTCAATAATGGTCTTAAACCTGAAACCCACCTTTTAGCTAGTTGTTATACAAACTCAAAAAAATCATGCTAATGTATCTTTACAACCAAAGCAAAGACAGAACCATCAAGAAGAGGATAGGTTATTTTTGTATGTTGATATTTCAGATGCCCATTTCTCCTGCAGTGGGGCTGGTTTCAGACTAGGTGTGAACGAATCAGCCTTTAAAAATGTGCTTATAGATACATTCATTTAAAATGATAGATAAATATGTTTTTTTTTTAAAGCCAGAAAACATGAAGGCCAGTAAAGAGATTTAATATGCTACTTTGTCCATGTGGGGGAGCCAAAGAAAACCCACACAAATCCTTTAAGAAGACTTCAGACATTGCAGAGTAAACGCAAACACAAAATACACTATTGCCCTTAAAGAACAATCACATTGGAGAGATTAAGAGACATTTATGTTATTTTCTTGAGCTCTACAGAATCTCAGTCATTATCAGAGGAAAATCAGCATTAACATAAAAACATAAAGTAAAGATCTGTAGAAAACTGTTTGATATCTCTCACTATGGGAGATATGGGTCACAAAGTAAAGTAAAATATATGCTCCAAATATGTGTGCATGTGTGGTAATAAATGCTTCACAGTGCTGAAATATAACTAAGTATACTGGTAAGAAATATGCCTATATACACTGTTTGGTGTGCTTCTAATTATAAAAGTCTTTAGAATGATTCAAGGAAATGGGGAGGGGGTCTCATATTTCTGCTTTCCAGAGTCTTCCAAAAAGCCATATCCAGATCTGTCGGATGGGCCAGACATGTTGAATCATTAAAGGGGAGACCAGGGTTGGTTGTCAAACTTTTTCCCCTCATCCACATAACCAGTAAACATTAAATCCCACATAGATCATTTCTAAATTGCATGAGAGTTTAAGGTCTTTTCATGAAATGGGAATCACTTTAATTCTAAATTGTTTGAACCGCAAATTATTAGCTGTCAAAGACTCTGGATAGAGCTGGTAAAACAGTGTTTGGGGTTGTCAGGATAGTTGACAACAGGTTTAAATAGAAAAAAAAAATGTCTCTTTCATTTTTTAAGCCAGAGAGACAAAATATGTTTTAAATTCATAACAATCATTACCATAATCAGCATTGCACAATGAGGCTGTCTATTTCTTTGAAATGTCCTCTTGTGTGTCCTTGAATGGTTTCCAACTAGTGTGACAACTAGCCCCGCCTGAGCACTTGACAAATGTTTAAGGTTAAGTACCACATAGGTTAAGTTAGAAAGCTGATACCTGACTCAGACGGAAGCTAACACCTTCCACTTCTTAGGAAATTTTCCATTTGAAATAACAAAATACCTGTAGCCCGTTGGACCAGCTATGTGTAAGTTCTACCTTAACGTTAAAACTAGTTAAGTTGTGAGTTAAGTTGTGTCTTTGTTTAGTTGCACCGCAGAGACATAAGGTTCATCATAACTGGTAGAATGTAATATTCAAACAAGCAAAATATTGACATGAGGATTTAACTTCATATGTCCAATCAGTTCAGTTCAAAGATTTTTTTTTTAAGAAGGTGAAAGATTTAGGTTATAATTCATGCCTGAAATTATCTCAAGTGGTGCAACACCTCAAACAATGAGTAGAAAGTAGACTCTGTTGTAAGTACGAACTTACTTTTAAATTAGTCTACATTTGAAATTATGCACAACAGGTGGAAGCTGGAAAATATCAACACAAATGTAACACCTGTCTGAAAAGCTTTAAAGGTCCCATATCCTGGTTTGTTTGACTGTTTACTTGGGTGTCTATAGAGCAAGGGTTTGATTTAATCTGAAGAAAGGACATTTTGGCTCTGTAGAAGATCAGATGCAGTTTTTTCCCCTCCCCTGTGGAAACGCTCAGATCTGAGGGGGCAGGGAGGCTATGATTTGCTCTGCTGATTGGCTGCCCAAACAACATCTGATGGGAGGGGAAAGGAGGGGTTATGGGCTGCAGAGTGAACTTTTAAAATGGTCATGGCGTCTGCCTGTGATGAGCAGAAAAAACATGTAGGAGGCTGTATTGCTATTACATAATAAACCCCAGGAAGTAAAACACAGAACCAGTCAGTAAAGATCTTTATTTAGGCTGTAAAAATATCAGTTTCCCACACCCAAGCACTTGAGTGTCAGGTTTCTGCAGCCAGCCTCAAGTGGACAATCAGGTTAATACAGGTTTTAGCATTTCCACATTGGCCTCCATTTAAGGAGGTTGCTACCTGGTAATAACCAACAGTGGTGCCCAATACAAAATGAACAGTCCCTGTGTGTGATTTTGGTTGCCACAGTTGGTCATTGG
This sequence comes from Cetoscarus ocellatus, assembly GCA_037902135.1. Classification (NCBI taxonomy): domain Eukaryota; kingdom Metazoa; phylum Chordata; class Actinopteri; order Labriformes; family Labridae; genus Cetoscarus; species Cetoscarus ocellatus. Next base: position 504,886 of record JBAMNC010000033.1, on the reverse strand, counting down.
AACATCAGAATATGTCATGGTCTGTTTCAAAACTGGTTAAGAAATAAGCACATGGGCTTCAAAATTCTTCCTCTCTTTTGCTGCAATTTCGAGAGGGGACTGTCTTACATTTGTGTTCCTGGACTACACAGAACACGCTTCCTCTGCTGTGATACTGCTAAATGAATGAACTGGTGCTGCCCTCTCCTGTTCACTCTCAGAATAGATGATGGATTGAGCCATTAATCATGAAATACTCTCAATGAGATGCGAGAGACGGACAGCAGCTCTGTTGCGGATTTAAGCGCAGTCTTTAGGGTCCGGGACGGCGCCATTACTGTCCACTATCTGATCCCAGGTCAGTGTGGGACTGTCTGTATTTTGTAGGCGGGGTTTAAAGTTTGGGGACTTTGTTCGAAAAACTACTTCCAGCAGTTTTTTTCCTTAGTGTGGAGGCAGTCCCGCTGGTTGACCCGGACCTCTTTTCAGGGAATAAACTTCGGTGCATCTGAACCGGGCTGCGACACTTTAACAGGCAGGATGGGTTTGTTTAAGTTCCTGTGCGCGATCATAACCAGAGCATTATTTATCCTGGTGTCCCTCACCGGGGTCTGGAGGGTGACTCGGGTGAAGGAGGACCCTAATTACTGGTTCCTGACTTTCCTCTTTTTACCACTCGTTGCTGAAATGGTCATAACTCTGAGGAGGAGGAAGGGAAAAGACTACAAATGGTAAGATACATAATAATTATTTTTATAGGCTTTAGGATGCTGACATCATTGCAAAGTTAGAGAAGCCTGATAAATATAAAACCAGGAAAGCTGGTTTTACATTTATCTTTGCAGGAGATTTTCAGTTTTGTCATCATTTCTGCCTTTATTTAACCCTTCCCCCAACTCCTAAAATACCCCACATCCTGCCTGTCTCCTGTCCTACCATTGTTCAAAAGGTCTCTGTGATAGTGAGGATGGGGTGGTACCCCTCTACTGTTATTCCAGGGATCCTACTGTTTCCTCCATATCTAATCTATATCTGCAAACAATGATCTGCTTTTCATTTTCTCTGACATGCACGCCTCTCCTTTGTTGTTACTGAACCATTAATAAAAAATGTAATGTTGCATGCAGTAAAAATCATTGCAATGAATACACTTTGTTTTCTTCACTCTGAAGGAGCATCCACCCATGCATTCTCCTCTCCCATAGATATATCCCATAGATATATTAAAAACATATGTTTTGTCTGTGAAATCCTCCAGGCCTCCCAAGAAACTTAATGCGAATAGACTGTAAGATGTAAGATGATAAGGATTTATTTTCATTTGATTTGATTTTTATACTGTGATCATAAATCATTATAGATATAAAGGAAAAGACAGGTAGAAATTAAAGAGCAGCTATAAGCTGTGACACAGCATGATGGTGAAGCAGGTAGTGCACGTGCCCACAGCAGGAGGATTTCCGGTTTGACCCCTCATGTTGAACAGGGTCTGTCTCTGTGGACTTGGCATGCTCTCCTCATGCCTGCGTGGGTTCTCTCCGGGCACTCTGGCTTCCTTCCACAGACAAAAAATAGACTCTAAATTGCTCTTTTGCCTAATGTCAGCTGGGATAGACTCCAGCCCCTGCAACCCTGAAAAAGACATAAGCAGTAAAGATAATGGATGGAAGGATGGATATTTTATTCTGTAAAATATAAAATATATATAGAGAAAATCTGGACATTTATTTCCATTCAATTTAAATGTTTCAAAATAAATAAAAAGATAGAAGAAGTTCAAAAACAGCTAAAAGCAGATATGGTGGCACAGTAGCTCAGCAGGCAGTGAACGTGCCCCACAGCAAGAGGATTGCTGGTTCAGCCCCCAAAGTCTTCAGTGTCTGTGTGTGTGGACTTTTCGTGTTCAACCCGTGTCTGCATGGGTTTACTCCGAGCACTTCCGTTTCCTCCCACAAACCAAGACAAGCTTGTTAGGCTAGTTGGTGACTTTAAATTGCCGCAGGAGTGAGTAAGTGAGAATTGTTATTTGTCTATATATGTGTCTTTGTGATCGGCCAGCGACTGGTTGAGGCTGTGCCCTGCCTCTTGACCAGTGACAGCTGGGACAGTCTCCAGCCCTCTGCCACCCTGAAAGTGATAAGCCGTAGACATGATGGATGTCTGTGAAAATGCACTGCTAAAAATGATCAGCACAGCAAAATGTTTCATCTTAAAAAGAGGGAAGAAGTTATATAATCTCATGACACTTCAATGATATTTAATCATCTATTCAGCTCCTCAATTTTTATAAACATCCAGGCCTCTATCTCATATGTACACATACAGACACTTATAAGCAGGCATATATTCACTGGCCGAGAGCCACATTGTTAAATATTTTCTGACTCTAAAATTACAATTAAAAAAATAATGCTAATGTAAAGATTTCAGCAAAAATAATATATCCAACATATAACGTATGATTAAAAAGAGAATGGAAAGCAAATATTGCAACAAAACCAAGCATTAACATTAAAGTTTGTCGATTAAAATTAAATGAGGTGTTAAATTAACAACATAAATAACATAGAGTGTCATGATATGGTTGTATGGGGTTTGGTGGGCCCCAGATTTCAAAATGGGCTACTTAAGTTTGCGAAAGGCTGTTTTACTTTTAATATGTTGTCTCATATTAATTCAGTGATCCCTCGTCTTTTTAAGATCATAAATTACTATTACTTTTTTTTTTTTTTTACTTTATTTCTATTGCTAATAAGGGTCAATGTTCTGAGAGGCTTCTGTAATATTTTATCTGTACATTAATGCCAGTAAAGCTTTGTTAAGTAAAATGAAGCTGAAATGAAACATTGAATCAAAAAATATCATCCTCTTCTAATAGCCTAAGATGGGGATGTAATGTTATATTTAACTTACAATGTGTATATTTTTTCTTTCTGGTGTTCTAATTTGACTCAGCTGTAAGATTTAAATCAGCATACACATATAATTATTTAATTTTATATCAATGCAAAACAGTGTTTTCTTCATTTATTTAGCCATTAATTCATTTTCTTTTTTATTTTAAATGTGAGTAATACTTTGAATTTTTAGATTCTTTTAGTTTTAAAACAAGGCGTGTTCATTCTTCATAAAAAGTTCAGATTCTCAGTGCTGCAAAGTGTACTAATCATTAACAGTTAACAGAGAAGCCCAAGAAGATGGTGCCTTTTGCTGGCCCAAAGGGATGTTGCAATTTCTTTATACTTGCCAGAACAATTAAAATTGATCGTACAGTATGTACATTTTTTTTAGATTTATTTATAGCAAGGTGATGCACTTTTTATTGTCTGTACATCACAGTAAACATTAGAGCACTGTGCCGGAAAGCACAAGTCACATCCACTTGTTGAGGGGGATGTAGTCAGATATAGCTCATGAGAATTTACACTTGGACATCCTGTTTTTAATTGGGCTGAAATGCAAGGGTTTATAGACATACCTATTTCCAAATAAATGTTCTTAGGACATGTGGGACCATTGTAGACCTGTTGAAAAAGAACAGAATATGTGACCTTAAATGATATAGCTAATAAAAGGTTCATATGAGACAAATTAAAGCAGCATTCCTTTTGCTCCATTATTATGCAAGTTTATTATTTCATTGATTTTCTATTTGTTCACTAAGTGAGCAAATTGCACGCAATCTTGTTCTATTTGTTATTATCCTTTTAAGATGATTATAAGATCAATATGTGACTTAGAAACGGTTACTCCATTAATGATTATTTGATGTAAACTTACAGGCCACTATTACATAATATATTCCTCCATGTTCATATGAAGTTGTTTTAGCAAAGTGTTTTTGGTTGTCTTGCAGGTTTTCTCCTCCTATCTTTCTGTTTCTCATCAGTATCATTCCTTCTATCTGGCTCTTGGAGCTTCACTACCAGCAGGACAAACAGAGAGACTCTCAGGTACTCCACACAAGTTCACACACTCTCCAGACATGTAATCTAATGGCGGATGTCAGTGGGTGGGAGGGTTGGAAACTGTAGCTCTTTGTAAACCTATACACAGTACATCCATTCATTTGTTGGCTTTTGGAAATCATGATGCATTTGATTCAGAGCTTAGAGTGTGTATGCTATTATTAGTGAAAGTTCATGTGCAGTCTGAAATTCAGCTTGTAAAAAAACCCTCTTTTAACTTTTCAGTGCAAAAAGCTTGACTCCTGGGAGAATGTGCGTAACGTAATCACTTTTAATGAGACCTTGAGTAACAGCACAGACCAGAGCTACTTGAAGGTAAGAGTGAAACACTAAAATACTCCCTTTGACTTCATGAAACTCTTACTTTATATCCTGCTTATTGAAATGCCTCAAAAGTAAAGAATTAAACATGAAAAAGAATAATCAACTAAGTTTTATGAATATATATGTTTCCCAGAAAACAATGTCACTGCAGAACAAACCATAGATCATATTTTGTACAGCAGACTTGACAAAGAGTTCCAAATCAAAGCAACAACAACAAAAATCCACTTTTTAGTCCAAGAAATCACTCAAAACTTTTTCCTCTATTCAAAAACGTGCTGATGCTATTCCAGAAATATGTCTTAAAGTTAACATGAGGCTGCAGCATGCTTGGAGATCGATTGCAATCAGACTCTTTGTGATTCAGTCCTACAAAGCCAAACAGTAACTAGAGGGTAAATAGAGGTAACACAGTCATGGTAGATTTCATTTTTCTCTCCATTATCTCCAAAGTATCTCTGAGAGGGTCAGCAGAATTAAAAGAGTCAGGTCATATTACAGACTGATAAGCCACTGAAAGAATCTTATCTGCAGCCTGTAGAAAAACTATGAAAATATCTTTGGTTTATCTTTGTGGAGTTGTCGGTTTGATCCCTATGAATCAGAGGTCTAATCCATGGTTAAGAAAAGAATTGATGTAATGCTGGAATTTAGATGTTTACTGACATTCATGCAATACAAGAAGCAAGACAAGATATAAGGGTCTATGAACCACAGCTAAATATTCCTTGAAAAGAGTCACTGGAGATAGCGAGAGCGTGCACTAGATCTGAGTAACTCAGACTTGGTGATGTCCACTGGTTGGTAACTAAATTGGACCTTTCACAAGTCTGACCTGCAGCGGCTGCTGCCAAAGTTGAGAAGTTTGAACTCTTCAGGTGATATCGCATGTGGCTGTGCGGCAACAGCCAATCAGCATTGTCGGGGAGTGTGACGGTAGTTAGTGAGGACATTAGTTCCACCTAGACAGACTGCAGAGAACTCACAGACGATGCTGCTGCAGGGCCATCAGCTGCAGTGTTTTGTGGTTGGTAGATGAGTGATAAGGATACAGTTTGAATAATGTCAGCTAATACATCCTATGATATGATATGATATGATATGATATGATATGATATGATCGCGGTGAAACTCGAGCGGACGTGACGTCACTGGACGACAGTGACTAAAATTAGCTATTTAAGGACAGGCGACGCTACTTGGGTCGGCGACGCGATTTCAGTCGCAGAGTCACATTTGGTGTGAACGCAGATTAACAGTTATAATGAGAAGGCTTGCAATCCAATCATTCATGCCCATGATTCCTCATAACTGAGATCACAGGTAAAAACTGAGTTATGGAAAAATGTCCCTGCTGATACAGCAGTGATCATCAACCGGCAGCCTGGGGCCCACATCAGGCCCTCAACAGAAAACCATCCGGTTCAAGAATATCAAATTCTTAGGGGGGTTATAAGGGTATCTTTTTGTTGTTAAAAACCTGTCAACACAGACCCCCAAATCAATTGAGACTTAATTTTTTTTTTATCTGGAATGACATCATAATTGATCTGTTTTATTTAAATCCAGACATCAGACATTTTAGCCAACAATTAAACATGTTAAAACAAGTATATTTGGGTCAAATCCAGGGATGGATAACATGACGACAGGAAGAAGTAGACAAGGTATCGCAGCTACCTCAAGTGGTAACAGTATAGGTAATGGAGACTGATGTCACTTTGAAAGGCTAAGAAATACATACAGTTTGAAAAAAAAAAAATTAAAACTTAACTGAGCTAATGTGTCAACTAGACCAAAATATTTGTATTTTTCAGATTCATTTTTGTCAAGAAAAAAATGTCCCTTGCACAAATGTAGTTGATGACCCCGTCATGCAGTCTGGATCAAGGTTACTATAGCTTGGGATTTTACATTAGTTTATCATTTTGTTTTGTGTAAAAAATTGGCTCAGACTCCTGATTTTTTAAGAAGATTAATCCTGCACCTCTCTTTATGTCCTCTCTCACAGTGCACTGAAACAAAAAGGCCACAACATTTCATCATGGGACTCACAATTTACAAATTACTTCGTCAAAACAGGATGTTTGTGTCGATTCACAGTGAGATATGGCTTTGGATCAGTGTGAAAGAGCACAGATCAGTATGCAGTACGTTACCTAATAAAATTACTGGCTCCACATGCTTCCTTCTTGCCTTTATTAGTGTTTTTCTCTGATGCCACATCATAAGACAATACATGGATACAAGGTGTGTCAGAAAAGTTCCAGTACTGGTGTCACAAAAGATTTATTTAGAATCCAAACTACAAACTACAAGTTTTCCCCTTCGAAGTAATCCCCCTGGAGTCTAATGCACTTTCCCATCCTTCTCTGCCACGCTTTCATGCACTCCTGGAAGGATTCTTCCGGGATCCTGCGCAGCTCCGTCGTCATGGCCTTTTTGATGTCGTCCACGTCTTCAAAACAGGTCCCCTTGTTGACCCCCTTGAGCTTGGGGAAAAGGAAAAAAATCGCACAGAGCCAGGTCGGGTGAGTAGGGAGGTTGCTCCAGCATGGCGATGTTCTTCTCGGCCAGGAACTGTCAGGTGCTCAGGGCATTGTGAGCAGGCGCGTTGTCATGGTGAAGCAGCCACGACTTCCTGCCACAACTCTTGCCTCTTCTTGCGCACTGAGCGAAGCAAACGCTACAGTATCTCTTTGTAGACATGCTGGTTTATTATCTGGCCCTGTGGCAAGAAGTGTAAAGTTTGGGTTTGAAATAAATCTTTTGTGACACCAGTCCTGGAATTTTTTTGACACACCTTGTAAAAGAGGACTCTTTACTTCGTATATGCACTTCTGTAAAAGGCCAAAATAAAGGACATTTTGTTACATTATTTTATCTCATTTTAGTGAGTTTTGCAAACCCAAATTTCAGTTTTAGTTAGTGTCTTCTTGTCATCATTTTGACAAGAAGACACAGCCTCAGAAGATCATTTTTAATTTAGTTTCACTTGTCAATATTTCTCACAATTTCGTTTGTTATTTTGTGAGTTAAAGCTGCAGTAGGTAGAAAGCCCTGAGCCCCTCCTACCAGACAAGCATGCGCAAACAGCATTTTTTTCGACAGAGTCGCTATCGAGCCGCTGCTGGAATTCACTGGTCCACTTAGCACAAATTTGAGTAATGTCTGGGTCAAGCTTTAACCGTACTCTTTACTAACGGTTAGCAGACGGCTAAACTGTTAGCAGCATTCAACTTACTGGTAGCCTGGCTCTGTCTGAGTCTGTCCCTCCGCTCCGGTGCAGCGGACCCCTCCCGCTTCACCGTGAAGCTCTCTCTCTCCCCCCTCTTCTCTCTCACCGGTATCAAGTCTGTCCCTCCACTCAGGGGCAGCAGGCCCTTCCCGCATCACCATGGCTCTCTCTCTCTCCCTCTTCTCTAGCCTGGCTCTGTTGCTCTGCTCCGGGGCAGCAGGCCCCTCCCGCCCAGTTCTGGGCCCCCCCCTACCCTGGGCCCGGAACAACAGACCCATTTGTCCCCCCTCTGTCGGCGGGTTTGTAGGCAATTGTAGCCAATGCTGGAATAGCTATTTTACCTGGTGCACCGTCCGCCATTGCCGCTTGCTCTCTCCTTCTGCCTGCGGGAACGCGCATATGCAGAACAGCAATAGGAACTCAGTGGTCTGAGCTGACCTTTTATTGGTTGATGCACATACTGATTCTTCAGAAGCTGAACACAGAGCCATTGTGAGGTGCAGAAACCTGTTGCTTGTCTCAGACCACTTGACTTACATTATGCTTGGAGGATATAAAATTTTTTTACTCAGTTATACTAAAACAATGTTGCCTACTGCAGCTTTAAGAATAATTACATTGGTAACTGCTCATAAAGACATTGACTTTTTGGACCATATATGTTTTTAACCAAGCTGTTAGCATATTTGCTTCTGCTGTTAACATTGGCATTTTAATATGGAGCATGTATGTAACTTTCAAGGTGTCTGCACCCTGTGGACAGGCGAAAGTTTGTGCGTTGATTCTTTGGTGTCATTTCTGATGCGCTCAAACATTAACTATGGCTGCTTGGGGATATCATTAGTCAAGAAGCAAAATGAAACGGGCCATTTTAGTATTAATGTCCCTTTATTTCCTTTTTTTCTGACAAATAACTTAAATAATCTGATTGACCTTGTCAAAAATAATCTGAAAGTCAAAGACTAAACCAACTTAACTTTTAATCCTGATCTTACTGCAACAGGAGGTCATGTGATGACTGTCTTCCTTTTTCTGAGGAACTTAGGCAAGACTGAATCTGAACTTACTCTTCTGAACAGCACAGAAAGTTGTGTTATACCGATTTACCAAGAAATAAGAATAAATGCTGGGCCGATTTTTCTGTCTTTTATAGCTTACTTTCTAGTTTTAGACTTTTGTTTAGGTTTATTTTACCATCTCTTGACAAAGGTCGCCTGGTGCTTTTTCTTTTTTTTCAGGTCTTTGACTCATGTTGGAGTAACAGTCTGCTTTAAGGGTCTGAGATCATTTGTTTAAAATGTCTTTTTAACCCTCACCATTCTAATATATCAGTCCCATCATAATTAGGAAATGAAGAAAACTGCCCTTTATTTTTTCTGAGATAAGATTTCAAATCACAGAATTTCCTCCATTAACTACAAACAGCCTTAAAAGCAGTGAGACTGATAGCACTGATAGTGGAGTGTTCTAACTACTTTATACAAACAGTGAGACCACCACCACGCCCATTCAGCCGAAGGGAACTATGAAGCAACAATTGTTGGGCACCCCTCCAAAAGCTGGCTGCGGGTCTCAGCTCTACACTTTGAGTTAGAAAAACATGGTCAAACTTCAGCAGCAGAATGAAGAAATTGATACCAAGTTCAGTGACATTCTGTAAGATTTTCCCTATCAACAGATGCAAAAAACTGAGAGTCCTTAACTGGTGGGTGCGGACTCAGAAGTAGGCTGAGGTTCACCAGTGCAGCAAAAGGTCAATGAGGTACTGTGTGGAAGTCCTAAGCTGACGTCTATGTTTTGTTTTTGTTTTTTTGTTTTTTTTAGCAGTGAGACCCTTTGTGTTTTCTTTAGATCTAAACTTTGTTTTCTTGTAATAGTAATACCCAGTTTTCACATTAAAATGGGTTTAACTCTCAACGCCACAAATAGTATGTGTTTGAACATTTACTGAAGATTAAGGAATATGTGGAATGAGCATGATAAACATGTGACGTAAGTTATGAGTTGGAGGACATCGTGAAGCTTGGCAGAGGGAGACTCAGGATGGGGGTTCTGTCTCAGGCGTATCCTGCTGATGTCAACCCCCACACCTAGAGTGAGGTGGGCATGGAGTCAAATGGGAAAGATAGAGAAGAACTAGAAGTGGAGAATAAAGGGCAGGAGGGTGGGTTGAAAACAAACGGAGTAATGAGGGATGGCCGAGTATAAGTAGGCTTGTCAGCTGATAGGAGGTGTGGTTTGTGGCGCGATCCTGCTCCCGAACTTAAATTAACACATCGACCTCATGAAATGCAAAATGTATGTTACAATGAGAAACTGATATGAAATGTAGGGATGCATGTTCTCCCAGGGCTTTTGGAAAGATTGTTTAAACACGATTTTGTCATTTTACTTTTCAGTCTTATGTTTTGTTACCTCCGCCAAGGAGGTTATGTTTTTGCCGGCGTTTATCTGTCTGTCTGTCTGTCTGTCTGTCTGTTTGTGTTCAAAATAACTTGAAAAGTTCTGAACGGATTTGGATGAAATTTTCAGGAATTGTCGGAAATGGGATATGGAAGAACTGATTAAATTTCGGGGGTGATCCGGATCACCGTCTGGATACAGAAATTTTTTATAGGATTCTTTAACATTGCCAGATAGGACCATTTTCGCCAAAGTGGACCGAAGCTGCTTGGCGGAGGTCTGCACTCTCTGAGTGCTTTTCTAGTTCCATCTGGGTCTAAACTGCTACATTTTTTATTTAAACCAACCCTATGTAGTTTTTCCACCCTAATATAGTATTTCTAGAATCATTGTGATGGTACATCACCTTACAACAGGTTGAATGACACCTCTCTCATGGTCTGAGGGGGTCTGTATCACCTTCACTGGCACAATGTAACTTCGATGTGGATGGTAGGAACACCTCCACACAAAGAACTACAAATTTTTACTGCTTTGACTGCTTTACGGCATACGTCACTTCCCCTTAAGGCAAAAGCTAAACGTTGGGAAAAGGAGAACATAAAGCAGTTTTTGAATTTTTAAAACAGATTTAATGAACAGAATTTATTTTAAAGTAAATATGCACTTATTTTCCTAATGGAAATAGGGACCTCTGGCTCACACTCCTGCATAGTGGGTGGCGGTATTGCTCCTCTGATGTTGGATGCCACCCACCGTTAAACAAGAAGAAAAGAAGAAGAAAGCTAATGTAGAGTTGTTACCATGGCAGAAGCAGCGAAAAACCAGAAGAAAAGAAAAGTTTAAACGGAGGAGACGAAAAAAAGAAAGCGGGAGAATAACAAGCCAAATGCCTGGACAGGGATAAACACTGGCCCGGCATTCACTAGCTGGCATGAGCTGAAAGACGAGGAGGGATGTCCGACCAATGCTGATTTGGCCCTGTTATTGTTGGACTTATGAGTACATGATGATTTATTCGAAAAGAAACATGATCAGACTGTACCTTATCAGTCCACATGGTTTACTTGTCTATCAGTCCACATGGTTTATTTGTCTCTCGGGATGTCCTGTCGGCTCGCTTCTCCTCTGTCTGTATGTTAACAAATGCACGTTGGTGTGAGCCGCTCTGTTTTACGACAGTGCAGTTACACTCAACGTCCGTAGAGGCCCCCAGAGAGCTGAAAGCCAGAATCTTACATAGTGGGCTTTAATAGATTTGAGCACTACCTGCTGCGCAGCAGGTAGTGCATGTGCCTCACAGCAAGAAGATCGCTGGTTTGATTCCCGGGTTGGGCAGGGCCTTTCTGTATGAAGTTTGCATGTTCTCCCCGTGCATGTGTGGGTTCTCTCCGGGCACTCTGGCTTTCTCCCACAGACCAAAAAGCATGCTCATTAGGTCAATTGGTGACTCTAAATTGTCCTTAGGTGTGAGTGTGAGCTTGAATGCTTGTATGTCTCTATACGTTGCCCTGCAATCGACTGGCGACCAGTTCAGCTTGTACCCTGCCTCTTGCCCAATGACAGCTGGGATAGGCTCCAGCCCCCTGCAACCCCGAAAGGGATAGTCGGTATAGAAAATGAATGAATGAATGAAATTTAAGCAGAAAATGTCTACTTTACAACTAGCCCAACACAGTCGAAGAAGCAATGTGTAAAATAGCCTTAAATTAGTAGTTTTATTGTCATCTTGCACATTAACTTTCAAAATGAAGGATGGGGTTAATCCAATTGCCCTGCAATCTGCTTTAGGCAAAAGGTAACATTGGCATTGGGCACTGGTTGTCTCACATGAAGTTTGTTCAGCTTTGGCTTTTGTCCACACACCAGCCTTCAGCTAAAACGCTGCCAGTAAGCCATCTTGGTACTGTTTAATACCATTTCTTAGGCCAAGAGATTGAAGGGGACTCAGTGAAAATTCAATGGTGGAAAAGTTAGATTGTTGCTGTTTTGGTTTGGAAAACGCATTGAATGCCAGGATATGTTTGTTTCCTTTTTTCAAAGATTCACATCTTTTGTTGGGAACACTTTCACTTTAGGCTGATGTAGAGATTTTGAGACCAACCTACAAATGTTTGTGTTGGAATTTTTATTGAATGTACTGACTAAAAAATGTGCAGCTCAGTAGATTTAACCTCTTGATGACTCTGTAATTTAGAATTGTAAGAGCCGATATTCTGCTTTCCTTTTTTTTTTAGGTTTTATCTATTCTCAAGTGTGCTTAACATGTCTCCTCATGTAACCATGCGCAGCTGCACTTCACTGCAGTTGGCTGGTTCAAGAAAACCAGTTGACTCTGCATTGTGTGTGTAGTATAAGAAGCGGGAGGCTGCTCTGTCTTTATGCTGCCGTTTATTTATTAACTGAACAGAACAGAGTGAGTATCAAAGCACACCTCTCATAACAATGGCCTAGCAATACATTTTAACACACAAATATAAAAAATATGTACATTTATCTGAACAGGAACAGATTGAGTACTGGTCATACACTTGGCTTGTGTCAGCATACCAAAGCGCGCTACAGCAGGATAGCACAGAGATGCTAACTACATTGTTAATAAGTGTACAGTTGTGATGGTTTTCAAAATGAGTACCCAAATACAGGAATCAGCTAAAATGTATTTATTACATAAAAGGCCAGGATGAAATAACAAAAGTACTCCTTTACATGAAAATTTTAAAAAAGAAAAACACTAGAGAATTTACAAAAAACACTGGAGAACGGGGATAATTTCAAGGGAACCACAACGGGAGTTGACAGGAAACATGGAGGTAACATGCAGGATACAAGCAGGACAAAGTGACACTGAGCAGCGGACACACAGAGACTTTATACACAGAGGGGTAATCAAACACAGGTGACACTGACGAGAGACAGGTGAGACAATGACACAAGTGGACACAATCAGGGTAACAAGGACTGAACAAGAAACACTGAGGATCAGGGAGGGAATGAAATTAAACATGAGGAACATAAAAAACAAAGTTAAACATACAAAATAAAACAAAACTAGTGCAACCATGACAATAGTGTTATTATATGGACATTTTTCAAACATCAACATTTAGGAGTCCATAAGTGGAGAAAAATAGACCTAGGGCCAAGCCTAAAGGAAAATAGCCTTGTGCATAGGGCACTGTCATGGACCTCTAGGCTTCTGGTGTCCCTTGTGAAAATGATATTAACCGGAAACTGTTAGCGATGACTAATGTTAAATCGAGGGAATTCAGCTGTCTCAAGAAAAACTCCCAAGTTCTGGTTGAAGGAATACATCTCAGTCTCTTTTCTTTTTTATAGAGCATCAACCAGGCTTTGTCATCTGTCTGTTCCAACGACTGGATCCTGGCTCTTCATCAGATCTTGCTCATCCTCCTCATTGTGGGAAAGTGGCTACTTCCCCTTGGAGGTGGGGTGACGCGGGATGAGCTATCACAGCTTCTTCTTATTTTTGTCGGCACTGCTGCAGACATCCTGGAGTTTACCAGTGAGACCCTGTCAGATGTAAAGTGGGTGGCTTTGTGTGTTGCATAATGTCTTTGGATTGCTGTATCCTGTTTGTACTGTATGTCTGCTGTGTGTACTTACAGTGTATCAGCATGTTTAAATGTTTGTGCAAACAATAGAGGCAAAAGTACAAAACTCAGATATTTGTGATGTTTAATTACTCAGTCTGTGTCCAAAAATCCTATCCAATGAGGGTTTATGTTAGAACAGGGCAAACACAAAAAAACAGCCCTCCTGTGGCATTTATTCAAACTTATGGGGATTTGTTGTCTGTTCCACGTGTTTCTGCAGGGAGAACAATAACCATCTGGTCATCATCATCCTGTCAGTATGGACTTGGAGCATGCTGCAGTTCCCTCTACATCTGGCCGGTCAGTGTGTTTGTGTGTTAAATCTAAAACTTGTATGCTTTAGAAGCTGTTTCTGCTCTTAATACAGCTGTTTCTGTTGTGCTTTACTCCAATCAGTGAGGGACAATTTAAACAGTGTGTCTGAAAATTGGCAAAACAGCAGTGTCCAGTCCAGTGCTGTGAGTAAACAGTTTGGCTGAGACTGCTTGCTCTGCGATCTCCAGCTTTGTCAAATGATTAACCCTCGAGTCCTCTGAGACTCAAATAAACCACAAAGGCTTTGAGCAGGAACATTGGAATGTCCCTTCTTTTTGTGCTTCCAAAATAAACGCTCTAAAGTGGGACTTTCTAACAGGAAGGGAAGGCTGGAGGAGTTTGTTTAAATGTTGACAACCTCTATGGGTAAATGAAGTCCCCTAATTTAAGATTTGAATAGGTTTAGACTGAAATAGTCAGCCTGACAAGTCTGAAAGTCTCAGGGAAAAAAACAGGTAAACAGGAATCCTTCTAAACTTGTTACAGTGAGAACAGATAGACTTCATCAAGTGTTCCTGGAAAGCCAACTCCCTATATTGATGTCAATTATTCATAATACAAAGTTTAATAATTAAAAAATGGATGCGCTTCCTAACAATGCTACTTTCCTGAGAAGCTGCACTGTCACAGTGCATTTAGAGCACTTAGAGGTCAAGAGAACAGTGCGGTGTTGTGTTTATAAGTAAAGTGTGGACTGAGTGTTTCTGCTCATGTGGGTGTGTCTCTTTGGTGGTGTATATCTGCATCCCCACGTACTATGTTAGAATACATGGTAAATGTGCAAGGTCTTAGCAACATGAAACACATGGTCGTAGTTTATTTTTGACAACAAGAAAATGAAGAACAAGATCTAGTAGTTAAAATGGAATTATACAGAATAATTATATAATCACATTAAGTCAGTGGACAGGCCAAGATGTCAGTAATTGTTTGGCTGATGAAGCGAGTGTGTATTGCTGTCCTCTATATTCCATGTAAGCTTTTCCACTATCAGACTCACTGCCTCCTCAAAGCATCGAGGAACCATCAGCCTGAGATTTTTTTTACCTACCAAGGAGGTCATGTTTTTGTGGCCTTAGCTAGTTTGTCTGTGTTTGCTTGTGAACATAGACTCTGATGCCATTTTCAGGAAATATTAGTCACAGCACAATAAAGAAGTGATGTGATTTTGGTGGTGATCCAAATGTGGATGCAGATCCAGGAATTTTTAAATGATTTATTAAAAGTAGGAGTTGGGTGGTTTCACTATTTTGCTTATAACTCAATAACTTCTCAATGAATTTTAGTGACATTTTCAGAAAATGTTGGTCATGCCACAAGGGGAGAACAGATCAGATTTTGGTGGTGATCTGGAAAGTTTTTTTTTTTTTTTACAAGAATTTGTTAACAATGCAAGATAGAGCAGTTTTTCATATTTTGTTTTGACAATAGCTCACTTGACCATGTTGGAAATGCCATGGCGAGGGTTTGTGCTCTTGGAGCACCTCTAGTTTTAAATATTTTACTTGTAATTTTTCGGGAAGAACAGAACATACAGCTGGTTGATAAGCAATCTGTTATCCACCTCCCCACCTCCTATCTCAAACCATATAAGGGAACACAAACAAACAAAAAAAAATGTGTACTTTGTGGACAAAAGCCTGTGGTCTTCATTTAAAAAAAATTGCATTTGAATATCATTTAAAACATTTAAAATAATTTTCTTCGCGATTATTATTCCATATTGGATTGACGAAGCTTTCCAGTGGCTCAGAGCATCCAGCTGTTGAGTGCAGCCGAAAGTGGCAGCTTCTGGGTTTGGAGGGAAATCATGTCCATAGACATTTAAGAAGCAAAGAGAGGTCATGGACCAAAACTCAAGGTTTTTGACAAAGACTTGATTTCTGTTGTCAGAGTGACATTTGTCTCTGACTGATAGTTCAGTTTCAGTTACATGTGCAGTGCAGAAGGCTGGAGGGGTGACCTTTTATATTCTCATCTCATCTTAAAACATCATATATATTTGAGATATATTTGTAAATCATAATCCACAGGCTCTTTTTTAGGACTGTTTTTTATTATTTGGATCACAGCAATGCCCTGCCAGAGCCATCTTGTCAGTGATGTTTAAGCATAAGTAGTGGAGAATCCTTCTCCTAACACTTCTAACAGAATATAAGTCTACCTAAATATTGACAGCTCCAAATATTTTTAATGTTTGGATCCATAATACTGTTGTTTGAAAAAAAAACAGCAATAAATTCTTCATCAAAGCACTGGTGTGTACTAGTAAGCTAACATTAGCTTGTTACTGTTGTTTAACAGTAGTGTCAGGATCACTATCAGCTGTGTCATTCAGTCTACAATGATTTGATAAGAAGTCATGTTTTGACAGAGTTAACAAAAATATTTTATGGCGGGATCAGGAAAAGTCTGTTCATCAGCACAGGGGATTGTGTGGTAGCATTTATCCACCGTTTGGTCCTTTCTGGGTTTTCTATGGGGAAGAGATGGGGTCTGCAGGGGTATAATGCTCACTAGTCTCCTCATTATCTCCTCCTGGAAGTTCATCCAATTGAAAAGAAACTTTCTTTCATTTGAAATTAAAATGAAAATAAAACTGGTTCAAACATTTAGGTGGCAGCCCAGTGTAATGCAGCCTCAAAATATATGAACAAGTGTTTTTGATTTGTTTTATGATGAATTGTCATATTTTTCAGGGAGGACGTTTTCTCTTGTTACACTTTGCTGTTATGATATACATCCAGACAACAGATTCAAAATGCAGTGCATAATTTGCACTGTTGTAAATTTGCATTGTTTAAGTGAAATAATTGTTTGCGCTGATATTCTCTGTTTGAGACAATAATAAGAATATAATCCTTTTATATCTAGGGAATGATTTTGGTGTGCCTCAGAAGACAGGACTGACACCAGGCTGTGCCAGTTTGTGCTAGTGCTAGTTTTGGAAAAGCTGATACACCTATTTATAGGTTATCAGGAAAGATTGATACCCAATATTAAGAGATGAGAAGCAACCATTATTGTGATTTAAATTTAGAGAGCTTTTTTTCTACAATATCTGACCATTTTTTTTAGATTTGTGCATGGATAGTGGCCTGCAAGATTTATTCAAAACTTGTAGGTTGCAATGCAATTATCCCCTTTTATATTTGTCAAAAACTTGTATTGCAATTATTTTGACAAATATAAAAGGGGATAATTGCATTAGCATTGTTGTTTTATTTTTTTAGTCATGAAAACAAAAAAAATTCACAATGTCACAGCAGCTTGTGTCTTTACCAATCAAACATGTATTATTACATCTTGATGACAAAATATATAGGCCTGCTTGAGGCCATCTTTACTAATGAACTAGGGATGCACGATATATATTTTTTGCTAATATCCGTTATGCCCATATTTCCAAACTCATTATCAAGAATATTGATACTGCTATTTTTTTTTTCAAGAGCACAAATCCTCCACATCACTAAAATCGATCTGTTCTTTTCATGGTGACAGTCTATTTGTGTTAGAAACAGATGTTAAGCAAGAAAAACAAGATTTTATTCTTTAATAAATTATACTTTTGATTTATAAAAGTGGACATTTAGTGAAGATATGGCAAATTGTTGTTGCACTTAAGGACATTCTGCCACTTTTACAGCCAGGAAATGGGAGATACGTGGCCAGTATGTGTGGCCAGAATATCAGCTGTAAATATTAGCCAAAGAAAATTGATTTTCTGATAATGATCATCCACTTTTTAGGCAATTATCTGCCTATACTGATATTGAACTGATAATGTTGTGCGTCCCTATGATGAAATAACTTTTTTTAACTAAACATGAAATGTTAAGTTAAACTTGATCTAAATCAGGTTTTATTTTTTTCTAATTTCTTTTGTGTAAAAGTCTTTGAGAAGTGTAAGGAATGTATTCAGGAGTTCTTACAATTAGCAAACAGGCTTCATATTTTTCCACATTTCTTTTTTTCCATGAGGATTTTACATTTTTTAAGCTGTAGTCTGCCTCTCCAGTTGCAAACTTCCCACTTAACTTTTTCCCAAGTTTATTCTCATGTATATTTTATTTTTTCATAACTTTAATGGTAAGACATTTCAGTCTAATTATGATTGAACAGGAATGGTAAGAGTTGTGTTTTTCTATCTAATTCTTGTATAATTTCTATAGTGGTGAACACCAAACCGGACAGCGAGGGGGATCTTGGATCACAGGAGGGGTCTCTCTTGGCCAAACACAGCACAGACATGTGGAACATCGTGGAGGCTCTGTTTATCCAGGACGGGCCGTTCCTGGTGGTCAGGCTCACCGTCATGACATACTACAACGTCTTCCATCAGATGCTTGTTTTCTTCGCCATCAAGAACTTTCTGGTGGTCATACTAAACTTGTACAGGTTAGCTGTGATCTGCCAGGACTTCAGACCCTCCCGCAGAGGCACCAGTGAGGTAAACACAGTGCTCGGACTTTGATGATTCGGGACAGTGGAGCAACGATACAGAGTTCTTCCTGTTACAGCAGACTGGTGAGACTTACCTTAGGGTGGACACAGAGGGTGTTGCATTCCCTCTTTTTTACACAATGCACTGATGATATCCATTAACCCAGAAAAGTGTTAGCAACCACATTCTCACTCTTTCAAGAGGATGAAGTCTGAATTACATGATTTTCTGACATAGAGCAGGTTTTACTCCACCTCAGTGACATTTCAGTCCCTCCAGATAACCCTCAATAATTCAGTTCAACATCTATTCAGTGCTTGAATGTGAAAATGCACACACAGGATAAAACATCAAAGGTCGACAAATGAAGAAACAATGTATCATAGCCATAAAATGGTTTCTAAGGTCAAAGTAAAATATACTAATATGATCAGATGTTGGCTGCGAGTGCATTTAACAAGAATGTCGGATTGGTGAATGACTCAGCAGACTTGCAAAGAATCTGAAAATGTAATCAAAAGTGTTATTTTTATGTTTTGTATTTTTATGAACACTTTTTCAAATCTACTTGGTGTTTTAAGATTTTTAATTATTCTATTTGGAGAATAGTTTTTTGTTATGATCATTTGGGATGAGAAATACTGTCAAGGATATTTTGCTTTAAAATTAAAAATGAAACGGTGGATGACATGAACAAACAATGTTTATGAATGGACTTGCAAGGTAATGGAAAATTATTTCTGAACTTTAGATGATGGAAATGAAAGATGCCAAGTTTCAGTTATAATCCTAAAAGATCTGAGGCAAGATGTTGTAAAGTAGTGTTGATTTGGTGTTAAATGAGTTTTTAAAGGTTTCAAAAGTCTTGAGTTTGATTTTAATGTGGATATTTCTGGTCATGGGGGCGGCACAGTGACGCAGCAAGTAGTGCACGTCCCAACTTTTTCTGTTGATTCTCTCTTATGTTGCCCCCAACCCCTTCACCATATACATCAGCACATAAACATTCATCAGTATAAACACACATTCAGTCACGCCTTTTGCTACTAAATTCCCATAGTCTCAGAATTCATGAGCATTTACAGTAAGAGGTGCAGAATACAACTTTGGCATTAATAGCATTATTTTAAGCTTACATTTACTCAGGAGTCCTTTCACACATTTACCATGCTTTGGTAGAAGTGCAAAATGGCATGCAGTGTTTTTATAAAACATCACTGTACCCCCTAAACATGTCTTCAGGCTCCCCCAGGGGGGCATGGGCCCTTATTTGGGAATCACTGTGTTTGACTATTTTTATTTTATTTCTTATAATTGTAATTTTCTAGCATTTCTTTTGAACTCTGTAATCCAACTTTTGAAGCCAGAAATAGCTTTTCTGTTGTTAAAACCAATAATTTGCATCAGTTACCATATACAACTGGGAATGATCACTTATTTGGTCTCAAATCTATTAATTAACTTATTAAAAAACAGTACCCAGTTGAATTTGATGGTTGCTGTATTCATAAAATTAAACACAGTTTTAAATGGACTCTTGAATAATTTTTTAAACTAATAATTCAGTAGTTGCCAGTGCAGCTGTTTGTCAAATGTTACTAGGTTTTAGTAAACAGACAAACACATGACAGTTTGATAAGATACTGTAACACATGTTAAAAGTATATTTTTCACAGATATGGATATGATGTTCCTTTAGATTTTAGCTTGGAATTGGGTGTACCTTGGCCATAGATAGTTTCAAAACCACTATTCCACGCAATATTGAATTTAGCTTTCATATCCTCCCTGAAGTGATTTCAGTTGACTTAAAAAAATATGTTCATCCAACAGCAGCTCTCAAAAAAAGACTTGATTGGTTTATTTATGAACACAAACAGTTTTAAAAGTGATATGATCAGGTTTGAGTCTCAGTTCTGGTGATTTTTGGCTGATCTTTTCTCATTTGATTAAAAAGAATATGTACATTTAAGCTTACATTTAATATTCATTTGCCATAAATAATCAGTATTAAATGAATTTTAAACAAATGCATTGTTATAGGGCATATGCTCCACAAGGCCTCCTGGTGGTGTTAAAGGGTGAGTTATGGTTATACCAAAATTGACAAGCTACATGACAACATAAATGTTTGCACAAAATGTCTTTATTATTAAAAATATCTCCAATAAAGGCATTTTGCATCAGTGTGATTCATTTCAGATTAATTTATCGTCAAATTCTTTTTTGTTTTTTAGAGGTAATACATGAAAATCTTAAATATTCAAGTCAAAAGAAATTTTTATTCCTGATTAAGAAAAGTTTGCTGTGAGTAGGACCAGTTTCCTCAGACTGATTTCTAATAAAGTGATCCCTGGTATTGTCGAGTGGAAGTAAGAACTGGGGAAGAGGAAGAGAGGAAAACAGAGTGATATATAGGGTGACATAACGGCTGCAAGTGTTGACACAAGCAATTTTCCTGTCTCACTGCAGACGGGAAGCTAAAGCTGGTTGAAAAAACATCCTCCCCTGTGGCAAAGAGCAGTGAGAATAGATTATCACCATTTAGCAAAGAGAAGTATTTAATGAATTTGAAAATAAAAAGATCACTTCAGGGCAAAAGTAAATGACTGATTGTCTCACTGTTGTTTTTTACCTGTTGAACAATTTTTCCCTCAAAATAGGAAGACGCATGCCATTAACCATGGTGAAAGGAAAAGCAGAATTGTTTTGTATTTAACTAAAAGACCAATTCATCAAGTACAAATCAAAGAAGAATTCTTATTTGACTTAAGGAAAAATAAAAAGAATGATTATTAGATGTCCTGAAAGATCAGAGGACCTTGATTACACTTTCCTGTCAAATAAAAGGACAAAATCATAAATCTCAAGTCAAGCTCATGCTTTGTTTAGTTAAAGGTCCCACGTCCTGCAAAATCTATTTTCTTTGCTCTTAATGTTGTTAGAATGGGCTTGGAGAGCAGAAGAACATGGGACTTTATGACTGAACTCTCAGTTCTCAAAGAAATGTGCTCTGCGTCTCTCAAGAAAATGCCCCCTTTTACCTCCAAGGGTTTATTATGTAATAGCTATACAGCCTCCACCTACATGTTTTTCACCATGACTGTTTTGAAAGTCCACTTTGTTGCTTGTAATCCCCTCCCATCAGACATTGTTTGGACAGCCAATCAGCACATAGCACATTATCATTGTCTCCTGTGGTCTCCCCACCACCTCAGATCTTTCTGTTTCCAAAGGAGAGGGTAAAAGAGCTGCAGCTCATCCTCTACAGAGATGATTTTCATTTTTTTACCCAGCTTAGATTAAATCCTGGCGTAATAGACACCCAGGGCATGGTGTATACGGTCAAACACACCAGGACATGGAACCTTTAAATGAAAACACCGCAATTAAATGACATGCAGTGTTACAACAAATACCACAGTTTGCATGCAAAGGGTATTCATCAATCTGGATCACTCCATAGCAAACAGAAAAGTGTTGTTCAGTAGTTGTTAAGTAGTCAGGTGATCAACTTCAGCCAATCAGTGGACCAGTATCATGCAGTACGGTGCAGCTTTGATTGGTCCACCTTTTCCTTCTTTCTTTCTTTTTTAGTTAGTATTTAAACATTACGCCTGGATTAATATGAAGTAAAACACTTCTCTCATAAAATTAGCTAAGTTAAAGTAAAATATTGATTTGAATAAAGTACAGGTACTCAAAAAAGCCACTCAGTTACTACTAAGTAAATAAATTTAAATTAACCCTTGCCATTCACTGGTCAAAAACAATTATTACGTAGCACAAAGTGATACATTTACTCTTGTTACTGCAGCAAAGTTTTGAATGGTGTTTGTAATTCTGTGCCTGAGAATGATGTGTCTTCATTTTTTTCAGTTTACTCAATATATGGCACAAAACGACTATTAAAACTTTGGTTACTGTGCACATTTGTCTTTGAAAGATGAACCGAGCTGACTTTGGAGGTCTTTGGTCAAAAGACATCAGGGGATATCTTCACCCCCTGCTTGTGAATGTGCTGTCTCAAAAATGCATTGATAGATTTGCTTCAAGTTTTGGACAAATGTCTGCTTGGACTGAGGGGCGATGAACTGGTAAGTATTTGGAGTGTCAAGTGTTCTTGGCTCCCATAATCATTTGTTGCTTATAAACATGATATCTCAAAAACTCGTAGAGGGATTTTGATCCAAATCTGCAAAAATATCCTCTCTGACTTTACAGTGAACATTTTGGAAGTATATGGTTAGAGGAAAAGATGACCGGGCCTCGTGATCATGCATTACCTGTTTTACTCTGAAAAAGAAACCACTATGGTTCTTCTTCAATCTCAATCAATCAATCAATCAATCTTTATTTGTAAAGCGCCAATTCATAACAAGTGCTATCTCAAGACACTTTACAGTAGAGCACAAAGCTCTTCATTTTATGGATACACATATATGCATAGATACATATATACATATAAAAATACACATATACATATATATATACAAATATATACATCCAACACCCAACATGAATCCATATAGCCAATCATGAATCCCTCCGTCATGGCGGCAAGAAAAAACCTTCTGTTAAGCAGCAGGAAATCTTGAATATGGACCCCAGTCTCATGATGAACAGCAAATCCACATGATGCTATGTTGGGTGTGTAAAGTAAGAACTAAAGTTAGTGACAGATCAATGGACCAATCATAGACCTGTCGTCGTCATATTTGTTTCTGCTGAAAACAAATTTATTAGAGGTTAGCCTCTTGAGATGCTACATCTTGTTTTCAGGAGGGTCCTCGTGTCTGTGTGGTTGTGGTGATAATTTTATAGAAGTATAATCAATGAAAGTCTTACTGAAAATAAGAATTTATGGTAGTGACGAACTCATGGGTGCCCAGACCACAAGTGCATCCCTACCATATTTGTCTCCGTTAAGTATAAATGTATTAATGGTAGACCTCTTGAGATGTGACACCTCATTTTCAAGAGGGATCTCATGCCCATGTGGTGCTAGAGATAGTTACTATAGATGTTTCAACCATGGATAGAAAAATCATGCTAATATCTACATTAACAGCTATTATGATTATGAACTGGAATGAAATGGCCAAATATGTTATGTCTGTAATTGTAGAGTCTTGACCCACCGCCGTATCTTCACTGTCCAGCACTTGTTAAACCTGTAGTTAACTGCGGTCTGTGAATGCTGCTGTAGGGTAAGCATCAGACAATTTCATTAAACAGACCCCATTTTACATTTTAGGCAGTAAAGGTTTACATTAAATTATATGATAGTCTATTAGACAGCTGAGTGACATTTTTGTCAGGAAACACTGGTACAACAGTGGTTTGTTGGTGCTTATTAGGACAAGATCAGCCAAGGCAACAATGGTACCAGTCTGCTGCTTGTTAGTTTTCATCTAAATAATGACTTATTGATCAGATTAAAGATCCTGTAAAGAGAAACAGACTGAAACTGATGTAAATGCCAATTTTAAGCCACAGAAGAAAAATCCCATCAGCTTTATTACTGACTATTTACATTTTGTAACGTGTAATGCTTGAGGCCCTGCAGCGGTGTAGGTAACATGAGGTGCTGCGCACCGCAGGCAGTCTGTGTACGTTTTTAGTGGCAGTGATGTGCAAAGAGTAGTGCTATTTTAAAGACAGCTGTATCAACATTCTTCCATATGTAACAAAATGGCAAAGATGAGAGGCAATATTTTGTCCACAGGGGGCACTAAATCATCCATCCATTCATCCATTACCTACAAACCCCAGTTACAATGAAGTTGGGAGGCGGCATAAAACATATAAAAAAGAAAACAATGATTTGCAAATCCTTTCTGACCTCCAGTATGTTCATTTGTTTTCCTGCATGTTCCAGAAAAGCTGGGACAGGGGATCTTTACCACTGTGTTACAACATTTTTCCCTTTAACAATAAATACTGAGTAAGCTTTTGGGAACTGAGGACACTACTTGATGAAGCTTTGCAGATGGAATTCTTTCTCATTCTTGCTTGATATTCAACTTCAATCTCTTAACAGTCAAAGGTCTTTGTATTTTCATTGTCATCCTTCACTGATGTGCAATTGACTCACCAAGTGCAAGTTAAAACTCTACCATGCAAAGCCAAAGCCAAGTAACAACAACACTCAGAACACTGCTGGATTATCTAGGCCTGAGCATCTATTAGATGGACTGATGCAAAGTTGGAAAGTGTGCTGTGATCTGATGAGTCCACGTTTCAAATTGTTTTTGGAAATCACAGACGTTGTGTCCTCCGGGCGAAAGAGAAAAAGGGCCATACAAGTTGTTATAAGCGCAACGTTCAAAAGCCAGGGATCTGTGATGATTTATGGGTGTGATAGTGTCCATGGTATGGGTAACTTGACATCTGTGAGGGCACCATTAATGCTGAAAGGTACATACAGGTTTTGAGCAATATATGCTGCCATCTAAGCAACATCTTTTTCAGGTATGTCCCTGTTTATGTCAACAAGACAGACCTGTCTCCTACTAAAATGTGTGGCACAACACGAAGTACAAAATATGACAATAGAGGCCCCTGAACAACTGAAGTTGTACATCAAGAAAGTGAATTCCACCAACAAAGCTTCAACAATTAGTGGTAAACATGCCCCTGTCCCAGAGTTTTTGGAAGCTGTTGAAGGAATCAAATTCAAAAAGGGTGAATAATTGCCAAAAACAATTAAGTTATCAGTTTGAACATTACAGATCTTGTCTTTGTAGTGTATGAAACTGAATATACATTGAAGCGATTTTGCAAATCAATGAATTATTCCTTTATCTGCGTTTCACAGAACGTCCCAACTTCATTGGAAGTAGGGTATTTACTCTCCCAGACATATTCAGTTTCAGAGTGCCTGTTCATGTGTTAATAGCATGTCAAATTGATTATTGACCGTGAACCGAACTTCTTCATGTAGTGTGCTTGACTGCCATCTTGCGGCCTCTTTGTGCACTGCCGTATCTCACAGTCTGCTTCTTTCTGTCTTTTTCTGCCTCACTTTTCACTCTGACCAATCACAGCGCCTTCTGTCACGATCTCTCCTACCTGTTGTGATCTTTACTCTGACGATGAAAACTCTCAGACACCACAGTCTTTATTTTAGTGTCTGTTTGTTGGGGCTGAAGTTTCAGGGCGTAATCTGACACGGTGAATGGGGCTGGGCTTGACTCAGCTCTCACAGCCAAACAAGCCCAGCCCTCCAGGTCCCAGAACAGGTTTACATTTCACACTTGGGTGGGGTTGGTATCTGGTATCCACACCACACCCTGTGACACCCTCTCGCAGCAAGAAAAAGACGAAGAGGAAGCTGTGTTATCGGTCAGACTTCAGCACTCCTATCCACGGCTCGTCCTCACTCCGCTCTCCGCTCTACACGCTCGGCTCGTCGGTCATGTTCCGCTGTGGGATCGCCTACCCCCGGTGCAGGTGGATTGTACCCCTGCTGCTGCTCTTCGCCATTATTTTTGACATTATCGCCATCGCGGCCACGTCAGGATGGGTGGAGGACGAAGACGCCAAGTCTCACTACGCCAGTATGTGGGAGCAGTGCCGAGGCAGGAATGACCAATGGGACTGCAAGTCTCTTATGGAGCACTGTAAGTGTCAGATATCAGGAGCAGGACCATAAACTGAGAGGCTTAATGGTGGAAAACTGATATTTCATGGTCATAACAGTCCAGTAAATTGTGTAATGGGGTGTTGGTGTTACAAGAGTGTTAAAATCAGCTTTCATACAAGGTCTTGACCCTCTTCTAGTGTTGATAAAGTCCAGGCTAAGAGGGAAAGTGAGGCCTGCAGCCCTCTTGTCAGTCTGAACTTTGCTCTGAAACAGTCCTTTATCACTTCAGCGGCAGTAAACACAGCAGAGGAGGCCTGAGAGCGGGCATAGCTCCTCTCAGAGTCACTTCATTATTTTTACTAGTTAAATTTTAAGTGTTAAGATTATAGGAGGAACTGTTTTTGTGAGGGTGGTTTCTACCCGTGGAGACCCAACAATAGATGTACAATAAGATGTCAGTATAAGTTCATCCATGGGCAAAGAAATTTTGAGCCTCATAAGAAAATATCAGATTGGGTTCATCCCAAACCAGCTCTGCACAAACTAAGCATCTGTCAAGCAGATTGAAAATTAAATAAAACAATGTGCTATTTCTAATGTATCACTTATATTCATTGCAGCCAAGTTATTCTCCTTAAAGACACAACCTATCTTTAAACAGTGGAGCAAACACTCTTCAGTTAAAGTTACAGAATAAACTGTGAATTAAACTATGTACTATACAAACCTTTAAGATTTGAACTATTTCAAGCTGTCAGAATTGTTTCGGCTATAATATAATCAGTCTTAATGAAATTGTGGTCTTTTAACCCAATAGATTTAAGACTTTCCTGAAGATTAGTCATTTGTTTAGCTCTTTGACTTGTTTTTTAAAGACCTGGAAGTTTTAACATGTGATTTGGAAAAGCAAAATGCATGAACAAAATTGAACTCCTTATAACAAATGTTCAAAAGGGCACTTTATTATGTAAAAGTCATTTTAAGGGAGTTCACCAATGCAAAGAATGCCTGAATTGTACTTTTTGCAGTTCTTTTAAGATCAACTGGTATGGTAAAAATACTGATAATATATTTAAGAGGCCCCTGTCAGTCATGGCCCAACAGAATCTCCTTACTTTCCTCCCCTTTACGGCGCCCCATTTTTTAAGTACTCTATGCATGTTTCAACAAAGAATGGCTACTGTACAAAAACTTCTAATAAAGTACTTCTATGATGAGATATGTTTCGAATGACACTTCTAGAAGTTACAAGGCCACCATTTCCAAAAATCCTAAGACAGAAGTAGCAAATCTGTGTTTGAAAATTGCTTCCCAAATGTTCGTTTCTTATGTTCCTTCATCATTCACATTCAAATTTGTACATTAAACTAAAATTCAGGTCAAAACGCCTTAAAAGTTGTTTTTGTAAGTAATTAAGATGAAACACATTGTATTTATTTGATATTAGATAATGCAGTGTCTCTAATGGACGGAAAGGGGATGCAACCCTTTTACTCTGATTAAAGTAACTTGTTTTTTTCATTGCTTGGTAGGAGCTTTGCTCGCAGTATAGTCTGGAAAAATTCAATGATAGCTATATGAATAAAATTCAATAACGTTGTAATTCTTTTCATTTATACCAAAAAATAGTGACAGGGTTGCTCTGGTTGAGTGACTCACTCAATAAGGCTGCAAATCTTCATAAATATAGGAAAAAAAATAAAAGAGTGCTCATATCTGTGGTCTAGCCATAGTATGAGCACATTGTTAAGGATTTAATTTCTGCAGAGCCATATTGTTTCCTGTTCTTATTCTTTTTCTGAATAGCAAAACATTGTTTGGTAACAGGGTTGTAAAACAAGTTGTGGGATACATATTTGAGATGCAATAACCTTATTTTGAGTTCATGTCAAACAAGCAGTTTGTTCAAATACGAGAGACATAATTCAACAAAAGCATGCAACAAAAAGAAAATTGAAGTCTATTTTTTAGTATTGTTGGTGGTATGTAAGCAGGTGAGTCAGAGGCTGGGACAAGAGGAAAAAAAAACTTTGTTCAGGTGTGTGGGAGGTATTTGTAATTTTATTTTAGAAACATTTACAACAGTCTTTGCAGGGCATCCCAAATTTGAACAAAAACTCTCTTTAGACTTTGTGCATTTCTTTTTTGAAATATCATGGGCGGGCCAGTAAATGGCCTCAAATTCATCAGTCTGAAAAAAATGGATATTAAATGTTATGTCATTTTAGGAATTTAACCCTAAGTCACTTTGATTTTATTACACCCTTTTTCTCATTAGGAAAACACAAAAGTTTATTTTCCATGTACATACTGCATATTGTATTTCTTCAAAGAGGATATTCAATCTTCAGTTATGTCAGATTGAGCAACAGCTTTTTTGAGTGGAAAAATTTGAATGACACATATTTTAACTCACAAACTGTAGAAAAGAGTACAATTAATAGTAGTTCCCACTTTGACTGAATTACTGCTCTATTCGTTTTTATGGATTTTTACCCTAAAATCTATAGGGCTATATTCATGTTGTTTTGAAGGTAGTGTTTTCTTGTATGAATCTCATTCAAATAAATGAGAATCAAGAATCACTGACAGTTGAAGATTGGCTTGATCTAATTTGAGAAATTACTATAATTTGCCTTTATTATTAACAACTCCTTTATCAGGTTCCTCCACATAGTTCTGTGTAGTTTGTGTAAGTAATCCCCATGTGAGAGGCAGTCAGCACCAATGATTAAGTAAAGGGAGTAATCATAGTGAAAAGAAGACAGACGGGGTCTAAAGAAGGGCGTAATCAAATAATATGACACCAAGTGCAAAACATGCAAAGTGTGTGTCTGTGTGATTTGAGGACAGGGTGGAAACACCAGCAACATACTTGACAATTGGTTAACACAGCACAGCATTAAAAACCAGGAGTTTCATGTGTTGGGCGTTGTTTACACTGAAAACCTGTTCAGGCTGACCTTTGAACACACAGGAAATCCACAGAAAGGGATAAAGAATCAATACTGAATTAAATCGACAAACAGAATAGATGGCAGCATTGGTCTCAATAAAATTCGATCAATTTTCAGCCCTAATCCTGATGTCTTTTACCACTTGACTGTGTCTCACCATGAATATTTGTTGTGGAAAATGATGTCAAAAGTCTGTTTCTTAAGAAATGCTAAGTGCTCATTTGACACCTACCCATTCCTAGCAGTTACATGCAGGCATTACGCACCATTGTGAGGAATTAACTCATTTATCTGCTGACAGATGCTTTTGTTGGTCATAAACAGTCATTGTTGAGTCAGGTCAGTCTCATAATCTATTTAAAAACCCTCACTGGAGTTTTAATGACTTTAATATAATATAACTCAGCATCTAGCTTTACACAAAAGTTTTCATCAAGAAAATGTAACAAAACAATACGACACATTCAGAGAATACAAAGAGAGGCACTGTAGGCTGTAAATGGACTAAAGACAATTAAGAGCAGTAAAATTGGACCACTTGAAGTAAAATGTTGGACTGTTGATTATGCAGCTCTGTGGCTTCTTTTAAAACCCATCACTGCCAGCAGACAGAGTACAATTTCTCTCATAATCTGACTTTAATATGAAGAGTGATTTAATATGAGCTGCAGGCCAGTGTTATTTCAGAATGATTCAATAATATTACGCATGATAAAAATCTTATGAGGCAGACATTGGCAGTATGTTCCCGGGCAGCAGTGCTCCATTATTTTACAAGACATCTACCCATTGTTCTTATGACTGTTTTAGAGCTATTTTTTAACTGAATAGAAAAAAATCAGAGTATGAATTTGATTTTTTCAGCTACTTGGGCTTTCTGTGCTGACACTATTACTTCAATATTACAGCACTATTTTAACTGTGATGGCCTTTTTAGACTAGTTATACTCTGGTTGCAGAGAGTGCTTAGTTGCTGGGGGCAAACACCTCAAGTATTCCTTAAATATTTTAAACAGTATGTGACCTGCACTGCAGAAAAATGGATCAGAGGAGGATTGTATGTCTATCAACATGATTGGCCTGTAACACAAAGACTTTTCTCTGTAAAATCTCCAGTACAGTTTTCTCTGTTCTGTTACGACTTTCAACTAAAGATATCAGTTGCTGAAGTGATTTGGACCAATGACTGTGAACAGAACAGACTTGTGTTCCTCCTCTCCTTTTCTCAGGTCATATAGATGTTATTCTACACCTGCAGTCACCAACAAAGACTGAATTGTTGCTCCTTATGAGGCTCTATAGGAGTCAGAGCTAATAGCATGTTAATCCATATCATTATCCGCAAACAAATGTGTCCCTGAGACATAAGCAGCGAGAAAGAATCCTAATTTCTGTCCATTTTATCACTAATTTTGTCCATTTTCATCACTCATCTGCATTAAACTTTCGCTTTAATCTAAAACGCCATGTTAAAGCAGAGTTTGAAATCAAAGCTTTAATGACCCAAATATTCTCTCACATTTAAAGTCTGCTTCTCATTACTGCAGGAACATTTCCATGTTTTAAATCTGAGTTTTAAAGTTCCTGTAAAGAGTTTTTAGACGTCTATGAAAAAGACTGACATCAACCTTGACACCTCTGTATGACCTACACTAGAACAAACCAGACCATCATGAGTATGTTTCTGTGTATTTGTTTGTAATGTTTGTCACATTTAAAGGGGGATGGGTGTTTGAGAAGGAGATTAACCCCATCCTGTAGAAAATGTTAGAGGTGTCAAGGTGTCTTTGAAACAATGCATCGTGATGTGGACATAAATGAAGATGCATTGATGCAGAAACAGTCAATGATCATTGTGTCTTGTAGAGTCTGCTGCTGGACTGCCGTATCAGTTTAGTTCCTGAGGAAGAAAAAAACAAGAATAGGAAGATTTCTCCAAAATCTGTTCATAACTTTTCAAATTATCTTGTCAACAGACAGACAAACGCTTGCAAAAGCAAGACCTCCTTGGTGGAGGTACAGACACTTGATGAATCTCCAGGAAATGTCAGCAAAGCACACAAGGGTTCTTTAATAAGTTTATGTACCGTGAGATTTATGCTGTATTCAGATCTCCTTCATGTGCATTGTACGCAGCCATGCCAGCAAACTTTATGCACCACCTAGGCTCCACCCACAACATTCATTACCCCCGTGTTCAAACACAAACATTGTCTATATTTTATGTTTCCAGCTTTTCAAACATGATCATTTCCCACGTCTCTTGGTCTTGACACTGTTGTAAAGAGGATCTCTGTGTTCTGTAATGGTTGTTGCTCATCCGTGACCATTAAAGCACAACATCAAGAGCAATAATTTTCAAGATTTTAAAAAAGGATTAGTTTTCTTTATTTTCATACAAACCTTTATAATCTAGATGTTAACCTGATCTCGTTTGTCCAGTTTTATTTCTCTTTTATTGTAGTTGTTGTTATTGCTGTTGTTCCTGCGTGTTTAATAGTTTTTACAATAGTTCTAGGGAAACTTGTAAATTGTCTGTGACTTTCTGTTTATCAAAGAGGTTTTTCAGGGTTTATATGGAGGTAAAAGTACAACTCTGGTATTTATTACAGTAACTACACTTACACTTAATGGAGGGACGCAACAGGCTGAAACAGATTTATTTTTCCAGAGTACTCACGCAATTATGAAGTAAGCGTCACACATCCAGTCAGTGGGAACTGTCAGGGTGTTTATATTTTTGAATTTCCAGTCCTTTTCTTGTCTCCTTTAACTGTTATGTGTAGTGCTCTTGTTCTCTGTCTGAACTGGTTGCTGCTTCTGTTTTGGAGCCTCTTTTAGCCTCAGCAGGACTGACGCTGTTAAACAAAAGGCGATCTCGGCTGCCAGAACGCTGCTCGCTCATTCTTGGAAGCATTTTTGCCCCCAAGGTTCCTCTGAGCATTCTTGTGTCACAGCTCGGGTTCAGATACTTGTTGGGAGAGTTTGTTGAACTGAAAACTGAGGAAACAAACACAGCCCACAAAAGTTAATGAGTGTGGTTTGAGGACGCAGTGAATATTTGCATCAGACCAATCAGCCTCCCTGTTATTGTTTTAGAGCCGCTCCTTTCCTGAGAGCTGAGAGCAACAAGAACAAACATGTTCTCATGTACAGGAATGAGTGTGTCATTTGCAAATTTATATGAATCATTGCACATGCCTTTGACATTTTAGACCTGTAGAAATATCTGCAATAGTTAAATAAAGGCAAAGCTCTAAAAGAAATTTTAACATGTATACCTTTTGCATCAAAGAGTTTGAATAATCGGACTTGTATTCCTGGACCAGCCAAAAACAAATGTCCCATCCCTGCAATGTGTCAAACAGTTCTCTAAAGCAGTCATATTTGCCCTGAATCAGATGAACTCATTCATTTTTGATGACTGCTAAGGTATGTTCACAATTACTAATGTTCAAAAAAACTTCATTTTTTAAGTACAGAGTGTACCTGGTAGAGCTGTATTCTCTTCGCTTTATTTGTGTGCTTAATTTTAGCTTTTTTCCATGTAACATAACATATATTAACAACATATTAAAATCATCATCAACACAACTTTGTAATCGTATTGATAATAATAAATAATAACAACTGATATATATAACTTATGCATCCTTAATGCTGAAAACAAGAAATAAAAGAAGCAGAATTTAAACTAAATACATACATCTACTCTGAAACTGATGATGAAAAAATGGTAGGACATCACACTGGTAGGTTATTAGGAGGGTTCAGGGGAATGAGGCATGTTAGGCACCTGCTAGCTCCATTAATATGGGGGGAGGGAGAAGTCCTGATGCCGCAGACTTTCTGTCTTGTTCTGAGAGGTGCTCCATCGCGCAGGGGAAACATTTTTAACACACTAAAGTGCATAATAAAATATCCCGGAATTATAGATGGGATATTTTTGTATTTAAAGAAAAGCACAGCATAATAGAGAACCCTAATCCCCTTCCATCCAGCCATTTGTTATCTCTGCTTTTCTTCTGTAGCGTGCTTTCACTTTGTCTGACACCTATGCTGCCGCCGCAGACAGAGCAGCCACATTAGTTAACTTTATGGGGACAGTAAATCTTCTCTGTTGGTCTGGTTTGTTTTGGTCTGTCATAAAGAGGCCCTGGCATCCATAACCCACTTAAATCTCATCATAGTAGCATAAAATAGCTTTAACAATGGTCAATCAGATTATTGTTTTAAATTAAACAATACTCTGCATTTAATTAAACTCCATCTTAAGAGTTTGTATCAAGTCTAACACAAAACCACTCTGACATCTTTTGATTATCTGTCCTGTTGAATTCCAGTCCAGAAAACACAGTGATGTGTTTTTGTTTTTCCAAAGTTCATGTAAAGAAGTCTTGAGCATGAACCCTTTAAAGCATGAATTGTAACTGACACTTGTCCCTTCGAGTTCTGCGATCCTCTCGCTGTGCAGGTGTCCCATTTAAAGCTTTTCAGTGAAAGTGCAGGGTGTTGAGCTGATCCCCGCTGACTGCATGAAAGACTTTCCCAATGAGCTTTTGATGAGTATTATCCTTGACTGTAAGACCACAGCCGCCCTGAATTCTTCAGCCCAAACATCAGCGTCAGGCTTTATGCAACATGTGTGAGGGAGTGTTTATCAGCGACTCATAGGTGTGTTTCAGTGAAAAACACAGAGATCAGAACATGTTTAGCGGGGAAATAAAAGCCTGATCCCTTTTGTTTTGATCAGATCAGCCAGACAGATGTTGAACAGCTGGATGGATTTAGTGATCGGGACAGGGAGTTCTAGTTCACACAGCAGACAACATTTGCTAACTAGAGAAGGTTGCCCAGCTTTAAACAGAAAGAACAACACAAACCTTGACAGGACTATAAGTTCAACATTTTCTTCCACCCAGCTTTGATGATAATGTGCAATAGGATTTATTAAAAAAACAGTGCTTAAAGTTTATTATTATAATTATTATTATCAATAATGCAATTTGAAGTTTAGTCTCACTGAAGTAAGCTACTGTAACGGAGCAGCAACTGGGTGCTACTCACCAGAGTTTCCCTGCTTTCACTGTGATGTAAAACAAAGACAACACTGTTGTTTTGAATGTTTAATTTCAATTTTTATAAATATCAAACTGCTTAGAGGACAGGTGAAAAATAATATGAACTATCTTATGTAAGTCAGAATTTTACCCTTTCCTTTAGCTGTTTTCATTTCCTTTTTTGATCAGTGCCAGAATCTAGTTTTACTGGTTATCTCATGTCATTGCTGACCACAAGTTCTTTATTTCCTTAAAAAAAAATAAAAGCAGGGTTTATCACAACAGAAAGTAAGTAACTTTTTGCTTAAGCCAATACAAGTAAAAGCATATGTGTTGAAGTGTATGGTGAGGACAGGGAGGGGGCCTTGAAAACAGGGTGTTTAAAAAGTTTGGGAACCATTGGTTTAGACCTTGACAAATGTCCTTTAGAGTAAACGTTGTTTTGGCCTGGTCTCTTGTCTTACAGGAAAACAGGAAATGATGACAAACAGGGAAGGAAAAAACACATGCTGTTTAATGAAGATAGTCTGTGGTAATGACGATATAAAATCAGAAAATAACTGCCATGATCCCACAGTACTTTCACAACATTTTCAAGCTTCATGTATCATCATGTTTTTTATGTTTAATGAGAGGCTCCTGCCTCCTATAGTTAATGCACGGTGCCATTAAAGGTCCTGAGTGGAGTTTTTAGTTTGTTATAAAACTCATACTGGTATTAATGCCTCTTTATGAGCTCTATAAACATAAGAGTGTTAGATATATTGAGATTACATTCAGTTATCTGTGATGCTTGAAAAAGCTGTCAAAGGGTTGGTGTCATGTTGGTGAATAACAACACCCCGCAGAAACAGACCTTTTTCTTCACATTTTCTTTGACTTTTAAGATTTTCTGTAAGACGAAAAACTTCAAGTTGCAAAACAAGCAACTAAATAAATAACAGGTATGCCAGAATCAAAACAAACAAGCTTTTACACTTGGGCTTAGAGTTAAAACGAAGGTCTCTGTCTTTTGAGAACAACAACTGTGAAGACAGACATTAACAGGATTAAAATCCTTAACTCACAGCAGCACAGATAAGTTTTGAAAAACCACAAAATGCTGGGAAGCTCAGCTAATTATGCTCAGTTCATTTTTCTGATCCCTTTGGAAGTACAACATTGCTAATGCTTGAAACAGGAAGACGTTAACATTCAGTAAGGCTCCAGGGTATTTACAGTGCAGCTCAGTTCCAGAAATAAGTAATACATTTTGGTTGGAAAGGTCTGAGTCTTGCTGACCCTCTGATAACACTCACTTTGTTTATGAACACTCTAATCTGAAGGAGGGTCATTTAAAAAAATCATGATACTCTGGCCTTAGTCATGAACACTGTTGTAATAAGTTAGAGACACTGAGGATGAGTCCAGATCATTATTCTGGCGCTGACTCGACAGTGTTGGGAGAAATCTG
This sequence comes from Cetoscarus ocellatus, assembly GCA_037902135.1. Taxonomy (NCBI): domain Eukaryota; kingdom Metazoa; phylum Chordata; class Actinopteri; order Labriformes; family Labridae; genus Cetoscarus; species Cetoscarus ocellatus. The sequence goes on along the minus strand of JBAMNC010000033.1, from coordinate 469,537 downwards.
TGTCATTGGTGTGCTTATGGCACCAACAAGGTTGTTATGGGCAGGGCTGAAAATGAAACCAGTTAGACCAGTCCAGTTTGTGTCAGTGATGATGATGATAGAGATACCTCAGGCTGAGGCGGGGAGGGCTTTACCTGAACACGCACACACACTTAGGTGTGAGTAATGTATGATCTGGAAACAAGGACATGGGAGTGACAGCTGTAGTGAAACTGTAAGAATATGCAGTTTTGTTTGTGAGATTATTATATGTTCAATATGAGACCCACTGTGAAGAATTGCGTTATTCTAATCCCTCCAAACGTGTGCAACAGGGTTAGAACACAAAAATACAGCATTAAAATGGATTAACACATTTAAAACATGATGCTATTGTTGATATAGTCTGCTGTACTCAGGGCTCATGAAGATGGGAAATACCACCTTTAAAAGAGGTTGAATCATTCGAATTAGCCCAGTTACAAGACCCAGTCTTTTGGCTTTGAAACAGCTTTTCATTTGCTATCAAGTTTCATATTTTGCCTCTTAAATATCAAAAATTGAAACTGTTCCTCAGTGTTGCAGACAGTGTTAATTTTGTTGACTAATTATTTCCGTCATAGTTTTTGTCAACAGCCTTATTTCACCTGATGAAAACTAGACAGTAACTTATAAAAACAAGTGCACATGGACAAAAACTAAAACTGAATTAGCTGACATTTTCATCGACAAGTAAAAACTAGAGGAAATTGTTTGATAGAGACTTAATCAATCCAGTCAGACCTAATTTCATCATGTAGAAAGTAGGGACAAGTTAGGAATATATCCAATCACAGCTACTTTGGTTGTGTGGAAAGGTTGGATGAGTTAAGAGGGGCATCCAATCACAACTGCCTTAGCTTCATGGTGGTGGGATAAGTGCCATTTAAGCTGAACACGCACACACACTTCGGTGCAAATTGATATATTCATGTAGAGCAGGTTCACTGTTTGGTATCAGCTCTGGTATTGTAACTGAGATGCTCTGCCAAGTAGCCTAAATGAATCACTTACTAATAATAAAATAGTAGTAAAGCAGTTAAGTAGAAAACTTTATATACAGTCACACATGATAGGACTGGCCTGTCTCTGACCTTATCTGTTCCTCCAGTTCCTCAGAATTACAGAGGCTATGTCAGCACACAGTGACGAAGGGAAAGTGTCAAATAAAGAGTGTGGGAGTGTTGTGTGTGTAGTCTGTAGGCAGCTGCACCCTCCTCCTCCTCTTCCCTCTCCTTTTCTGTCTTGATATCAGTTTGAACTTCACGGGAGGAATGTGTTAGAATGAGTTCATGCTGTTAGCGGTGGGAACAAGACGCAACAGAGGCTGAACACACTGCATGACATATAGTTAAGTTATTTCCAGAAATGTTTACTTTAATTTCTAAATAGCTCACATGCTAATTAAACAGGAATGATTGCATTTTGACCAGAGTTATAAACACTACTTCAACTACTGCAGTTAAATTCCTTCTCGAGGCAAACAAACGTGGACATAACAGAACAGAGGTCAGTCAGGAAGAAGGTCGAAGGTGTTTTTTGTTGTAGTGTGGTTGGTAGAAATCAGATTTTTTCCAATAGCTTAGGCAAATGGCTTGTAACAAGAGTTGAGGTCACAGTAACATTGAATTTGACCTCCAAACTGTCCCGAGGTTATCCTTGAGACATAATGGACTTAAGTGCAAAGTTTGAAGAAAATCTCCCACAGCGTTGTAGCAAGGGATGCCCATGAGGCCCATTTACCTTAACCTTTGACCTCTAAAAACTAGTCAACGATCTATGACTCAGAGAGGACATTCACACAGTATTTTGGAAAAATCACTTTAAATACTCTTGAGATATTCTGTTCAGCTGGGGCGGGCAACACATTAACAAAATGTCACCAAATGTCAACAGAACCTTGTGCTTGACTGATAAAAAACAATATCCTGATATCCAGACTTGTTTCTTTTATTTCTTATTTATTGCTTCCTGTAGAGGACCTCTGCTGGTGCAGGTTTAAGGGTATTAAAATGCACTTTCCCATATGTAATAAATTCAGATATTGTTGCTTTATGTTTTTAGTAAAAGAAAACATTTAACTGCCAGATAATTTTTAAAAGAGCAGAGACTATTTAAAGATCAGTCAGAAAGGTGTAAAAGCTCGCATTGTTGCCCTGTTATGCAGTTAACTTCTGTTAAGCAGTGATGAATAAGTGCAGCTCAGATAAATATTTCAAAATTTTATTTACCTCAGATCTTTCTATAAATGAATAAAAGTTTGAGGGATAAGACTCAACTGGGCTGTAGTAGGATAGTTAGCCTGATAACTTTATTATTGTACATATGCCTTTTATTTGCTGTTTTGTTTCTGATCTGCATGTTGTGTTTGTGTGTGTCTCCAGCTTGGGCTCAGGCAGTGGCTGCTCTTATGATCATTGGCCTCCTCATCCTTATCATCGCCTTCATCGTCTCCTGTGTGGCTTTGTGCTGCTCTCTCAACATCAGTCTGCTGCCCGTCATAGGAGTGATGCTGATTATTGTTGGTAAGAAATACAAACTTGTACAAATCTGCTCACACAACTATTATACTGATTTTTGTGTAAAAATACTTTATCATATGAAAATGCTTAAAACAGAGTAAAAGGGAACTGACACATTTTCTTCAAATTTTGTTTGACAAAAGACTCTGATCTGAAGCAGTTTAAGTGAGTTTTTCTGTTTTGGTTCTGTTTTGTTGAAGTAAGATTTAGTTGCAGCAGATCGATGGTAAAAGCCGAATAGTAAGATAAGACTCACTCACAATAGTGACAGACGTGCCTCCGGTCTCCAACTGTATGATATTCTACTCTCTGTAAACATGTTCATGCTTGCATCTGCAAGAGTTCTCATGGTTCTTCATTAAACAGCCGCAAGGCACCTGAATATACAAGCAAGAATATGTTTGTGCACCTTATCTAAAGGTTTGAGGTAAGCTTTTAATAGAGTATGGCCTCATTAATCTTTAGATTTAGTGTCTTTACACTACAGCAAAGCCTCAGGAGAACACTAAGGGAAATTAAAAGTGTTTCCCAAGACATTTAAAGTCAAAAAGCACCACATCTGATACAACAACCAAAACACCCGGCTGGGTGAGTTCTTTGCAAACATTTATTTCATGTCTATGATTTTGTCGAACATAAGAAGCAAACATTTTTGAGTGCAAAATGTTTTCTGAACAACAGTGATACATTCTGTCTTTATAGTGGCGTTTTTTTGTTTTTGTTCTGTTTTGTTTCGTTTTTGCCTTGATATCAAGCCGCAGGTCTGATGGATATATGGTCCAATAATCAAAACACTGATGCCAAAGTGTCAGTGAATGCATCTGTGTTTTTAGAGTGTCAGTAAAATCAGCTTTAGATGCTACATCACTTGGACTGCTCACTAGTTGAAAAAATATCAAGAAAACAATAATGTGGAAACCCCAGATATAACTCTGTTTTTCAGCATTTTAAGTGTATGTTTCTTTTTAAAATAGCTTAAAAGTACCATAAATAACTGCCATGAAAGTAGCTTTTTATCTTTTGTCCTATTATTTGGTCATATTTTTGCTTTAATCTGAGGGAACTTTGTTTCTTGTCTTCTAGGACAACAGGTTTCTAAATTAGTTTCATATGAAATATATGAAGTACAAAAATATTCCAGTTTTTAAAATTTTTTCTTTGGATATCAACCAAAAAATTTCAATGGATTCATCTAATCTCCCCTATTAAGAAAAATCCAAGGGTGCCAAGGAAATTTCAGGAAGTTTTGGGGACTTTTGTGCATGTTTAAAAAAATTAAATTGGAAAGTTTGACTGCAAGAGGCTAAAATAAACACGATGATTTAGAGAAGCCAACATCCCCATCTGTAACACTCTCTTGTTCTAAGTTTTTTTGCTTATTTCTATCAGTACATATCACACTTTGAGACTGACGAGAAATAATAGGCTGAGACCCAATTTAAATGTCAAATGGAAATTCTTTTAGTAATTTTATTACTTTGTGTTACGCCATACCTCACCAGTAAGTGCACTGGTTTTAAAATACCATGTAAAGGATAGCCGTGTGAAATTTTTTCCACAAAAAGAATAAAATAAGTCAAGTCAAGTTTATTTATAAAGCACCTTTAAGAAGACAGCAGTCGATCAAAGTGCTGTATACAGGATACATAAAATAGAAGTAAATAAATAAATAAATTACGATAAAAACAGTAAAGTTAAAACAGTGATATAAAAACAGTAAAAGTAGAAAAAACTACAGTGCCTGTGAATTGGGTGTGCTCATTTATGAAACCCCAGTGAGTAGAGGTGGATCTTTAGGGAAGATCTAAAGTCTCTAGGGTCTGAGATGTCATAATATAGATGGGCAGACTGTTCCAGAGTCTAGGGGCAACCGCTGCAAGGCCCTGTCACCTTTAGACTGAAATGACGCAGACAAAAACAAACAAAAAGTGATATGGTCCTTTCAAAATGTAGGTTTTGTTGTTCTAAGATGTATGTGTTAGAGTTTCAACAAACATTAAATAAGAGGCATAGACAAGTCAAGACAGAGAGTGTGAGTGTGAAACCTAACCTGAAATTCAGGCTTTTATCTTAAAGGATAAGGGGGAGGAATAGCCCAATCTAAATCCTTCAGGAAAGGTTTAACTGTGAAAGTTTGAGAAAAGAGAAAAAGGGAAGAGGGTATAAGTGAAAGCAGAGGAATCAGAGAGTGAATTAGGTCTTCATTGACGGGGGAGGCATGGGTGAGATTTTAGTGAGACGTTACCATGGGAATGGCTGGTTTGGTTTGTTTATGTGATTGACTCACAGCACAGAGAGTCTGAGAACATGGGACGGAGCCAGACACAAACAAACAGCTTGCCACAAATCAGGTGTGTGTCTGGAGCTGTGCTGCAGAGAGATGAATGCATTCAGTCTTGCTGTAGGGTAGAAGTTGGCACATTTGGCACAAAATGACCTTTTGTAGCCGCCTTGGAAGACGATCAGAGGTGGAGATTAGTAAAGAAAAATGAGATCGGAGCTGGGGTCTCAGTATCTCTCTGTAGTGTTTTAATTTCACAAACTCAACAATAATTAAAAAGATTCCTGCGGTTTTGATCTGTGCGTCGAATAAATAAATCAGAATCAAAGCACCACATAAAACAGCATAATAAAATTTGGACATTACTCTTATCAGTTTAATTAAAGTGTTTTTCCTTTAAAGTGCAGTGATATATAAATAAATAACACCTTAATCTTCTTTAATTTTCATGAAAACAATATTGGAGTTTACCTTTATATTAAACAGTACCTTTTGTCACCTAAATACCAACATGTTGGCTAAAATGAACATGAGGGCTATTTTGTAGGTTAGTATTTTTCATAATTCTCCTCAGAACCTACAAACTAGCCCGTAAACATTATCGTAATATTGACTGACACATTTGAATATTCTTAAAGTGACATTGTTGGCTGTCAAAAGGATGGTGCATAAACAGACCCTTTTTTGTCTTTTACATTTATCAAAGCAACGATTTACAGAGAAATATGGCTGCCTGTTTAAAGACAGCAGGGTCTGATGTTTTGTCATAAACACTTATGTGAATGTTCAAAGAGATGAAATGTACAATTTTCACCAAATTTTACTCTAACAATGAGTTCCTTACAGGAGCTTTAAAGCAACAACATGTAACTTTTCAGACTAAAGAGTAGAGTAGAGTAGATTCAAAGTTGATTTAACAAACAGTAACTGCTAAGTAGAACAATGGAGTCGAACCCATTTCCACAGGGTGGGTGTCTTGTGGCCTTCTTTTAGCACTATGTTGTGTTTTTTATTTAAGAATATTTTAGGAGCTTTTTTGTCCTTTACTGGTTAGAGTGAGACAGTGGGTAGAACCTGAAAAGTGGAAAGAGGGTGGGATATGTGGAAAAATCATAGGCCCTGGTTATGAACCCACACAGGCTTCTGAGTTCTGTGTGTGAGGCAAGCTGGACGCTTTGCTATGGTTGCCTCAGCATGATGTAACCTTGGCAGCAGGCTATCATTATTCTTTAGCAAGAAGTGCATGCAACGTAAAGCCACCAGTTCACAAACCAGCCAGCTAAAAAGAAGCCAGCAAGCCAATAGCTGCATTTCCACCAAGTAGGCTGGTTTAGTTCAATACAGTTTGGTATGGTTTGGAGCAGTAAGCCCTGATCTCACTTGCTTTTCTACTGTCAGCTGTGCCTTCACTTGAGGGTGGTGATGTGAGCCAAGAAGAGAGGGTTGTGCCAGCTTTGTAATGACATGACATAACAGCAGGGCGACACAGTGCAGCATGCTGAAGTAGAGCACGGTTGAAAACAAAGGGCAAAAATGGAGGACTCCCAGCACTCCAGTACTCTGCAGAGCATTGTTTCAGTGTGGATATTCTTTACAGCAACAGCAGTGAAAAACAACACTGCTTATTTAAACACAGAGAGGTATGTATCGGTTATTTGGTATGTTTTCTCTTTATTTGACAGTGGAAATACCTGTCATTGTGTACAGCTCTGAAATCGACTGCTTGGTGGAAACGCAATATACAAGTTTTAATTAATAGATACATAAATGAATAAAAAGATCAATAAATTAAGGTTTAGATGTTTCCCTCTTGGCATATTTTACACCACAGATAACACATTTTGTTCTTCATAAAAATGTCAGCATCACATAATCAAATATCAGGCATATCAAGGGTTGAATTTTATTTTTATTTTTTTGTCTTTGAACAGGACTTAAATAGATGGGAATATTTGTTGCAGTGAGAACAGAAATTTTTTATTAAGACAAATTAATTTTGGATAATTTTTTGATGTGTCCACTTTTGGGGGGCAGTGTGCTATGAGTAACTTTTTAAAAAGTAAGCATGTTGGTTTAAAATATTTTCATGTGTTCATAATCTGGATTTTTTTTCTTTTCAAAGACCATCAGCCCAAAACCAATCCCTTCTGTCGTTTTCTGTATGTCCAGTCAGCTCAGAAGTGGCGTGCTGTTGACCTCACAGTGCCAACAACCATTCAGACACGATGTGGCTTTTTTCGTGACAAACTCATACCCAGCCCCTTTTGAGTTAATAAAAAGATATTTGGGTTCCTATGAAGTATAAAACCTGACTCACAGCCTGCCTCGCCTTAGCCTCAGGGTATCAAAGGTCAAAATAAAATACACAGACTGTCAAAGATAAGTGCACCAAAGCGTCACACCTCTCATCAGAATCTGTCTCTAGAATCATGTCGGACAACAATCATTGCCAGAGGTGAGTTTCAGGATCGATCTGATCATCATCCACAGATACTGACTCACCTCAGCACACAGATGTTGATATGTTGATGTCACTGTAACACACTCATGAGACGGTATTATTTACACAGTGACGTTAGTGTAGCTGTTCTCCACTTGTCTAGGCGGCTGCAGAACTAAGTTTTCATTATTTTTAGTCTTAATTCATACTTCAAAGGGTCTTTATTGACATTTTCTCTCTTGTTTTTCTCTCTTTAGTGATTTTACAGATCATTGCTCTGATCATCTACCCCGTCAAGTTCAATGAGCTTATCTTTGAGGGCAACTACTTCTACACCTGGGCATATGGCTTCGGCTGGGGTGCTACCATCCTCTGCATCGGCTGTGCGGTCCTCTTCTGCTGCCTGCCACGCTACGAGGATGAGCTGAGCGGCTTGGCCAAGACCAAATACATCTACTCCTCTGCTTAAGAACAAAAATCCTGCACACACACACACACTCATAGGTTAACAAACACACACACACACACAAACACACACACACACACACACACACAGTTACAACCATATTCCACCATCACTCTGAGCTGGATCGGTGCTGCCATTGAACAGTTTTACTCTGCACTGTTTCACCAAAGATCAGCGAGTTGGTTTAGAAAGAGAAGGGGTATACTTTGTGAAAGTGAAGAGTGATTGGATGTTGCATTTCCTTTAATATAACAACTTCTACTGTAGGTTTAGTCAGCTCATAGAGAATTGTTTTCAATTGCATTTTTTATATCATTGAAGCCTTTCCTTGTTTTATCTGTATTTTTTTAACACTACACGACCACCCAAGTGCACTTAACCCAAGGGATGTTATTATGTGCAAAGCTTTGCCCCTTACAAATTTAAAACTAAATTTTGTTGCTATTTGTAATTTGCTTCCTTTTTTTGGGGTATTTTTATTTTTCTATCTTTAGCATGTGTCTTATTCTTTTTATTGCAGTGCATGAGGAGAGAAAGAGGCTAATGCTCAGAAACTGAATGTAATCTAACTACTTCTGAAAGTGTTCATGTAGTGTAAGAGTTGTGTTTGCACCTTTTTGTAAAATTGTATTTTATTTACATATTCTACCGAACGGGGAGGAAGTATTGGAGTCTATTTCTTAGTTAGCATCTGTCCTGGACATGAATAATGAAAGATATTATGTGTTTTAATTGGCTCTGTTGCAGTTGTTGCATCTTTGTCGCTCTAAATGGTAAACAATTAAGATCAGTTTGTCTAGATTGTTTATAGATACATAACAGAATCCTCTGATAATCCATTCATTTTTTCGTATTCAGCAGATGTTCATTAAAATTTCTTTTAGGTGAACTGATGTTTCAGAGCAGGGGTGGGCAATTGGTATCATTGTAAAGCAGCTGGATTACCTGGATTCATGTCTGACATCTGGCTGATCCATCTTGCAAAGCATCAAGATGATTAGCCTGTTCTCAGATAAATAAATGACCTAACCATTCAGAGCCCTTTAAAGTTTAAGAGGTCCACATGGGCATGGTTCAGTTGTGCTGAAAGCAGGAAGTCACTGCATGCCTTAAACAATGAGAATGGCATGGATGCGGATATAGCAGAAGTTCTATCAGAACTGGACAACATTGCTAAAAAGAGGAGCAAAGAAACTATGGGAACAAATTTGTCACTCAATTTCTGACCAGTTTAGACAAAAGTTCAACTTACCAACTGGCTTACTTGTTGTCTACCAATCAGCAGCAGCCCCTGCCTATTGCATCATGTGTCTTTTGGGCCTGACTGACTCATAGTGAATTTGACAGACAGAGCACTCATCCTCGATTTCTTGTTAATTTTTCAAAGGCTCTGCCATTCCTCAACACCTAAAATGGTGTGTTGCCCAGGTGGACTAGTAAAATATATCTAATGGATACTTTAAACTGTCTGTCTTGTGTGTCAGGTTAGGCAACCGTGCAGCCTGGTGGCCTCACACAACCCACAACACACAAACTTCACTTAAGACAGACCGTGAGCCCATGTTAAATAATATGAAATTTTTGCCGGAACAATAGCAAAAGGAAATATGTTTCTTCCTTGCAAGAATTGAGAGAATGTTATTGGCTCTAACTGTTCCTTTAAAGCTCATTTATGAAGCACTGTAAATCTATTTAGAAATACAAAAGAAATAAAAGTAAGATATACTTTGATACCTGGTAAAAACTTTGTCATTGCACTGGAAAAAGCTTAAACTGGCTTAATATTTTGTTTAGCTCAAAAAATGAGCATATCTGTATTTACTTTAGTAGAAATAATTAAAACTGATGCATGGTTCATATTTGCTCTTTTTGCACAATCAAAAAGTTGTCATAATTGTCTCGTGCAACAAATATCAAGAATGCGGCCCTCTGGTGTAGCTGTACAGAGCAGCTGGATTTGCAGGATTTGACGTGACTTCAGGTGGATGCATCTTGCTAAGCCTTAACCTGTTACCCTTGTTCCTGGTTGCTAGGTTGCCAGACAAGTCAGCGCCCCATAAGAAGAAGGAGGTGGTAGTATCTGTGATGGTTTAGTTAGCTGGGAGCAAAGACCCTCGACGGAATAATGTTGAAGTTAACTATGTCCCTGAGGTGTAACACAGTCCATCTGGTGTGTCACAGGCTTCTTCATCATCATAGTTGCCCATCCCTATTTTGGAATATATGACTGAAGTGACCATAATATGTAAAAATCAGTAGCAACAGAGCAAAACATTCAGTCCAGCTCATGTGAGCCTCCTTATTCAACTCCAGTGTCATCTGCCAGAATTTTGTGTAAAGGGATCAGTGTAAAGTGTGAAGCACATTCTTCACAACACAGATGTTATACAGAGTGTTTATGTAGAGAGATTTAAGACTAAACGCTGTTTTCATTTAATGACCAATCATGTATTTTTTAAAGCCTTCCTAAGTTTATGAGGAGAATCCTTTAGTAAACCCTCAGCTGGTTCGATAAGACACTGAGACCAATCTTTTAGTATACTGTGTGATAAGCTGTTTGTGCCTTAGCTTCTTCTGTGTTGTGTTGCTGAATCCTTCAAACATCGTTTTGAACCGGTCAATCAGGTATTTACTGACTCATCTTAATTCCAGGTGTTGGTTGCATCTCTGCGCATGTTGGGTCTAAATTCATGCCCAAACAAGATCAGCTTATTTTGTTTATTGCATGATGACGCTCCGATGCATCATCTTTCTTGTGGATTTAAAAAGGGCAGCCAAACTTTTGATTTAGCATCTAACTTGAAGTGTTTCCAAATATTTTTCACACAAAATGCTGTAAAATATAACTAAGATTTACTCAACAGTGGGGTGAAAACATTTACCAAGGCGGTGTGAAGACCAGCATTGCCAATCATAAGCAGTAACTGTAAGGGTTTAAACTGTGCTGTAGTGTTTTTCTAACACTAATCCACTTCTGGAGATCACTCAGCTGCTCCTCTGCTGTAGTATGAATTGAATATTTTTGGTAGTCTGTGTATTTTTATCAATAAAGAGTTTTTTTCTGAAGCTGACATGTATTCTGTCCTATTTTTACAATGAAGTAACCCTGTTTTCAGATCCAGAAAACTTCATTATAATCCCAATGTCCTGTTCAGTCAGTTTATGATGAGCAGTAGAGAATAGCAAGAAAACAGATGTAAAAGGTAAAACTGAATTGTTTTAGTTCAAATAACAAAACAGCTTTATTTACCTCAACCAAGGAGGTTATGTATTTGCCGGCGTGTGTTTATCTGTGTCTGTTTTTTTGTTTGTAAGTAAGATTATGCAAAAACTACTGGACAGATTTTGTAGAAATTTTCAGGAGATGTTGGTAATGGCCCAACTTAAAAATGACTAGATTTTGGTGGTGAACCAGATAACCACCATTAGCAAACAAACATAATTGCTCAATAACTGTCTAACTAATAATGATATCAACATGATTCCAAGTGCTAGATGTGGGCTTTCAGGGTCAAGGAATCACATTATGATGGTAACTTTATCAAAGAACTATTGCTTATAGATGTGACAGCAATATGTGAGCTACCTTGGCGGAGCTTTGTCAGACTGCTTTCTAGTCTACCACTGCTTTTCCCAAATTTTGGGACACGCAAGATTTAAAGAGTCCATATTTAGCTTTCTTTTTGGCATTTTCGTGCCCTTCAGTGTGTGTTGCATGTCCCCTCCATCTGATAGAGTACCTCAATGCAAAATTAACATCTGGACTTCTCCCTCTCCCCCTCCTGACAACAACAGCTGCCTAAAATGTCTCACCTACAAATGTGGCTTCCTGTCTTTGTTTGATCGGCTGTTTAAGCCCTTTGGCTCAGAGTGGCAAGCCCAGTGCAGATCAGAGACAGTGGAATGAATGCAGAGTCATTGACAACACGGCACTGAACAGTGCTAAATGGAACAATTTCACAGAGTTGACTGGTCAACCAATCAGAATGGACTGAGACAACCTGGAAAAGTGGACCTTAAAGGATAAGTTCGGTTTTTTGACACCTGGACCTTATTTTTAGGATTAAATACGCTCGTAGACTCACCCAGACAATTTTGGCGGAGCTCGGAGCCATTTTCGAGCAATTTAGATCTATCCAATGGCATTTTTTCTCATGCCGTAGTAGCAGACGGGGCCAGAAATCGAAGCCCCTAAATTAGACATTATCTGCTGCGAAACTCGCTCATTTCAGCTACATTTTATAAATGAATGGCCAGTGTTATCACCATGTCAGCTCAACTTCGTTGTTATGGTTATCTGGGGCTTTACAAGGATGGGTAACTTTTGGTGACGTCATAGACAAGAACATGAGTAGAGCCGCTGTTGTTGCTAGGCTACACGGCTACACGGCTATTTTTGTGCAACATAACGGAATATTTATCCGATGTAGAAGTGTCTGATGACGACTTTGAGTATAATGGATGCCCGTATCGTTTTGAGCCAGAATATACCGACGAGGAGCTATTTGAAAGGAGGATGCAGAGGGAAAGAGCCGAACAGCTGGCCAGAGAACAAGCAACCACTGTACGTCCACGTATGGAGGCTAACTGGTGGTGTTGTTGTGGACATTGCACGGCAAACACAACAGAGGAGGAGTGCCTTTGCTGCTCAGAGTGGGACTTGAGACCAGAGGAACACGTATTGATGCCCCCCAAAATATGATTTCTGGCCCCGTCTGCTACTACGGCATGAGAGAAAAATGCCGTTGGATAGATCTAAATTGCTTGAAATCGGCTCCGAGCTCCACCAAAATTGTCTGGGTGAGTCTACGAGCGTATTTAATCCTAAAAATAAGGTCCTGGTGTCAAAAAAACGAACTTATCCTTTAAGGTGACTAACCTTTGAGTGCAGATTGACCTGCCTCAATGTCTGTATTCAGACAGCACAAGCTCCAATCTACAACGACTGTGAGTGATCTAAAGTGGCACGGCCCAATCAGCATCGTTCAGGCGCAGGAAGAGGTGGGTGCTACAAGTGAGACCACAGCATAGATGCTAACAGCTTCAGTAGCAGTTCTATCAGATCTAGACCACATTTCTTTATCAAATGAAAAACAAATAACACTTCAAACCTCTCTTTGGAAAAGATATTTTCGCTCCACTTCAGATACTTCAGAGAGTTTGTTTTCAAATGGCTCACTCTCTCTCCTTTAGACCCAGAGGTAGCGCCCACTAGCCACATTTTCTGATTGGCCCTAAATGAATTTCACTGACGGAACGATCATCCAATCATCTGACAGATAAGCTTTCGAAAGGTTCTGTCAATTTCCCTAACATTTCTATGGGCTCTTTCCCAGATGAATTAGTGAAATATATTGAACAATCAATCTGGTGTGCCAGGCTATCAAGTGACAGGCGTTCCAACAGAAAGTATCAGAAAGACTGAGAATACAGGCAAATCAGATCTGGTTCTCAGTATGTGGAAACTAGACAGTTTTTAAACATGAGTGTTTGTGAAAATATTCAAGCAGTTGCCAAAATGAAGTATATGAATCTTAGTTAACGTAAAATTTGGGCTCTTATAGTAATTCCAGAGGGGGACAGTTTCAAAGCATTCATCTTTATAATTAACTTAAAATAGCACAGGGACATTACATATCAAATTTAAAAACAGAACTTATATTGGCCCATATTTGTTGTTCATATGCCAAGGAGTCAATTTTAAAGCCATTGGGAACACAAATCAACTATCTAAAAGTCTTAGGACTGATTTTTAAACAGTTTTTGAACCATCAGCAGGTAAGTTTTTTAGGGTGCTCAGAAAAAGACTGGATGTAAAGTGGGTGGGCTTTGGACAGTCACTTATGATGTAATAAATAAGTCAGCCAATAAAAAGAAAAACAAAACAAACAAACACTAAGTTCCACCCACTTGAGGCAACAAAATCACTTTACCCCCCCAACCCCAAGTTGGCCCCCTCCTCAAGTGCTAGCGACCCTGCCCACACAATCCTGAGAAATCACCTTAACTGTGAAATAGGCTGTTTCAGAGCAAGATTTTCTAATACTCAGAGATGAGTTTCTTCTCTCAAATTTTCAAGGATGCTAAATGACACATTTAATTTTGATATTTTATAAAATTTTAAAAAATTCAACATTCCCAAAGGCACAAATGACACTCCCACCACTCATACTACTAATCCCACAATGCACTGTAACAGCAACCATGCAGGACCTTTGCACCAACCCCTCCTCCCATTTCTTTAATATCACTCTGATCAGTGGTAAGCAGATGAATGCATTGGTCAGTGCTCTTACAGTGACTTTTAAGCTTGCCTAAAAATAATTATGTTGTTAAAATTCATATTTATGATTAAAACATAGTCAGTTTCGACTGTTCAGAAAATGTTGATCCTGTTTGCCGTTTGGCCCAAATCTTAGACTGTATTGTAAATTCTAGCCCCTTCTGCAATTGAGTTTGACACCCTGCTTTAAGCCATTAACACCTTTTTTCAAAAGTTAGGACAGGCAACAAGAGCATCATCTTAAATGAAGAGAGGGACCATTCAGTTTGTGATCAGCACTCAGTTTATGAGACAGAGAACCTGATTTATGATCAGTGGTTCACAGCCAGCATCTGGCAGTAACCAGTTACCTCTGCCAAGGAGGTTATGTTTTTGCTGGTGTCTGTCTGTCTGACTATCAGCAAGATAACTCAAAAAGCTATAAGTGGATTTTTATGATTATTTCAAGGAATATTGCTCATAACAATTAGATTTTGGCGTTGATTTAAATCTGTTAAATTTGGTAACATTGCGCAATAGGGCAGTTTTTTACATCTTCATAATAACTCAGCTAACGATGTCAGAAATGCTTTGGTAGAGGTTTGTGCACTTCTAGGTACTTGTGAAATATATATATATATATATATATATGAGTTGATTTAACAGGTTGAAGGTGGAGTACTCTGGGCATTAAAGGTGGAGTACTCGGGGCATTTAACCCTAACTTTTGAGAGTGATATCTAAAAATCTTTTTGATTGATTGATTTTCTTGTCTTTTTTTTGTACTTTCACTGTTTGTAAATCTCACAGATCTATAAAACTGCCAGGGGTTGTATCTATTTGTTTATATTTTATACAGTGTTCAACATTTTTTTTTAAATTAGGTTATGTCACAATTTGCAAATTTCAGGTTATCTTGTCAGATAGAAACATGATTTTAAGAGATCACGGAGGTCAACCCAACAAATAGAGACCTCTCTGCTTTTTTCATACAAAGCTGTCACTCAACAAGCACACCTACAAATACAAACACACACTAATGCATCCACAAAAAAGAACATACTTAACAAACAATGCACAGATGTGAGTCATGTTTTATGAGCTGCACACACACCCAGAGAGCCCCACCCAGGTTGGGCCAGAGTGAGACTCAGACTTTGCTCAGCATGTGCTGACAGCTCTGAGTGAGGGGTGGAGACAGAAAAAAGGTGCCCAAGAGAGAAAAATGACACAAACATGAGAAATATAGAGAGGGAAGGGTGGACAGTGAGTAAGACTGAGGGAGCGTCACGGCATTATGTTCAATAATAAGAATGAAAAATAAAAGAAGATACAGAAGCAGAGGAGAAACAGTGAACACTCCCATGTTCTTACTCTAGCCATGCCCTGCCTCATTTTCCTCTACAGTAAATCACAAGAGATGAAACGGTTGAATTTTCAGATTTAAATGGGAAAGTGAAAAGTCCAGGGCTCACTACACCATACTACAGATGCCAAAAGACAAAGGAGGAATGGCACTTCCAAACTTAAAGGAATCATTTCATACATCCCAACTGCATCCACTTTTAAATTGGTGTAATGATGAATATGTAGCCTGATGGAAAAATATAGAAATGTCCACATTTAAATATCCCACTCAAGCAAGCATAGGGGAACGATAAATATCTTCCCAGATTAAAGAAACTTAGATTTATAAACATCTTTTACACTCAATATTTGGTACTCCACAGTTAAAAATATAAAACTGGGAAAGGAGCAAGGAGTATTAAAATTGATTGCTTTTGATGAAAAATTTTACCCTTTAAAGTAAAAAATGAAATGAATATCAAAAACATTGAAGAAAAAGAAGACAAAATACCCTACACACTATCATATATTAATGCTATATATGTTATATTGTTAAATGAGCTGTGTCAGTCTCCCCCTTTTTTTAATGGAATCTGAAAATAAATCAACACTGTATGTGTTGATTGTGTCAGTCCTGTAAGGCCAACAGGGAAAGAGAGCTGAGTGTGGAGCTCCCAGAACAGATTTGGTTTGATATGTGGAAAACAACTCAAACCACAACACAATCACATAGTTGTTGAGAATTCATATGGAAGAACCAAACTCACTATTTTATAACACCCAAAATTACAAGTAAACAAAAAAAAAGCTACAGCAACCATGCTGGAGACTATGCAATGACATACAAACCACACACACATTTTCTGGAACTGTATTAAAATTTAACCTTTCTGAGATAATATACTTTTAGTACTTTGCTAAGTATTGGGAAATTTCAATCCTCAATTTAATGGATGGATGTATAACCACGTGGATTTAGCCTCATAACTGCAGTCTCATTATTTGATCGCCATACCTTGGATCATATTTCATTGTGTCAGTCCCAGGGAGAGCTTGAATCATCTTGGATATGACAGAGAAAGGCCCTGAGGAAAAAAGGCAAGGAAGCACTGGTCTATGGGATGTTCCCATGAAACATCTCCCATAGATATACAAATCAGTCTATCTAATGTGTCGGGTTACATTATGGCAAAGTTTGAAGAAAATTTGTTTAGGCAATCTTTATATATCACATTCTCAAGACTGGACCTTGTGGATGTGTGCATAAATGGACAGATGGATGGACAACCCTAAATTATTTTGTCCATGTAGAAGCATAGCACACTACAAGAAAAATGAGCAAGTGGGAAATTTTCCATTTGCCAGAAATAAAGACTGCATAATAACTGACCAAACTATAAATGAATTTGGAGGGATTTGAAAATGGATTTTGATAAATGTTTGAGGATTGTTTAATCATATTAAATGAGCAGGGTATGAAAACCTCAATCTAAATTATACATAAATAAAAACAATTTAATTCATTGCTTGTATTAAAAAATATTTAGTGTGTTCAATGAACTACAAGCAAAAATGTATACGAGCTTATTTTCATCAAGTTGAACCAGTGCTTTATAATAACAATTTAGACAGGTGTATCTAGGAATTAGCTAAAAAGTTGTAAGGTGGTAAGGGCTATCGCCTCAGAGCAAGAGGAGTTCTGGTTTGAAATCCAGCTGAACAGTCTTTTTGTGTGATGTCTCAATGTTTTCCCTGCATGTTAGGCTGATTGAATTCCATAATTTTCCCTCTATGGATGTGAGTGAGGCTGGTTGTTTGTCTTTCAGCAATGTGATTGACTGGTGACAACTTCAGGGTGAACCTCACCTCTTGCCCAGCGACATCTGGGATAAGTTTCTATCCCCCATAGCCCAGAGCCTGGATTCACCCTGTCCCTGTGACCTAGTAACCTGACATGCCGGATGGACAGTTCCATATATCCACCACAGAAATATTTCAACCTGCAGGATTTTAGACAATAAATCAGGCAGGTCCATCTGCTCTGCAAGGTTAGTGACCCTGCCCCTGATTATTTGAAGGTCTTTTTAGCATCAAATTAAAAATTTTCAAAGATGATCAGCTCCTCACTTTTTCCTGTTCTTGAATTTTACACATTGTCCCAACACTTTTGAAAAAAGATTGTACTTAAAAAGATAATAGAATTTCTCTCACACAGCTATGAGTGTTGTATAAATGTGTCTGTATTGCTACCATTCTTCCACTAGAGGTCAGACTTGATCAGTAAACCAACTTCTTTTGCTCTTCTCATTTCTTCATCCACCTGACCAGTCCCCATTGGTTTCTCTTTCCAGGTAAACTTCTAGGGGTTTCTTTTGATGAGCGCCACCCCCCAACAAGAGACACACTATATCAAACAATGTCACCTCATTGTCAGCACTTACCCCCACTCAGTCGTCTGCAGAGTGATCTGAGGTGGGGGTGGGTTTCGGTTTTGCCTCCAAGGTGCTTTCCACAGAGAAGAGGAGCCAGAAGAAGGATGAGATGTTCTCCTTCGCAGTCCTTAGCAGGGTACTCCCCGCTCCTCTGCAGACTCATACCAGGATAGGGCCCCTGAGACTTTTGGGGCTCTGATGGAAATGTGTGTTTAAAAGTCAGTGCGCGGGACGGGCCACACCGTCAGAACACAAGAGAACTATGACTTTGGAGGACATGTAGAGGTACGAAACTTATAGATTCATTTAAAGTATCTGGATTCATAACCACCAGGCTCCGACTTCGTAATGAAGAGGAGGAGACTGTGCTTTTGAGGGCTCTGCACCAGCATCTGAATTTCCTAAAACAAAGGTCAAGGTCATAAAGTCTTAGGATCATCCTTTGCTTGTGAGCTCCACCTTGTGAATGCAGCATCTCAAGAGCACTTTGCTCGATTTCCTTTGAACTATGATTAAAAATCCCTTGGTCTCAAGGATGATGTATTTACTTTTTAAAGGTAATAGGTCAAAGGTCAACGACACAGAGCCTTGTGGTATCCTCTTACTCTTGATACCAAAGGTTTTTATTTTCAGCTTTTTTTACTAGACTTTACTAAGTTGTTTTGGTTTGATTGTTTTTGACCTGTTCTAGGTATTATACATATTTCTTTAGGATAATTATAAATTTAGGTGTTTGGGGCTAAGGGAATGCGTGTTGTGAAATCTATATATGTATCTTTACTTAAATACAAAGAAACATACAGACATATATATGGTATGTATCTTTGTATTTAATTTTGGAATGGATCTTTTGTTCGTAATTTGTTTTGACTGTGTTATGGACCCTGGAAAGAGAAACTTCTACCATGTGCCAAATCTTAAGGGGATCCTAGTAAACAGTAAACAGAGCCTGGTAGTCATCATCTGTTTTTGAAAGCTATATCTTATGCATGATGCGTGGACTTTCATTACACTTTGTACAAATGTCACTATCTCTAAAGAATCAACTAGGTAGATTTTAGAGGTACAAGGTCAGAGGTCAAGGTCATGTACTCTTACAGTCTTCCTCCACTTGTGAATCCTCTAAATGATTTACTTTTTTACTTGTACAAATTTCCATATGTGTGGATAAACTACATCAATCTCACTTATCCACTTTCACTTTTCTTAGATTTCAAAGGTCATAGGACATAAGACAAGGTCCCTGTGGCATTTCTTTGCATGTGGAATGGCTGTCTCATAAAAGATTTGGGGGATTTTCATTAAATCCAGCTTTAACTAGATAGTGTCAACCCAGGTGTTCAATTTAGACAGACTATAGAACATCTAAAACACACATCTTAATCATAAAATTATGGGTAATTGTTTTGGACATATACTTCTTATTTGATGCTCTCCATTATGGACTATAACTTTCGGCCCAAGGGGACATTACATTTTTTTTCAATGGTAAAACTACCTGTAAAATAGCATCAATACTTTTAAGGGTATGATATATTTGGGGTTATTTTACCTTCTTCTTATGTTACTGAGAGAAAAACAGGAAAGAGTGGGGAGAAAGAGGAACACATGTGACATTTATCTCATGTTGGGTTAAAGCATGGGTACAAAATAAAAGTGACATTTATTCTGAGTCACAAGATCACAGCATATTTTTTTATAAATTATAAAAATAATAAATAAATAAATTAATAATAAATTATGTGTTGAGCAAAATTAGCGCAAAATCATGAGCTCTCCTTATAGCAAGATGCTTATTTTTTCATTCTGCATATTTTAAAATAAGGGTATAATCAGTCAAAAGGATTTATACTCCCCCATTTGACCATAGTGTACGTGAAGATCTTGCAAGTAAACTCTGTTCCTTTTATAAAATGCAATAAAACTTAACTTAATACGAAGGGCTTCTTTGTGGATCCTTTAATCTGAGATGTTTTTTCAGACAAAGCTTAACAAGAAGATAATCATTTCAAGGTTTGAAGTGAACCAACAAAGGCAACAATACTAACAGCCCTCTATTACAGGATAACTTCAGTATATACACAAACACAAATTTAATACGTTTGCTGTAAGGCATCACAAATTGTGGAACTTGTCATGTGTTAGTAGGAATGTGTTTTGTAAATGTCAGCAGTGGAGAAAGGTCCTTTATGTTAAGCAGTAAGAGCTTGTCCAGTATCTATGCTGGTGGTTATTTACCTCAACAAGTCTCCAGTCTCCAGAGAGGGACAGTGCGGTGCAGTGATGGGTCAAAAAGAAGCACTGGGGTGAATCTGCAGAAGTGTGACTGGTCCAAATTATATTTTGTCAATGGAGTAAGTGTGTAACAAGTTTGTCACAAGATTTGAGATCACAATGACCTTTGATTTATGACCTTCAGGATGTAACCAGTTTATGAAAGACTGAGGCAGTTTACTGCCTACTGTTCTGGCAGTACATACTGATTTTGTCAAAATGTAGTATATCGTATGCGGACATTTGTGAATTCTGCAGTATGCCAAAAATACATGGATGCCATACTACTCTGGGAAAAATTAGCAGTATGCATCAGACCAGTCAACCTTGCAAAGCGCCAAAGACAGCCACAGCATATATCCATGGCAACAGCCCTAGCAGTATTAGCATTAGCATTAATTCCAGTACTTTTATAAAACAGTAAAGCAGTAAAGTCCATTAACATATTTTAATTTAGCAGTGCTAGCTGTTAGATGAATCACCGTTTAATTTGATTTATGACCAGAAACAGAAATCAGCTAAGTTGTTGGACTGGAGAAGCTAAGCACAACTTTGCTTGTGTTATAAAAAAGAAGATTGATCATTTATATGTGATGAATATAACTTTGTATTGCAGAAATAATTGCTCTGATCCAAACATTAGCCCACAGTGAGGCACTTTTTATGATATTTGCCAACTGCCATAAAACAAAAAGAAGAAAAGAACCAATTCAGGTGGGTGCCAATTGGTAGTCATACTACATACTACTATCAACTATAGTATGCAGTATATACTACATAATGCGTTTTTTAGTAGTATTGTAAATATTTCAAAAGCTAAGGTTAATACATCTGCTTTTAATCTTCATGTTTGTTATCAGTAGATTCAAGGGTGTCAGGATGGCTCCAGGGTTAGACACACACTCAACCCTCCCTCCCACCCCTTTCTTTAAACCTTCTTCTTTCCATCTTTCCTGAGGGCCTTATATAGGGGCTTCGTCGTGCCCGGGAGCTACGGCGGATTCCCCGAGAAGTTTCCCCAAACTGTTATCGGCTTCACATATCTGCTATGTTGCTCATTATCCACTATACGTAATAAATAATTGTCAAATTCATCCTGTTGATGGTGTGGTCCTTGCTTGTGAACTGCTGATATGAGTATGCCGTCACTGGGGAGTCAGAACTCTGCGAGGTCAAGGATCAGAAGACCAGCTTGCAATATTAATTATTGTATAACGTGATGTCACTGCCCAGGTTCAATAAAGGATCTCTGCTACTGTAATTTGGGGCTCTTTCTGATGCTACTCTTCCTACGTGAGGTGGATGGTCCAGAGAGAGACCTCAGCTGATTAACTTTATTTGTGATCTGATTTATTTATTAAATGGATGGATCTGTGGTCTTGTTCAACTTTATCTAACTTGTCTGTCCTTCCTGTTCCATGATATTTTGAATACAGCTTCTCCTAACAGTATGTTGTAGGAGGTTAGGAAAATGCCCTGAGTTCATTGGTAAAGGATTATCATGAGACTCCATGACCTTTGTTCTTTGACCTCTTAAAATCTGATGACTTCATCCTTGGGTCAGAGTGGACATATGTACGAACTTTGATGAAGGTCCATTTCATTAGGCATTCTTTGGGTATTGCATTTACAAGCAGAGGATAAACATGAGGCATGGTGACCTTGATTTTTAGCCCATGGCCTTTAAAACTATTTTAGTTCATCAATGAGTTAGGGTCGCCATTTGTGCAAAGTTTGAAGAAAGTCAGTGGAAGCATTATTACCTTCACCAAGGAGGTTATGGCTATGATGGCTTTTGTCTGTCTGTCATCAATATAACTGGAGATGTAATGAATTGAGTTTGATAACATTTCGGGAAATGTTGGTCATGGCACAAGGATGAACTGTTTTTTTAAAAGGATTTGTTAATGTTGCGAGATAGGGCAGTTTCCACATTTTTGCTTATAATTACACTATGAATGGAAGAAATGCCTTTTCCCAAGGTTTACGTTCTTTGAGCACTTCTAGTTCACACACAGGGATAAATCAGGCATAGAAACCTGGATCCTTGACCCAAAACTTGTAAAATTCAAAATTTCATAATCAAGTCTGAGTGAATATATTTGCAAGTTTAAACAAACTCTCAAATAGTTCTTGAGGTATTGCGTTCACTGGCATGACAGATGAAGATTTAGACCATACTTCTTTCAGCCTCGACTATCAGGGACACAGATGCATAAAAACATTTAGACAGTGATAACTGATTCAATCTATGATGGTTTTTGTTTGCTTTCGCAGCTCATATGGAGGCATCAGTATTGATTTCAGAATCATTTACAACCACCTAAAAACTTCAACCAGGAGCTTTAAGTAGTACACATGGTATATGAATGTATTCTAAAAGTAATTTTGGTCATTTTGATAAAAACTAAGGATTAGTATCTGTGCTTTTATGATTAGAGAGCTGAGTTGACACCATGTAAAAACAATTAAAGTGAGAAATTGGCTTCTACATAACATTTCTAAACCTACTGAAATATTTTAAAATATAGCGACACCCTGAAGCTGCATGAATCTCTGTTAATTTAACTTCCACTTTAATCTGAGGTCAACTTGTGAGGTTTTTGGAAATTTGGTGTAGACATGACTTTGGAAGAGACTTGATCAACAAGGAAATTCGAGAATTGCTCATATCGACCCACCTGGTGATTTGAACAATGCAGTGGGTCTTTTGTTTGTTTCTGGGTTTTCCCAAATGCTGATGACTTGGGTGTTTTTCTTTCACCACTTCCAAAACCAGCTCAAATTGATCATCCTAAACCTGTGACTCAGACAACACATGACCCACTGAGGAGCCAGTGAAAAGATCAAGGTGTTAATCATCATCATTGTTTATAACTGCTTTGTTTAACATGTACCTTTATAAAACAAGAATCGATTGTCAAAGAAAGTTAAATCAGGTCATACTTCAAGTGTAAAATTTAAGTCTTGGTCATAAGGTAACACTGACTCACTGAGCTCAACCCCCATAAATCCATGCAGTCAGGTGACTATTACACTTTCTGTTCCCTTCATGAGTAGGTAGAAAAGGTACTGTAATTTCCAAGGAGCTGTGGGCATAACACAAACAGAGGAATCTTTCCACAGGGAGGAGAAAGGAGAATAGACAGTGAGGAGTGAGTCAGGGATTTGTTGGTCAATGTGGGTAACAAATATAAGATAAGAAAATGTTCTAGAACAGCTGTGGATATTTGGTCTCTAGGAAATGAAACACAAAGTTTATGTCTGAATTCTTTGACAGAATACTTTATGTCAACCATTTGTTGTAAAGATGTTTGAATACATCTTTACAACAAATGGTCAGTTGCTGTCTGAATACAAGAACAGATAGTACACTCAGGATACTGAGCACAAATACGAATTCTCAATGATTCTGTTACAAGTCTTAGAATTATGTTGTAAGTTAGTTTCGTTTTCGTTTACTGTCCCCCACTCCCTCTCTTAAAAGTTTATCAGTTCACAGTTTGCCATCTGCTCATTTTGTCTTCCTTATTAATGTTTAACTGTCACTAAATTGCAGACATGGCTCCAAGTCCACCTACCTGCTTAAATACTGAGAGGCTAATGTCATCTTGTAAAATGACTTCCAATACAGCCATGGCTTTATGAGTGCATGAACAAATGCTTAGACTGGTTATCTACACAAATACCAAATAACAGAAATTTGGAGGTCAAAATCCTCACTCGACAGCGTTGGAAATGCCATAGTGGAGGTTGTTTGCTGTTTGCTGGTGCTTGTTTGCTTCTACTTTATCTTGTTATCTCGGAATAACAAAGACAGTTTTCTTCTGTAAAATCTCTAGAAAACAACCATCACTACATGTTTTGATGTGAATTAAAAAAAATAAAATATATGCATGCATGTCCTCTCAGGACATTTACAATCATGTGCCTTTTAAACATGTTTGTTTTATCCCATCTCTAAGTTCAATCCTAAAATCTGTTAAATCCCAGGTCCAAAATGCAAGCCAAAATGTCTTGGCACGGGTTACGATTGCTCATCAGGGAGATAGTGGTGGGTCCTGAGGCCAGATGAGATCTTCTGCTTCACGCTGAAACTTGTGACATGATTGAATAATCTTTAAAACACAGAACTGTCATTTAACTGTTTTCTGAACACATTGAAGGGAACAGACTGTAAATCCAGAATATTCAAATCATTTAAAGACATGCTTATGGAGGAGGACTACATCTGAAAAGTTTGTACATCAACTATCAACAAATTATCAGCAGGATTATCCATTCATCCAATTACTGAAAACAAAATTAATAACAACCAAAACCTACAAACATGTTTCTGTGTTTTAAGCAGTTAGATGTATGGTGCATGGGTGCTGCGAATAACTGTGGACACAGTAAAAGGACATCCCATCAGACCCCATCCCAAACCAACACTGCACAATAACACATATACCGTCATTACTCATAGAAAGTAAATAAATACAGTGAAGGATTGCTTTTGTATACTCAGCAAAGTATACAACTGGATGCTTTGTTGTTATACTTGGGGTACAAGTAAACCATTACAGCCAAATTATTCAGCTGAAAAAGTGAAGATACACCATAGTTAAAATTACACAGCAAATGAAACTTTGTACTTAAAGCATCTTTCTGGCACTGGGGCCTTTTTAAGCATGTCACAGGTTTACAAGACAATTTTAGAATAAGATTTTTTTTTTCCCTCAAATTAATCTGTCTTCTTGAATATATGATTTCAACTGGTTCACGGATTTGCCTCGGTCAATTTTTCAAACAGTGGTGAGACTTACTAAGTGGCTTAATTTTAATAGAGGAGTGAAGTATAAAAGTTGGATATTGCTGCTTAGAGGCAGTACATGTCCTGTAATACTCCTCATTGTTTCATGTTTTGAAAGATTTACTTATTTAACTAAACATCTTTAGATAAATTTAGAGTTTAGTTGTTTTTGTCAGTGTTGTGACTATGATTTTGCACATAATGACTTTGTTTGAGTGACATAAGATGTAATGGTCTTACAAATACCTAAATTGCTTTTCAGTATTTTTATAGGTGCATGTAGGTTATTAATGTGAGCGGGCACAACTTTTTAAAGAGGGCAAAGGTTGAAAAACTCAACTATATTGTACTCAAATTTAAGTACAGTTACTTTGATTAGAATATAATTATATCAAAGTAAAACTGCTGTTCTGCAAATCCACTGAAATGAAAGTAAGAAGGAAACATCTGGACATGATTTCATGAGTAAACTATGATCTAAGAGTGCAAAAAAATACTATGAGTCTCACACCAGGTTGATTAGTAAAGAAACATTGACTAGGGTGTTATTCAACAGCAAATACTGAATGTTAACACATTTTTTTTTCTTTCTTAATGAAATCCAAAGCCGGACAGTTTTGGCAGTTGATGAGTAGCTCAGGCCCCCTCTTTGATGCAATTTAGTATTTATGATATTTTTCTCAGTTTACACATGCTATTTTAAATTCACTAAGGTTGAATAACTAATTGTTAATCCCTCATGAGCCAGCTCACAGTCTCAGATCCTTGGGCAGAGGACCTCCTGGTTGATCCAAATTTGAGACTTCAAACTGAAGATGATTTTCCATCAGGGTTCCTTGACTTTGATACAGTTTGCCAGAGGAGATATGGCATGTAGAATCAGAGTCAGCTCTTTATTTTTCAGTTATGACACGTTTTCCTTGTTTAACATTGCAAAAAATTAATATCCAGGCATCTTTTGCATTACTAAATTCCCACAAAATGACATTTATATAAAAAAGAGGTCATTTGCTTATGCAATTTGGTGTATATCCACATGTATAAATGACATGTTAAAATATATGGGTCTTAGTAAAATGTTATGAAGCAAGAAAACGTTTAATCTGCAACTATTTTAAATGTTTGATAAGGTTAAAAATCAGAGATTTGCAATGTCTGAATAAATCTTAAAATAAAATATGTAAAAATGCTTAAAATGTTTTAAATGCCTGAAAGTTTCTTTAGTGCATAGTTTAAGTGAAGTGTGTTTTCTGCACTGTTTAAAGGTTATGTGTGTCTTTGTTTGAACATGGCTGTGAAAATAATTAGCTGTCCATTTTGTCGTAATGTTTATGAAGTTGCTTTACAGATGTTTACAGAGCTGCTTTGGGACAAGGCCGAGAGTGATTTCTTTTCACGGGGCCCAGAGTTTCTGGCAGCACCCCTCTCGGCATCTCGGTTGTTGCTCCAGAATCTGTTCTCGTCTACCTTCACCAACACAATTTCCCTTCAGTCAAAACAGCATAACATCATCATTGCAACACTTGTACTTACCCTTACTTACAAAACACTCGTGCTTATATTCAGTAAATCCAAGTGTGTAATGCTTATCATATAATGATGAGTTTCTCGTTTTATTCTCCTGACTCATTTGTTGAGGACGGACTCATAGCTGGATAATGATTTATTTCTAATGCTGTCTCATGAAATAGGCTATGACGCGACCTGTCTGTCTCCCTCAGTGACGCTCCTTTGTGCACAGTAGGTGAGATGTGCTTTTCAGTATTGAGTCAGACAGATAGAGAGAGCGCCCCCTGTCGGCTGGGAGCTACAATTACAGAGAGAGAGAGAGAGAGGGAGAGGGAGAGAGAGAGAGAGAGAGAGGAAAATGGGTGGACGGAAAGTCCCTGAGTGGAAATCCCCTGACTGTTTCATTTAAAAAAAAAAAAAAAGAAAACTATCGCTTGCGGACTTGTGTGTTCACTTTTGAAAGGCTTCGCAGGCTGCGAGGGTTCAACACAGTCTCTGATAGTGAAGGAAAGAGGAGGTTGAATGGCGCCGAGCACCGCTGCGGTGAGGCTGAGTGAAGTGGCTGAGAGAGGACTAGCCTGAGCATCCGGGAGGGCTTTGTTATTACCCCGACATATTACCCAGGTAAGACAGCAGTCCTCCCTGCCTCCCTCCAACATGTGGACAGCATTTCTATCCCGAGAAGAGGGCTGAGACCTGGTGGCTACATCCCGTTTAGGCCCTGAGTAATGTATGGTCGTGTTTCTAGGGGGGGGCATGGAGGAAGCTTGAAGCCTGCTCACGACAGTGGCTTTGACAGCCATTGTTTACAAAGACGTCTCCCTCCAGCACATAACAAGGCATTTCTACGGCTAAATGTGGCGTTTGCGGCGCCGCACGGGGTCGATACCCGCTCAGTGAGACGCTATTGAAGGCTACATTGTTTGAAAGGTAGTTGTCATTGGAATTACGTAAGCCTTTAACGTCAGCAAAGTCTCCTGTTATTGTGTTTTTGTGTAGCCTGCTAGCCTAATCCCGCAGCGATCACATTTGAGCCCCCAACCGTCTGCCGTAAAGACTCACAGGGGTGCTAACACAACAATCAGTCATTAATGACAACATGCTCACTGATATCCAGGTGTATGTTGTCCAGCAGTCCCCTCTCATGTAGCCTTTTAGCATGGCCTAGTCTGTTGTTGCACCTGCTGCTGTGTTGGTGATGAAGACATAGAGGCCACAGAAAGCTAAGTAGTCTAATGTTGTGGATGTAAACTTCAACAATAAGTTGGAAGAGCATGTTGTATGAAGTGATAAAGTCAGCAAAACTCCAGGTCTCACATGCTGACCACTACTTTTGTGCTTCCTGTGAGCTGTGAATGTGCTGACAGGGTCTTGGGTGAAATACTCCTGTAAATGCAGAAGAGGGGCAGGACTGTAACTGTAGTGCAACACTGATCCTGTCAGGGACCGTAAGACATTAATCTATATTGTAAGGTGTGTGAGTTGGGAGTGGTGGACAAAGTATGAAACTTTTTTACTTGTGTCAGAGAATGGACACTCCTGGTCAAATATTGCTCCAGGACAAGTGAAAGTAGCTCAGTCAAATTATTACTGGAGTCAAATTACTAAGACAAAAACAATATCTGCAAGAACTTTTGTCAGCTCTGCCAAAGAAAGGGGCTTGCTAGCTGAAAAAAATAGAAGTGCCCTGAGAGCACAGACCTCCGTAAAGACATCTCCAACATCATTGTGGGAGTTACTGTCAAAAATGTGGGGAACTGCCCTATCTGTTTACAAATTTTTGAACAAATTCCTGGATTCACATCTGCGTTTAGATCATCACCAAATTCTAAGCACTTCTCCCTTGTGCCTTGACTTACATTCCCTGAAAATGTCGTCAACATCCATTGAGAAGTTGTTTGCGAAAAAGTGGAAACAGCCCTTTCTCACACTGTTATCAAATACTTAAAAAAAACTCCAGGATCTGCAACTGTAATCAGATCACCACCAAAATCATATCACTTGTTCCTTATGTCATGGCCAATATTCCTCAGAAGTGTAAACAGATTCTTTTTATAACTTTTTGAGTTATCCTGAACAAACTTAGCAAACATTGGCAAAAACATAACCTCCTTTAGGTAAAGGTAATTAGAGCTATGTAAATGTATTCAGCACATTGAACAGTCATCACAATGCTTTTTAGTGAGCTCTTGATTAAAAGTCAGTAGATTTAAGTCAGACCTATTGGCCCCAACTGCAGCAATGTATGACCAAACTTCTGTGCCAGTTCTCTCCTCACAGGGGGGGCAGAGCTGATCCAAATGGCTGTGGTTTTTGCATTTACTCTCAAAATGAACCTTATAGAGCTCTACTTCAAAATGCATGACTATCTCAATAAGTACCTACTTGTTTAGAACACTTACGCTCTCAACGTGTTTTGGGAAAAAAACACACACAAACAAAAAATGTTGTAAACAATCCATGAGTGCAGTCAATAAATGCTCACCATGTGATGTGTGTTGATAAAAACATTAACTTTTTTTTTTTAAAGTCACATGCCACAGATTTCATGTTTCGGACTTAGAAATAGGTGGAATGATAACAGGAACAAACAAAAATACTTGATATTAAGGTTAAATGTATTACATGCTCTACTTAGTTAGAGGACATTCAGTTCTTTGAAACAGTCACCCAGGAATAATTCAGTCTTCGTGTGTGCCAGCACAAGCCACATGCAGAACTGCATGAATACATTTTGTTGTCTTTCTAATCCTACTCAAGAAAAGACAATTTGTTGGTAGACTTTAGAACAAGAGTAATTAGTATCAAGAATATTTATAGAAATATAGTGGAGTAAAAGTAAGAAGTTTTCTGAAAAGTTATATGCAAGTTAAGTAAAAACTAAAAAAAAAAAAAAAAAGGAACAAGAACTCAAGTTTTTTTTTTTTTTTGTGGCTGACCACTTTTGATAAAGTGTTTCAAGCAATGTCAGCTGAAGTTCCCTGCTGTGAAGTAGAAAACATGGTTAACATTGGGTTCAGTGTTTATAAAACCCAACAAACACTGGAATGTTGAGCATTTTTGTCAATAAGAACAAAAAAGAATATTGTGCTTTGTTATAAAATCATATCTATTTAAGAATGTCTTTTTTTAAATAAATGTAAAAAATAATAAAGAAGTGCTGTTAAAAGGTCCTCAGATTTAGACACAGGTTTACTGACACATAGCCTGTCCTTACTACTTATCTTAATGCATGGCAGTTTCCCTTTTGGATGAGTTTGATGACTGCTGGAACTCATCTTCTATATTTTATGTTTGAAGGAAGTTGCATGGGGTCATCCTCTGAACCAGTTATGACAGAAAAGACTAAATTTATTTAAAACAAACAAAAAAATTAACTAAATCAACAAATCAACAAATCAACATGACAGTAATAAAAACTGAACTGACAACGTCAATATGTTTACATTTATTTATGTTCAAGGTTTTAAGAGATTCTAAACTTTATAGTATTACTTGTTGGAGAAAAAGCAATACTACTCAAACTACAGCTGTGTGATTCAGATGTCTGGATATGTGTGATAATTCATTGTTTTTATTTTTATTTTTGATAAACACTGGGAGGAGGTGCTGAAAGGAGTTTGAAGGTGGCCCTGGGGCAGTTGTTGTGACCAGTAAGCCCCCTGTGGCCTTAAGTTACAGTATGGAAACCCCCCCTTTTTTTTATTTCCTTTCTTTTATCGGAGGGCTTTGTGCTCAGGGGAGCACTGGAATATTGCATTGAGGGAAAATCAAAAAGGAAAATTAAAAGAAAAAACTAAAATACAAAGATTCCTTTGTGTGGTTTTATTGCATTTAACCCACCATCATGATCAGTAGTAAAAAAAGAAAAACACCTAACAGCCGTCTCAGTGCGACGGGTGGTTTCCCAGACAAACTGTAAATTAAGTTCTGTCTTGAGTCTCAATTAATAAGGAAGGGGATTCTCCACTGAAAATTTCCCACCAGTTTGTTTGTACTGTCATTCCACTTTGAAGTAACATCCATTTATTTCTCCTCTCTCCATCCAGATACCACGTTGTTCGGTTGGTGGTCGGCGCCTCCTCCACCTCTCCTCCTCGATCCTCTTCCTCCCCTCCTCCCATCCATTCAGGCGCCACCATGTCCCAGGGTCAGAACTTTCTCCCCAAATTCCTGTTCGTCTCCAACCTGCTGAAGGCGGTGAAGATCCGACAGCGAGTTCCAAACGACGTGGTGAAGCCAGCGGCCAGCGGTGGCCTGATGCACCACTTGCGGGGGATGCATCGGTACACGCTAGAAATGATTGCCATGAACCACTTTCCACAGGCCTTCAGGGAGGTGGTGCAGGCTGCCATTCTGGACCGAGCCATGCAGGCATCACTGGAACAGGAGAAGAAGCTGAACTGGTGTCGGGAGGTCAAGAAGATGGTGCCGTTACGAACAAATGGTAAGAAAAAGTTTGTTGGATATTTCTGGAATCTTCAATGTTGAGAGTTGTGAGGATTTTGAGATGTTTTTGACTTTTGGATACATGGTTAAACTTGCACTTTGTGTATATTTGAATCCTAAGAAATAAGCAGGTGATTCTGGTAATTTAAAACAGGAGGAATTAAACTCAGGATGTTCTATTATACAGTATATCTATCAACAGATAATGGCTAAGAGGTTAATTATCAGTATTTAAAGACAGGCTGGTACGTAGGAGTGATGGGCCCCTGAAGATTTGTAAAAGCCTTTCCTAGAGGGGACCTAAAAGTTAAACATATGAGGGCTGGATCAGCAGTGCTACCAGACTGGGACATGGTCTTTTCACTGCCTACCAGTGTGACTGGTGACATAAAAATTCATGAGCCACATTTTTTTTTCTACCAGACACTTTCATTGAAATGTTTGATGAATTTGTTGAGTTGTTTTACCGCAGAGTATACGCCATTTCCTGTTATGGCTTTTCCAAAATAAAGTTCATCAACAACATATAAACATGTGACGTTTTGCAAAGAACTTGTGGGAGATAGATTGTTATCATGATCAAAAAACCTCATCATTAGCTTAGCTATCATAATGCTTAAAAAACCACAAAGTCATACCATACCATCTAGCAAGAGGCCTGTTTTCAAATAGTGATTTATGGAGAAAGCAGAGCATCATGAAAAGTGAGCATTAGGCTTGAAGTCAGAACAGACCAAATACAAACCATTTATCTGTCACAAACTATTGTTATTTGCATTTACTCATATCATCACTGGTGAGTTGAACAAATTTACCTGGTGCTAATTTCCAACCCTGGCCAGTGCCTGCCTCTGGTAAACTATTGTTCCTTTGGCCCATACTTTTTTCAGCTTTTGGGGGTTTTTAATATGTTATCTAACCTGCCACACTTTAAACATTGCAGTCATTAACAAAAATGTTTCCCTTGCTTAAGCTTCGTTTTACCTAAGCATCATTCGTGCATGTATACATCTTTTACATTAAAAAGAAATTGTCAGTACTCTGGGCAAAGGTAAAGTAGGTTCTCAAGTTTGAATCAGGATGGACCCTGTTTAATCTAAGCTGCGTGAGCCCCTAGACCTTAGAAAGCTTTCCCTTTCCCCCCTCATGGATAACTTTGTTAGCAATTCTAAAAAAATTCTCTCATGTTTTTAGGCCCTTTATGATATTTCTTTTACCTATTGGCATAAAATTTGATTGTTCCTTAAAGCTTCACATTATGAGGTAAGCTTTGGAGGTTTAAGCAGATCCAACAGACCTAAGGTTTCTCAGTCCTTTCACTTTAAATTGGGATATGAGGCTGAAAGTTTAAGGTCTAAACTGCTGCAATAGTTAAACTTTTTGCACTTGAGAAGATTTTTTTTAATGTTACATCAAGGTCTTTGTCAGGATTGTCTTAGTAAAGCCCTCCACAAACCTGTTGCTTTGTCAAGAGTATTATTTATCATTTTAAAGTATATATCTCCATAAAAGAGGGGCACATTTTTACTTACTGTACTTTGTTGCTCATTGTCAGTGAGCAGTTTGATACAATGCTGTTTGTAACTCTCAAAAAGGCAGGAAAAGCTTAATTTTACACATAATGGACATATAATCCAGCGAAATAACTTTTGATCCTGAATGTTTGTATTTGACAAAGTTAACATTAATCATTAGTCATATTGATTTGAATTTGTGTCTGTTGTTACAATAGGGAAAACAAATCAGTTTATTTATAAGAAAAAAATGATGATATTGCTTTTGCTATCAGGTAAAATGAGTTCTGAGGAATCATCATATTGGATATCAGCTAAAACCATGCACCTCTGGTTTTTGTATGTTTTGTCACAGGTTGGAAAGTTGGTTTGTGTGTGTTTCTAATCAACATTAATAAGCAGAAGTTTTAAGTTATCA
Source organism: Cetoscarus ocellatus (assembly GCA_037902135.1). Lineage (NCBI taxonomy): Eukaryota > Metazoa > Chordata > Actinopteri > Labriformes > Labridae > Cetoscarus > Cetoscarus ocellatus. The sequence continues at coordinate 436,810 of JBAMNC010000033.1, read as the reverse complement.
CTAACAGAAAGACCTCAATGCATTTGTCCCATACGTGATTTTTAAAATTTAGTTGTTTGATTTCAGGAACTGTAGCTCTTGTTTCATTTTCATCCACAGAGAAGGAGGTGTGTATTTATGAGTCAGGGCTATTTTAATATGTTAAATGTGAGATGTCATTACGTACAGGCAGGCTTACTGTAAATGACAACAATGGAGATACACAGGTCCCACTTTCACAAACACTCATCCAGACACCCCCTTCTTTGGTTTTTATGGTGCTGATATCTCTGAGTGTTTGCAAAGTCATGTTTTCTGTTGCGTGGATGTCGTAAGATGGGGGGATCTCAGAGTTGGCAAACATGTAAACACGATTGCCCCTAATGATAACTCTGTACCGGGAAATTCTTGCCATCACGTGGGACTATTATTTACCATTAATGATGTTTCAAATCTGAGTATTTCCACAGGTATTTATTTTTTTTACCTTTAGGGGTATGTCCCCACTTTTCTGTGTAGGTGTGGAAGTGATTCTTGAAACATGTCAGTTCAGTTTTACCTTCAGTTTCACACCACTGACTGAATGCATGGGTTTATGAGGCTGTCATTGGGACTTTCTGGCTGTCTGAGCTAAGGTAAATCAAAGGTGACCAAATCCAGGTGTTTCAGTGGTCTCTATGGGCCCTTTTCATTTAAATAGTAATAAATGAACTACATCTGGCATGCAGATCAGGACTTTCTTTACATCTAAGGAAAAAGAGGAGGGAATCATCAGTCAAGCCTTTTGAAACAGAAGAAGGAAGAGGAAATCATGCTGTTTTAAGAGTTTGTCCTAATATAAAAGTTGAGAGGAAGTCGTTTTTTTTTTTTTAACTTCCCGTATAGACTACGTAAGAGATTTATCTGATAGGTTACGGGATATATGAGTAACTTGTTGGATGTTCTGTTTGTTGTAGTCGCCTGTGTGATTTTCACACATTATGAAAGTCCTGGAGAGGGAACCTGCTGATTCTGTTGCTAGCAATGACTAGAAGAGTTACAGTAACTCCCATCAAACCTTAGTTCCCCTTCAGAAAGACCCCTGGACAGATGACAAACTCGTCTGACTTCTGCTGCCAGTAACCTGAATGGAATTTCTTGGTTTGTGAAGGTGATGTTATTAAGATGAGTCAGATTTTTTAGAGCTGGAGCATCTAACTCTGAAGGACCCAGACGTGACTTTGAGCAGAGGACGGACAAGACTCACACACACACACACATACACACATAGAGGACTGACTGACTGCTGCTGAGTCACTGGAGCTCAGCAGATGCACATACAGAGAAAGAATGTGAGATAGCAGAGGTCTATCAGCAAACGTTTAATCAGGGTAGGTCGTATTTGTTAAGACTGAGTTTTAAGATCATCTTTTTCTTTCATTGACCTGCAAGTCCCAATCGTCCTCTTCAGGCTACCATCTGTGCGAGCTTTAAGGACAGTAAAACCTCTCAAATAGAGATTCTGGGATAATTCAGGATGTAATGCTTATGATAAAGTACACTACCAACCCACTGTGGTTCCCAAGCTATTGACTACAAAGCCCTCATGCCTGTATTTAAGTAAAACTTAGCCCCCAAAAGACCCTCACAAAAACAGAATACCTTTTGGTGCGTTTCATTTACCCTGGGACTTGGACGTGGGAAGTGGGAATTCCTCATATTCTACTTAAACACACTCCAGTTTTGAGCTGGTAAAGTCAGGATACTTGAAGAATGTCTGACTCCCTGAGTAGAAACTTTTGACCAAGGGGAGCATTCCCAGTGGCGTATTTGAGTTGCAACTCCGCCAATCCAAATTCAGAAATCAAATGAAAATGCACCATTTCTGTCAAAATTGAGAACATTTCTAGATGTTTTGCAGGTGCCTTCAGGAGGGGGCCAGACCCCAGGTTGGTAACCAGTGCCACATGATCTGATATGGTACAACTTGTAAAATATGTAGCAAAACATCATGGCTCAGTAAAAAAGATTTGTACAATGCATCAAGATACTACAACAAACCCTATTTTTTCCTTGTAGCATTTATTCCCGACTTGTATGAGATAAAATTAGAGCTCCCTGGGGCTCACCAAAAAGTTATATATTGTTTTTATGGTCAGCAAATAAATTTGTTTGCATTTTGTGATAAAATCCTGATTGAATATACTGACAAACAGCTCATACCGAAAGCTATTAAATGAACTATCCATGAGGTCTGTTACCATGAATTTAGTATAAAAATGCAGATCTTTTGTAATGAGTAGACAGGACCTCACCAGTCCTCTTTGCATCTTGATTAGTGACTTGTGATTAGTAATATATCAATATAATAGTATTGCTTTTTTAAAAAACTAGTTGTGCAAGAGATTAAAATGTCTAAAACAGTAATAAAATACAATTACTTGTTGAAGTAATGCTCAGTTATTAGTTACTTTTTGTTCATATCTGGCTATGAACATTTGATGTAGTTGTAGTGACTGGCTAAAAAGTTTGAATGCGAAGTAGAAAAGTGAGCTATACTGCCAACAACTTCATGTATTATTTTATTCTTAAGCTTGTGTTAGTAAAAGATACAAAGAATAATGTGGATGAGAACTTCAATGTAAACCTGTTTAGATCAGTATTTTGAAGAGGGAGCAGAATGAGTAATTTTAAAGGAGAGATAGGAATCAAGAGCTGTGTGATTTGAACAGCTGGTTCTGTTTACATTACCCTCATTTAGGTCAAAAGTGGTGCTTGACACAAACTGTCCAACAACTGTACAAGTTGAGACAATTATATATTGCCATATCAATAATCTGTCCTACCTCTACTGAAATGAATCTACTCTTCCCAAATTGCAGCTTCTTTCCCATGCTTACATTCACACAGACATTTTGCTGTTTCTTGTAAACTTTGGTTGTTAAAGAAGTCCTTCATTAAAATTCAGAGCTCCTTCTGTCCTGAATGTCTAGGATGCATCCGAGGGTTTTTCCCAAACACCATCCCATGTCTGTCATGTGTCCCCAACAGTCAGGATTTGTTCAGCTACGATAAACTGACTCTACATACCCTGGTAAAAATGAGGACATCCACACTGGCACAGTGTTCTTGTTTTTGAAGTACAGATTTCAGGTTTCTCTTCATAATGTAGTGTCAAAATGATCTAATAAAAGATGCTGTCTGTTTGCTTTATCTCCAGTTCTGATCAAAGAAAAAGTAAAAATAGTCTTGGACAGGATTTTTTTTCTGTGTTGGACTGGTCATATTAGACAGCTTGCATACAAAGAGTGGTCTTGTAAATGATATATAACTGAAAAAACACAGCACTGCAAACTTGTGCTAAGTGTCACCTGGATGACGACCAGATCAAGATTAAGTGTGGTTGTACACTGGTGCGTTTTCACGAAGTGTCCCAGCTTGCAACAGAGGAAGTGTCTATATTTAGACGGATGGGACCAGCCGACCGTCTTTTCATCTTTAGTCATCAAGCAGCTCCATTCAGGGTCAAAAGTCTGTCTGTTTTTGTGCACAAGAGGCACTGATGATACATGTGAGATTGGCTGTTTGTGCCATTTTTGTAGATCTTTGTAGGTAATGCTTTTGAGGATACTTTTCTCACCAAAGATCTTTGCATTTGATGTTTTTGTTGCAAGTGATGCAAGAGCACTGAAATGCAACAACAGCTAGATAGTCTGAAATGGAGTTTTTGGGCACAGCAGGATGTTGTTTTGGTTGAATGAAAACACTTGTATTTTACATTACTGAGAATATAATTCTTAAAAATGTGGTAATATATCAGCCCAAAGAAATACACCTAACCGACCCAACTTATTCAGATTATAGTTTGCAAGCTTTAGTGTGCATGGCTATGGTTTTGATTACTTAGCTGTTAATAAATGCAGTGTGCATGCTATGACTGGACAATATGGACCAAAAATCACATCTTGATATTTGACAATACATAAAGTTTTTTTCTGCTTTTTTAGTCAAATGAATAAAAGGTTGTATCAATACCTGAATTCTAGATTTGGAAAAGATTATAGTTAAATGCCAATCATATTTATACCTGTTTGATACTGCAGTGTTTGACCTGTAATTTTCATCATTACTGTTGTGTCAAACAGAGATCAGTGTTGGTGTTTCCCTAGGTTTGTCTTTTAGGAGCAGTGGCCTGGTGGCCTTGCACACTTTCTTCATTCTCAAAAGTAAATAAAGTAAAGTAAAGATTAGAAAATGGGTAAACTATTAATGGACTATGATAGAAGCATGCTTTTCCAGCAAGTTTAAACTGAACTATTAAAAGTCAGTGGGTGTCAACAAACGCTATCTTGGTATTGTAAGTTTTCATGAGAAGTACCATTAAAACCTGCAGAAAAGAATGCGATCATGTCCTCTTCAAGGAGGAGGTGAAGCCAATATTAATATTATGTTGCAGCATTTAAAAAAACCCATTAAGCCATGTGTCAGTCAGTATGATAATGTCAAAGGCGACAACTTGCCATAAACATTGTTCAGGGTAGTAAAACTGGAAAACATGATGCATGTAAATATTGTAAATTACCAATATAGCATTTTCTGCTTTTCTTTTAAAGTTGTGGGGGATATGTATTAAGTTTTAATTGGATTTAATCTTAATGAAACTATGAAAAATTTTTAGATTAAAGATTAAGAGTCTCAGGTAGCAGCACATTTACCAAGTTACAGACGTTAAACATTTAGACAGAAACAGATATCAACCAATCAAATTGGAGTCACAGAGCAGAAATCACTAGTGAAACATCTACAGCTTGCTTCATCTTCCTCCAGTGTCTAAAAAGATTTCAAGAAACCAGCTCTCCAATACCTGTTTTTCCTGCAGCAGAGTACACTCTACGGGAGCAGCATATGTAGAACTTCTTTTGCTATTTCAGGACAAACTTTTGGGACAGATAACATTTAGGCTGTAGGCCTAAACACTGAATAATATAAACTTTTTTTTTTTACTTGAAACTTGTCAAAGTTAATAACAACCATTTATCATTTCTCTATATGTTTACATGTGGGTAAAGGGGGGGGCAAGACATATTCTTGCTATTTAGCTAAAAATAAGATATAAATTTGTTGGTCTGCAGTGTCAAACACCAAATATTGGGCTTTTGCAGCCATGGCTAAATAAATAAAGACTAATTCATAGCTCACAGATAACAGATACGTTTATCATTTGTTTTTTTTTTTTACTTATAATGTAAAAGGTTCTTTTATTGAAGTGAAATGAATAAATGACAATTCCTCATTCAGAAATGTTTTTTTCTCCAAATCAAAATTGAAGTTAACTATATCAACATAAAAGATTTTTTTTTTGTTCAAGAAGCTAAACCAACCAAACTCATGCAGGTAGGGAGGGCAGGATCTGACAGTTGTTATATCTTAAAACATAAATCTTTATTTCCCAGCCCAATTGTGCTTTAGGTACATGTATATCACTGTCAGGTAGATATTACTTAACAGAGCAGTAAATATGTAGACAGACAGTACATTTGTGTACCTGTGAGAGCACATGTTATCTTGTTGCTCATTAATCACAGTCTTCATCGTGTGATGATAGCAGTCGTTAGAGATATAACATTCCATCCTGTCCAATCCCCGCCCCTGTGGAAAGTCCAGGACCAGCTGAGTAGCGCTGATGAGTCGGGATCATTGTAGGGGAACACACAAACATACAAAAGGCAGAAGTAAGCGGAGGGAAATTCCTGTGTTTAGTGTGGTAACTGGGTTTTTTATTTCTACACACTTTGACAAACATGGGCTCTCCTGTTTCACAATGAGCAAAAAACCCAGCGCTGCCATTGGAGACAAAATAAAATTCCAGGTTTTTATTGGTTCATAATCTCTAAATACTCACAAATGCTTTTTGAGCAGCTCTTTATTTCTGTTTATAAAAACAACGGTTGTGCAGGATGATCTATTGCTATCAATAAGTCTTTGATGTAAAATAAAGGTTATTTTGGTCAGGTGTGCTGAGTTAAAGCAGAGCTTTGTCTTTAACTTTTCTTTGCACTGTCAGACATGTGACGGTCATGTAATAGTCTAGACACAAGAGAGCTCAACTGACCTGGAGGCCCGGAATTTCCCAGCCTTTTGTTACGGCAGTCTGTGAACATCGAAGTTGTCTTTTGAGCATGCTGTGTATACACCACATGTGAATGCATGTGCCTTGTATTTGTCATGATACTTTAAGTTAAAATGGACAATTTGTAACTTTTCCCTCATTATAAAGCAGTTTCAAGGTTGAAATAAGCACAACTTTCTGCAAGGAAAATGGCTTCTACCTAAGAAGTTCCCCTATAACAATTGAACTGTGGCAGTGGGTCATGGTTCTCTCAGGAAAAGTGCATTTGGCTTTAAGACCATAGTTTTCACCAACCTTTAGCTAAAAAGAGGCCAGTTAGTCCGTCTTGGTACTTTTTTATACAATGGCTAAGGTAAAGAGGTGGAAATAGATGAGTTTATGAAGATTAAAAGAGAGTGACCAAGTCAGGAGCCAGAATGTTTCAGTGTCAGAGTAAAAATCCCTGCAGGTATTGTTCATGACAGATTGTTCCTTAATGTTGAACCACAATTATGTCTTTGGTTTATTAGCAAATAAATACGAAAGTCCTTCTTAAGCCAAAAAAGTTTTTTTCCTTACCTGTTGATCTACTTGTTTACTTCACAAGTTTGGAACACATGCATACCTCATGTGTAATCAGCTTAAAAGGACATGCTATTGACAATACCAGAGTCTTATTGCTGAAATCTTGTAATATTTCTGTACTATGCTCAGGGTGTCTGTGGGGTCTTAAAGAGCCCAGATCATGCTTTCTTGAATATTTTATACCCATCAGTGTGCTCTACATGACTTCTCCAAGTGATAGAATACTTCTGTGTACAAGACAAAAACTCTGTGGCACCTGGACTTCCCCCTTTCTCCCTGTTTATCGCACCAGTAGCTGCCTGAAACAGCTTGTTGCCCTGTATCGCTGTAAAGTATTGTAAGATGTCCATAATAATGTTCTCCAGTCTTCTACTACATTGTTGAACAAGTTTGTGCTCTCTGTGTAAGGTCAAGAGTTCTATCTCATGTTTGGTTTTCTTGCCTCCTCTGCGTGTGTCTACAGGAGATGGAAACTGCTTGCTCCATGCAGCCTCTCAGTACATGCTGGGTGTGCAGGACACGGACCTGGTGCTTCGAAAAGCTCTTCATGGTGTTCTGAAAGAAACAGACACAGGTGTCTTTCGAGCTCGTTTTCAGGCAGAGCTGCTCCAGTCCCAGGAGTTCACTCAGACTGGACTCCGATACACCACCATGGTATGTAGTTTAACCAAATAAGTTTTACATATCCTTTTTTTTTTTGATAGAATTATTGCTAGACAAAGCCCAAAGGATAGGAAACAGCCTGGGTTTAGTGATACAGAAATGGCTTTTGATCTTTTACTCTAATTGCTAACAGTAAAGTTCATTTGTTCCTGTGGAATATTTGATAACAGAGTATCAGCATCATTGTCCACATTTTCTTACCATTTATTAAAAATAGATTTTATATTCAAATGCCAACTGTAAGTGAGTGTTTATGTGTGTTTTTGTTCCAGAACTGGGAGGAAGAGTGGGATAAGATTGTTAAGATGGCGTCTCCGGTCTCAAGTAGCAATGGTCTTCAATTTGACTCCCTTGAGGACATTCACATCTTTGTCCTCTCCAACATTCTCCGCAGACCCATCATAGTCATTGCAGGTGACTGCTTTTTGTCATTTTGTGGTGTGTTTATTGCCCCCTTTTATGGTAAAAGACTGATTGGTCTTGTTTGATATTAAAAATCCATGAACTATATTTTTTTAATTTGAAGACTTAGAGGACACATTGTCAGAGGCTGTCTTGATAAAAATGTTTTATCCAGTTAGTGTTTATATTTTTTTGTCTCGTCTTGTCTAACTAATAGCATTTCTACCATGTCTACCTGTTCATCTTTGTCAACCACAGCACTCAGTGTAAGTGGAGAGCAGGACCCCTCAGCTGTAAGGAGACGTTATTTATAGATGGATATTAATTGAGGAATATTTGCTCTTACAAAAAGGGGTCATTGTTGAGGGCTGCTTCAGAAACACTGGAAAAAGTGACAGCAACATGATGTACTGATAGCATGGGGAAATTGAACCTGCTTTTTAATCTTTTATTATTTGCACAATAATATGACATACTAGACTTGTTAGATTAACTGTTGTTCAGCAATGCAAAAATGTTGTTTCTTAAAAAGTCTTGAATTTGATCCTAAAACCTGTTTAAACAGCCAAAGAAGAAGGTGGCTGCATCTCCATGACCATGTGCCTTCACGATGCATATGTAGTCATGAATTCTTTTAACTTTAATGGCCAATCTCTTTCTTTTGGTCTGTGAATCCAGTACCCTACAGTAACCAATAATAATGTAGCAATTAACTCAATAAAAAGATAAACATATCCAAAGAGGTGACTGTGTATTGAAAACACTGAGGACCTTGCCATTCACTTTATGTTTAGTCCTAAATTCCTTTATTGGCATTTTTAGATCAGCTTTATAAGTATTGAAGTAGTAAGCACCTCTTGACAGCAAAAATTTGATTTGACTCAGAAAAACACTCTCATTTAAGTCTTACAACTCATTTACTAAAAGCATAACTAAATTGTGCTTGAAAATTTTTTGTTCAAACCCCTTTTGACTCTGACTGTACTGTTCTTTTTACAGACCAGGTGGTCAGGAGTATGAAATCTGGCTCCTCCATCTCTCCTCTGAATGTTGGTGGGATTTATCTGCCGCTACACTGGCCGCCCACAGAGTGCTACAAATACCCGATCGTGCTTGGCTACGACTCACAGCACTTTGCACCCCTCATCACCATCAAAGACAGTGGTCCAGGTAGGAATTGCTAAAGAAGCAGCTGACTTGACACAGTTAGAGTGAAAGAGGTTTGACATGTGAAACTTGTGCTTTTATTTCTATGAAACATCTTGGTTTGGTTATTTCTTTTTGCAGAGATCAGAGCAGTGCCGCTGATAAACCCAGGACGAGGAGGCTTTGAAGAGCTAAAGGTTCACTTCCTGATGGAGAAAGAACAGCAGCAGAAAGAAAGGCTTCTGAAAGATTACCTGCTACTGATAGAGATCCCTGTCATAGGCCTAGGCTATGATGCCACACGGATCATCAATGCTGCAAGGTACAAATGAAACTTTGTTTTTAAGTGACAGCTAGGATTACTTGCCTTTAAGATCGTAGCCAGTATGCTTATTTAGCTCTGTATATTGCAACTCAGTCAGAAAGAGACACATTTAAGGTAGATGTACATAGTTTATCTCATTTGACTGTTATAAGTACACTTTCGGTATACTGGCATTGTTAACCTCAAGTGTAATTTTAAAAAAATCACCTTGTGTCTGTTCTTAGGCTTGATGAGGGAAACCTCCCCGAGGACATGAACTTAATGGAGGACTACTTGCAGCTCGTCAACCATGAGTACCAGCGTTGGCAAGAGGACAAGGAGCAGGCATGGGCCGCCCAGCCACAGCGCCCACCGCCCTTCTCCGTCTCCCAGCTCTCCCTCATTGAGATCCGCTGTGCCACACCAAGATGCACCTTTTATGTCTCTGTGGACACGCAGCCTCATTGCCATGAATGCTTTGAGAAGCGGCAAGCCACCACTGGAGGAGGAGCGAGGATAGAGGGTGTTGTGCAAACCAAGGGAGGAGGGGTGCAAGGCGGGGTTGGAGTGATAGGGGGATCAGAGACTGAGGTCAGTTCCAGAGGAGCACGGAGCAGCAGTCCCCCATCCTCCTCGTCTGGTAGAGGGATGGCATTATCCAGCCCCCGATCTGCTCCACCAACCGCTCCCAGCCTCAGCCTGTACAGTGAAACTCATGCCATGAAGTGCAAGACACCCGGCTGCCTCTTCACCCTCAGTGTGGAGCATGATGGACTCTGTGAGCGCTGCTTCAACTCCAGGCAGAACCATGGCCCGCCTGGAGCTGGAACAGCTGCGACAGGACTACCAGGCCCCAATGGGGGTCCTACAGTCCCCCACCCGGGCCAGGGCTCTGGTTGGACACAGTGGGGGGGCCGCGAGACAGAGACAGAGCGCTGCAGTATGTGCAGACAGGAGGCATTCAGGGTATTTAATGGCTTATGTCCCCCCTGCATGCAGAGGCAGCAGGCTCCAGAGAGGGGAGAGCCACAGCAGAACAACCCCAGGACTGAGGCTTCTTCTTCAGCTTGGACCCAGGCCAGGGATGCTGAGCGACCGTGTCTAACCCTAACTCCGGGTCACACCTCAGCCTGGAAGACCCCTCTGGCCCGGCCATGCAAAAGATCTGGCTGCCAGTTTTTTGGGACGCCAGAGAAGTTGGGTTTCTGCACTATTTGCTACGTAGACTATCAGACAAACCACCGTAAGTCCTGACACCAAACTGGGGGGAAAAATACTGTCGGAAAGTTTTTAAAAAATGTCTTTCAAAGCTTTAAAATCAGAAAATTGTGCATCTTTATGTTTCCTTAATTTTTGAATTTCTTTATTTTTATACAGAAATCAATTTCAATATGTTTGTATTTTAAATAATATCAACCATTGCTTATGTTTTAGACTTGACCCCTCCGCCTCCCCCGGTTCAGACACGGCACGGTTTGGAGGCAGGTTTCCAGAACGCCTCCAGGTGTCGTGGGCCTGGCTGTGGTGCAGTTGGCAAGGCAATGCTGGAGGGTTACTGCGACAAGTGCTACGTCAAGGAGCAAAGTGCACGGCTCAACCAGGTGGCACATCGCACACCGCATTCCCCTCCTATGGTCATGGTATGTGTATACCATCCCTATTACACCTGAAACAAGTCAACTATTATTCTCATGGCTATCGTCTAAGTTCTCTAGTTCAGTAGCTAAACAACCTTTCTCCTCTTTCTTTCTTAAAGCGTGACCGAGCAGTCAAACCCAGATCTTCACAGCAATCCCAGACCCAGACCCAGACTCAGTGCCGGCGGAGTGGCTGCAGTAATGTGTCACCGGGTTGCACAGATCTCTGCCCAGAGTGCCACACACGCGGTCAGGGCAGAGAGGCGGGCAGGCGGGCGCAGGCGCCCAAAGAAAAGTCCAAGCAGCGGTGCCGGACGCAGGGCTGTGACCACTACGCCAACCAAGAAAAACAGGGCTACTGCAACGAGTGCGACCACTTCAAACAGATCTACCGCGGCTGACCACTTACGCACCCACGCACGCAACAACGATGACAACACATCGCTAGCACGCTAGAGCTGCTGCCCTGCTGTGGGCGCCCCATGCCAGTCAATGCACCTCTGATACTAACTAACCAACAAACTAACTAGCTAGTGACTAACTAGTAACCTTATGGCCTGAAATTCAAACCCCCCATGTAGAATGTGAAGAGAGAGTGTGTGTACATGGGGGGGTGGGGTGGGTGGGAGGGTGGGAGTGTGCGTGTGTGTATTCACAGTAGACATGGCCTCCAGAATACCTCTTTGTGCAATTATTATCATCTGCTGTGCCCAGTGCACTTACACGGTGAGAGGTGTGGCTACATGTCAGAGCAACTGACTTAACTCTTGTGTACAATATGTATTTAGAGGTACGTGATGAATCGTGCCGGACAAAATGATTGTATGTCGACATAACAAGAAGCATCTAACATTGCTTTCTAGACCACAGCCAAGGATTTTTATCCCCTGTCTGTCTGTCCGTCTTTACCCATCTTTGTACCTGTCTGCCTGTCTGTCTAGCAGTGCTCTGTAGAGCGAAGGGATACAGGAGTTTGAAGGCCCAGCAACAAATCTATGGAAGTACAAGGCAGAAGTGAGATGAACTGGGCCAAAGCAAAGCAAGCAAAGTGCTTGAAACAAATTTTTTAATCTTACTTATCCAAAAATAAGCAAAGCCTGGACAAAAAGGCTCTTACAATCAATATTGTATAATGATGAAGTATTAATTTCTTTCATTAGTCAGTCGATAGCAGTGTTAATATTTTTAGGCAAATTAAGGTTCATATTTTTAACTAACTTTTATACTATCAGATAAGTCGCCAGATATTGAAAGTGTCTGAAAAGTGCGAGACAGACAGGGCAGGCCCCTGCTAGTTTTGGTGCTACATGTACAGAAACAGAAGCCTCTCCATTGTAGCCAACATGCTGGCGGTGTCAGCGGACAGAAGGCAGAGAACATGGTGGAGACAGGACTCATTCTCTTTCTATTCTCTCTGTCCTTCCTTTTATCCCCACTTCCTCTCCTCCAAAACAGATCTGTTGCCTTGGATGTTGTTTTCCTGTTTACCGACCACTTAAGCACCTAGAAATGCATAGATACACAAACCTAACATACGCACACAAACATAGTAGCTCCAGTTCTTTCAGAGGGGGTTTGCCAACTATAAAGAGAACTGAGACCATAAAGAAGCGAGAAGTCTGGATGACTATCCACCTTACCACCACATGCATACATATGCACACACATGCACATGCTAACACAGCTCTGTGAGATTGTACAAGCCCCACCCCAGCCTGAGGTGATGTGAAGGTAAATAAACCTGTAGAGCGGTGCATACCTCTCTACTCCATACAACTGGATGTGCCAAGGCGACAATTTTAAACCTTCAGAGAGCAATCCCATTGCCTGCTTTGGCTAATCTTGTTTATCTGAATGTGTTTTGTGCTGCTGCTACAACAGCACACTATTGGGGCTGATCCTCGATAAGTTTTGCCTTTAAGTAGTGATTCAATTTTATGGACCAGAGGGGCCTGATCTGGGAATTCTGGATCAGTGCCCCCACCTATAAAATGCTTTTGTGAATATGGATCTAGGTCCATATTGTAGGACCTTCCAACCCGATGCCTCATCTGCAACACACATACACACACACTCACATACACACAACGCACGCATGCGTGCGTCTGGAAATACGCAAAACTGACATTCCTATTTTTTTGTATTTGTTTTTGGATTTTTTAATGTATTTTGATATATCTGGTTTTGTTTTTGCCAAAAAAAATTACATGTGCCATCAATCGCCAGACAGTTGTTGTTACCTCCTTAAAAATGGCCAGCCTGGACCAATCTGAACTAACTAGACTGCCACGGGTAGACATCACCAATACTGTGTCACAACTACTACAGTCTAAACTCCCTACATGGGTATTGTTTCATCATGAGTACCTATAAAAAGATATATTTACCTGCAGAGATAACCTCCTGCATAAAACATTGATTAGACTAACTGAAATGTGATACCAACAGACACAGTTACCACTCATGCTGAAGAACTCCTCTCACTGATGTCCATCTGTGGCTCTAGTTAGGGAAGTATAAACAAACAGGCTCTTGGTCTGCCTTTTCATTCAACTGTATCTAGAGCTGTCAGGCCGGCCCGTGTGTTGACGGCCTGTACGTAGATCTCTGTGTGCTTTAATCACCTCTAGACAAACCTTAATCAATTAAAGGCCAATTAGTGGTCAGCTCATAGTGATCCCTTACAAGGTTTGGGGGTTTTGACTGAGTTTGACTTGGGAAGAGATCACAGAAGTTGCACATGACTTGTCTAAGCTGCTGAGGCATTTAGGAATGGTACTGTAGTCCGACTCGCTTAGGGACATTCCAACAGTAGGATGAGCGTCGGTTTGAAGAGCAGAAGGTGTAACAAAACATGCAAACTGTGTGGAAGTTTCTTTGTGTGACATTAGGGTATTGTATGAAAAAAGCCTGGTTTTATTTGTTAAGTATTTATTCATATCAAGATATCTGTATTGTGTGATTCAATAATTATTTATATGTCGTCTGAAATGAATTATTTTTATTAAGAAATCAAAAATCTGTCTACTGTGGTTCTTTTCTCTTAAGTTATTTCTGTGTGAATTTGTTCATACTGTATGCTTGTGTGTACTCTTCAAGGTTTCAACATTGCACTCTTATTACAGCATCTCTCACTACAACACCTTGTGTTGCCAAGTGCTATTTCTGCTGAAAAACAGTTTCTCACTGCTGCCACCAAATCCATCTCCAGTACAGAAAATACAGTGGGTGCTGCAAAAGTCATCAGATAAAGCGATCACTGAGGCCTGGTTTATATGCAACAGGGTGCACCATTTTCCCATACTTAAGTGGGTTAACCTGTTTGTCTTTCTCTGCCTCATTCTTTAATACATATTTACATAGGAGGTTTGCATGCTGAGGTTTTTTCTTAGGTGCTTTTTGTTGTATTTCAGTTCCCCACAGGCTAAGCTTAGGGCTTCATGCTATTAAAGAATAAATGGGAAAACCCACCCTCATCTAGAAACACACCAGAGGGGGTAGGATGATGCAGTGGGAGGGGGGAGTTTGGAGTAAGAGGAGATATGGTAGTGACAGAGAGGGGGATTCAGAAATACTTATATAAAGCAGGGCAGAGGTGACATTTAACAAGTGTGGGGCTGCAGTGGAGTGCGTGGGCTTTCTCAACCTACAGCCTCCACCACAGCCAGACTGGGAGGCTGATGTGGTTTCCTGGAAATACCCCTGCATGCAAACAGTCCCTTGAATTAATGCTCCTTTGCAGACGTGCTTGTTTCACTTAACTGCACTGATATGGTGCAGTTAACCCTTCCATGTGAAGCCTTTTCAACTGATTGTGTAAAGTTTAATTGTTGTAAAAAGTAACTCAGTAATTTGGCATTACTCTGAATAACATCGGTGGTGTTATTGCTGGTCAAGAAGCTGTTATCCCTCACACTAATAGTCCTTGAAAAAGTGATGTCATTATAGTGCTGAAGACAAGTAACTAGTTATCTAACATAGTACACATATACAGGCCAAGAACAGCAAAGATACAGAAGATCAGCTTTGTCTGCAGGCAGTGCCAAATCCTACACCACCTGAAGAATCAACATGGGAGCTTCAAGTAAAAATTACTTGCTGTCTGCTTTATTTCTACACTTCACTTAACCACAGGGAGTAAAACTTGTTTAAAATCCTAGTCTGAGGTTGGTTTTAGGTTACTACTAAAGTCAATAAAATGAACTATTTGATAAAATACAAACTTGATGCTTGCTGTTTCCAGACAAGGTATATATGAATTAGTGTTAATAATACTATAAATAAACTAAAGATATATACATTGTGCTCATTCTATATCTCTTTTACACTAGATACATACATGCATATATAGAAACAGTACTGATCGTAAGTCAATTCATGTTCAGTTGTTCCATATACACACATAACAGAGGAAAGATATGACAATAAGGCCAGATAGCAAAGAGCAAAAATATGGTATCACTGTTAACAGTAAATGTTGGCTGGACAGTGGATAGAGGCAGAGACTGGGGAGAACAAGAGTTGGGCATAACAAAAAGAAAAGAGCCACAGGATATATTTTAGTTTAGGTGCCCTGATGATGTAAAATTGCCTCTTTCATTCCTTCATAGTATTTTGGCAACTTTATGACTTTTATATCTGTCATGTCTGTTGAAATTCAAGAGACTGAAATATTCAAAAACATGTTTATGTGTGAAAAGTCAGTTCATCCTAAACTAAACAACAATGTAATTTGCTTCTTATACAATTTAAAAGGCATGTATATACATTACACACAGGGCCCATTTGCAGTGGCTCTTCATAAGATGCTGTCAGGGTCGGTCTCAGACAGGGCAATGAACAGCACACTGACATTTTGTCATGCCACACTTGACATTACTTTCATATAAACCAGACAAAATGAGCAGACCCATGGTGCTGCTTTGGTCACATACAACATTTAACTGACACAAACAAATGTCCTCACAGGGGCTTTAAACTTGATTAAAAAAACATGATATAAAGTACAACTCATTATTTGTTAAAAGTAAAGTTCATATCTTTTCTTCTGTGGTTCCTAAACATAGCATCTCAGACTGTTTCTCCTCTTCTGCAGAGGAAGCAGATTAAGTTCCAGGAAGTCTTACTCTGCTTATTATCGGAGTCACAAATATATGATCACACGACATGATGGTGATCTAAGACTGTTTTGCATTCACATGGGAGTCAAGTATCAATGTCATTTTAAAAATTAACCAAAGGGGCAGTACAAAAATGCAACTGTAATTTGGCTGAACCAAAAGTATTGGAATTTTGTGGCTTTTGTTACTTTGAATCATGTGAGCATAATAAAAAATGAACAATAATGAGGAGCCAGTTCACTAATGGACCTTAAGCGAGTATTTGCCAAACCCCTCAGCTCACTTTTCAATGTTTTTTATATATACAAAATTTTGTCAATGGCTTGTCTTAAAAAAACAAAAAACAAACATAAGACACAGTCCTCCTCTTTCTTTGTTGTTTGCTCCATTTTTCAGAAAATGTGTTCTTGAACAATCTGTTTCCCGTATTTTCCTTTTTTCCCATGATGATGTCAATAGGAAATGTGCTACATCTCCTAGATGGGAGACACTCCCTAAGGCTGGTGTTTGTTCAGCACACATCCAGCCACAAAAAAGGAAAATTTCTATGCATATCTGTGTGGGCAAAGTTAACATTTGAACAGTGGAAAGCTGAGGTCACATCCACTTCTTGAGAAGGGCAATGTCCTCTTTTGGTGTTGATGGCTTAGACTCAGCTCATTACACTTTACACTTATACAGCCTGTTATGGGCAGGGCTGAGACAGAGGGCTTTATAGACTAACCAAATACAACATGGATCTTCAAGGAAAGAAACATAAAAATATATGTTCTGGTGACATCTGGGCCAATGTAAAATTGCTGACAATAAGTGAAACTTGGGTACTATAAGTTTGGCTGATGATAGCTCTGTGCTGTGTTTACAGCTTTTACTTGTCCAAACAGAATGCCCCTTTAAAGGCAACATTTTCTAAGAACATGTATTTTGTTTGGGTGGCACAGCAGGTTAGCACTTCAGCTTCAATTCAAGAGAATGTCTAGTTTGACACCCGTGTTGACCAGAGTCTTTCTGTGGGGATTTTGCATAGTCTCCCCACACCTTTGTGGGTTTTCTCCAGGCTCTCCGGTAGGTCAGTTGGTGACTCTAAATTGCCCTTAGGTATGAGTGTGAGTGTGAATGGTTGTCTGTCTCTCTATGTAGCCCTGACGGACTGCCGACTGGTTCAGGGTGTACCTTGCCTCTCACCCAATATCAGCTGGGATAGGTTCCAGCCCCACGTGACCCCTATAAGTGGTATAGATGATGGATGGATGAATGATTTTTCTTGTGCCTTGATCACTGCCTTCTTTTGCTTGATCTCTCTCTCTTTTATTTTAGCCACCTCTGTCACTTTCCTCTTTCATCTCAGCCTTAGCCATTGTATCAAGTACAGACACACTACTGGCTTTGCTTAAGCTGAGGGATGTTGTGTGAACTGGAGCCATTAAGTATACATGAGAGAACCATGACCTGGAACTTAAGTTACATAATGTCAAAAGTAGACCACCAGAGCACTCAGAGGAAATAAGAGAGTAACCATCTCCTTTTTAAAACTTGTTGTAATACTGGGTTTTGTTGTTTTATAGCACAGTTCTATATAGGTCCAAAAATTGACCAATATGACATGGATGAGGTGCGAATGGA
This sequence comes from Cetoscarus ocellatus, assembly GCA_037902135.1. NCBI lineage: Eukaryota > Metazoa > Chordata > Actinopteri > Labriformes > Labridae > Cetoscarus > Cetoscarus ocellatus. Next base: position 419,263 of record JBAMNC010000033.1, on the reverse strand, counting down.
CAGCCTGGACCTCAGAAGTAATGGATAGTGCATGAAAAGTTAAATTAGGATTTGTAAACAAAAAAATCCAAGACCCCCCAAAACTAATGACAACCCACATGATCCTCAACCCTGTTTAAACTGTGACAAGAAACTATCAATGAACCTGTCAGATCCAGATCTCAGAAAAGTGTAGGTTTATGAATGAACCTAGAGTCTGACTCACCACCTCTTCTGCTGAAAAACTTACATATAGCAAAAATCAAAAGTACAGTTGTGGCTCATTCAGCAGGAAGTTAACTGCTGTTGTGAAATAGGAAGAGGGTGTATCCATGGTTACCTTTTGTCTGACCCTTTTGTACGCAGCAGCAGGCACAGATCTGAGATACACTCTTCCTCTGAGCAGCACGCTGAATAAATATGTCATTCAAAAACTCCCCCAGGTCTTTGTCATTTCTGCCTGGAACTTGTGCCCAATGTGTGTTGTCAGTCTGTTTAAGATGAAAAATGTTAAACTCAGATTGTGATTAAGTTTGAATCTATACGAGAAATTTAGGCTACTTATTAGTATAACCAACTTCCTTTTTTCTATATTTTTTATGTACCATGTAAAAATGATCAACTACTTTGACTCTGTACGCATTATTTTTTCAACTATGGTTATTTCAAGTATCCTCTTAGCTGTACATTATCACTTCATAAAAAAGAATGCAGCATATGATACCACCAACACACACATTTCATGTGAATTCCACCATAGCACATTATTCATTCACTCACTAGAATACTTAATATGTAAAAATGGCTTGCCTAACAATCTCAAATCTATACAAAAATAGAATAAAAATGTATACAAATATGAACAGTTAAAATCAATGTGACAGAAATATTGCAATGCTTTTTATAACCAGCAGAGGGAGCTACATGGATGTATTTGATCAATAATGTGTAAATAAAAAACATGTTACAATACAACCTAAAAATGAAAAAACTTATTTTTTTTACCTCAAAACCTTTTTTGTCTCCACCTTGTTTGTCTGTTTGTTTGTCTGTGAGCAAGGTAACTCAAAGAGTTTTGGGCAGATTTTTATGAAATTTTCAGGGAATGATGGTCATGGCATTAGGAAGATATAATTAGATTTTTAGAGGTGATCCAATTCTGGATGCAGATCCAGGAATTTCTTAAAATATTTGCTAACATTGTGCGATAGGGTAGTTTCCAACATTTTCAGTACTAGTCTTACTAACAACATCAGAAATATGTTGGTGGAGGTTTGTGCTTTCTGAGCACCGACTTAATAATAAGTTGGGATGCTGTTGTGCATAAAGTGTTATTTATATTGGCTTTGTTTGGTATAGCCTTTGTAAGGTAGTAGCTGTACCACATGATAGCTATGCTCTCTTACTCATTCTTATTAAAATAGGGAATATATTCTGAGTAACATAGCCTTAATTAAGTGTTACTGGAACATTATTTAGACGTAAGTGTATAAAATATTTGATTGGAAAAGACCATGAAATTAATCATGACTAATGATTCTTGTGGCATTATAACCACATAAGTAACTAGAAGTGGTCTGAAAGTAATGTTAACAAACCCATGTTGTTACATAAAGCATTACTTAAAATAGTTTTGTTTATGACCTTTGTAAGGTAGCAGTAGTAGTAATAGTTATTCTCCCTTGATCATTATTATTCAGTTAGGTTGAGATAGTAAGCAGTAATAAGAGGTACCCTGGCCAAATTGGGGCCCTAAGCAGAATTTTATTTTGCCCCCCCACGCACCATCGATGAATGGAGGTATGTTTACCCTTTAAATTTCTCCATTGTGGGTTGTATAAAGGATTATCTTAATTTATCTTATTTTTTTAAATCTTATATGACTGTCATGAACTAAATTTAACTAGAGATTTCAACAATTTACCTCCAAAAGTACCACAAAACTTCCATTGATAGCATAGACTGATAGGCTATAAACTATGCTTTACACAATCAAGATTTTGAGGCTGATCACTTATTGGTGAGTTTAAAAAAACAATCACTGATCCAATCACAAGAGGGAGCAATATGTCTATTTAAATAATTAAGTCGATTCAATATAGCCAATCAGATCGATGGAAAGCCTGCTATGAACCTGGCCCAACATATGATCACCAGCTGGTCAATTATTAACCACTGCCTTTTCAACAGAGATGAATGTATATGCAGTTAACTAGACATTCAATAAATGATAATCTGGGCCGCAGGGAAATTTAATCTCCAGTCCACATCTAGGTTTATTCTAGTGGGTATACTCTGACATACCCAGATGGATGTTTGTCCTCTTAGGGCCTCCATACACTGAAGACATTTTTGCCACATTTTTACCTAAATTATACACCGTCCACTGAAAACAGCTCTGAGATCCACTTATGGGCCTCCACCCACAGGTTGAGAACTGTTGCACTAGTAGATTGTATTTGAAGCTTGACCCCTCAAAGATTGTTCTTATATCATAGAGCATAAGTGATCCAGGATACCTCAGGATGAATTTATCATTCAGACAACAGTGAGTGAGTGAAAACAGCAGCTCAGAGCTGGACTGCTGAAGAATGTTGAGTTTTTATTCATCAAAAGGCTGACTCGCCTTTTTTTAAGTCTTTGGGTTACTTAAACCGTGCAATTGAGCTGTCGAGACACGGTTTGAATTATAAAATCACACAAAGTGACTGATAATCCCTCACTGTCCCTGCGATGCGCGCCTATCTTTACGCTCAGATGGAGGAGCACCCGCACACAGACGCTGCGCAATTTCGGGGGTATTTAGATCAAATATTCACATGTGCGTTGGCTGCACTGCAAAATGACATAACTGACAAGCAACAACAGTAACAGCCACACTTTAAAGGGGAAATATCAGGCCTGTAGTCCACAGAGTGGATTGTGGCTGCATCAGACAGCGGAGAATGCGTCCCCTTGCGCAAAATGGGGGCCCCCATGGATCGCGGGGCCCTACGCACAGCGAGTGTTTTGCGTTTGGGGAGGGGAGGCACTGTCAAGGAGCACTCTTATAGCTATAGAATCGAGTATATCAAGTTCTTCATACTGATTAATTAACAGCCAGAATTCAACTACTCAGCATTAGCAGCCCTTCAGTGGTAGCCTAAATATGGACCCTAAACTTAAGTGTTACCAAAGTTATCAAGAATTTAAGAGAAATGTCCACAATCGGAAAAAAAACAAACATTTTTTTTCTCCTGAGTATTCCCACAACCAATCACTTTGCAGTCAACTTTGCATCAGCAAATCTAATCTTGTTGTGAAATTCTGTGCATGTGTGACTGTTTCTCAAGAATGACTCACCGGCCAGCCAAAATAGGATGATAAGAGAAATGCAAATTATCCAAAGTTAAGCAAAGCACAGCACACTAATGCATAAACTGCAGGTGATCTATAAACCTACAGCTACAGGACTTTCATTTATCTTTGTTTGTGGTCCCTAAACTGTTTCTCTGTTTGAGCAACAGTTATGTTGTCCTAACCTTATCTACATTTTTGCTGCTGCAAAAGTTTCCCCATTCCAGTCAGCAATATTTATCAGTTGATGTTAATTTTTTTTACTGCTTTTTATGAGTCAAATGTAAATGCAAAACTTTCTCTTCCAATAAAGGGCTTTTATTTCAAATTGCATATTACTAAAGTTAGTATGGGGTGAACGTGTTCTTACATAGTAGACTAAAACCCTGGTAAAATTGTTTATTGCACTGTCTTCAACATGCTATAAAAGGTAGGCTATTTATCCTTAGTGTTATATTTATGCTAAACACACTTAAACTAAAAGGAAATACATTGGTGAAACATATACAACAGTGGTGGTGTTACTTTTATATTCATTCACTCATTTTGGTCATTGTAAAGTAAATATTTAAAAAATACACATATTGAAGTTAGAAGAATTTCATTTGAAAAATAATACAACCTGGTTGACTTTCTCTTTGAGGAAGGCAGAAATCTGTCCCGTATTCCTACTTTTCCTTTGTCTTTTACACTGTATGATATTAACTGAAGTTGATGGGTTAAAATAAGATGGAGTACTGGGATGATGAGAAGATTTGGATATGACAGTTAAACTACCTGTTGTCTCATATCATTTTATGTATTTCCTTTTTTTTTTTTATCATGGTTGGACTTATAAAAGACTGGGTCCTCCCTTGAAAGCAACAGGCTGGGATTTGGGATACTTTTAAACAAATACACACATCAAACTTACTGGCAATTAAGTAACCTGAAAAAGAGTTTAGTTTTTGTTTTGTCTTGTTTCATATTCTTGCTTCACCTCAGATAAGAAAATTGTTTGGAGTAAAGTGAGGACCTTGTGTTGTGTAAGCAACACATGCAAAATAAAAAAAATCTATCTTTAAAGAGTTTAAAAGAATACTGTTTTGTTTTTGAGTTTGTAGGGCCTATGTAAAAAATATCAGTTGGGTTTCAGCTCAAAACATCTTTCTTAATTCACATGAATAAAAGACACAGGCTTGAGAAATTGTAGAATAACACAAATAAATGTTCAATGTATTTTGTTAAATGTCATATAGCATAATTTTGGGGAAACAGTAAAACTGCTATTAAGTACTACAGTTTAAGACTACAACTCCCAGCATTTGGTTCACTTTACGGAAATGAGGTCGTTGGCAAATGGTTGTCTGATTTATATATCATTACACACCGTCTGGCTCTCACAGCGGGCGGTAACACAAAGAAACGTTCTACACAAAGAACCCCGCTCTTGTTGGAGTAAGACTACGTAGAAATGAACGTACTTTTTGACGGCGAGTAACCGTCGGGACGTACACAGAGTTACGGCTGTAGCTGTGGTTGTGCGTAGCCTAGCATGTTTATATTGTGATATAACTTGATTTAACCTTATTTGTTTATTATGAAACCGTTTGACTCTGACGACGAGGAGGAGCAGCTCGGTGCTTATTACAAAGAGCTGAGACGTAGGTTTTTGTTTTAAATAGCTGAATTTGCTAACAGCTAAACTATAGAGTTAAGCCTGACCACTGTGTTGTGTTATGTTTGCCCTTTTTTGAAAGTTGTTGTTGCCAAAATATTTATATTTAAGGTGTTTGGTATGGTCCTTTCAGCAGTCTCACCATAGAAAGAGGACAATGTAAGACCTGTCATTCACACCTGTTGCTCTTCAAACCAACTGATTCTCAATCTGTCTGACCACAAAAGAAATAACAACAATGCTTTTATTCACTTATGCCTCTAATTCAGAGTAAACAACGCTACCAAACACATATCAGATTGCTAACAAAAGTCCGTGTTATGCTATACGTATTTTACAGATTTTATATGCTGTGGACGTACACATTTCTTTACATTTTCTTTCTAAACTTTATTATTTTTATGCAACCGCGCACTAAACCTGATTATTTTGAGGCTGCCACCATTAATTATTGTTATCGAAGACACCTGTGATTTTACTGCTGTGGCTGATCAGAATATTTACTAAAAAAAATCCTCTGTATGTTTATTGGATGTTTTGCATTTAATTACATTGTAAGATATAAGAACTATTTATATTTAAGAATGGAAGAGTAACAACTAGAGATGCTCTGAGAGCACAAACCTTCACAAAGGCATTTCCAACATTGTCTTGTTTTTGTCAAATTATGTAAAACTGCCCTGAATCCCACACTGTCAACAAATCCTTGAAAAATATAACTGGATCCACATCCTCATTCGGATCACCACCAATATCTAATCACTTCTCCCTTGTGCCATGACCGTCATTTCCTAAAAAGTTAATCAAAACCTGATCATAACCCTGAGTTTCCTTTTAATAGACAAAAATATTAACAGAAAAACCCTGACAAAAAAACATTACCTCCTTGGTGGAAGTAATAATTATAGGAATTGGCTTTGAAATATTGTGTTTGTACAGATAGAGACCCTTTACATAGCCATAGACCATCTTAAATGATTGAAATTAAACCACATTTAATGTAAAGTAACATGTAACCTTGTATTACTTGAGACACTGAATAGAAAATTTAGACAAGGGTGGCATCACAGTAAAACCTTTTATAAAAGCTAATTTTTCAACATATTTATAGTGACTACAAAATTAAACTCCAATACAGATAATCCGTATTCATATCAACAAAGCATCTCCGTAATTAAATTAATTTAATTTGAGTTATTTTTCTGTTCCTTTTTGAATCCTTGTTGATTTTTTGTGTCAACGTCAAACACACAGCACTCCTGATATTTATTGCTTTGCTGCATTGATAAACATTTCAACTTGTTGCTGATGTTTCTAACCCTATTTAGAGTAACATAGCAGCAGAGATTACGTTTTGCACTGTTAGCATAATTTTAGTGAAATTCTGCCACACTTTTGACAGTCTCTTTCTGCTGTCCACCATGATTACTTCCTTGACTTCTTTGTTGTCATTTTTGCTTACTGCCTCTTTTAAGAACATGATGCTATTTTTTCCTTAGGGTGGTAGACTAAGTGGAAGGCATTAATAAGGTAATGTTGAAAAGTTAGGGCATATTGAATCAATTTCATACATTAGTAGGACCTGGTTCTCAACTGGAACTTGTACTTGGATCAGATCTCTATGCATGTTTATGTTAGGTCAACAAACAAACAGAAGTTTATTGGTAGAGTTTTAGATATTTATTCTTTATAGAAAAGTGTGTTGTCTCAGTCTCTCTATTTGTCTGATTCAGAGAAAATTAAAATCTCCATGTTTAACTGTTGAATGACAAAGTTTATGGTGTCTGTGTGAATGCTGTTTCAGAGCTATCCAACCAGAGCATACAGCAGCTAAACAATAGTCCTGATCAGCTGGAACCTGATGGAGAAGAGAAGGAGTGTCCAAGAGACAGTGATGGCGGGCACTTTACTGCCATGTCTAAAGAGGAGAAGGCTGTGTGGAGCCAAAAGACAGAAAGTGAAGCAGGTGACTCTGTAAATATGTTGAAAATGGCATTGTGATGCAACACTAGGATATTTTCTGACATACAACCTTGTCAAATGAAAATACAAGAAGATAAATTGTCTTTCATCTGTTTGTGTGTTTTTGTGATTGTGTTTGTGTAATTTGACATTTTAGTTAATCAGCTAAAGAGCCTCCTACTGAAGCAGTGCAAAGATATTCCTTCTTCTCTCTCGCCTACAAAGAAACTCTCTCTATCCAAGGTAGGGCTTTCAGCTTTTTTGACCCAATATTAATTAGACCAGAGGGAATCACATTTTGGAAACAGATTTCAAGCTATTATGCATTTCTGTAGTCAAATTTGATTCATCATTAGGCATATTTCACGATATCGATTTTTTGCCACATTTTTGATAAACACCCTTCTTTCTGATGTAAGGTGGCACAACAGGAAGGAAGGACCAGTTTACCTGCTTTTCAGGACTTTGTCCCAATGAATCACAATCGGTCAGAGTACATCCAGCATCTGGAGGCCGAGGTCAAATTTTGCAAGGTATTTCATCAAATTAAAGTGGTTGTGTGATGTTGTATTAATGGTCTTAACCTCTTTGGGGTGACTGGATATGTTTTAAGTTATTTTCTCTGTGTGTCTGACTTTAGGAGGAGCTGCAGACTCTGAAGCAGCAGATCAGAGTGGTGGTGGTGGAGAACGAGAAGTTGCAATCAGAGCTGGAATCAAAAGCTGTTGATGAGTCTCTGAAAGATCACACCATCAAAAATGATACGGTATGTGCATGAAAGACTTTCTGATTTTTTTTTGGTGGCACTTCGTGTTTTTTAACCATATATATCAGCGTACATGTAATATGATAAACAAGTGTTTCTCCTAGATTTTTCTGATGGTGGCCAGGTTCCACCCAAACTTCCACCCATCTGCTGCTTTTTGTTTGTTTTTTTTCTACATGATCCGTGCTGTTAATGCTGGAGGTATGATAGCAGTTCTTGCTTGTGTAAAGAAAGTCATCATAAACACAGAAAGTGTCTTGATTTCATAAATATTTTCAAGAAATATATGTAACAGAAGTCATGTTTCTATATATATGGGAATATGGGATTAGAAACTAATCCCATAAAAGGTTCAGAGAAGTTACATGTTTTTGAGTTGCATCATAGTAAAACCTGTCAGCGATATATCAGCATGATTGTGTCAAAAACAAATCTCACCCCCAGCAGGAACACACAAGCAGAGCAGAGACATCTGAAACAAATACAGACACCTGTGAAATAAAATCACTGCAAATAGATATCTTAATTTTTCATCATCTTTTTGGCTCTTCTCTTGGACTGGTGAGCAGCCATCCCAAGTGAATGGTACTTAAAACACTGAAACAGATTTTTTAAAATAAAGTTAGACACAGTAAGTTTACATACGTCTTATACTGGACCACACAGATATTCAATATACATTAGTTGCACATTTTAAATATGCCTACATCAAATCTGTTGTGCATATGTTACACACAGAAATCATTGTAAAATGTTAACAGAGGAGGGAGGGGTCCAACATTTATCAAAGGGCAGAGGGAAGGTAGTCAAACCTGTGGCCAGTATGTCAAGGAAGGAGGACTTTTTGTGTGAGGCACCTGCTTCACTAATTGAGCCAAACAAATGCCGTAAAACACACATTTCCAAGTAATTTGTTTTATTTGAAAAAAGGCTTTTAATCTGTCCTGTTGTCTTCTTCAGGTGCATAGGAGTTTGTTGGCCAATACAGGCCGCAGCGTGCTGCAGAGCTCAGAACACAACACATCGAAGATTGAATTGGTATGGATGTTGGGTCTGTAAGCCTCTCTTCTCTATTTTATTTTCACCTTCTCCATTCCAACAATGTCGGGTCACAGTTGGCAATAGCTTTACACAATATAAGCTTATTTTTCAAGTTTTTTTTCTACATAATTAAAAGCCGGGATGGCTCTCTGAAGGTAAGTGAAGATCTATAATGGTTTCTCATATGTGTTAATGTAATAGGATATGATTTGCATTGCATTGTACTTCCAACATTTGTTAATTTGTTTGTAGTGTACTTTAACTTCAAATTATTTAGATACGCCAAAAAAATTTAATAAAAAAGAAATATATCCTAAAAAGTACCTTCCACTCTGGCATTGCTTTTCTAGGGTCAGACTGTACTCTGTGTTGAAAATCTCTTTGTTTTACCAGGAACAGTTAAAAGGAATCTATCAGGCCCAGATCGAAAGCTTGGAGGCTCAAGTCATCTCCCTCAGGTTAGTGTCCATTACAGCTGTAAAGAGCTGTCAGTCATCTTATCTCTCCATTTTAATGGAGTAAGCCAATTAGTACTGACACTCCTTTATCTTCATAATTGTTTTTTATTTTCCGTGTAACGATTTCCTTGCCTTGCCTCTGTCTTCAGGAAGGATCTTTCAGTCAGTCAGAAGGAGTGTGAGAAGCTGAATGTTCAGCTGAGACACAGAGAGAAGCAGAATGCAGATATCCTGAAGTCTGCCCCACGTGTTGAAGGACTGTGTCTGAAGTGTGCACAACATGAAGCTGTGTTGGCTGGGACTCACACAAATCTACATGTCCAGGCTATCGACAGGCTCACAAAGTCAGTCATGTAACACAAACTAACAACAAACTAAACTAAAAAACACACAAAAACACATACTTTTACTAATATTACAAGTTAGCCTCCATTTGTAGTAAATGCATTGATATGTCCATGCATAATTGTCATATGTTATGCTGCTTATTTTCAGTTAATTGTCACATCATGTGTTCTGCACTTGTTTTTGTATGCTCTTGTTCATCAAATCTTTAGGGAGCGTGATGAGTTATTGGTGGCTCTTCGTGTCACAAGGACTAGTCAGCAGGAGGCACAGCAGAGGGAGTGGTCAGCATGTCTCCAGGTCAAACAGGCAGTGGAGATGGCAGAGGAAGCAAATCTATGTAAAGCAAGGGTCAGAGAAACACATATACATCCCTCCCTTTGCTTTCCTTTAGTGACATTTTTATCTGTAAAAACAATTCACTACATGGGTACCTCCAAAATATATCTCCTCTCCTATTATAGCCTGTTACGTCTGGACAACCTTCCATATCTGTGTGTATGCCTGCAGGTGGAGGTGCAGTGTGAGGGGATGTCCATGGAGCTTGCTCGCCAGAGGGAACAACGAGAACAAGAGGCACAGACTTTACAGAAAAGACTGTCTAATGCCAGAGAGGAGGGTCGAGCTGAGGCTCGCAAACAGAAAGAGGAGCTTGCACATACAGTAATTTTGACTTCTTACGCTCTCTAATTGTGGTTATTCAATTATTCTTGTAAAATTATGTTAATAAAACATCATAGCTGATGAAGGGATGGTCAGTATGGACTGAAAATAATATCCTTCTAGTACAGCAGAATGTTGATCCTCAGTATATCTTGACACAATATCTTGATATTTTATTCTTGAGAGTAACAGCAAAAACAAAGTTAGTTTTATATCAAATCATGTGACCCAAATACCTGACATCACACAGATTTACAATGTCGCTATTTACATGAAAATTTTTATAAATGTTAAATTAGTTTATAAACAAAAAAACAAAAATGCTCCTTTGATTAAATAAATAATACAATTAAAATGTATGTGTAGATTTAACATTACAAATAGATTTTAAAGTGAGAACTAAGCATATTGTTGTTAATTCTAACTCTGAACATTTTTCACGGAGCATAAAACCAGGTATTATACTTTTAATTGCCATTCCCTTCAAATTCATCAGTGTTGTCTAACCCTATATCCTCTTTGATAAAATATTAATATGTCGCTCAGACCAGGATAACTTAAAAAGAAATCAAGCGTGTTGCAGTTAAAGTATTAAGGCAGTCCATTTTTAATCAAGCATGTTAAGGATTTGTTTTTTTCTGAATTTGGTGTGGGCCTGTGTGTGTTTCAGGTTTCCAGCCTCTCACAGCAAGTTGCTGAGTTGGAAGGGCAACTAAACCGAGCTCAAAGAGACAAGAGCTCACTGGCCAATCAGTTGGAGGACACTCTCAATAAACTAACCAGTCAGGAACAAGACAATACAAAGGTATACCCTTTCCCCAGTCAACTGCACTTTGAGTTTATCTTACCTTTACATATTTTTATATGTCATTAGTGCCTACAGTATGTTAAAGTGATACAATAAAGGAGTAAGAAACACTTCTGACAATGACCATTGATGTTATATTCTGTAATGCTATGGTTTAGCCACTGGATGGCAGCAAATATCAGCCTGTGTTAGTTAAAATTTGGACATTGCAACAGCAAATTCAACATTACTACATTAACCAAATAACTGATATTTTGCTGAGATTGTTTCCAGAATTTAATTTTGTGATACCTTAAATCAATGAATGTTTATTTTAGAAAACTGGAGCAAAGCAGTGACAATTTTGTTTAATAGCTTGTGAAGGTTTGTGCGTCCCGCTGAAGTCTCCTCAATGCAACATCAATACCCTGTTCTCTATAGTTGTACCCAATCTCTGACTGTGCTGTTAGAAAGAAAAAACTTAACATCTTTTCAGGGTCACAATTTTATTATATTACAATCAAGCATTTTTATGGTTCACATCACTTTGCATTATTTGTACAAACAATGATAGACAAAATAGAAAATGGACAAAGAGGGCAAGCATGAAGAATTTACTTGTAGGGATATTTTAAACAGTAAAAGGATTTAACCTGTCTCTTGACTCCGATCTGTGTGATGAAAATAATTTGAAACTCAAAACTGTACTTAGTGAACTACAGTTCAGTAACATCCTTTGTGTATTGTACAGTCTGATGACTTAAATCTGTCAATACAACTTTAAGGTAGGTGAATGAAAATAACTTTTTGTAGAAGGATAAAGGAAAAGACTAAAATGATTTTTTTGTCAATCAGAGAGTTTTTTTTTATTTATCGCCGTCATCTGTAGGTGTGTGTGGATCTGCGTTATCAGTTCAGCCAGGCTCAGCTGAAGAAAGAAGAGGCAGAGCGAGAGCTAAGAGAGCTGACAACCAAGACCAGCAGACAAATGGAAAAGGCTGCACAGGTATGCCAGCTTCATCTCCTCTTGTTTGTGCAGATTTTCTAGATTTATCCAATCATATCAGTTGTTACCTTTGATAGGCAATGGTATTGTCAGAAATTTGGCAATCAATCAGCAGTTTGTACTGAGTTGCAAGAGGGAAGTTCTGGGATTTTTTTATTTATTTATTTTTAAATTCAATCACAACCCAAGCATAATTTGTGTGATGGAAATAGCAAACAAATATGATGCAGTGGAGGAAAACAACACAGGTATATGTACTTATAAATGACATGAGGACTGTTTGATACATTTTTCTTGGGCAAAAAGAAATGCTCTGATGTTTTATACCATTATATCACTAAGATTCAACAATTTGGGATTGAAAATGATAACCTGGTTCAACCTGTGAGGTCACATGAGGCTTTTTTTCCTTGTAATGTTTTTCTAAGGGCATAAGGTGGTTTGTTTTGAAAGATTTCCTCACCTCCTATTTCCCCTCTCTGTCCATCTCTGCGGGACAGGAAGTGGAAAGGCTGAGCTCAGAGCTGGTTGGCTGTCGGCAGCATCTGGAGGCTGTCCAAAAGGACAGGAGCCAATGGCAGTCTGAAGTCCTGAGCCTAGCAGAACAGCTGGCAAATGCCCAGCGCCAACTGCACCTCACCAGGTAGTACCTAATCCTATTACACATGCCACCACACTCACATGCACACACACACACACACACCTACGCTCACACTCATCCACACAGTGCTCCCCTCTGCCCAGCTTCTGCCCAGCCCAGCCCAGTCTAGTCCAGTTCAGACCAGCACACCAACTGCACCGCACCAGGTAACAGCTAATCCTATTATACAAACCACACACACTCATACACACACATAAACACACATGCGTGCCGCTGTGCCATGGTCCCGGTACCAACTGGACCTCACCAGGTCACCTCTAATCCTGTTAAGCATGCCACAACATAATGCAACAAACACACACTTACACACACAAACATAGTGCCTGGTCTGTGCCACCAGGACAGTGCCCAGCAAAGCAACAGCTCCACCAGAGCCAAAATGGCGCCTGAGCCTTTCTTCTGTCCCTGGCGTGCACACACTCACACACACACTCGCACACATGCATACACACATACCCACATGCACGCAAAAAAAGTGTGGCTGATGGTCACTGGACAGCCTGGCCTCAGTGCCACCTGCCAGTGCCCTGCACCCGTTCTCACAACAGGCACTACCGGCTCCCCTCCCTCCAACCTCCATCATCTTTCTTTTTTTAACCTCCCTCTGCATCCTTCTATCCTATTTTTCTTCCCATCATTTCTCCTGTTTTTCTTTTTTTGTCTGTTATCCATCTGAATATTCCAATATTCAATATATTAATTTTATTTTTTTCTTTCACCTCTTATCTCTAATGTTCCTCTACCCTTGATTTTTTAAATAAGTTTTACTTTTGATTTCCTTTTCTTCTTCCTCTCTTTCATAATTCTCTTTTGCCTTCTATGGTCCCCTCTTATTACCTTCCCACTATCCCTTCCCCATCACCCACTGGCTGCAGGTCCCTTCAATACCAGCCGCTGCCAGGGCTGTGCCAGCTCGTGCCAGCCGCCCAGGGCACTGTCTCACCCCCGCTGCCCACAGCCGAGGTGTCTGTGATGGGCACAGATGTGGCAGGGGTGCCCTGTGGTGCTGGAGGCTGCAGGATGCAAGTTTGTGTAATCTGCGTGTGTAAATGTGTGTGTTTTTATGTATGTGTCTGTTAGCTTGGCGGTGTCTGTGTGTGTGTCCACTGCAGCCCCTGGCTTGATCTGTGTTTAAGTGTGTTTGTCTGTCAGCTGGCCAGTGCTAACACACTGGCTGCATGAAGAGCTGTCGTGTGTTTAAGGGATGAGGCGAAGAATCTGTGTGTGTATGTGTGTGTGTTTGCAGCCAGCTGTGGAGAATGACACACATATTAATATAGCAACATGATGACTTTGACCTGTACTAGAGGAGCTGCTGGATGAAACCATTTAACTGCCATGTGTGCGGGTGTTGTGCATGACAGAGTTTATAGTTTTATTCTCCGCAGATGCATACTGGGTGTTTGACAGCTGTTGACTTGGCTGTGCATGTAGCCATTCATATTTAATTTTTACACATTAGTGCTGAAGCCACTTCGGACACTGATATAATCCTGGTTCTTTCCTTTTCTTCTGTTGTTCCTGTTCACATCCAGTATTCTCGAGTAGTTACGTTTAATGTCTGGCTTAGGGCTTAATCTTACCTAAAGTACTGTAGTGATGAAGAGGTTCACAAAGTATAGCTTAGAAGTGCTTAGAGAGCACAAAGCTCTGTAAAGGCTTTCCAACATGTTTTGGGTGAGTTATTGGTAAAAATGTGGAAAACTGCCCTGTCTCACACTGTTAAGAAATCCTTTAAAAATTGCTGGATCTGCACCTGGGTTCAAATCACTGCCCTCTTGTGCCATGGCTAACATTTCCTGAAAATGTCATGAAAATCCATTGAGAACTTGTTGAGTTATTAGTAAAAATGTGGAAAAACTGACCCATCTCACAATGTACAATCATTTAAAACTGTATCACTTCTTCTGTGTACCATGACCAACACTCCCTTCTAATTTCATCAAAATCCATTCATAACATTTCAAGGTATTCTATTCATAAACAAACATACACACAAACAAGCAAACTATCAAATGCCTGCGAAAACATAAACTCCTTGGCGGAGGTAATAAAATAGATTAAAAAATATATATAAAATTTCTACACTAGAGAAAAAGCTGACAAAGGCCTGCTTGTGGTGATTCTCTGTGAGAGCTTAAATTACCTAAAAATACAAGGAGAGCCTGCCCCTTCACTTCTCATTAAACTTTGGAGATTGTGCATTTAGTATAGCAACATTTAATTTAATCTTAGTGTCTGAAAATGATCCATAATCTTGTAGGAAAATGTACGCTTCGCCATCATTGCAAGAATATTGAATTTTCCTTTAAGGATTTAGTAAATGATTATATGTGACTAGGGATTTGAGGTCACCTTCTTGATAAGAAAAACATTTTGTCAATCTAAATCACTTAGGAAACTACATTTTTAACTCGGAAAGCATACAAATTCTTCCACGTTAAGGAATCTTTTCATTTTGATGTTGGTCTTTAATTATCAGAATACAAATATCAAATCATCCATTTGCATCTAGCACTGAGTAAACAAATGTTTGCATTGATTATCATCTAGAGGGAGAAGAGAGGCTTCTGAAAGTACTTAGGTGCAACAAACAGCCCAGCCTGCTGAACAAAAACTTGGCAGAGACAAATCAACTGAGGAAGCCCAGAGGATTTTTGTTTCAATTCTCATCACCTAGAGCATAATTCAAAAGAATTATGACCGTCCATATTATTTGTTAAAACAGTTCATAGTAAAATCAGGTGGTGTTAACCAAAAGGCACTTTGATGTCATAAAAAGTCCTTTATTTACCTGCAGGGTCCTTAAAGGGCAGAAAAAAAATCAAATATTTTCTCTTACCTATCACCAAGGGCTGGGTGATATGGCCTAAAAAGACCCCCCAAAATAATTTTTTCTTTAGAAGTTGTAATGGACATGTCTGCCATGGCGCCATGACGGACATAAAAAATTCCAACATTTGATCCAACATGCTTGAAAATGCTAGAAAGAGTTGACCTCTGCCTACCTTTGCTACCCTCAGTCGCATCTGCACTTAGCTCTGTTGGCAAACGTTGGGTCTTTCCTCACCTGTAGTTCAACATATCAGCTCTGCCACATCCAGCTGCTTCCTCCTGAGGACTGGACTCCTGTTGTACCACTTTAGACGCCCCCTTGGGTGCAACTGTCTTTAGTGCATGGTGTTGTAATACTGAAACCAACTGCAGCTGCACATGGTGAAATGGCATATACATCTGTTTTATATGCTGTCTGCTGAGTGACATTACAATATGTTTCTACATGCATTACATCTACGTTGGTGAACATTTAAAATCCTTCTACAGTTAGTCACAGGGCTGTCGGGAAACGTCAGACTCGACTAGCACAACGTTTCTCTCGGCTTTGGAAACTTTGTCATCCTACATTGAACACAGCAAAACTGACCCTGGGAACATACTTTCACTAAAAGTTTTGATGATTAGCCAACGCTTTTCAACGCCAGCTACTACCTGTTGATGTGAAATGCCTCTTTAGGAATTTTACTCAACTCACAGCAGTAGAGATCAGCTGAATTGTCCCATCTACTATCAATCTATGATATTAGCCCTGGCTTTTAAAGATGAATTAATCCTGTGGATTTATATTTGTGATAATGAAGAAGAGTATCTCACAAATAAAGGAAGACTGGAAATTCTAAAAGTCAGAAAACAAGCTTAGACTTCAATCACCCACATCCACACAGATCCACATGTCATATACACACCTGCTGAGCTTTGGTGACAGCCTTTTTCCATCCTTAGGCCAATGCTGTATTTTGAACTTACATTTGTTGTTTTTCCTTTTTTCCCTGCTCTTTTCTTTAGCTTTTTTCTCCTGCTGTTCCAAACTGAACAAACAAAACATCAAATGTGTCTTCTACCTCTCTCTGTCTCTCACTCTGTATCCGTCTCTGTCTATCTGTGGCCCTTCTGGGGTTATGCACAGCTATATGTACTTCATTCGTTGTCATGCCTCTGTTTGCCCTCTCTTGTTCTTCAGAACCACAGAACCATGCAAGCTCTTTGAAGCTGCTGTGTGTGGTTCTGTGTGACAGTGTTTGTGTGTGTTGTTAAAGAGCGTGAGATTCACAGTAGCAGGGCTGGAAGGCGTTTGCATGACCAGCCTTGGAAGGCAGCTCTTTGATTCTGTAGCTGTAACTTGCTCACTCCCCTCTTTCATTGCGTCCTCCTCTCATGGCCCAAATGATCACAGCCCACCTTCAAACAGGGGACATGAAGCACAAACAGCCTCTGCTTGATTTCTGATAGACTCACCCTCTTCCTGATTAACACATCCTTACACAGTCACACACTCTCACATTTGTTTGTACAACTGCGTGTCTGCAAATGTGCACACTTATACTCACATCAGTCCAATCCACATGCCTGCACACACAGACACACACACACACACACCCACACACACAGATGCATGCACGCATCCGGGGGTCCCATGGCGGCTGGTGCGCTGCGCTGTGCTCCAGGATTGGATCATCAGCCAGCTGTGAGTTGGACAGCCCAGGATCTGTCCTAATCCCTACCACTCTGTTCACATCTCCCACACACACACACAAACACACACACACATGCACAAAAATGCACACACACTCCAGTCCCAGCCCCAGCCCAGCAGAGGGCTTTACCAAGTTTGTTTTGTTTGTTTGCTCCTGTCTTTCTTCACTTTCTTTCTTTTCTTCTTTGCTTGTCTCCATCCGGCCTGGTCTCTCCCAGTGTTGTGATCACAGATCCCAAAGGCCACAGAGAAAACTGCCCAGCATATCTTTTGCCTCAACACATGCCAGAGAGGGGAGAATGGGTGGATGTGCGTTTGCATGCGTTATTGTTTCTGTGGATTTTTGAGACCTACTTGCCTGCTTTGCAGTTTGGAGGGGTAGATCTTCTGTGATGCACCAAAGCTTCCACTAGTTTTATTATCCCTATCAAATCAAGCATCCATGTTCATGAGGGTACTTGCTTAAAGCTGAGGATTAATGAAGAATGAAGATCTAAACTCCTGAAAGTTGACTTTCCATCTTTTGCTCCTCTAAAATGTATGACATGATTTTTCATGTTCTCTTTAAAGTTAATAATGGTACTTACAATGAAAAAAGGTGGCCAGTTAAAAAAACATTTTATACATCTAAATTTACACTTTTTTGATATGGTATGTAATTTGATATGGTTTAATAAGTAGTAAAAGGTCATGTTTTATGTAACAATGCTATATATGGGCTTTTTTGGACCTTGAGAAATTACAGTGCAGTGTTGTAATTAAAATACTTACTACAAATACTTATACCTTAATTGATTTATTGTTTAAAGAAAGTGCCTCGTAGTCTTTTCTTTTTGCTTCAATGACTTTGTGAATCATGTTCCAAAGAGCTCCTCAAGCAAACTCTTTTTTTGAGTTCAGGAAACACTCCTTTCCTGGTTTTTTGAATGCTAATAATAGTTATAAACATACTTTTACATTTAGTCTGCAGTGAAGGATTACCATAGATAATCACCTCAGTTTGAACTGAGATTATCATGATTCTAAACTCACTTCATGATCGTAAATTACAACAAAATACCAGTAAGGAAATTCAAGCTGTTTTGATGCAGCAGACAAAAATTAAAATTAAATTTTATAAAGGCCTTATTATTCATCCACAACCTGCCATTCAAAAGATGCATTTCCAGGAAAAGTAACTAAATATATGACACTACATTGGTAAATTCGGAATGGTTTCCTCATTTTGTAAACTAACACATTGTCTTAAATGCTTGGTTTAATTATTTTTTTCTCTGTGTGTTGCTTTGCTAGTAAACACATTGCAGTTACTACAACCATTTCCCATGTTCAAATTGAAGTAAAAAAATAAAACAACATGATAATGACCAAAAATGATGACAAATAAATACTTCATTGTTTTTTTTAAACATATATTTATTGATTTTATCACAATGATTTAACCATGAACATTATAACTAACAGCATTAATATATTATCCCCCAATCTGGCAAAAAAAAAAAAAAAAAAAAAAAACATAGTGTACAAGAACTGAGTCAAATAGAATCACAGCAGTGCATAAATTATAAAATTAGTCACAATTCAAGGTTGTGAGCTTCCAGAAAGTCCATGTAAGGTCTCCAAAGGTCTGCAAAGGTTTTTTCCCTCTTCTTTATAATATATGTCAGTCTCTCCAAGGCTAGAGAGGTCATAAGCTCCTTTTTCCACATGCTGCTGGAAGGCGTGTCCACACTCCTCCATAACAATGCGATTATCCTCCTGGCTTGTAAGAGTCCGAAGTCAATAAGCAGTGACTGTTTCTGAGACACAACAAAATTCTCAGTATATATTCCCAGTAAACATATTTTGGCACGCAAAGGAACTTCCTTTCCAACTATGAGACCCATTAAATACTTCATTGTAGTTTAAGTAATTATTTTCTGTTAAGCAGATAAACTTCAAACCATTGGGCAGTGGTTTTCGTATTAAGTAGATTCACCAGGGAAATTATTTAAAATTAATCTTTGACAAAAAGGTAAAAGGAGCATAATGTGGAAAAAGAGAAAATCGTGTGACAAGTTCACTGCAGCTGGACATCTACTGGTAAAGGATCGATTGATCTCGTCCCTGACATTCATTTTTGCAGCCCTTGAATGAAAATCCCATTCAAGATGTGTTTGTGAGCTTCGATATTTTAGATATTATGAAATAGAAAATGTAACGTTATTGTCGCATGTTAAATATATGGTATTGAAAACATATCAAAGTATTGTCTCTGTGACAACCCTAGTGTGAAGATGTTTTATTGTTCTGTTAGTGCTGACAAATGTTACCATCTCACCAGGTATATTCCTAGGTTGGTAGTTTCTGATTGGAATAAATTCAGTAATCAATTCACCCCAGAACATCTGCCCAAGAATTTGGGCTCACAATTTGTTCCTATTATAATAAAGTGTAGCTTGCCCAAAAGTTATAGTAACTCAGACCTGACTTTCATCAAACAAGATTATTCAAATACAAATAGCTGTAACTGGTCCCAAATTGTGCAGAAACAATTGATTATGATGAGTTGAAAAAATAAATAAAAAAAACAGAGAATAATGAAGGAAAAGTGAAGTAAATAAAAAACCTATAATACAGATTGTAAGATATTTATTTATTGGAACAGTGTAGCCAGGCCCTGAAGGAAAAGCCAACATTATATAAGTTTTTGCAACCATCAGGCTGCAGACCGGTACCAGGCCTTGGATCCTTTGGTACTGGGCTGTCAGCACTATATGAATGCCTGTTTTTTTTTTTATTTAATCTGTTTATCGAAAAGGAAAAAAATAAGGAGTGCCCAGGGTCCATGAAGTGGCCACAAAGATAAGCAGAAAAGTGGTCCATCCTAAATTGGAGCAATATTTAACTTTTTTAACATAAGAAATCAAAGTGAGACAAGTTATTGATGATATAAGACAAGCAGACTACCAAGCCATGTACACATTTCTTTAAAAAATTACAGCCAAGGGTATGT
The DNA here is from genome assembly GCA_037902135.1 of Cetoscarus ocellatus. Classification (NCBI taxonomy): domain Eukaryota; kingdom Metazoa; phylum Chordata; class Actinopteri; order Labriformes; family Labridae; genus Cetoscarus; species Cetoscarus ocellatus. Next base: position 399,076 of record JBAMNC010000033.1, on the reverse strand, counting down.
CAGAGACAATGAATAAATACACTGCCTGGCCAAAAAAAGTTGCCACCTGGATTTAACTAAGCAAATAGGTGTGAGCCTCCTATTGGATAATAACTGCATGGGCGATTATCTGTCAGCTGGCAACAAGTTATTTAACCCCAACTGGTGCAATGAGTTGCTTCTCATTTCCTAAACAACCATCTTGAAAGACACATCCCGTGGTCGTGGAAAGATGTTAGTCTGTTTGAGAAGGGTCAAATCATGGGCATGCATCAGGCAGAGAAAACATCTAAGGAGATTGCAGAAACTACTAAAGTTGGGTTAAGAACTGTCCAACGCATTATTAAAAACTGGAAGGATAGTGGGGACCCATCGTCTTCGAGGAAGAAATGTGGCCGGAAAAAAATCCTGAATGATCGTGATCGGCGATCACTTAAACATTTGGTGAGATCAAATCGAAGAAAAACAATAGTAGAACTCAGGGCTATGTTTAATAGTGAAAGTAAGAGCATTTCCACACACACAATGCGAAGGGAACTCAAGGGATTGGGACTGAACAGCTGTGTAGCCTTAAGAAAACCACTAATCAGTGAGGCTAACTGGAAAAAAAGGCTTCGATTTGCTAGGGAGCATAAAGATTGGACTCTGGAGCAGTGGAAGAAGGTCATGTGGTCTGATGAGTCCAGATTTACCCTGTTCCAGAGTGATGGGTGCATCAGGGTAAGAAGAGAGGCAGGTGAAGTGATGCACTCATCATGCCTTGTGCCTACTGTACAAGCCTGTGGGGGCAGTGCTATGATCTGGGGTTGCTGCAGTTGGTCAGGTCTAGGTTCAGCAACAGTATGTGCTCAAAGAATGAGGTCAGCTGACTACCTGAATATACTGAATGACCAGGTTATTCCATCAATGGATTTTTTTCTTCCCTGATGGCATGGGCATATTCCAAGATGACAATGCCAGGATTCATTGGGCTCAAATTGTGAAAGACTGGTTCAGGGAGCATGAGACATCATTTTCACACATGGATTGGCCACCACAGAGTCCAGACCTTAACCCCATTGAGAATCTTTGGGATGTGCTGGAGAAGGCTTTGCGCAGCGGTCAGACTCTCCCATCATCAATGCAAGATCTTGGTGAAAAATTAATGCAACACTGGATGGAAATAAATCTTGTGACATTGCAGAAGCTTATCGAAACAGTGCCACAGCGAATGCGTGCCGTATTCAATGCTAAAGGCGTTCCAACGAAATATTAGAGTGTATGACCTTTTTTTTTGGTGGTGACTTTTTTTTTGGACAGGCAGTGTAGTTGGTACATTAACAAAGATGATCATTAGCACTGGCGCCCTTGTGTTCCCCCCTTTCAGTTATGAATACTCACAAAACCTGACAAATATGACACGGCTGGGTAGAACTTGACTCAAGGGTCAGTAAGGACAAAGTGTATGGATGTGTTTTAACCAACCTGGGGCCCATTTATGGGGTCTATCAGGGGCCCAGCCATGTGGATGACTGTGTTAACTGCTGACTTTCAGCTGACTGAACCATCTGTTATGGGTCTAACTCTATAAAACAGGTGAAGAGAGGTCCCCACTTGACACCCCTGTTGATGTCATTGCTCTTGTTCAGGGGAAAGAATTGATAAGATTTTATTAAAACCAATGCCATTTTCAATTATGCTTACCAGTACAGTTCTTTATCGATCTCATAATGGATTCCTGCGGATTTTCTGTAAAAACAAATGTAGGGCTACCAACCCATATTTTTGGTGGCGACAAGTTATAACCATGGCATCCCCAATATTTAATGCCATGCTGCATAGTGCCGTAAGTTTCTGGTGTACCGCACTGTTAGGGTTTTGGGGCCATGTGGTAGGGAAAGCAGCATCAACCTTGTCATTTGCTTGCTAGGTACGTCTCATTATCTGAGTTTCCTAAAGGTTGCAATCCTGGTTTGTTTGGTGTGGACATTAAGGACATTGCACTTACTTCTGTATCTTAATACCTGGGCATTAGATCAGCTATAGAATGAGGTTATTCACTGAGCAATTATCCTTGTATTTGGTCCCAGTTGTCTTGAGTTTATTGCAGAGGTTCTTAAACTATCCAGAACAGGCACATCTGCTTACTAACTGCAACACTCACAACAAAAGCTCTAAAAACAAAGAGAGAAGTCCTAATTGGAAAAGGACTGAGCAACAGTAGGTGAAGCATCTACAGACAAATTATTGTAGTGTGTGGCCTTTCATTTATGGGAACATTTACTTTTACAGTCCTGTAATAACCATGTATTTATCTTGAAATACTGTGGTAATTGAAGCAATAATGAGGTTAACACCCTTTCATGTACGGAGGTAATGTGATAGAACCTACTGATGTCATATATTGATTGATTTGTTCAACATGGTACCATAAAGTTCTGACTGATTAAGAATGGTAATCAGTGTTGTGTGAAAATGTTCATTGAACATGCTGATTTTTTTTAAGCATGGTCATCTAAATGCTCATATTTTCTGTCAATTAATGAAACATGAGTGAAGTTCACTCTTGAGTTGGTAAGCTATTGTTCATATTAATATTGTTCATAAGGCACACTTTTCTATTTATATGTATTTTTACTCTTGGGGGCTTCTGTGGCTTAGCCTGGAATTCCTTTATTTACATATATGAAACTCATATTTGCTTTGCCAAGGAAGATGGTAGGCAGGGTAGACAAACTGATAAGTTTTAGTGCAAAAATATGTTTTTGTTTTTAAATAAGAATACAGCATTTAGCATTTATTGGTTTGATCGTAGGAAAATATGCTCTGCACAAGATTCCTCAGGTGAAATTTATTACGATATTTGTTCTCAATTCCTAGTTAGAAGCGAGTAGCATGTTTTCAGTATGAGGCAGTAATGATTTAATCGTAGGTGTCTGGACAGTTATTTTTTAATATTGCACCACTAACTCTTATGTAGAGTCCTGTGTAGAGAGCCAATTTAGTAAAGTGAAGGGAATGGTAAAGTGAGTATGATTTCAGTCACTGCATATGTTGGTGAGATAAACTAAAAATACCCTAAGATCTTTATAGGAACTTGTTCTCTGGTGCCCTTATGAAATTAATTTGAGGTACTGCTTAATAATCGGCACAGAAATTATTTATAGACATGCTGCTTCTTTCCCCTTAAATCCTCAGAGCCCATTTATTGCTCTGCTTTTAGATTTATAAATGGAGATCCCTAAATCACTCATTACTGTATTCTGTAGGAGAAAGTATATCAAATGTTTGGACCATCTTACATCAGATCTGTCTTGTCCCAGACTACTACACTTTACCAGAATCACTATACTGGCTACTTACAAGTACGTGGGCTTACGTGTGTTTACTTGGAACTTGGGATGATCCTTTATCTACTTTTTTTTCTCCAGAAATGTAAAGTAGCATACAGCACATTTTCAAGTTTCATTGACACTCTGCTTTCTTTTATACAGTTGATGAGAATAATGGAAAACACATTGTCTGCAGTTGAAGTACTCCCCTTCCTATGTTTAGTGTGCATTTTAATCTCAATGCCATTGTAAATGCAGGAAACCTCAATACTTAATGGTTAGAAAGTAATGATAATAATGATAAAAGATGCCATTAGGTGGTCATAAATAGGACAAAATGTTGCAGAAAAGATTTATCGACTGATGAGTTATGTAAACACTCATACTGACAAAAGAGTAGATGACAAAGATAAACATGCAGATGGAGACAACAAGGGCAGAGAGATGTATTTCTGTGACCCTGAAATCAGAAGACGGATGCTGAGAGGCAGAGAGATAAAGAGCTGAGGACCAACCGCTGTGACTCTTAGTCACAAAGTTCCCCAAACTCCATTAAACATGTCACGCTGCTGCTTCCTATTTCTGTATGGCTACCTTTTTTTTTCCTCCCTGCAGTTGTAGATCGTGATAGTGAGGTCTGGAAAGGCGGTGAATGGAACTCTGTGTGTGTGTGTGAGGGCGGAGAAGTGTAAATGAGGAAGGTGAGGCAGCAGATGCCGCGTCCCGCCAGAGGCTCGCTTTGAGCAGGGAGTGAAATCTGGGCGCGACAAAACTGCTGCAAACCAACTCGGCGGGAGGCCCTTGTCCAATCACGGCCCGGAATAAAAGGGCCGGGGCGCCACGCGGGCTGAAGTCGCTCAGGAGAGGCGGGGGCCGTAATGAACCTTCAAGTGCTGCCAGCGAGCACACACACACACTTTAGCACTCTTTCTACCTGGCATTAACAGTGTCACAACTGTCCCCACACACATTCGCGCACACTGCCTCTAAAGCCACTGACTTTTGTGCATGTGTGAACACAATCATGAAGCAGCCTTGTGTAGTGATGTTTGTGAGTGTGCGTTTTAATGTGTGCATGCCTTTGTGTTAAGTGTTGATACCTTTGGGCTACACCTGTGTCTGTGAAGTTTGATGTGTGTGTCTCTGTGTGACAGCAGCGGGGCATTGCCAGGTATGAAGCTTGCTGTGCGTTTTGTGTCTTTGCATGTGTGTGTTTATGTGTGTGTGCTTGTCTGGTCGGCAGCCATGTTGTTGGGTAGCAGATGGCACCATGGTTGGCAGGGGAGGGGCTGCTTAGCACAACTAATCAGACAGTTACGGATAGGGCAGCTGGGAGGGCCGTTGGCCAGCCGAGTGTGTGTTTTTGTGTGTCTGCGCAAGTGTGTGTGTGTGCCACAGAGTGCCATGATGTTGACAGTGGTGGGCCTGTTGGCCCGGTGACGAGACCTTGCCGCGTTCTTCTCTCCTCGCTGTCGGAGTGCCCTCTCTGCCATCCTGCCATCTCACCTCTCTCCCTCATGCTTGCACCCTTGCTGTCTCTCTCGCTCAATCTGTTGAGACCCCCGGCTTTTATCTTTCTTTCAGTGTCTTGTGACTCTTCATCTCCTTTTGTCCTCCTGTCAAACGGTCTCTGCATCTTTACTTTTTGCAGTTTAATCATGAAGTCATTTGTATTGATGTCAGTTGTTATAACAAAAAGAGTGCATATTTTTGACATGCCTGTAGTAACTTATAGTAGCTGATCTGATTTACTAAACTTTCTTACTGTTTTTTGGTACTTCAAAGTTCCTCTCACACCTGCATTGCTCTCCTTGAATTTCCCTGATATTGTTAAGGTTAAATGATATGTAGACACAACATGACAAACTCTTTATCCTGACTATATTTAGACTTTTTCCAGCCAGACCTCGTAAAACATCTAATCACGTCAAGTATGCCCGAAATCAAGAAAATTCAAACAAAACTTTAAATTTATTAACCAATAAACCATTTATCAAGACATTAGCCTTGAAAAATTATTCTGTAATTTTGTTAAAAACAAACATTAACATTATTGGTAAAATAAGTTGAAAGACTGACTGTCACCCCCGTCTGTCTGTGTGTTTTCTCGTTATCTTGATAATCAGCGTCAGTGCTGTGTATCAGTCAGGGTTGGAAACTGCCAACTGCCACCAACCAAATGCAGGTGGTTTGTTCATTGTTCTGTGAGTTTACTAAACCTACTCATGGTGGCAGGTAAATTAAATAACAGCAATGTGAGGAAAAATTGTGAACTGTATCCCAGTTTTCTGATTGGTCTGCTCTAATTATAAGCTTCATGCTTACAGGGCATGGCCTTTCCAAGTATCCATACTTTTGTGTTTTTTAAATCGTGAATCAAAACAAACATTATATAGTGTTTTAAAAACAGTTTAAACATGACCTTATGTACCATTGTGTTACATCACACAATTTACATGTCTGAGGGTTGAAGACATTTAATGTTCAAGAATTTGAAATGGAAATCTTTCCCATTTATGTTTTATGCAGTTCATCTGGAGTTCAACAGAGTGGGTTGTTGTTGTACTTTCTGCATCATAATGCGCCAAACATTTTTCATTGACGGACAGATCTGGACAGCACGTAGGCCAGTACCTGCTCTCTTTTACTCTAAAGCAATGCAGTGATAACTAGTACAGAATGTGGACAATGGCACTGTCTGGATAAAAAAAGATGTCCCTGAAATTATGCTGTTTGGATGGAGGCATACATATTTTACAGTAAAACCTGTGTACTTCCCATGGTGCCTTCATCAATATGCAAGTTACCCATGCCATGGGCACAGATGCTGACTTTTATACTTTGCACTGCAGGTCAGTCCTGATCAGATGAGCCTGGGCCAAGAGAAGTCTGAGCTGCACTTCTTGGCATTGATAAATGGCTTTGAATTATAGAGTCTAACCTTACATTTGAAGATGCAGTGATGTACAGTGTTAACAGACAGAAGATTTCTGAAGTGCTTTAGAGCCCATTGCTGCAATATTTGTGGCAAAACTATTTTTTATATTTATAGTGTGTTGCCACCAGAGGGATCAAAGGTCACGGGCATTCAGTGTTGATTTGGACTTACCCTGTTCATACAGAGATTTCTACAGATTCTCTAAAACAGTTGATGATAGTATGGACTGTAGAGAAGGAAATCTGAAAATTCTAGTCTGTTACATGTTTAGAAATGTTGTCAACAAAGTAATGGACTGTTTTCCCATGCAGTTTTTCACATTGATGAACCGTGAGCCAGGGATTTTGAACAACCAGGATATTTAGGAGAGCTCCTTTTACTTCTGATCATTTTTGTATCACCTGTTAGCAATTAATCTTACCTGTGAAGTTTTCCACATGTTTTAGAGCATTTCACAACTTTTCTTGCTTGTATCTTAACTGTTTTTGGATGTTGCAGGCATCAAATTTATAGTGTCTGTTTATATGTAAAGAAAAATGCCTTGTGTTTGATGTTTGCAAATACATGAAGTAAAATAGATCTGATGGAGGGATCTAAATAAGCATCATTTGTATGAGTGCCAAAACAATTAATTTTACATCAGTATTTATGAAGAAGCAGACCATAATTCTGAAGCCAATTTCATTCCCTCATATTACTACATTTTGAAATATATTAGGATATAATTTGGTGCTGCCATCTTGCCTAACTGTTATTTCTACGATTGTACCTCAGTCACTGCAGCCGACTGTGACAGCAGTAAGGTTTGTCTGGTTAAAAATGTGAGACAGCTGTTGATAAACATACCTCAATCACACAATGTTAACTATGGTTAGATTTATTACAAGACACAAGGTGGTTCTTTGAATGGCCTGCAGATGACAGCTAAAATGCCATCGATAAAAACGTCAGAGTGGCTTAAATAATGATTATATTCTGAATTCTCTGTGGAGACTGTTTATAGTCCTTTGTGCAAGCAGTGAATCTATGTAAGTGCTCCATTCTTTTATACTGTGATTTTTTTGTTGTTGTTGCTGTTGTTTTTTTGTTTTTTTTAAATCAAAATAGTTTTAGATTTTACAAAATTAATTTTAAATGTATACAAATGTAAAAAATACAACCTAAGTGCAAATTCAGAAATGATTTTAAATATAAAAAAAAACATCAACCCCCCTCACAAGAAAAAAAGACCACCTGAATATGATGATTTACCTGCTCACCACCGGCAACCCCCAATATAAATATGTGAAACAGTTAATGGACTGTTTCACATATTCAGGGGATAATCAATTTTCATATCAGTCTGGGCAACAGACGGCAGATGGTAATGCAGCTGAAAGTGGTTGGTGTCCCTTGCCTCCAGAGCCACGGGTGTAGGGTTTGCACTTGTACTCTTGAACTTTATGTCATGTGAACACAAAGTTAACATTGATGGTGGTGCAGACGAGTCATCAGGAAGAGTGAATGGTGAATTGCTGACCTGGGCAACACCCATAAGACAGGGTTGGAGAAAGGCAGAAGTTTTCAAAAAAGTTTTGAGGATGATTGAACAAATATTTTGTCTTTCAAATTGACCACATGGCAGTCAGAAGCTTGCAGTCTTCTCACTTTCAGCACAACCAAACTACGCCTGTTGCTACTGCCGCTTTCTTTTCAAAGGATGCTGATTAGCCCTGTCATTGGCTGATTGGTAAAAAATGTATCATCTTGTAGCTTTGCAGGATATATCTGCCAGACTGAATCTGGCAAACTCAGTTATTTTGCAAGGTTTACTTATAATAAGATAAAACACATAAACAAAAGAGACACAAGAGGGTTTATAAGGTTTTTTGTCAGCATTGGAGAGAGCAGCTAATCATGATACATCCCAGTGAAACAGTCTAATAAAACAGTGTGTATGTGATCATGCCACCCTCTTTTACCACCACATACATTAACTGAGCAACAGAGACATTCAAATCATGAAAAATAGAATTGTAAATGAGGAAGTTATTTTTAAAGGTCTTAAAGCCAGTCAGCTGCAGAGCACTAACTGTGAAGATTAGTACCACAAACCCCATTTTTTCAAGCAGTTGATAATGCCAGAGACAATGTGAAGACCTGGGTCTGTGACTAAGTGATATTGAGCTTTGATGAACCATTAGTGGCAAAGAAATAGTTTCTGGGACAGGCAACAAGACCAAATCAGAGGATAGAAGCAATTTTATTCCAGAAGCTTGAGACTGGTGGACAGTCCCATATCATGTGAAGAAAAGTTTCGAGACTGTAAAGAAAGCAGATGACACAAAGGATCATATAATATTTTGAAGCAATACACACAGCTCAGTTTTTGGAGCGCTAAATATGGTTTGAGCAATGACTTAAGTTTTGTTGTCCCTTACATTGTTTAAAAGAAAGACAGCGTTCATAGAAATTAGTGATAAAAGTAAAAATGCTCACTTTTTAGCCAGGTTTTTCTTGTAACATGCAAATGTTCAAATGAAATGCCTCAGCAGAAATGGTGGCACTTTTTACTTTGTTTCTTGTTGTTTTTTGACCACTTGTCCCTCATGCAGGCCTTGACGTGAAGGCAGGAACTTACTGTTAGACACAAAGATTATCTTAACACCCCCCTCACATCTCAAACCCTTGTTAGCATGACTCTCTTGCTGAAACTTTGAAGCAGCTTTCACAAACTTTGTATTATAAAGTATAAATATCATAAATTCAAGAGTGGAAAATCTTACATGATTAGAGCGGAGATTATTTGGTAGAGTTGTATTCTGTCCATCCTGCGGGCTGGGAAAGGATAGAATAGACAGATCGCTGACTGGGAGACCCCAGGCAAGATGGAGGCAAATCTGTCGGCTACAACTGTTGTCACCCCAGCCAAGTGTGCCCTGGGACACTGGCCTACATACTACTCCTGCTGGAGGACAGAGAACGAATGGAAGAGCACCAGGCCTCTGTCCTCCATGCACCAACCACTCTTTACCTTTTCTGTTGTAGACTCTTCACTTCCTGCTACTCGTTCAGCACAAGTTTGGTCCTTAAAACTACAGTATGTATCCCATACAATTGGAGAATCCCAGAAAATGTGGAGAGTAGCTGTTTGTTTGGGTTTTATTGAAAGAGACTGCACTGCTTTTTATTATGATTATGTTTGGTGTGTCAGTCAGTCATCTGGTTAACTTTTATGCCTTCATGTACCCCTGCTGTGAGAGTGGCACCATCAGTGACTCTACACTGTGCCCACTGCCCATCAGGCAGAGCTTTTATCCAACATGACAGAACCTCTCTCTGCTATGCCTTTACCCCATTTTTCTTTCTACCTGATTGATCCACCCTTTTTATCTCATCATCCTATTCATGTTTGTCCTTCATATAGCTGCTCTTTGTTCTCTTTTTCCCCACTCTGCCTTCAATCCATCCTTCACCAAACAGCACCACAAAGGTAGAACAGCAGTGCCCCCATCAGCAGATTGTTTCACAGAGACAGAAACAAGAGATACCAGGGAGGAGAAGATATGTAAAGGTGGGTGGCTGCTGGGTTGAGGTATTTTTAGATGGCACAGGATGAGAAATATATTTAGAGGACAGCTGATGAGTAATTATTTTTTTATTTATTATTAAAGCTTTCAGTCCCAGTAAATAAGATAATGGTCAGAAAGGTAACGTCCTTTTCTGAATTTCATTAATTGCTATTTTGCTGTGTAGGTGCACCATAGTTAAGGTACTGTAATAGTCAGCAGCTGGTTGCTTAACATTGATATGTCCATATATTCTCACAGTGGTGAAGACCTCTGCCCCTCTCAATGTATAGTTTAATTGATAAAACCAAACTAACTAACAAAACCTAACAAGAAGGTTGCACATTGTCCTTTTAAACATTACTCTGTATTTTTCGAACCATAGCAAGTTATTTTTTCCATTGCTAAGCAATTGTTGTTCCCAGAAATTCTGTAGTTTCTTTCAAAATAATTTTTGACTTTCAAACAGGAAATAAATTACTTCTCCTAAGCAAGAATTTTTGAAGTTGAAAACCTTCCATGGGAATTGACAGGAACTTTATGGGAATAAAGGGAATAAATGGGAATAAACCTGGAATTTACTAAATTCCAGTTTGGCACTTAAAAGGAACTTTAAATATAGTTGGGGAAAGTATATCTTATCAAAATCTTGGCTGAAACAACCGGATTTCATGCAAGTATACTTGAGAAATATCTGCGCTATTCCTTAATCATATGCACATAACATGCTGCTTACTGCAGGGGTATTGAGGCCACTCCCCCTATATGCACAGTAGAGATAATTAAAACCTGATTTATTAAAGTTCTATTTCTAAATAAATTTATTAAGATGTAATGTTTTTAATCCTTTTATTTTGCATAGATGTCTGCTCATGACAAAGCAAATTATTTATGTTTATGTTTAGATTTGATACAGTTTGTTAAATTTCTCCCAATTTCCAGTTAATTCCCATAAATAATTCCCATCAAAAGTTTCCAATTTAAATATTTCTGAAATTCCCACTCAAAGTCACCAGAAAGTTTCTGGAATTTTCACCCCTTTACAACCCTAAATATCAGCGCTACTTTCTTCTACAGCTGAGTGTAGGCTTTACTTTGGAATGCCAGCCATGTTTGCTAACAGCTATCTAACAGGAGAATGGAGATAAGTGTATCAATAGCCATTGTACCCATTGTTATTTTTAATGCAAAATATCAGTAGTTGACCAGGAATCTCTCTGTCCTCATGCAATTAGAGTTGAACACCAAAAAAATGCCAAGATATATTCATGGATATTGATGCACTCCTTATGAATTTAGTGCAGTGTCATAGAAACTTTGACAAAACCCGAGTGGTAGTGCTGTCCAGTTTTGTTTGTTAGATATTACTAATATACAGAGTAATAAGATGGGAGAAAAGAGGGCATGGTGAAGTTTCAGGTAGAAGAGGTGGGAGGTAAGGTTTCAGAGAAAAGTTAGTAGATGGTATTTCTGAGGCAGATCAGGGCAGAGGAGAAAAATCAGTGGGGCTGGCGCTGGTACGTATATGAAGGCCAACACCGGATGGGCATAAGCCCCCCTACAGTCCCATCTCCATCCCGAAAGCCTCCCACTGAGTTAAAAAAAAAAGCCTGTCTTTGTTTTCAACCTCAATGGCTGCCTTTCTCTTACTAGGCATCTGATCTGATGGCCCAGGAGCGGGAAGAGGAGAGGAGAGGACTGAAGAGTGTGAGAGGGAGATAAAGAAAAGAGCTGCGGAAGTAAAGTTTAGTTAACGCAGAAGTTCACTAGAAATGACTTGTGTTAGGGAAAAAGAGAGAGATGCTCCCAAAGCTTATAACAGTGCAGGAGGGGTGAGGGGCATTCTAAATGATATCAGGTGTGTGGTATGTGTGAAGTGAATTCAAACCCAGGTGACAGATCACGGCATGTGGTACTAACTTTTAGCTCATACATCTTCCCATTTCACTGCTTATTTTTCCCTCCCAATGGAAACTTTATCTTTAATCCATTTTCCTAATCTTTTTGGATGGGATCATTCAGAGCAAATCAGTACTTTTCCTTGTAAAATGTGTGCTGCACTTGGAGGCTGAGATAAATTTTATAGTTTATAAAGAGGTTTATCACAAGTGTTGCAAAGCATCACATAGAATCCAAGCAGCAACCTGAGACGTTGAAAAATGGAGGTTGTGAGGAAGTGCGAAAGCTACAGTGCATCAAAATAATCGACATGTTTATAGCTTACTTTAAAAAACTGCTGGATCGAAATAGTTCACGTCTTTTCAAGCACACACCCTTATCAGTGCCCTCCACCTTGCTCTGGATGCCTTGCAAATCAGTGATGTCACTTTCTTATGAGAGGCAGTAAGCATGAGCAACAACAAGAAGTCAGCAGTGTTATAATGGCAGACAGGAGGCAGAGGTGATCTTCAGTGAGGCTTAATTTTACGCAATAGCCATGTTAACATTTGCATTTTTTCTTCATTCTTCTTGAAATAATTCTGATCAAATTTCCAAATTCCATATTTACATGGACACAATCTGATCATGATGTATACATTCTTCAAACATTTAATCAGAATTAAAGCACAGTTGAAGAAGCAGCTGTTCCTTTTAATCAAAATAAATAAAATTGTGCTTACATATGTAAAAAAAAATATATTTTAGGTTAGTGTTAATTTGCTGTTGACATGCATAGCTGCAAAAAAATAAAAACTCAGTTTATTTATCGATTAACCTTCAATAATATGGCCTCACACTTACTTCTCTGTTCTCTGGGACATGGACAGAGATGTTCCCCTCCTTTCTCCAAAGCTGCTGTTTGTGACTTTGGATGTCTTGGATATTTTCATTCTGAAATGAACCCAAGTTATGAACTGCAAGCAATTTTTCTGCTGCTCTCCCTGAAGAAAATAACTCCAAGCCCTGCAGTTAAAAACTCAGTCGGCAGCAGCAGCGAGCCTGGAGAGTGTGGCAGAGTAGAAATGTTCCTTCTCCTTAACTGTGCAAGTCTGAGCAGCTCTAAACAGGTGCTGCTAGAAAGATAAAGAGGCAATTAAAGAGATATTGATCAAATGAAGAGTACGGCATTGACCTACTGTCTTGTAAAGTGTCTAGAGATAACTTTTGTTATGATTTGGTGCATTAAGATTGAGTTGAGGTAAGTGGAGAGGAGAGAGTGAAAACCAGGAAGACTCATGCCAAATGAGTGTTTACATGAACGCTGTTTGGAATAATAATCAATTTAAACCACCCCTCTTATTTGGACTTGTATTTCTTTCTGAAAGGACTCTTTCTGATCTCTATCTTCTGATCTTCATGACACATTTTTATTCTAATGAACATTTATTTAGATTATTTGTGTCCATGTGAACATGGCTAATATAACGCTAACTGCACACAATCTAAATTCTGTGTCTTTGCGATTTCAAGCACGGGTGGAGATGCCAGATAATTGCTGAAACATTTGTCAGTGCTGCACAGCATTAAATATCAGATGTGCCATGAGTTTGATATTGTTGACCCTGACAACCTGTATAGACCAACTTTTTACACAGGAAATCCACAGGAATAGATAAGGAAATCAATCAAGCATCAAAATGAAAGGCAAAATTTATTACTGCATCAGCATCAATAAAATCTTTTTGATTCCCATCCCTGGATAAGGGTCACGCATAATGATAAGGGCATGGCTAATTATTCCTCGAGCCAGTTCTGTCCAGATTTTTGTCAGAAGGCTTAAGGCCAGCCTCATTTTAAACATTTTGCCTGTTTCTAATTTGACTAAAAGTAAGTTTGAGACAGCATGGAGTTTGGGAAGGATAAGCTTTAGAAGAAGGTTTTTAGCAACCAAATGGGTAACATCCCTCAGACTTTGTCCAAAACTTAAACTTTATTCATTTTTTTAAAAAACATAACACACACTGAACCAGTCTGTTCTTATATATATATTTATTTATAATATGATATGGTATAATATGGTTATGTTCGATAACATTAGACATTGAAATACTGTACAATACAAGAGGAGAAGACACAGTGCAATACAAGGATATGTGATAAAATGTAATGTGATATTATGTATCATAATGTAATACCTTTTAGTGATGTGTTTAGAGACTATATTATGTTTAAGTCTCTTATATAATTCAGAAATGTAAACTTTCAATTCCTTTTTTCTCATGGGACCATATATTTATGTTTTTTACATACGCATATCTTATATCAATGAGACATGATTAGTATTCCAATTGAATTAATTATTATCATGCAATCGCTTACCTTAGCAGCTGAAATTAGATCAACCCCCGGCCCTGCCGCATATGCACATATGCTACCCACAACTATTTCTGTGGGGCACAGATTTGACTCTGACGTTGGGTCCTGGGTTTCTGGATTGGGTCAGTATGGGAGCATATTGTACGTATGCTGTGTGTTTATTTTTAAAAAATCACAGATGCCTGCGCTGCCAGTCTGCTCTTGCTGTGTTAAGACCATCAGTCATGTGTGCCAATTAAGACTTTTAAACTACTTTCTTTCTGTGTTGTGTTAGCAGAGAGACGATGACTAAGGCCAATCAGCAGCTAATTAGTTCAATCAAGAGCTGGATTTTAGTCTGAGGGAATGTGTACTGCAGCAGCAGCAGCATTTCTTCCCCATCTGAGGTTTGTGTGTTTGTTGCTGTCTGTTTGCACCTGACCGTGTTTATTCATTCATTTGACGGAGTAAAATATGGCATTAAGAGGTGCATGTTTCAACTGAGTTATTGTCCTTATTTTTAAATCTTTCTGTTAAAGGGGGAGGGCGAATTCCGTTTTGCTGCTAATTTAACAGTTGCATTTTTTTGTATCACGACACGATTGGCTTACCACTGACCTTGGTGGCAGTGGGGGGGCTTTAGCGCTCCTTGAAGAAGAAAAGAGGCTTGGGCCACCCGCTGTAAACAAAGTTGACTTGCCGACAGATGGATTGAATGACAGAGAGGCTAACTGAGCCAGGAATGGGCCTGGCAGCCTTGCGCTGAGCAGAGAGAGGGAGGGAGAGAGAGAGAGAGAGAGACAGAGAAGGGGAGAGAGGGGAGAAGAGAGAAGAGGTGGCCAACAGGAGAGGAGGTGTGAACAGGTGCAGGGCCGCTGAAGGAAGAACCAGCAGATGGAGAGAGACACAGCCAGTTTAGTTACAGGAAAAAAAGGGTGGGAGGGAAAAGAGGGAGGGAGGAGGGAGAGATGGAAACAGCAGAAAAAACGATCGGTGGAGAGATAAGACGGACGGACGGACAGAAAGGAAGATGAGCTGGACTCAGAGTGAAGGAGCAGCGTGGCTGCATCAGGCTGCCTCTGTGCTCGATGTGTTTGTTTCATAAAGTGGAGCAGCGACATGAAGGGAGGTGATGTCAGAAGAAAAACGTGGGGGCAGACTGATTGACTCACATCACCCCGAGGTTTAATAAAAATGTGCTAAAACACTTTGAGGTGCACGTGACAGAAAAATTGTGTGACACTGTGTGCGGTCTGCTACACAAAACAAATCAGGTGTTTATTGTACGCAGCATCGATGATTTGCGGCGCTGCAAATATTCAATATGTCTCTTTATTTTCTCTTTGGTGCACTCATGCTCTGTTGGCAGAGGCAGATAGACGGGCCTACATAATGCCTCAGTCTCATCGCCTCTCAGACACACACCGTATACAAACAGTCAGACACAAGAAGGATCAGGTCTTTATTTCTGTTTGTATAACTACTGAATATTAATGGAGTCTGATTGATGCAGTCTATCATAAATAGCAGTGGATCTACTGGAATTCCTCCACAAACATGAATCATCATGAGTGTCACCATTTTGAGCAGATAAAATGAGTAAATAGATGCAATTTTATAGCATAGAGATAGTTTGTCTCATTAATATATCAACATCAAGTCTCTCGGCATGTATTTGTTTAAGCTTTGGTGTATGTGTTTAGTGATTAAGAGAAATCCAGGTATAGCACAATTTACTAAAGACATCTGAAAAAATCCTCAGCAAACAAGTCTGTCAAACTTTGTTAAAACTCTTGAACTGATCTAACTCCCAATCAGTCTAATATTATACAGAAATATACAATAATGTGTTTGTTATTAAATGTTGCATTTAGAACAGAATTATTAAAAAAATCTAATAGTATTCAAGCTGTATAGGAGTTATCCCTGAGTGTAACAATAGGTACAGATGGTGCTCTGTGATAGAAATAGTAATATTTGTCTCCTCCGCAGCTCTTTGCAGGGATCATCAATGTCTTGAAACCATCAGTTGAACAAAGCTTGTGTGTTTGCGTGTTTGTGCTATAGGCTGCGTTTACAATCTGTTCACCTGTTTGTTACTTTCACACCTGTTATTTTGCAACACAGAAACATTCAGAAGAATAAATATGAATATGCATTGGTTTGAGAATGTGGTGTTGAGTTTCCTATAGTTTTGTGTGCATATTTTATACACAGTATTTGTCTCATTTTTTCCTAAATTCTCCCAGAGTTAAACAAGTTTGTGGAGTGATTCATCAATCATGTTGATGTTTCAGAGTTATTTGAATGAAGAAACATGAAGTTGGGTATCTCTCGTGTTTTGTGTGCATTTTTATGATCAGGACTTAAGTTTTCTGTGCATGTATATCTTTGGTTGTTCTGTGTTTGTTAGAAGGGAGTATGGTCAGTCCAAACAGTGGTCAGTGGTGTCTGGCATTGGTGAATGTCTCCAGTTCCTCCAAGTCCACCGTCTGACTCCAATTTGTGCTCGTTCTCTGATAAACCGCGGCATTTGGTGCTTCTGGCGTGGGATGGCGGGTGCACCATGGGGTGCTGCAAACTCCGTGCTTGGTCAGGCCCTGGCACCCCACATCTAATGGGCAACAGCTTGAATAGTGCCCACTTAGGCAGGCAGTGCCGACTGGGCCCCCTCTTCTTCCTTGCCGCTTCAGCCAGCAAGCCAGCCAGCCACCGCCTCTGCCACCTCCCACTTACCCAGCAGCCACTGTACCTGGCTGCAGCCCCAGAGCCATTCCAGCCTACCTTAGGCCACTGGCCCATGCAGCTCCCGCCATACTTACCAAGCTGTCCTACAGTGCACCAGGCCAGGCATATACAAACAGGCCCAGCTATCTGCTAACTGAACATTCAGTCTATTGCCTCCTAGGCCCAAACAAGAGTTCTGCCACAGGCAGCAACCCAGAGTCCATTCCCCAATTAGCTGGAAGGCAGATTATTGTCAGGGGAGAATCATCCAGCTCCAGCCCCACATATTCAGCCTCTGTTCTGCCCGTCGTCCTTAACGCTTGCTCCAGGGCTTGGCTCTTCACTGAAATCTCCTCTTTCTCTTTTTTATGTTTTAAATTGACAGCGCTCATCAGCAGCCATTTTGTGACAGTATTTTGAAAGTAATCATTTTGCGTCTGAAACAAAATGGCGCAGCAGAAGAGCAAATTACTTAGCTTGTCATGTAGCTTCAGTTTTATCCTCAATGGGGCTTTCGGGGTTCTCAACCAAGTTTTAAGCCCTTAGGCCCCAGATATCTGAACCAAATCTTACCTTATCTGACTCTTAAAACTTTATTAGGTTGTACTTGTAAACTGTTGGTTTGTCAGAGAGACCTCACAGATGCCAAATGTGTATTTCTCTCTCTCTGTTTGTGCTTTATGTCCTCTCCTGTTTTTCTTCACTCTCCTCTTCCTCACCACCTCTCTATTGCTGACTGCTGGAACTTTCTGGCGATCTGTCGGATGCTAATTGGTGGGTAAACAGGTCTGGTGTGAGTCCCCCCCCCCCCCCCCCCCCCCCCCCCCCTTTAAATCACACACAAACACACACACACACATAGACATACACAAATACACACGGCCCCCTGGAACCCCTTGCAGGACCAAATGGCTGGCAACGCCTGCCCGCCATCTCCCGCTGAGCCCTGGTGTGCGCTTTGGTGGCTCAGGCTGCTGTTCAAGCCCAGCGGGGGTTCATTCACTCACACACACACACGCACACACTCATACGCGTACAGACACACACAGTCTCCTTGTGTCCCCTGCACACCCGCCACCCGCTTTCACACCCCAGACAGCAGGACAGCAGGAGAACACACACACACGAAGGAACAGACAGACGCGGTCACTTTAGAGATGCAGGCCAAGCGCTGTAGGGGAGAAAAGTTTTCACTTAAACTGGAGAATTCTCTCTTCATTAGCGCCTTTGGACTTCAGGAAGAGTTCTGTTTATTTGTTCGTTTTTCCTGTCTTTGTAGTTTTTTTTTCTTTTCTCTCCTTCTTTGTCTCTTCCTCTGTTGTTCGGGTACATTTGGACTTAGCTGAGTTAGAAAAGTTTGGCTTTAACAGGAGTTAAATACATGTTGTTTAAAGCCCACAGGGATAAGCACCTACGTTTGCATCGTACCTGCACAGTTTCTGTTATGAGATGAATCAAAGCGGAGATTAAAGTGATCTAATTGCATATCGTTATTGTTGTTGAGCTAGAATTACAGTACCGAGAAGTTTTGCCGTTGTCCGTATAGACCTCATATATCAGGAGTTTTACTGGTGTTACCTGGAGCGATGTGTTGGTTCATTAAATTCAGACTGTTAGAAGCTGTACAGGAGACATACGGGATGACAAGCGGCTACAGCTAGATAATGTCACAAGGCAGATTGATAGTTTCTCTGTTTTTCTTTTCTTTTGTCTTTTCTTGATTTTAAGACTTTATTTTAGAATTTTGTACAATAAACACAAGCCTTTTCTCCTGTACTGTGGTGTTACAGGATTACCACTCTATAGTCTTCAGGGACATTTTCAGTGAGAGTTTAGCAAATATGAATGCACCTTTCTCTCACTTTGAAATATTCCCTCTGATTCAAAATATTTGAAATCTCTCTCATTTCATTATAGAAAAAGATGGATAAATAAATGTTGCAAAAATGATGAGATGAGTCAGCTGTTGGTGACTTTTCAGTGTTCTGACACGTGAATAAAGAAGAAAAAACATTTTTTCTGGTCTTAATGGTTAAATATGTAGATGAAACATTTAATCATCAGAAACTTGAACCAGTAAAGTTTAAGCATGTTGATCATCTCTACATTTCATGTTGTTACAGATCTTCTACCCTGTTGGACATTTGTTTGCAGACAACAGACTAGTGTTACTAATGCTGAATTGCTTTACACGGATACTCCAATATTATAACAGTGAAATGTAATATTTTGACTTTTAAGAAATGTTGCTTGACCCTGTCAAAATTAATCCTAATGAGGTGGAACTTTAAGTGGCAGAAATACAGATTAATTGATACGTTTATTTGAGCTTTATTTAACCAGTAATGCTATTGAGCTTAAAGTCCCTTTTTTTTCAAGGGAGACATAATAGCACACCAGTTATGCACAGAAAAGAATGAAAATAAAATGAATATAACATAGAAAAAAAACCCAGCTAAAGAATTATGTTTTTATCACATGGACAGTGAACATGACCTTAAAATTATTCAGTGGTTCTAGATTTTCCATATGTGTACTATGTTAATTTTTTACCTCCTGAAACCTGCTAACCTGGAGAATGAGAGCAGAAAACTGTGGGTTTACATCAAGAGATAACATATATGACATGTTATGGGGAAGTAAACCCAGTATGCCTTTGTACAAAAAGTATGCAAAAAAAATGGCATAAAACCTTTAACAAAAGACAGACCAAAAATCTGCTCAGCTGTCACTTAGCCCCCAGAATTTCTGACAAATCAACGTCACCTCCTGACTGATGATTAATGGAAATAAATATTCTGTTTGTACGGTAGATACATTTAATTAAGGGATTATACAAATGTTTGAATTGAATTAAAAAACTAATATAGCAGAGCATGGTTTGGTGGACCATTAGTCAATCATCATAAATAAACAAAAAAATCTTCTGCCTGCTACCATGTTTTTAAAATTAGACAGATTCTTACTTAATCTGTACGATAATAAATACATTTTAAAGAATGTCTTTTTACAACACTAATGTTTTCAGTTTCAGGAGTTTAAAAATGCACTGAGGACATAAAAAAATGAGTGTAAGTGCGATAAAAGAATCAAAATACATTGAAAATATATCAGCATTATTATAAGTAAACATTCAACCTAAGACTTTAGTCAAGATGAATCCTTTCACTTTAAGTAAACTACAAAGAGTTGAATTAGGAATGATTAAAGTCACTAATAGCCAAAAATGACCCAGGTAATCAATAACTATTCACTCTCACTCTTTCTTTGTCTGTTCATGCAGGAACCTCAATGATGAAGATGTTCGACCCTCACTAGAATAGTTGATGTGCTTTCAGTGAAATTTAATCCCAGTGGCACCACAGTCAGCATCAGCATACACATGGTTATGATCCTTCTGCTCAGGGAAACATTAATTCTGTTTCAATGCAAATAGTCATTTGGTGTTTAAACAGTTAAGATCAAAATCTAAAGTTATGCAATTTTCAGATTTTTATTCTAGAGTTTAAACTCTTTTGTTGTTTGGTTTATTGGTTGGACGTTGTTTTTCTCTAAATTTGTGCTAAGGGTTTGGTTGATTCTCTTGCCTTACAAAATGGAAGAGTTATCGTAAATGGCTTGAGTGTTGTTATCTTACAATAAGAAGATTTAATTTGGCACCAATGAAACAGGTTAAAATCGAAGATGCAGTGGGGTCTTTATCAAGAGGGTCTTGTTTAAGGACTTTTAAAGGATTAAATTAATCTGAAGACATAACCCTCTTTATATACCTGGTTTTGGTTTGAGAAATTATGACCTGTAATTTCCTCTTATTTTCCTCAAAAAAGTTAACAATATGAACAAGGCAGTAAACAAAATAAAGCACTGATAAATGCCTCATTCAAAACAACAGTTAAAATGTTAATGTTGAACACATTTTTAAATCATCTTGACTTTTCAAAGTTACAGTTTTTCAGGCTTGAAGCTGCAGATAGCCTGTAGCCTTATCCTAATACTACAACCCATAAACCACTGATAGTATTTGCCATAATACTTAACATTATGTCACCTTTTCAGAAGACTGTTTCATCTTTTTAAATCATCCAACAGGACAGCACAAGAGACTCCAGGAAATGTAGCTTATTTTACATGTACTTTACAGTCGTTTCCTTGGCTTGACAATAAGTGACTGTTTCCCAAGGCTTTTCAGACAGTGTGGGAACTCTGTGTTTGTGCATTCCCTACACGTGTGTATGTGTGTGTTTTGTAGACAGCTGCTGTATCACTCAGGGGTCTTTAAGATGACAGTGGCTTGACACTTTTACCCATCTCCCCCCTGAGTCGTTCCTGTCAAACTCTTTCCTTTTACTCTGTTCTTGTTCAGTGTGTGCTCGCTCCCCTCCTGAGCGCTCTCTCACCTCTGTGTTTATCTCACTCACAAGAATCAAAACTTCCCCATCTGATTTAATTTTCATACTGGTATGGAAATGACTAACAGATATCATTTTAGGCATCTTACACCTTCCAATAGTTGTCATAGTATTCAATAGTTTGATGCTTTTGTACACCAAATGTTGTAAAGGATACAGTCTGTGTTACCTAAACGATAGATAGTGCCGGAACAAATGATGGATTAAGCTTAAAAATGTAGGGATACAAGTTAAAGGGTGTTTTTAAAAAATATTTTAAATGCATTTTTACAGATACCAAAACCATTTTAAACAAACTATTGTTGTGACAGTCCACTTGTTTCAAAAACATTAACATTAAATGTAAATGTATTTAAAAAAATAAAGGTAAAGAGAAGTTTAATCTGCCTTTCTGAGTGCTACAGACGGGACACTAATAGTGAACACTGTATAGTATAAAATAAAAATCTGCCCTTTTTAATTGAGCCTAAAACTTTTAAATTAAAATCAAATTAGAAATAAGTAAATGTCTGCATTAATAAAATGCTTTAAATGACATAAAATTTTATTCTTCCCATGTGCAAAAAAAAGAAACTACCTGTAAGTTAGACCTGATTTTTCAGTCTGTAGAAAACATCATGGTGTTCAATTGATAAAAAATAAAGAAGAAGAAAACTTGAGCACTAAGGCCATCCTGTTAACTCTGCTTTAAACCCCTAGACTCATCTAATAAGGTGAAACATTATGGTATATTCTGCCAGAATGAATGGCATCTTATTAGCTAAAAATACTAGAAGACATGTTCATATGCCAGCACCGGTAGTTACATTTTGAAGCTATTATCTACAAGAGCTGGACAATTTATCGAATTTTAATTGAGATTACGACTACTGCCCTCCTCAGTTATGAAAACTGATTCACTGGGAAGAGAAGAATACCGTGCTATAATACGATACATGACATGCTGTTTTTTTTCTTTTTCCATTATCATTATTTATTTTGATGTAATGTCTGTCCTTTATTATTTAAAATGATTGTGTAAAAGAGCATGCACATTCAATGACAGCATGTGGTGCGTGTTTTAAAATGAGTGAGTAATCATGTTTCATAATCATGATCACGATCTCGATCTCCTAACTTAATCGAGATTTTGATTTTTGCCATAATTGAGCAGCCCTATTATCTGCTGATGCCATTATTATGTTGTTAATACTGTGTATCCCTAAAGACAGGCATGACTCTTCTGCCATAGAGAGTAGACGCTGTCCATTCAAGTTCACATGTCAAATACCTCAGTCCTTTTGGCATCTCATTGTTTCGCTTCTTTCACAAACCACAAGCAGCAGAGGTGACAAAAGATTGGGCACAATTAAAGTTGCACAAACTTGCTACCAGAAATTTGTGCTGTTTGAACGCTTCGCTAAAAGTTGTTTGGAGTTTTGACAGATAGTAAATAAGAAATTTCCTAGAACTGGGTGTGGAGGACTTTCTTTGTTTCAGTGATATTCACATAGGTAGTGATTTTATTTGTTCAGAGTTTAGCATTAAGAAAAACCAAAACAGTTAAATTCTGGCGGCAAACTTCTGTCTACACATCCCATTGTTTAATAACTTTCTGTGTATAACTTATGACGTGTTGGAAAAAGTGAAAATTTAATGGGGAAACATATGTGATGAAAAAAGTAACAGTTGCAATAAAACACAAGATTGCTGCCATGCTTTTAATTACATTCACTAAAAACAGTTATCTAAGGTATCAATTGTAGTTTTATAAGTAAAGTAAGTACAACTAATGTGATCACAGATGATATGAAATGATTCATTCCAGCTCCACACTGTGCTTGCAAGAGGAATGTTTTTATGCTTCCTCATTAGTAATGATGAGTTATCAGTCTTACTTTTATTTTTTTAATAAAAATAAGTTTAACTATGACATTGTGCGTCTTCAAAACAGCAATGCTATGAAATGACATTGTTGTTTTTGGTAAATCTCTACCTTGTGTATAAATATGAAACCAAACTGAGAAAACAAATCTTAAGGATGGTTTCCAAATGTTTTTTTTTTTTTTTTACTTGTTTGACCTCAGACAGGACAGAGAGAACGCAGAGCAGGCTCATCAGGAGGAGACAGCATCTGTGACTCTGACGGCACGGGAAAAAGAGAGAGAGCTGAATGTGCTGCTGGAGAAAACAGAGGCTGAACACCAGCTGAGAGGTCAGTACTCCACCCACAGAGGTGCCACCAGCCGCAGCTTCAGCTGGGCTAAAAAACTCAGTCCATTTTTTTGAGGCCTGCTGTCTCCTTCCCACCTCTCGGACTTTTGTAAAGAGTGCTCTCTGAGACAGATCTCTACATGAAGTCATTTCTTTGGATACAGTATCATTTCTTTCCCTTCTGCATAATTCCAAAAGGAGGAGCATTGGGTTTTAGTCCAGTGTTCAAAACATCCTACTGAATGTCCACTTGATGAAGTTTCTTTAATTTTGGTTGGGCCTTAATTTTCTCATTTATTCCCACTTCAGCTGATCCTGATTTTAGAGATTTTAATCTTCGTCATCTTGACTCTCAGCATCCACATAACAATTTTGAGCTTGTTTGTCAACTTTGACCTTTGATGAGAAAATTTGATCCAGTTTTTAGTTCATGTATGAGCATTCAGTTGTTATTTTTTGGCTAAAGGAAAACTGGGGCATGATTACTTGTGCTTTATGAAAGATTCTTTTACAGGTCCAAGTGTAGTTGTAGTAGTACTGATAAAATAAAAACAAAACAAAAAAATAAGAATGGATCATATAATGTCAACATCATTTCATTTGATAGGGTCACTCACTGCAGATCTGGTCTGAAATGGTCCTAAATCAGATTTTTTACATTTAAGGCTGTTAAAATCTTTTTTTTTGTGCCTTTATTGATAGGAGAGAGAAACTGTGGATAAGTTTGTGAAGGGGGGTGAGAGAGTAGGCGGAGGACACTCTGCAAACTGGCCACAGGCTGGATTTGAACCCGGGCCAGCAGAAGCACATGCATGGGTCATGCCTGGTTGCTTACCACTCCGCAAAACTATCACCCAGGTCACAAAAGATATTAAAGAAACCTTTTTGTTAACTAAAACTGCCTTTATCTAATCTTTTTACGGCTGTTTTAAGAGCTGCTTCAGGAAACACCAGAATAAACTGACCACAGCATGTTGCTTGTACAGTAAGCAGTAAAAACATTTCTGTCTACATACACATGCACGCTTTCCTATGTCAGCCCCACTTCCATCTCTTGGCAGAGCAATGGTTTTTAATATTTTGGGAAAAATATTTTTTAGCCTCCTGTCTTGTAAAAAAAACAGCCTCACTGTAACAAACCACCATTTTAACGCAATTTTTAAAAAAAGGTTCAGCGACACTTGTGTTGATTGGTGACTGTTCTGCAGGGAAGAATGGCATACATTTTTCAACATCTGGTTCTCAAATTCTTGAATTCGATTCTTTAAATTGTCTAGGAACCCATGTAAAGCACTTCATCGTTTGTATAAAATTCTGAATGATCGTTTCCTCTGGAGATGAACTGCTCCTGTGTGCGGTGGTCATTTACCTCCCAGGTAGATACAGACCAAGCATCCATGGAAAGACTCTTCTAAATAGCTCCATGACACACCAGAAGCTTGTTAGGGGATGACTGGGTTAATACTTGGGGGCACTTTACATATCAGCCTCACCATCAGTGAGTGAATACGGCCTGAGTGAGTAAACATGACCAGCAGTATGAGAAATGTTTTGAGTAGTCTAACATAAGGAGATCAAAAAAGCTCCAGCAGGTCAATTCTATGGGTTGGGCAAAGAAGATTTTTACTGTTACTTACAGATCCGCCATTTTTTTTTTTCAAAAAATATTCAGACTCCAGATTTAGTTGAACCCCCAAGAATAATACAAATATTTATTGATGGTTATAAATCAAAAACTCCTAAAGGTACAATTGGCAAACTTTACCAAAGCTTAATTTTGTTGAATAAGAATTCAACAGATTACATTAGACAACGTTGGGAAAATGAAGCAAATATTAGCATTTTGAGAGGTGCATGGTTTCAAATCTGGGAAATGCAGTCCACTTCTACAAACTCTTTCTTCTGGAGAGGTTTCTGTTGGGAGAACATAAAAAGATTTTTTATAACTCCAAATCGAAAATCAAAACTAAGTGGCGCCCAATCTGTTTGCTCGAGGGAGTGTGGAGCGGATTTGGCAGACTATGTACATATTTGTTGGTCTTGTCTGTACCTGAAAATGTTTTGGAGAGGAGTGGAGCAGCTTATCTCAGAAACTTTGGACAGGACAATTGACTTCTCTTTTGCCTCCCTGTATCTCAAGAGCACCAATCTGCAGGGACCGGGCACCGCCATATCTGCACGGCATACCGGAAGGGCACACCACTCTTGAGTCTCTACAACTGACGGATAAATTAGGCTGGTGTCCTAAGGTTAGGTTTAGGCAAGAAGCCTCGAGTGGTTAGGTTTAGAGAAAGTGTTGAGGGAAGGTCTCCCCCGCCCCGTGACCACACTGTTCTCATCGTGGTGCTGAATAAGTAATAAAATACACGAAGAAGACCAACTTCAGCTGTGCCCTTTCGGTATGCTGTGCAGATACGGTGGCGCCCGGGCCCTGCAGATGGATGCCTCTCCTGTATCTTGGGAATATCCCTGAAGGCCTCAATAGAAGACACTCATATCATCTGAAGATATTCTTGGTGGCAATTAAAATTGCAATCACTAAATGCTGGCCTCAGAAGAATCCTCCCACCATGAAACTCCTTGTAAATATTATAAACTCCATTCGCAACATGGAGAAAATTACTGTTCTTTACGACTCCAAAAGAAGAAAGGAGTTGAATATTGGAAAAAATGGGATTTGCTCAATTCTTAAAAAAAAAAAAAAAGACTTGACTTTTTGACATCAGAATGTATCTAACTCCATGTACTGTGTATGTTGTCCTTGTCTTCATTTGTTCTATGAAAATACAAAAAGAGCTCCAGCAGCACTTGTAGTTCAGGAAACAACTTTATTAGACTGATGTTTAGGCTTGTGGCCTTCATCAGGGTCATCAATCCAAGCACCTTAAAGGTTGGTGAAGTTAGGCCAGAACATCTGACCTTTGATAGTTAGTCTAACATCAAAAATGATTTAAAAGCTCAAGTCCATTCACCTTTAAGCATCAAAACTGAATAGGTTTTATAATACTGTGTGCAATACTTGATGTTTCCTTCTGTATTCTGTCACTGTTAGTTAAGTAATTTATAACAGGCAAAAGAATAAAAGCTTTAAGTGGTACGGTCTTGCATTTTTGATAGAATCCATCCATCCGTTATCTTTGCCACTTACCCTGTGTAAGGTCACACACACACTTTCACCTAAGGGAAATTTACAGTCACCACTTAACCCAGTGGTTCCCAAACTTTTTTAACTGGGCCTCCCTTTGGCAGAAGTGATTATTTTTAGGACATCACATGAGACAAACATCATTTGATTCTCTAAACACAAGTGTAATCAGGCGTCACCCACTCAGCTACCAGCATCCCGCAAACCATAGTTTAACATTAATGGTGAAACTGAGCTTAACCTGCCTTACTGAGCACTACAAACATCACTGTAACAATCAATGTGCAGCTTTGAATCAAAATGTGACCTTTTTATGTAGCTGAATGTACTTTCAAATCAAAATTGATTCTTTAATTGAAAAAAGTTTTGAAGGTTAACTGAGACAATCCTGACAGAGGGCGTATAATGACAAAAGAGAAAAATTCTTTACACATGCAAATAATTAAACTTGTTGGAAGTTCAGACCCAAACTTTAGTCTATAGACCTTACTTTAAAAGCTAAAGAATAAAGATGATGCTTTATCATAAATTTGTTGATTCTCAGGGTGTTTTGGGGTCCCAATAAGCATTTAAAGTTGATACATTTATTTAATGAAAAGTAAGGCTTTAAAGGTATGAAAAAGTCTAGAATAAAAATGTATCAACTTTCATCACTTAGATTCAATTTTTATTTTAAAAAAGGAGTTTGTTTTCTTTGTGTTTTTATGCTTTAATTATATGCTTGGGGATAATGTCTTTTCAGTTATTTTCCAGTGATGGTTTCTGAAAGTGTTTTCTAAATTAACCTTGAACCCATTATTTAACTCCTTTTCTCACTTTGTTTCTTCATAAAAGTCTGAAGAACACATGCTGTCAAACAGGAATCGTAAACTGAAACTTTTCAGTTGTGTAATTTTATATATCAGTGCAACCTGTCATTAATGTAGCAGGTTACAAAATAAACCTAAATACAAAACGTCGTGTAAAAGACGTTTTGAATTTAAATCACATTATCTGTAAATATCCTGATTCTGCTGATACATATGTCACCTTTTGTACGTATGTAAAAATCAACAGCAACTTCCATCTACTTACTTTTTAACCCCTTATGTGCTGATTTCAAGTTGAAGAGTCATGCACCCCCAAAAAAGTCTCAACTTCAGCCATTCTTCAACCAGAAGCTAAGGGGGAAATGTCTTCATCATTAGCCAGACTGTCTACCAGAGTTTTGCAGATAAGACCAAAAATGTGCCAAATACTTGGGTCCTAGAACTTCTGCTTTTGTTGCTGTGGAATCGAGTTAGGAATCAGTTTGATCTGATTGTGTTTGCACTACATTTAGAATTTTGTTTCCGTGAAGGCCCAGGTGTATAGTTACAGTCAGTAAAACTGTTTGAAAAAATGACAAATGAGGTACCTAAAGCCTTAAAACTATGTCCCTGTGCCCCATCTGCAGAGGATGTTGTCCTAGTCTCGGGTGGTCTGGGTTAAAATATGGCATAGATACACTTAACCGCATGTCATACCCCACTCTCTATCCCCACCCGCTGTCCTGTTCTCTCAAATCAAGGCAGAAAAAGCCTGAAAGACAGTCTAAATTAGAAAAAAGACAAAGAGTGGATTGAGGTCAGATACAGTACAACAGTCCCTAAGCTGAGTGTGTTAAGATTCTTCTTCTTCAGCAGGGTGGGTCTCAGCTCACTCCAGGCCATGATGGGGCATTGTCCCGTTAAAGGATGATTTTCTCTCTCCCCGTCGTATTCTTTGCCCAGTTATGTTGTAGAGAGATGATGGACAGAAGCACAAATTGTTTGAGCGCTTTGAAGTGACCTCGAAGAGCAGATCGGTTCAGAGGGAGCGAAAGAAGAGCAGAAAGAGGAGACGAGAGAATAGCAAGGCAGAGCAGAGGGGAGGTGATGGGAGCAGAGCGGAGAGACCCTGCTCAGAGCTCGCTGTCTGTCTGCACAGCAGAGCTGCTGCTGCTCGCACATCTGTTGCACCATCTGGATCCCCCCCTCTCCACACCCACCACCCACCCTCACCCACCCTCCCCTTCTCCTATCTTTTTATTTACCTGTGGTTCCCTTCAACAACACGGGAGCCTGCTGGTACACAGAACAAAGATGGAGGGTATAGAGGGAGGAATGGATGGAGGGAGAGGAGAGGAGGGAGG
This sequence comes from Cetoscarus ocellatus, assembly GCA_037902135.1. NCBI lineage: Eukaryota > Metazoa > Chordata > Actinopteri > Labriformes > Labridae > Cetoscarus > Cetoscarus ocellatus. The sequence continues at coordinate 370,438 of JBAMNC010000033.1, read as the reverse complement.
GTAAACAAAGGGTTTGTTTCTGGCGCGTGTCGGAAGCACACATGTTGTCTAAAGAGAGCTGACATCAGAGCACAGCAGGAAACTGTGGACGGGGAGGGGATGGAGGGGTGGACGTCCTTTAGTAGCTCGCATCACTTCCTCTCCCTGTGCAACCCAACAGACGAGCTGGATAATTAGCTTTCTTGCTCTCCAAATCCCGCCTCTCTGTCCATCCGTTTGTCCTTCCATCCATCCGCCCCCCCTTCTTCTCCACTCCCTCCCACCTCTTTTTTTTTTTTTTTTAGATTTTTTTTTTCATGTTTCTTTTTTGAGTTAACGCGTACAGAGCAGCCTCTAGATGATATCAGATATTTGCTTCTCTCTCCGTCCCTCCCTCCCCGCCACGCTTCTTCTCTCCATCCCTCCCCTCCCTCGTTTTTTTCTCTGTTTGTTTCCAGTGCCAGTTCTGCTGTGTTTCTGTGTCCCAGGGTTCTTTTTGGCCTACGCACGGCCAGACGCATTCAAAGCCTGTTCAGTTAATTAGCATTCTTCATGCAACTTTTCCAGCACTGACCAAACTTTGTTGAGTGTACGCGTGTGTGTGCACGCCTGCAAGTTTTGTGTTGTTTACTTTCACACTCTGTAGCATCCCGTCTCTGCCCTGCATGAAATACATATGACCATAATCTGGGGGCAGAGACTGGAGTTAAAAGGTCAGTGGTGTCTTACTGAAGAGACTGTAAAAATAGATTTACAATACCCTTAAAGCAGTGTTTATTTCGTAGTATAAAAATCTGACTTAAGTGTTTGTTGATGAACTTTTCCATGACAAAAAGAGACAGTGACTAGCTCAAATAAAAACTCTTATAGCATGTTTACATTTCCTCAATGAGACAGGATGAGGCGAACATGTTAGCTCAGTTTAATCTGTTTTTTTTCTTCAGAGCCAAACATGATCTCCTGTATGAGAAATCATGACCTCAATTTCTAAACGTTTCCCTCACAGTCATTTTATGGTTGGGTGTTGGGGCTTTCGATGGAATGAACAAATGACTGAGAGATGGGAAAAATATATACACCAATACAGTATGTGTGCCTGTATATGTCCTAGAAGGGGCATGTATCAATACCTTTTATTTTATTCAATTTTCATTTTTTTATAGAAACTAATACTTTGAGAAAACCAGCTTTGTTAGACAGATTAAAAGAGATCAGTTAAGATCTCAAAAAAAATAATCATCACAACAGAACAGAGTAAAATAAAATGTAAAGATGTATTTTGCCAGGACTGCTTGATTATGGCAAATTTATTATCTTGATCATTTTATTGATATTGAGATTGTTATTGTGGTGGTATAACCAAAACAACCATGAAGAGAAATCGAAAACGATCATTTACAGCTATTATGATTATGAAATGGAGAGTAATAATGTAGGTTAATATAGCAGCATTTAGTTAATCTGCAATTGAATTAGGTTTAATAGATTTAAAAATGGGAATTTATGTTAAATGATGTGGTTGCTGATGTTGGTTGATGTAGGGTAAAGCAGTTGGACTCAGGAGGGTCCATAGCAGCAGGTCATCCATGTTGGTAATTATGGCCACAGTAAAGCATGTGTGATGGGCTAAAAAAAGGCCCAGCCTGAGCTATTGAAGGAGATTAAGCCATGCAGTAAGTACATGAATCACACTGCCTTGAGAAGCATAACCTTCTGCAGCAGTTGGCTCTGCCTGATTTAATGTCTGTGATCAGAAAGATCCATCTTGCTGATCTCCATCTGCAATGATTGTGAGCGGCCCAAAGCGGCATGGTCCAATCAGAGACCTTTAAAGCAGGAAGAGGTGGGAGGAGCAAGCAAGACGACAGCAGGAGGAAACTGCTCGTACAGAGATTAGCATAGATGCCAACAGCTTCAGTAGGAGTTTCATCAGATCTGGACCACCTTTCTTTATGAAATGAAAAACAAACAACAACAGTGAAAGGAATGAATGTGATTGACAGAATGATCATCCAATCACCTGACAGATTGCTTATAAAAAAGGGTCTGCCCATTACCAAACACTTCCCGTGGGCTGTGCTGATGGACTGGTGAAATATATTGAATGGTCCATCTGGTGTGTCGGTTATGAGGAGCAGCCACAGCTGTGTAACAAACTCTGCAAGTTTTTGTAAAATTTCCAAAAATCTGCTGAAAAGTTTTTTATATGATAAATGTCACAAGATTGATTCTACACAGTAAAGTAGAAGAGCAACTGGCTCAGCTTAATAATAGATTAAATATAAAACAGACATATTTCAGGACATTTTACAGGCTGTTCGTCAGACACCTACAGAGCGGCTTTCATTCTAAGGCTTTCAGGAACCTGTATTTTGTAAAAGAATCTTATTGACATGAAAATGTGTGCCTGACTGACTTACAGGCACAAAAACGTGTGTGCAGAAAAGGCAGAGAGAGGAAGAGAAGGAGGTCTGAAAGCAGGAAAAATATCTCCCATGATATGCGTTTTAAACCATTTATACACCCTGAGTGAATAAGAAGTAATGACGCGGTATGTAATGAGTTTAGAAGATAAGAAGGAAAGGCACTCAACTTTGTAATTTACATCAGTAACTAAATAATGGGTCTGGAAACTTGTTTAGAATGAGATCATTGAGCAAGTTCACTGTTAATCTGAATAAAACAGACCAGGCTCTTACTATAAAGTACCATGTAGAAGTTAAACAGTGCCTAACATTCAGGCTGAGTGTTTTTCGACAGAGCCAACTCTACTAAAGCTTGCTCTGCACACGCAGCTGAAAGCTGTGGCTTAAATCATCACTGAAAATGAATTCACAGAATAGCACCGACTTCCACTTCCTTACATTATAATGTCTGTGGCACCGTTTTTTTCCAGGCATACACTGTGACACACAGAAAACTCATCGTAGTCTTGACCCACCAGTTGAGAAGCCACTGTGTTGGAGGGTATGATGCTGAAGTTCAATATCCATAATATTTCTCCACTGTGTATTTAAGGGGTCACCAAACGCTTTGAGCCTGAGAGCTACCCAAAAGATGAGGACTCTATGGAGGGTATGTTGTAATGATATAATGTCTAGGAATGCACAGCAGCATCGGTCGATATCTGTGCTTTTTTTTAACTTTCATTGGCTTTTGGTAATTAAATGTGAGAGGAACAGTTACCAGATAATCTGAGTCCTAATGCGGATCAAGGAATTTTTTAAAAAGATTTGTTAACATTGTGAGATTGGGCACTTCTCCACAGTTTTGCTTGTAAACTCAATAAGTTTTCAATGGATTTGGACATTTTCAGGGAATGTTGGCTGTGGCACAACGTCTTGGTGCTGATCCGAATCCGAATGGAAATGCCCTGGTGGAGGTTTTTCTCTCTCAGAACACTTCTAGTTTGTTCTGTCATACCAATATGATGTCAACATCTGACACCCCTCACTGCTGATTCAGAGAAGATTTTATTTTATCAGGCTGATCAAAGTCTTATTCAGTTTTAATTACCAAACTTATTGTTTTAGGGAAATTTAGACGAACAGAAGTATCATCTGCATCAGCTAAATAGTCATCTTTAAAAACCTAAACATAAATTTTTTGCAAATCATTTATCACTAATAATAATGTTCAATAATCACAAATACATTTGTGTAGTTTACCTTAAAATGATTGATGTTATGCATTTAATCAGGTACATATGACACTGTATGTTTACTTTTTACCTTTAATGAATCTTTACAAACATTATTTCTCATGATTAGTCAATTATATGAGAACATTATTCTTCCATGTATCTTTAATAATTTATTTATCTGATAAACTTAACTGACATATACAACAGTCACACTTTTGGGACTTTTTTTGTGAAACTGTAAGAGCTCTAGCTTGCACCAGCAGTGAGAGAGGTCTGACATCAGTGCATCATCAACATAAACTTTGACCCCACGCAGGTCAAAGTTGAAAGAAAATAGACAGTTTAAAATGTAATGCAAATATTAAATTGGTTAATTTTTGTATTGCTGTAAGTATGATGTATTTGCAAACAAAAGTAAAAAGAGTCCAAGCTCTGTGGGGTTGACTTCTGCTATTTTTGGAATGTGCCTGCGGGCAGCTCGTTGGTTACCTGCAGGAAACCAGGGGCTCGCAGGCACTATTTTGGATACCTCTGGTGTTTATAAAAAAATATTTAAGCATTAATAGAGCATTAATTTAGGTGTTTTACTGTTATATTGATTTACAGTTTAGATTATAAATTAAGTTTAAAGTGAGAAAATGATTGAATTATAAGTACTCACAAAAGTGTAAGGATTTTTATTGACTAAAACTGTATTTTTTTCAGTTTTTGACTGAGCAAAACAACTAAAATGTAGCTGAAGCTGAGAAGAGTTTTCTTTTTTTTTTTTCATAAACTTTGCACAAAAACAGCATAAATAAAAAGTGAAACATGAAATACTGCCTGTCAATATACAGTTCAATACACATGTCTTAACTTTTTTTAAAATTTCCCCCAAATCCACTGCACACAGACAAAAACTCTTCGTAAATGTGAGCTACTTTTCAAAGACTGCGAGTCCTTGTTTTTTTGGTTTTGGTTGACTGTAACAGAATGCCGGAGCAGGTGGATCATTCCCTCCATCCAAACGGCAGCCATTGTTATTTTAAAAGAGCAGACATATGTTGGAGAGAGGAACGTGGATCATTTCAAAGGGACGATGAAAGCCCAGTGTTGGATTGTTCAGAAAGAGCCCCCCAGTGAGCGGATGAGGACGTGGCAGGAAGGGTGGAAGAGGAGAAAGAAAGCATTTTTTCAAACAGCAATCCACCTCTTTTTCCTCCATCTCGTTTTACCCTCCACACACGCTTTATATTTCTTTTCTTCCTCTGTACTTCTGTTTTTTCCTCTGTACATTTCCGCCTGCTGTTTGAACACTTTTGATTTTTAATGTGAATGTCTGTTGACAAAAGCATTTTTTGGGAAGACATTCATAGAGACATATGTGTCGCACATTTTCTGAGCAGTGTATGTTACAGTACATCTCATTGTTCAGTGCTCTCAGCTATAAAGATGTTTTCCTCTGGTGTGGGAGGTTTTTCACTCACTCTGCTCTGGAAAATATATTTTATGTGTAAACAGACTTAGCCACAGTGGTTTTCAGTCATTATTTCTCAAGAGTTATAAGTAAATAAGGTACAGGTTTAACTTTGGGTTTAATTTTTTTCTGCCAGTGTATAGATTTGTTTTGTTGTCAACAAGACGGTGACAGTATTAATGACCAAAACAAAACAGATGTAGCATAAAAGAGCATTTTAGGGAAAAGAAAAACTTACTAAAACAGAATCAAATTAACAAAAGTGATAGTTTCAAAATACAGCAACTTTTGATTGGGAAGAGAGCATCTGTGCAATTTTTTGCCCTATTTACAGTGCCATGTATTTTGTCAGCAGGCTGTGGTTCTTCTGAGAGAGGTGTGCATGCTTCACAGCCTTGGTTAAGACACCCTCCCTCTGCTAAGAAGAAGCCAGTTTGCAGTTTAGCTGCTGTTTGCTAGAATGGACGAGGCAAAGAGACAGAAGATGATGCTGACTAAGCTAGTAGCTAGAATTTTTTTTTTTTTTTGGTTAAAATGCCCCTCTCTCTGTATAAAGTTATCTAACTGGCAACCTTCAACTATTCTTTTATGTGAAAAAGTTACATAGTGTTGCTTTAAAGTGAAAAAAATGTTGAAAAAATTAAAAGTGCCCAAGGTTCAACCATGCTGACCTCGTGCAGCAGTTGGATTTACCCGATCCAATGTCTGTAAAGAGGCAGATCTATCTTGCTCCAATCTACAATGATTGTGATTGGACCAAATCGGCACGACCCAGTGAGTGTTATTGAAAGCAGGAAGACGACAGCAGAAAGTGACAGCTCATACAGAGATTACCGTAGACGCTTACAGCTGCAGTAGTAGTTTCATCAGATCTGGGCCACATTTCTTTATTAAGTGAAAAAACGAACAACAACAACACTGAAAGCATTTTTGGATAGGAAGGATATTTTCACTCCACTTCTGCTATGTTTTGGAGATAGTTTTTTCTATGAAGATTTGAGTTCACAATACAACACATTACAACTGGAAACAATTAGGGTAAGATTCAGTTTATTGTGAAGGAAAAGTTTGTCTCAGACTGATGGAGTCATGTTGTCTGAACTAGTGTTGGCTCGAGGCTCAGAAGTGTGTTATACGTCTGAGCAGACAGTATTCATCATAGGTGCAGACGGGGCACAAACTCATCGCCTGTTATTTGTAATTGCAGTGGGAGAGTTGGATGGCCTGCTGAGTTCCCATAATTCCTTGATCAGGAGGCTGAGGGAGCACTGCTGCTCACTTGGAGTCCAACTGGAAGAAGTGACAGAAAACAACAGGTCAGTATGAACTCTTATTCTTTTATCAGACATCCTTCATTGAGCCTAGGAGAACATTTGCTCTTGTTAAAAATTATAATCAAACCAACCACTGTGGCTCTGAGAGTGGATTGAACACGGGATTAAGAATGGACTCTCAGGCAATGACAGAAATACTGGTCTTCGTTTTAAGTCAGCCTTTTTGGGGTTTTTTTTTTACATACAAAGAGGGCTCTTTCTATTTGTTTCTTGAAGGTGGCACTCCTGATTTTCTGATTATCTCTAGAAACAGCTTGCCTCTTGTTCAGGATACCTTACTTGCCCAGTCTTTATACGCCATACGCACCTTTACCGACTTTGGCCTTTTCAAAGCCCGGCTCAAAACATATTTTTTCAGACTGGCTTTTAATACACAGTAATGTGGTGACATGTTATTTTATATGGTCTTGTTTTATTTATTTGTATTATCTGATTTTATTTCCCTGACATGTTCTTTTGTTGCTTTCTTTAATCTTTTTTTTATTTTCTTATCTTGTTATCTATTTTTAACTGGAAAGCACTTTGGTCACTTTGAGTTTTGTAAAGTGCTCTATAAATAAATTTTGATTGATTGATTGATTGATTGATTTATACAGATCCCCCAGTGCCAAAACTCCAAACTTTTTTTTTTAGATTATTTTTTGCGCATTTTGTGTCTTTATTGATAGATAGACAGTGGATAGGCCCGTGAAAGGGGACGAGAGAGAATGGGACACTCTGCAAACTGGCCACAGGCCGGACTCGAACCCGGGCCAGCAGAAGCACATATATGGGGTTGTGCCTGGTTGCTCATCTCTCTGTGAAACCAGCACCCCAAAACCCAGTGTTTTAAAAACAAAAAAAGGCAAGACAGTCCTGTTATAGAGCATCGTTCACAAACAAAGCAGCACAGAGGACTGTGCTGAGTTTTAAACAAACATGTTACATTGTGAACTTTAAGATAAAGCAAGCAAGACACTAAAATGAAGTTATTCACGTACAAAATTATAAAGAAAAAACACAAATGTTATCAATCTCACTTTCCCAACCAGCACAGATTCACAGATTTGCCTCACACTATCAAAATGTAATTTTTTTATGACCTTCCCCAAAGCTTTAAGCCCGATGTTCAGTAGGTTTGTTCAAAGCTCTGTCTCAAGATGTATTATTTATATTCCTTTGACATTTTGCCTTCACCATTACTGTTGTTGGGGCTAGTGGGGCTTCGTGGTGTTTCCCACAAAGAGTTGTCTGCACGAATTGTTGCTGTATGTATGTATGGATGTCACTGTATGTATTTGTGGGGCACCTGCTATTCTACACTGTCCTTGCTCCCACAAGGCTGACATGGACGTTGGACTGACTCAATATCACGTCTTGCCTAACTGTCTTAAAGAGGTCATATGCTTTTTTGAGTTTTATATGCCCTCTAGAGTGTTCATCATTTCTCGAACACAATTTATTTTAGCCTCCTTCAGTGCATACATTCAAACTCAGGCTTACATCTCCAAAGAGATTTACATCTCTGGTGGTTTTAAATACTGTAAAGATCCTCTTTTATGTGTCATTACTCAGTTGTTTATTCCCTGAGTCTGTTGGATGTCCGTGTCATCGTGTCATGCGGTTTCATCCATCAGGCTGTTTGGACAGAGTATCATGTCGTCATACACACTGCCGCACAGTCTGACCTGTTTTCTTGTTAACCTGATGCTACAGTAGTCACAGCAGGACAGCACAGTTCTCCATCTGGGCAGCCTGTACTTCTGTGTATATTTGTGTGTTTTTGTGCTTGAATGTGTGTTGTATGTGTGTGACAGTGACCCTGGGCCCAGTGTCCTGTCAGCTGTTGTAGCTGTGCTGCACATTAGTCACATGACAGCCCCCAATCTGGCCCTGCCAGACCGCTCTGGCCTCCGCATCAACACGAAACACACACAACAAAGTACCCCATGTGTTTTATTATCTATGGACATCGATATCAGAGACCCAGTTACAGATAACACCTTATTGTGTGTGTTGTTTTGGTTGGTATTTCATCTATGCTCTGACACACCAGTAGGGATGGAAATAAATTCAATTTTTGTTGATACAATGCTTTTGTTGATTCTGCTTATTGATACATTTGTTATGAGTTCCTGTGGATTTTCTGTGTGGAAAAAATGGCTTACTCTAGATTTAAGACACAAGCACCAGTGGACCTGTAGCCCATGCACCAGCTTTGTGTAAGCTCTGTCTAGCTTCTGGTGATAAGTCCACAGGAAACCCTACGTTTGAACCAGTTAAGTTGTTACTTAATTTGTACTTTCCTTTGTTAAAGCACAGAAACACAAGATTCATCTTTACGGCTACAAGGTAAAATTCAAACTGATTAAAATATTGATTTCAGATATGGCGTTATATCTTCATTTTAAATTTTAATTTTTACAGAGCTGCTTCTGAATTCTAAGGCAAATGCAATGGACTGTATCTCAGTACAGACTGAGGAATGAAAATAACTTTGGGTAACTCGCTCTAATAGACATATAGTAACAAAAATGTATGTAAATTATATCAAAATGTTATAATTTGAAGATAACTAAAGCCTACTGCCTAAATCTACAGCCAAAGGAATAAGAAAACAGTCTCAACATGTAGTCAAATCACCAACATGTGATAACCCAATGGTGTTCTTTAGCTAGACGACTGAAATTTGCCAGGATGGAAAACCAAAATAGGAGCAAGAACATCATCATATGTTTGAGGGATGTTATCTGTCACAGAGAACACACTGCCGACACTGACAGATCTCTAATACCCTCTGCTCCTTCTCATCCTTTCGAGGTGTCCCATCTTTATAAAGGATGCACTTTGGCAAATTCTGAATGGCTTTACACCCACCAAGAAATTACAAATGAAGCCCACGTTGAAACTATCCCAGCTGGTGAAACACCTCAAACCTTATGAGAGTGCTCCTTTTTTTAAGGAAACTAGTTGTGTAGGGATTATATTTTTGAGAACAGCAATGATATTACAGTGACCAAACAAAGCAATACTTTTGAAATACTTTAAGTACTTGCTGCCATTATAACGAGCTATGCCTTCAACTCAAAGTATTTTCTTCGAGTTTGTGTCTGTGAAAGATGCAAAGAACATTGCCTGATGTTAACACTTTGTTTAAAACTTCTAAATTCTTATAAGGGAAAAGTACAAGATCACTTATAAGGAAAGCAATTATTACTTTGACTATTAAGTTAAAGGTTAAGCAATTCATTTATTTATTCCTTTTGACTAATGAGTAATAAGTTAGATAGTACAGTTTTTGAGGAACTTGCAGAACACTGCACACCGATGCGATAGCTTGTGTGTTGTGTATTTCTGCAGCAGTGTGTGGTGTTGGTGTGTTTTCAGCCTCGGGCTGTTTGAGCTCCTGGAGTCTAAGCCCAGTGTAGCGGTTAAAGTCCTGCTGGACGTCCTCTGTCAGGCTAAGTGAGGTTACACACTGATAGTTGCAGCAACATAAATGAGAAAAGTACTCAGTGTTAATCAGTTTTACTCTGAATGCCTCGTAAGGCCTTTGCTCTCTGATGGTGTAATGTTGATTTATCAGAGCAGACAAAGTAAATCTGTGGTTCAATGGACTTCATCTTTACCTTTTTTTGGTTATGTTTGTGGTGGACAAAAACCTGGGGTTGCTATAAATGGAAAAACTAACAGACAAAAGTCAAAGCTTTTATCATTTAGATTTTGAGTCTCAGTTTTCACTGAATTGCAAAAAACTGGAAAACTTTACAACCACGTTGAAAATTGTCATCCCACAACAGTACAAGGAGAGCAGTCTGCCCCAAAGTCCTTCAAGGATCCAATTTTTCGTATCCGCACATCTAAGAACTGCAACCCGAACTGCTGCCTGCAAATTTCCCAACGTCAGATCTGTATCCACCTGGACTCGTGTATGTTAGACTCGTGTCCTGGCCCGAGACCTGTTAATACACACAATGGCCACACAATCACCTACTTTACTGAGGGCAACACTGGACTTTCACTGACCTCCTCAAAAGCCTTCAATGGTACACAGATGGTACATGGACACACACACACAGTCACTGACACTGCTGAAATTTTTCTCTCCCTCCTTTTCTCTCTCACTCACACACTTTATTTTTCTTGCACGAACTCCCAGATACTTGACAATTAATGCACGTTGCTACTAATAGTATTTAGAATAGTATTTTAGAATAGAATTTCTCACGTTGTGTGGCACAGACAAACACAAAAATGCTTTGTTAAGTCAGTCTCACCACAAACAAGACATCAGCTAAGAACATCATTTGATTTCTTGGCAAATTAGTCTCCTGCAGTGTTAAATGTCTCATGTTTCAGCCAGTACTGCTGTTTGTGCGTCTTACCTGCAGAGCCGATGAAGAGCAGCTGGTATCTATCAGGTTGAAAAAGTTCCACATAAGTCCCAACATTGAAAAAGAATGATTTACAACTTTAAAAAGTCAAGAGCATGATTTTATCCAACAATATATCCAGCTGCAGACCAGTATTGGCTGTGGTGAAGTTTCAGGAACAAGATTTTTACAACATTCACAATGTTTACAGTCAGACTCCCTCCAAGAGGTCAGGAACGCTCTCGCGATGGTAAGAGGCTGGGGGTGCAGGCACATGCAGTCATCAGACAGCAGCATGAGGAGTGCTGGAGCTTCAAAAGTTGGATTATAAGATATTGAGATCTTTCAAATACAGAAAAATAATTTTCCTCTCTAACCTCTTTCTCTATCGTTCTCTCTCTCTCGTACTTGACCCGGTGCAGGACTCTGGTCTACCTGTTTCCATCTTCTTAATCACAGTTGCTGATACATATTCTGAAATTGTTAATTGCTCAGATTGTAGAGTGAAAATTGATCGATGAAAGAGACAACACAGAAAATTATAGTTTCTCAACATCACAAGTAACAACTATTAAACCAAAATGGCAGTGCATGAAAAAGAAAATGTTCGGTGATCAGCCATTTGTCAGCCGAAATAAAGCAAAAAATGTGCAGTTCAAGGAAAGCTCATGCAAGGCTTATCAAATTTCAAGTAAGCAGCTGTTGCTGAGATTATGTTGTCAGTGTTTACATCGTCAACAGTGTTGTATCACAGAGAATGTTCAATAAGTGCATTTTACAGCTGCAGATTCAAGACTTAAAGAAAACGGCCCTGCGACCCAAACTCGGGTCTCGTCCTACCAACTAAGAACCACTTGTGTGAAGGATGCTTCTGTTCATCTTACTGTCTGAAACTGCATTTACATTTGACCATATAAAAATACTTTACTTGTACATATTAGTGAAAATTCATTTACTTGGTGTATTGCAGGACTTTGTTGTACACTTGCTTTGTACAAGTTAAACTGTTAAATGTGTTAAATCTGTGCTGATGTGTGTTTGTGTGTATAGAGGTGAGATGGAGCAGCTCGTTCTGGAGAAACAACATCTAGAGGAGACAGTGAAGAGTCTGAGAGCTCGCTGCTCCAACATGGAGGAACAGTGTGTCCAACACGGTCGCATGCACCAGCGCATGAAGGACAGGTACCAAAATAAGAGACACAAGACACCAAGACACAATCAGTAAAATTCTTTATATACACAATATTTAAACCTACAATAATGAGACTATTCAATCCTGTATGAGGCAAAATGTGACATACAATATATAAACTATAACTCAAGGTCTAAAACAATTTTTATTTAGTACTCAATCATGAGTGGTGAGTTTTAGTGCTTTTGGAGCATCTATCAAAAAAGAAACTGTTCCATTGGTTAAAAAAATATTAAAATGGATGCATCTGATAGTTGTCCGTCAAAGTATTTACATATTGTATGTATGGATATTTTTAGTGTGATTAAAAACTGAATTAATGATCAAAAAGTGCGCTATTTTCTTTATCAACTAGCCACTGGTCCTAAACTGGTCCAGCCTCAGGGCCCAACAGCCCATCTTTACTTAAATTATGGCAAAATTACAACCCCTTAAATATGTTTTTGAAAATTGTTGTTTGCTCTTGTATTTCATCAAACTATGGTATAAGGATTAGGGCAAAACAAACAAAACATGTACATGACCTGGGACCTTGAAAACAATCAAAATGTTCACAGTATTACAGCAAAACTGAGCTGAGTGAAACATGTCCACTCAGGGCTTCTTTGCAGCATCAACATTTAGTTTTCAGTTTTTATTTCCTGGCACACATTTGTGACGTACTGACGCACAACCCAACAGTTTTGACCCAACCCAACATTTGACAACCACTGATCAAGCCACAGGCAGTAACAAAGAAAACAGAAATGCTGTTGGTCCTGAAGTCACAGTTTCATCTTCTTATATCATTGCACCCCTTTTCAGTCCCAGAATGAACCCTTGGTCAAGCCCACCCACCTTGGTTAATGTTGCTAGGTTAGACAAACTCTCTTATCACCAGACTTCTTTCCTTTTAAATCATTGAAAGTACCCGTCTTTTGACAATTTAGAGGGAACTGTTTATTAATTTGTAACTTTTTATTGTTTCTTAGCAAGTATATTTGGTCAGGCAAACCTAGAGAGGTTGATTACACATTTAACTCTATAAGCAAAGGCACTTTACCTAAAACAACTGCACTGTGCATGAGTAATGAAAAGTTACTCGGGAAAGGAGGAAAACAACAGTTACTTGCATCCACATTTGGTAAATGCACTAAGTTTGTTTTAAAAGTTGCAGTAAGAGGGTCTATCTTGGTCCTGAGCTGCAGTATCCATACATAAGTTTGTCTCTCTTCCTCCCTAAGTGTGAAGCCCAGTTGGTGTGTGCCTCCACAGGGCGCCTGGCATCCAGCCTGGCTCTGCCAACGTGGGCGAGGATGTGTGGGTGTTGTTGCCCCACTCTCCGGGATCTCTACCCCACTGCCCTCCTACCTCCCCCCCACCCTCCTCCACCTTCATCTTACCAAACACACACCGGCATACTCGCTCACCCTTCTCTCCTGCTCCATCACTGACACTACATATTGTCTACCACCCACCGGTGTTAACCTGTCGGCAGCCAGACGATGCCAAAAAACACAAAGTTTACCGAGTCACAGCTGTCCCCTGCTCGTGCGTGACTCTCTTTGTAGGTTTAGAAAGAAAAATAATGGATGTTGTCAGAGTGTGTGAATATTATGAACATCCTGTATGTTTCCGTGCATATGTTGTGGTGGTATTTTTGTGTGAGTGTGTATTTTTGTGTATGTATGTGTATGGGTAGCTATTGTGTGTTCTCAGGAGGTTTAGCAGAGTAGGAATCTGGCTGCCAAAAGTGGATTGGCTGGGAAGTTGGCACCAAACTTCTCTCTTCTCCCAACTGAACCACGATAATCACTCTTGGCATTTAGTGAGTTTTATTTTCTGCTTTGACACTTACTTGGTTGATGAATCCTCCTGATATTTCAAAATCTCCAGAGTTCAGCTCTACATGAGGTCACTTTTGAATAACTGCACAGCCGCTTGACCACGTATCTGTACTTAGTATTTGAAGATCATTTTCTGAGTACGTTTAGGAAGCAGAAAGACGGGGAGGTATGACTCATGTTTACGGTGATCCTCATTGCAGCTGGTGCTCGCTTCTTCAGAATGTATATCTGGTGATGATCGCACTCCAGGGGCAAAAGGAAAAACTTGAAAACCTGCCATATATATATTCACATCGTACTGGTTTTAGCTGAATCTAATAAAAAAAAAAAATAGATCCACAGAATTCTGGGCATTGATCAGAGCTGAGCTGCAGCCATGTTTTCTGCTGTTTGATGTCTGCATTAAGCTGTAGAGGCAGGACTGAACTTTGCAGATCTGCATTTGTGTGTATGTGTTTGCACTTATGTGTCTGTATTTGTGTAGCAGCGGCTACGTCACTCTCTCTACATATGGTCCTCTCCTCAAACCCAATCGCACCCATGTTCTCATAATCCTCGTCATGTGTGAGTGTGTGTCTGTTTCCATACATTGGGTATATGTTAGTTGGTCCCTGCAGGCCCCGAGCTCTCAGTGGGCGCCCTGCCGCGCCGCTCGGGGGTTAAGGTGTACGTGTTAACAAGCTGGTGCAAGTCGGTTCAATATCCAGCGCCCCGCCCCTCCCTACAGCCTCTCCATCGGCCTACAATCTGTGCTGCGAAGAGCGGCAACAGCGCACCACGCACAAAACATTTGGAAAATCAGCTTGATTTATTTTTACATGGGCAAGCTGATTGCCAAACTACACAGGGGTTTTAGCACACAATGTTTTGCTTCAACACTTAATTATTTATTTCACTATGTCTGTGTTGTTGTTTTTTTGTTCTGCCTGAATTGAAGGAGAAGAGAGGAGGGTGGGAGACAGAGCAGGATAGCACAGAGAAAAGGAAGCTGCAAAGTAACTTTATGCAATTATTTAATCTAAGGGTTAGAAAAGATGATTTATGGAATAGTTAGTCACTCATTGTTGTCCAATTAAGTTTCATCATAAGGTCAGATAGCTTTATTGTCACTATTACAAGTAATATGAAATGCAGTTGAAGCAAGTTGCATTTGTACAAAGTAAAAAAAAACTTAATAGACACAAAACTGTAGATATTTTGCCCTTGAAAGGAGAAGGTGACAGGTGAGGATATTAAACAGATTTAATATAATGCATATTTATCCCAAGTGAGCACAAATGCAACTGTTGGCAGCGAGATCTTGACTTTTAACTAAGGTTGTCATGATACCAGAATTGTCAGCTTCAATGTAATACCAGTAAACAAATTTGTATTTGATACCTGTTTTGATACCACAGCAAAAAAGCAAAATAAATAAAAAATTGCCCCTTAAAAATTAATTTTTCCCTTTTTCCATTAACAACCTACAGTGAAGATAATGCAGGTCCAGAAAAAGTAACACACGTTTATATGTCATTAATGCTTGCCTTAAATGTTACTTTTTTTCTGTCAGTGGTCCTCAAATAGTAAACTCGGGACAGTTTTTAAAACCATCTTTGAAGGTCAAATCGCGTGAAAATGGCAAGAGAAGGAATATAATAATACAAATTTACTCGCCATTTTAGTTTAAGCAACCATGTTCTGTTGTGAATAAACTAATTGCAGCCTTGAGTTGAACTTTGATTCTACATTTGTTTTTTTAAGCTTCAATATTTTAAATGCTATTGAATGAAAACTTTATGGTATTGCATTGTATTGAAAATATGGCATTTAAAAAGTATTGAAGTAAAGTTTTTTGTCAGCCTTTCTGTGGACATTGTATTAAGGACTAAGACATTTTGGTAACTCGTTCTGTGAAATTGAAAAAAAAAAATCTAAATTTATTTTGGTTTATAATGACAAAAGCTTGTCTGGTGGTGAGGGCAACTTCAAAATGATGTCTTTTATAAAGGCAACATGAATTCAAAAGCTGAAAAGAAAAAAACTCGAGATGAATGAACGTGTAATTATTTGAAGCACAATACAGACATCTCAGAAGTTTGACTTTGAATTATCTATCATTGAGTGATCTTTAAGAGCAGACTGACATCTTTAGAAAATTTAGACAAAGGTCAAAGTTTAATAAGAGAAAAACGTGACAAGTTTTCATGTAAATGTAATAAATGTTGGAGTGAGTAGACAGGAGTGTCTGTGATAATGCACTTACACTTTTCTGTTGATGCTAAATTAAAACTTCTTTTCTTAGGCTTCACCTTTAAAATATAAAACCTGGAGCCATGTCCTCTTTATTTAATGCATTAATTCTTTGTTTAAAAAGGACTGTAAGACGATAGCCTTAGTCTTCTAAAAGGAATTGTTTTTCAAATAATTAATGTGCCACACTGAAGAAACAGAAAAATGCTGGTCAGAAAAGTTTTTCTTGTCCTTTTGACTTTTTCTCATCCTTAAACTTTCACCTCTTTTGCTCATTTCCATCAGTCATCTCTCCATTTTTTCCTGTTTACCTTTGCTCTTTGCCCTTCTCATTTTCTTAACTTTCCTCTTTTCTCTTCTGCACCAAACACCACACAACCTTTTCTCACCTCACAGCTGCTCGCAGGCTGTTTCACCAATTATCACTACGCATGTACACACTGAAGTCACACACACGACAGCCTGACATAACACCACGTTTGCTTAACCACACATAGTGACAGCAGAGTGTGTTTGTCAGCGCTGTGTGTGCGTGTGCATGAGCCGTTTGTGTGTGTGAGTGTTTATGTGAGCTCCCAGCTCTCCGTGCAGCCCTTTAAGGCGAGCAGCAACATATACGCAGATGTGCCTGTAGATCCACAGGCTTCACTGGGCCATATGGCCTCCACTAAGAAAGATGGTGCGTGCGTCTGGAGGAGGGAGGGAGGGATGGAGCGAAGGATGGAGGAGGGATGGAGAGCCATGTGTGGTATGAGCTGTGCAAGCAGTTGTGGAAGTATGTATGCCTGTGGATGTGTGTGTGTGTGTGTGTGTGTGTTTTCACCAGAGGCTCCAGGAGATTGGTTAATGGAACAAATGGTCGCGGCGGGCCGGGGAAGAAGGAACAGGCTTGCTGCTACCGCAGGCGGACAGCGGGCCCCGGGCGAGGGCTGCTTCATCTGGGCTCTTGCCACACACACACGCACACACACACACACAAATCCACACCCACCCACCCTCTGTCGAACCCTCTTCTCACCCCTCCACCCCCGAACACACAGTGTGCTGCCATGCCCCAGAAGCAAAAGGACGCTTACCGCAAAAACTTTTCATTTGCAAATGAAGCTGGCAGAGGCCGGGCAGAAGAAGCAGGACCGCTTTCATTTGTCTCATTTGTGTGCATGTCTGTGTGTGTGTTTAATGAGTTAACTGTGTGTGATGAGATAGATTGAGGAAAAGAGGGATGATAACAGAGTGTGATGAACAAACCCCAATTCCAATGATGTTGGGACATCAGGTACATGAACCAAAACAGAACACAGTGATTTGCAGATCCTTTTTAACCTATATTCAGTTGAACACACCACAAAGACAAAATATTTAATGTTCAAACTAATAAACCTCATTGTTTTTTTGCAAATATTCATTCTTTTTAAATTTGATGCCTGCTAAATGTTGTAAAAAAGCTGGGACAGGGACATGTTTACCACTGTGTTACATCACCTTTCCTTTCAACAATGCTCAATAAGCATTTGGAAACTGAGGACACTAATTGTTGAAGCTTTGCAGGTGGAAGTCTTTCTCATTCTTTCTTGATGCACCACACGTTTCCAATAGGAGACAGATCTGGACTGCATACAAGCTAGTCGAGTACCTGCACTCTTCTGCTACTAATCCACTCTGTTGTAACATATGCAGAAAATGGCCTGGCAATGTCTTGCTGAAATAAGCAGGGTTGTCCCTGAAAAAGGCCTCACAGATGTCAAGTTACCCATGCCATGGGCACTAACACACCTCTATACCATCACAGATGCTGGCTTTTTAACTCTGCATTGATAACAGTCTTGATGGTCCTTTTCCTCTTTAGCCTGGAGGACACGATGACTGTAATATTCCAAAAATAATTAGAAATAACGACACGTCAGACCTCAGCACACTTTTCCACTTTGCGTCAGTCTATCTCAGATGAGCTCAGATCCAGAGAAGCTGGAAGCATTTCCGGGTGTTGTTGATGTATGGCTTTGGCTTTGCTTGGTAGAGTTTTAACTTGCACCTGTAGATGTAGCAACAAACTGTGCTGACTGACAGTGGTTCTGTAGTGCTGCCTGAGGGATCAAAGGTCACAGGCCTTCAATATTTGTTTCCGAACTTGTTTTCCGAGATTTTTCGGGATACTCTGACGGTTTTGATGATATTATGGACTGTGGATGATGAAATCCCTAACTTCCTTGCAATTGTACATTGAGAAAAATGTTTCTTAAACTGCTGGACTATTTGCTCACACAGTTGTTCACAAAGTGGTGAACCTCGCCCCATCCTTGCTGGTGAACAACAAAGCCTTTCGAAGATGCTCCTTTTATACCCAATCATGACACTCTCCTGTCTCCAATGAACCTTTTCATCTGTTGAATGTCACAAATGATTATTTTTTTTAACATCCCTTAACTTTCCCAGTCTTTTGCCGCCTCTGTCCCAGGTCTTTTGGAACATTTTACATGCTTTAAATTCAAAATTAGTGAATATTCCCCCAAAATAATGAAGTTTATCAGTTAGAACATTAAATATCTTGTCTTTGTAGTGTTTTCCATTGAATATTAGTGGAAAGGGATTTTCAAATCATTGTATTCTGTTTTTGTTAGTTTTAAACAACATCCCAACTTCATTTGAATTTGGGTTTGTAGAAAAAGACAGCAAAGAGTCTTGTAGGAGATGGGAGTTTACATACATGTATGTGCAATAGTAACCCATCTCAGTTTCTTTATCTCTCCTTAAAATTCTGATCATTATTAATCCAATTGAGATTTATTAAAAAAAGCAGGTTTATAACAAAGATTTTCATTGTTCTGAGTGTTAAAAACACTGAAATCGAATCATAAGATCAACAGGACATACAAGATGGAAGTAAAAAGTATTAAAACAGAGGTAAAAAGAAAAAAAGGGAAGTCATCCCTCAGAGCCAAAAGCCAAGAAATAAAAATGTGTTTTCAGGTTAGATTTAAAAACAGGCAGTGTGGGTTACAGCCAAATATGTGGAGGCAGAGCTTTAGAGAGCTGCTACTGAAAACACCAGGTCACTCCTGAGCTTCAGCTTTGACCTTGGGACAGACAGAAGCAACTGATCTGTGTGTTTGAGAGTATGTGCCAGCAAGCTTCTATTAAAAAGATGTGATGCCTTTAAAACTGTCAACCATTAATCTCAATAACAGCCCAAAACAGTAGATCTAAGTTGTATTTTTTTTCTGTTAGAGGAGTTGATTAAGGTCAGGGTTGTCAGAATGGAGGTGCTTGTAAGCCAGGGGTTGAAATACTTCAGTAATGTACTCAAGCACAGTTTCTCTGCAGTTTACTCGAAGATGCCCTTTTTTGCCTTAACATGGGTTAATATATTTGATACTGATACCTGCTAGAGTTTGTTCACAATCACTCACATTCAAAAAACTTCCAGTTTTGACATACTGAATGCCTCTGATCCACCTGTACTCTCACTCTGTCTGAGACGCTCTGTTGGAGACCCTGCCACCTTAAGGCCCCCTTCTCCAGGTGGTCCCAGGCTGCACTGACTGTTGATCGGTCAACTCTGTGGTAACTGGTCAGTACAGGTTTATAAGTTATCAGTAAGAGGCACTTTTATTTGAGTCATAGTTTTGCATCATCCATTTCAGGTAGAATACAAAATCTATGAAGAATTCAAATAAAACTCACCCCCCACCCTGGCTGCAGCATGAGGTGTATTTCCTGTTGTTGAGGTCAAGAGGACAATAGATGTCTGGATCTGTTGAATCAGAAATTTCACTGCTCCAGGTGCCCTAATGTGCTGCTGAGCTGTTTATTTTATATTTGAATGTAAACTTGCATTTCGAGTGCAGGTATTTGAATATCAAACATGAGGTAACAGCCATGGTATTAAAGCACTGATTCAGCATTGAGCCGTGACACTAAACTTGGTGTCAGTATCTAAGTAAAATTTTGATACTGATACCACTGACAACACTTGTTGATGGGAAACTTTTAACTGCATTTGCCTGATGATGTTTTCATCCATGACTCAGATGCTGCAGTATGTGAAATGTAATGACTTAGAATAGTTTCCCTATAATTACCCAAGTAGAAGTACTGATTTTAAAAACTGCTCAAAAAGCATGAGTACAGCTCAGTTTGTGTGCCCCATGTTCAGAGGCTGTTTTTGAGGTGGATGGTGGAATTTTAAGTCCAGCCTGTGGCCTCTTTCCTTCTTTTCCTTCTCTGTATCTCCCTGGTAGGGCTGGGAATTGATGCAGATTTATTGATACTAATGCCATTATTGGTTCTGCCTGTTGATTCAATCCTTTATCAATTCTCTTATTTATTCCTGTGGATATTCTGTATGAAAAAAACAGGCCTTCACAGGTGTTCAGCGATGAAAATGCCAAACATATGACACTCCAGATACTTGTTGCTGTGCTGCGGAGACTGATGCTTTTGCAAACATCTTGTGTTTGCACTGGAGGCTGTGCAGTAGGTGTCATCTTGTGGAAAATTAAGCCTCAGTTTTGACTAATTTTAACTCCTGCCTGCCATGATTGCATTTTTGACTTCTCTGTTGTCATTCATGCTGACTGCCTCTTATGAGAGTAAGACACCCATGATTTGCAAGGCATGCAGCACAAGGTGGAAGGAGCTGACGGGAGTTGTTAAGCAAAAAGAGACTAATGATATGCTTGTTGTTATCGATTCTCAACTGGAATTGATTCTCAGTTCCCATCCCTTCTACCTGGTTTACAACTCTATCCTGTCTAGAGGAAATGCAGAAAAAACCCAAAAAACTCTTAAAAAAGAAGAAAAAGAAAGGTCAGTCTGAAACAGTTTGATATTAAAGGGGAACACAATGCACTCTCAGAGCATTCTGTTCACATGTAAACGTTAACTTCAGATCATGCATAAATCATTTGGAGGTGAAATACTGAATGACTACAGATGTAGGGATTAAAAAAAAAACAGTCTAGTCCACCCTTCACTTTTTTCCTTTCTCTAACACTCACTCTCTCACCTCTGGATGGCGCTGATCAGTCATCCTCTCCTCCTCTTCATCCTCCGTCCGTCCCCTCTGATCGTCCCCGTCTCTGCGATGCCCAGCTGGCTTCTGTAGCCGGGAGCGACTGCAGGGCGGCCTGCTGAAAGAGCATTGTCAAACGGTAGCTTTACAGCTCTATCACACACACACACAAACACACAGACGCACAGATTTGCAGCTCAGATGTCGGGCTGTAGCCAGAGGCTTGCAAGCTGGAGCGTTAACTGTGCAAAGCGTCACATCTCCAGCCCCAGTCAGTGACACTCGCTAACACTACTTTATAAAAGTACAACCAGAGAATGAGAGCACAAACACCTGCCCCTTCTTTAGAAAAATGTTGAAAGTTACACCAGTAAAATCACTTTAATGCTGGAAAAGCAAGCACCAGACTTTAAAAGGAGTCAGGAGGCCTCGTGGCAGCAAACACGGTGATATAGAGGAGCTGATAAAAAACAGCCTGCAGCAGGGCACTAAACCTCTTTAAATGCAGCGTCGAATCACTACTCCTCTGCTCAGAAAACTTTTTTTGTAACTAAATTAAATCCTAACAATCTTCTCTGAATGATTTAAAAACATGTTATAATGTTAAAATTTGCCCAGGACTCCTTATTTGACTCTGTCTGTTAACATGGTGTGATTTTGATTTAAAATTTTCCAACCCTCACACTCTCCCACCGCCTCTGAAAAAAACAACAAATCCTGAACCTTTTTAAAACAATAGGTGCATCAGTGGGGCCCTTATAACAAGTTTTCATGAAACCCAAGATGTAATATTTATTTATAAATATGAAAAAGGGAGGGTTTTTTTTTTATAGTGCGAGTTCAGGTGAAAGAGGGCGCCTTGTTGAGGTGGTCACCTTAATAATCAAGTGCTGCAGAAACACTGATATAAAGTGCTAAGAATCAATGTAAACCATCTGTTGTCCTTACAAATCAAAACATTTCTTGTCCCTCATGCAGCTACCTAAAATCTTAAATCTGCATTTTAGCAGAAAAAGTATGAACTTTTTGGACAAGGCATTATTATTCTTAATGATAGTGTTTAAATATCTCTTATTTTCATTTACTTGTTGTAAATATATCATTTTACTCACAACAAACCTGATTTATGATTCAGATCCATTTTTTCCTTGCTTGAAAATGTAATAATAAAATTAAATAAAAAATAGTGGTGTGTTTATTTTAGCAATAACATGAGAAATGTAAGCTAGATTTCTGTTTTGGGCTCTAAATGTAGGCCGTAGACTTACCTTTTAAAGAGCATCATGAAGTTCCAGGACAGGGGGAGTTTTAACATGAATGTTTTGACCTGCAGAAATGACAGACCAACATTAACGCTTATGTCTCTGTGTGAATCAAACCTTTAGAAGAATACTGATCATTTCTGTATTTGTATTTAATTAATGTCACTCCTCCCACTGAATCAGAGTCAGACAAAAATGAGGGCACTTGTTCAGCAAAAGCTTTATGGTGAAGGCTGAAGGTGAGTGAAATGAATCATTATCATAAATAACAGGTTTGAGAGGCTGGTGTTACAGGAGCTGTGTGTAAATAAAAGTTTTTTCATTTTGATTTCTGAGATCAACAAAAACACAATATGAAAGTTTCTGTAAGTTTGAGTATATTTTCAGAGTTTGAGTAGATCTAGGTTTTCATTTTACAAGATCTCAAAAATACAAGAAAAATATGTATATCTTTAAATAAGATCACTAAAACTCGTTTATCACACAGGCAAATGCAGTTGTCCTCAAGTTAAAACAATTTGTCAAGAAATTTGAAAAAAAAAACCCTTCAGACAGACAGATGATTCAGCAAAACTGTTTAGGTTATAATAAAATCAACAATTTAATATCAAAACGGTTTAAATGGGCCAAATTGAACTCTTAAAAATCTTAACTAAAGAGATAAAACATCAGCTTAAAACAGAGAGGTGAAAAATCATATTTCAGAGTGGATTGTTTTAAATTTGAAAGGCTTGATCACTCATCATCTTCTCCCTCGTTTTATTTGAAGCTGAGCACTGAGAGCATTGATGTGCTGCTGACCAAATCTTTACTAAATTGGCTCAAAAATACCAACATGCTCAACATGAGATGCTCAGAAAATGAAAAACTTAAAATTCCCCCGTCTGGGTCTCAAATTTATCATTGTCTTGTCTACTTCTTCCTTGTTGCCGCTGCGACAGCTCTGCTGGAGAGCAGCGGGCAAAGAGACAAAAGAAGTTCCCTCACAGGGAGCATCACAGATGATTTTTAAATATTGATTTATCAGCTGAATGATTGATAGTCTTCATGTTGTGTTTGCCTGCTGTGATGTAGCGCTGGAAGGTCACTAAGCCCCTCTTCAGCTGCACAACGTTTGTCTCAGCAGCAGCAGCAGCAGACTTTAGCTCCAATTAAATCTTTTATTAGATGTAAATAAAATATTTAATTCCTGATTTTTAAACTGTTAAAACGTCATTTCTCTCATAAAAGTCACAATCTGGTCTTGTGAAATTTAAAAATGTAGGGCTGTCATTGATTTTTTTAATAGTTTAAGGAAATATGCCTCAGAGGTTTGTTTACGAGTCCTACATCACAACACAAAGTAACTAATGACACACCTCACAATTAAAATTAGAGGAATACTAAAGTTTCATGTCCCTTGATTATCAAGTTTCCATCAAAGTAAATTTCTGCAATGCCTCAGATATTGAACCTCCAACTGCTGATACAAAGTTCTCTGCAGGGTATTGACATAAAATGTCTCTGATTATTTTCTTTAATGTTAGGATAGAAAACCTTTCACTGTTGTGTGTTTCTAAAAAACAACTTGGATGTTCTGTCACTTGGGCAGAAAAGGACGAGTAAGAAAAGTGTTTCAGCGTCCTGCAGAAGAGATTTCATCAGTTTAAACTCTCAGATCTTTTTCTGCCCTCTCTGTACAACCTTCCCGCATGTCCAACGTGGGATGTAGAGATTATTATAACAATGTTTTAACAGTAAAACAGCACATGGATTAACCCCCCCATAAACCGAGTAAAGTCAGTAAAAGGAGAGAAAAATCCTGCCATGAATCAACAGCACGAGCAAATCAAATAACTGTGAGGGAGTCGTGTTTCAGCCTCATCCTGATCAAAACACACAGTGTCACCGATCGTGTTCTCATGTCAAACGTTCGTGTTAGCAAAAGCAACAACTGGCATGACAGGTTGGTGGAGGAGAGCGGGGCATGGCCTTAAGGCGCACACACACACATTCTTGAGTGCAGTTGTGCACAGGCCAACATTTAGCTAGTGCGCTGGGGTGTGAGGGTGGTGGTGGGCCCGGGATTAGGCGAAATATGGTTTTGTGTTTGTGTATGTGTGGCAGCTGCAGCCTTCATGCCCCTGGCAGTGTTGTTGTAACCAGGCAAGCCAAGGCCGTCTGCCTGCATTCTTCACCCCCGAGGCCCCCTGCTCGCCACTCACACACACACACACACACACACACACACGCAACTTCAGTTTCTTCATTTTTTTTTTTTTTAAAGTGTTAAAATTAAAACAGCAACAGTTTACTTTTTTTTCCTGATTATAACCCCCTTCACATTTTAAGTATGTTTAGGGCTACAACTCAGTTCTCTTTTTTTATTCAAGCACTTTCAAGGTGCATCGGTTTTGTTCTTACCACCAACTTAAAGCTGAAGTGAATTTTGGGTTTATACAAATATTTATCGTTGCTTAGGGGTTGGACAAAATATAGATACTGTAATATATTATCGTCCCATCACCAACAATCCAATTCTCAATACGCTGGCTCTGAGTCAATATCGGATCTCAAGAATATGGCGCTCTGTTACAGATCACATACATATGTTTTAACACTCATTTCTTGTACAGCTGTATTATTTAAAAAAGTAAAGTAAACACATATTTTGTTTAATCTCAGTCTTCAAGTGAAAAATAAACACTAAATTTCAGAGGAAATAATTAATTCCTAAATTTGACCCATCAGATCAGAACCATTTCATCTTCTTAAGTGAATTAAGTACTGTGATAAATTCATTATATGACATTTCTGCAGTATATTGATTGTGACAGTGTCAATGTATCCTGATAATATTGGTATTTTGGAGCACATATTGCTTATCGTATGACAGCGTGAGCAACCCTGTGACTCCTAGCCCTGTTGTAGGTGTTGGGCAGAAACCTCATATCTCATTTTTCATTTCTCACATTTTTGCATGAATGAGTGGATTTTATAAAATTAAAACCAATTTAAGTATCAAAAGCATTTGCTAATCTTGACAGTACAGTATTTGTTTGTCTTCTTTCTTTTAAATGCTGCATTTTTTTTTTTTCACTTTCTGAGACGAAGGGATTCTGTTAGTAGGAAGATGTTAGGTTTCTCCCTGACAGCAACTTTTATCCGTTTGACTTTTCTCTGTAAAAACAGACATTAGGCTTGACATATTTTGTAATATCAATCTAGATGACAGATTAGAGGAAGGCAGATTTAAGTCAATATAAAACATTTGGCTAAACAAATAAATGTTTTCAGTAAACGTTAAATGAAAATATTGATGTTGACCCATGAAAAACTGATGACTCCTGATAATTCTGTCAGGGCCTTTTATTCCCTAAAAAACAACTTGTGCTTTTTCTGATCTCACTTTATCACACTTTTATAATAATTTCAGACGTTCTTATTTTATCCCTTCATCTAATATTAAACTGCTCAGTCAAGCAGCTTTTTTTTCATGAGGCATACAGACACATTTTCAGGCAGGTTTTTTACAATTCCAGCTGTTTTCAAACATTGAACACAGAAGCTCTTTCAAGGTTTGTTTTCACGATTTTTTGGCACCTTACAGCTGAACATTTGCTGTTTTATAAATAAATATTAATAATGAAGTGATTTAAAAGATGGCATATTTTTAATCACTTCTTTAAACTTTTTTAGATTTGCTTTTACAAAATTTCAGGTTTTATTCACTTGATTTCCCATTAACTTTTAATGACATATTTTTATTTAATCTCCGCTGATCTTACTCTTCTTACTCATTTCTTATTTTTCTTTCCTCTGACAGACATCATTTTATAATTATTTTACTTGATTGTTTTTCCATCCCTTATTCATCTGCTTTAATTTTTCTTAGCCTTGTTTATCGCCACTCATATGTGGTTGTCTTCTTTTGTATTTTGTCTCATTTTATTTTGTATTTCATTCCTAATGACATATTTTTTCTTGTGGTGATGTTGTATTGTCTTAGTTCTCATCATATTATTGCCGTCCTTGTAGTATCTGAACTGTCTCTAGAGATCTGCCCATAATTACCTTCATTCCCTCTGTCTGCTTCACTCTTCATTCTTGTTAATTCACTGTTATTGCATTTTGTTCTTGCACTTTGTAAATGTCTGTTATAAAAGGTGCTATATGAAAAAGTTATTAAAATTATTATTTGTTTCATAACAGCAGTATAAAAAGAATGGGAAGTTAAAAGAAAGAATAACTAAGTTGATAGAAAACCTTTGCCCAAATAAATAATGTTATTATTTTTAACAATTCTTCATAAAAATATGTCTGTAATGACCCATGAAAAACAGTCACTGATCCCTTTAGATCATTTGATCACTTGCTGCTATTCTTCACATGAGAATTTGTGCTGTTTCCCAACAACATTTGATCAAACTCTTATCATTGCGTTTTGTAAAATACCCTCCTGCTCCCTTCATTTCTCTACCATCTAACCAAACTGTTCATTTAGATAATTTTTTCATTATGACAGGCACACAGTCACAATTTTACGTGTTTTTTTCTAAGTCGTCGTTAAATCTTGAAAACACAAGATCAAAACTCCAGCATTTTCAAGGATTGCAAGCACCTGTACAAAACCTGTACTTTTTGTTTGCCCATAGGAACTAAAGCATCCTCCATACTTTACTTACATTGTCCCTCGATGTAAAGCATGCCGAGTGGTTATTTTTAGAAAAGCAAGCAGAATGTCATTTGATAATGAATGCGCAGACCAATAAATATTTTCTTTGAAGTGACACGCTCCACTCGCTGATTTGTTTAGTAATAAAATCGCACTCGTTCATATGGGGCTTCTGAATGACAGACCTGAAAGCTGCTTCCAGATCCTTCTTTTTCTATTACCGTCTCTCCGTTCCTCTCATGTGACGTTAGCGCTCTCCCTTTGGACCGAGCCTTTAGGACATATGCTCCCACCTGTAAATAAATATGCAAACACACACGCACACACAAACAGAGTGTAGACACTAGCTGTGGGCTACGACTGATGTATACCGCAGAGAGGTAACTGTGTCTGTGTGTGTTGTAATTAATCTCCTCAGTAGCTGCAGTCAACAGAGAGTGTGATGGTTCGAGGTGCAGATTGTGAGCAGAGTTTGATTATCGGGCTGTCAGGGGAAATTACTGCAAAGTGCCTCGCAGCAAAAACTTGCTTTTTATTATGTCTACTGTTAGAAAGCAAAAAACATACTCAGTGCAATTTATCTGCTGTTTTTAGGAGTGATTTCAGGGAAGGTGTGTTAGTCCTGGGATCCAGCAGGTGGTGTCCTTTCACCAGGTCAGTGGGGATGCTCTCCATCTTTAACCCCATCATCTCCTCCTTCCCAGCAGCAGCAGCAGCATCAGGCAGCCGGGGGCGAGGTGGGAGGGAAGGAGGTCATGGCCGCAGCCTTTGTTCCCCTGGCATGACCCACACCTCACCCCGCGCATCGCAAACTGTCGGCTCTCATTTTTCACCAACTGCAGATCCTCTTCACCTCCACATCCATTTATCCGTCTCAGCCGTCGTTCCATCCTCTAGTCCAGCCAAGCGTCCTTCTTTGCGCACCATTTCCAGGCAGCGGAGCAGAGGCCAGCCAGCCTGCAGTGTGTGTGTGAGTGTGTGTGTCAGTGCCCGAGCATTAAGCCGTATTAAGCCCTAATTAATGAGTGTGCCAGCCGATAGAGGCCAGTTATTGGATTTGCTGCTTTAGCTGCTGGAAGGAGCACTGCTGCAGCCACACATACACACACACTGGTACACACACACCCTCTGATGCAGGGCGTGCAAGGTGAGACATGGGCTGGATTAGAGAGAGAGAGAGAGAGAGAGAGAGTGTGTGTGTGTGTATTGTATAAGAAGGCCAGAGGTTGGCTGCTCTCGGACCAGACAAACTGAGTGTGTGTGTGTGTTTGTTTGTGTGTGTGCCAGGGTTCAAGCTTTACTTACTGCATTACATAAACCTGCAGCTTACAACCTGCAGCTTTAAACATCTCAGGCCACGACCCGACACACTGATTTACTGGCTTCCTGTTCGTCTCACTTGCCGTCAGACGGGTACGTGGGAAAGTCTGCTGGCATTTAGCAGCTGAGTTTGGACAGAAATTTGTCTCATTTGCGTTTAATTAGTACAGTTGGAGCCATTTTTTCGGCATAATTGTGTTTTATTGTGCTGTAACTCAGTTTATCTGCAAATGTTGGCTGTAATTTCTCACTAAGATCTAAATTTTGTTTTCAAATGGAATAAAATTGGAGCAAGGTTCTTCTAAATTTAAACTCTTTCAGTGATATTGATCAAAATCTGAAGTTTGTTTTTCAGTCCATAAGCTGATTGTTACACAGAGTGCAGCTTAACTCTCATACAGGTGAGCTTCTTATTTAGGGTTTCTCCCCATGTGATGCATACAACATGAAAGTGTCACCTGAGCTTTCCTTAGCGGGTGCTTATCTCCCCTGGAGATGTGAGTATGTGTGGATTAATCACCCTCTGGTAACTCATTTCATGCTGCGATCGGCTCGCTCTCTGACAGACCAGCACTGGTGATGTCCCCCGCCCTGCTTGCACTTGGTCTTTGGCTGTTCAGGTTCTGAGGGTGTAACAAAAACCCTGTATTGTAGAATTAAATTTCATAAACGTATGAAGAGAATGTGGAGATATGCTGGACAGAGTTGGAAGTTGGGCAGCCAGCGTCTTCTGGACATTGTTTAACATAACAGGGCATTATTGCTGCATTAAAGATTTTTAAAGAAGTCTTTTAAACAGAGGTGGAGAAATGACAGGTTCTCCACTTAATTTTCTCCATTTAATTTGTGGAAACTTGAACAGAGAAAAATAGGAAAAAGGCTGGCAAAGTACTACCCGCTAAGTGACTTGATTTCTCCTCTGGAGGTCAAAAAGGAACTTTCTTATGAAGCTGTAAACTTTATAAAACGAGGTATTAACCATACCCATCCACTAGAAGTAGTTCATCATTTAGAAGAGTAAAGCACTCCTATCTCTTACACTTTAAGTTTGTTTATAATTTAGTCTCCCATTAAATTCTGATGAACCCAAAGTATTTCCTAGAAACATGCTTAGTTTTATCTGAATTATTGGCAATGAAAGATCAGCTTTGGCCAAGTAACAGGAAACATTTTCTCACATTTACCTCTACTAGAATCAAATCCTGATGATAAGTTGGATTTGGTTACGGATCAACAAGGATGCGGTTTTTGGAAAGGGACATTGGTGGGGAATTTTTTTAGGTGTAGATTTAAAATTCTGTAAACAACATACACAAGTTGGGCAGAAATCTTGTGACAGATTTTTGAAAAGTGTGGTAGCTAAGCCAAAATGCTTAAGAGTCATTATAAAGTCAGATTTTAGAGAAATTCTCTTTTTCTTACTTATAGATTTTGTAGCTTTTATACAGTCTTTTGTTGGCAGGCTTTGTTTCACTGGAGGAAAATAGCATTAAATATTCTAAATCAATGATTAAATAAATCCTTTGAAAAGTCACATCCGTCTCTCACAGCAGAGAAAGTGTAAAATTTATCTTGGCAAACAATATTGATGCATCTCCTGCTTTACTAACCTGGAGTGGATTTCAGAGCTGGCCAGACATCAGCGTAATAGCATCCAAAGAAAATCAACATTCCCTCTTATGGAGGAGCTTATTTGAGGTGTTTCGTGCATCTAAAATTACCAAAAACAGAGGTGACAATTCGACAGCTGCATTTTCTCAGCCTGACTCAGATCAGTTTGGAGCATAAGACATTCAGTGGACACTTTCTCGACACTTCCCCATCAAACATTTACAGCTTCAGAACAACAAGCTCAGCTTCTGACCTTTAGCTCCTCCGCGGTGTGTGTGGCTGATATCTCCTGTCCTGTGTGCATGTATGGCTCATTGGCTGCTTCTTGTGTCTTAGCTCACCATAGCAGGGCTCTTTTCTGTTTTTGTGATGCCGATGGCGTGCTGTTCTGCCAGTGTAGGAGGATTGGGGGGGCAGTGGGCTGCTGGACCAGGCAGGTACGGGTTTCATCGCCAGCAGCATCCTCTTCAAACTGAATGGAGCCTCCAAGTCTGAAATAAACCAACCAGCATGCTTTTAACTTGGTCAGGATAAAGGAAACATGACAAGAGAGGGGGCAGATAAGAATTGAGGACTGATGGTGATGCTGAAGTTGATGGAGGAAGAGGAGGGATCAGACCCCGCGGTGAGGACCGAGGCAGCGCGGGGTAGAGTGAGGACAAAGTGGGGGGAGGTGGGGAGCAGATTGTGGGGAAGAGTTGGGATGTTCTCCTCCCCCGTCTGTCACACGCAGGCAGCCCTGCCACTGCCAACATGACCAGCAGGGCAGGGGCATCTGTCTCCCCTCCAGCTACCTCTCTCTGCCTCCCCCTGCCCTGAGCCTCAACTCTCATACTCCTCCCCCTCCTCCTCTTCCTCTTTTTTACGCTGATCTTCTTGTCACCCTCTGAACCTGTTGAAACATCACAGAGAAATAGAAACATGACAACTGTTAACATGGTTTACTTTTTTATCCCCTGATCTCTGAAATGTGAGGGATGTATTTCTTCCTCCTCTCCACTCAAGCTTTGAGTGATTCAACAAATGAGTGAGGTTTCCTTGTTCTGTTGGATCGTTTCGATTAGTAGTTTTAAGGTTAATTTAAGCAGCGATGTTTGGTGTTAAAAGATGAGGACAATCCAGAAGTAACAACCAAGCTTAAAAGTACATTTTTAAATTAATAAACATTTTCACAGCCTTAAAAGAGGTTTTCTGAATAGTGCATGACTTTAAAGGTTCACTGTGTGCATGAGGCAGTTTTAAATAGCTCATCAATTTGATCATATCCTAAAATGATGTCTAATCAGGGACAGGACTGATCTGACTGACAAGTGAGCTTGAAAAGGCTTGAAGCCAGCTAAGGCATCCTGGGTGGGACTGAAGGCCTTGGTAATAAAATAAAATAAATATAATTGAAGATGTTAGTTTCTTTGCTCAAACATCTATAGACTATTTGTTTGTACACAGTAATGACATATTGTGGATGGAGCCTAACTGATCAATACACATCATGGAGATCTGAACTAGCTGGATGCTCTCTTGTGACTTAAGAAGTTTGGCAGCAGATGTCAGGTTGTCTCACAGTGACAAGCCAATCTTTAGCAACATTTTTTAGCAGTAGTGTTGGCTCAGTGGATCGATTATCAACTAAAAGCTACAGTGGACAGACATCTTCATGTTATTTGTTGTGAGTGAACCCATCGATATAGAGAAAATCTCAATATACACACTTATCAAAGCATTCTCATGTACTCTGCTGATCTGCCCAGGATATCAAATCCGTAGCTCCATCAGATATTTTTGTGTAATAAGGGCCAAGCTTATGCAGAGTGAGGCATTTTTAAAATGAGTGTGTGCTGTCTGCTGGCTTTCACTGAGATGTTTTCATGGTAATAGAGATGTTTAAAGTGTTATCAGTCCTTATAATTCTAACGCCAAAAACACAAATCAGATTCTGATTTAATGAAATCCTCAACAGAGACTTTTGTTATCAAACTGTCTGTCTTCAACATCTGCTGCTCGGCTGAAAGTCACAAGTTCACACAATCTCCTCACAGTCACACTTAGCTAACAGCAAGGACAGAAAACACAACTTTATGTGACGTGGTGTGTAAACGTGTCAAACATCTTCATTCTGACAGTGAACCTACCTTTCACAGTAATATGAGCACGGATTCTTTGTTCATTATTTAAGGAACTGTTTTATCAATGTTTTAACAAAGGAGGGTTGTCAGTGAAGGTGATTCATAGAAATGTTTTTGCTCACTCCTGCAAACTCTGCTATTGCTATTTAATGAGGAAATGTTTTTATTTCTAATGAAGATCTCATGAGACAAAAAACAAACTTCAACACCATTTCACTACTTTAAAAAGTTTTTATGTGAGTCTTAAACTCCAGATTTTAAGGCTGCTTAATTGGACACTGGTGAAAACTTTCTCAAGCAGCATTTACAAACCAACTGTAGAATAACTTGACTAGTAAAACTCCTGCTGCACACTTTCGAATAAATACACAAGAAATGTTTTAATGAGAAAAGTGACACAGTGTTAATATTAAACATGTAATGGTATGAGGTCATGAAAGGAAACCTAGAGATGTGAGGGCATGTATGGCAGATGTAAATGCTGTTTATGCCTGGTAACAAAAGAAGAAATATGGATTAATGTAGGCAACTAGCTGAGCAGACAAATATGGATTCTCGTATTAAAGGTTTCCTTTGTGTGAGAAAGAGAGAGAGAGTATGCTGCTGCAACAGTCGGAGGGGGTGACTGACTGAATGGATGAAATAATGGGCTTCTGGTGGGAAATCTTTGACACACATTCTACATCCACCCCCAAAACTCAGCTGACACCCTCTGTTCATGCAGCAATACCCCCAAAGCTCTGCTGTAAGACACCTCCTCCCTGCCCTGATCCAAAAGGCTCAATATGTGCTTGATTATGCATTTACTGATTCATTGTTTCAGTATCTGGTAGGGATCATGATTATGGCCTCTTGTGATCACAAAAATCATGTAAGCTAAACAATTGTGCTGCGTGCTGTACAGCAGTATATTTTTTTTCTATATGTAGGTTTTTGTAACATTTGTTACAAGACCACCCGCCTGTCCCTTACAGCACAGCATGTGCTCTCCCCTCCCACCAAACCAGCTCTCACTTTAATTTAAGTGCAGAGCAGAGGAAGCCACACACATACTCTCACTAATTGAAAACAAACAGCAGTATTTTTTTTGTTTATAATAATTCAAGCATATTTTGCCAGGTCATTTCTTGCTGATTTATACTTTTACATTGTATACTTTATCAATATTTTTTTTCTGTGATCTAGCATTTTCCTTTTTCATTTTCCAGAGCACGTTACTGTTGTTCTGTAATGTAATGGTTTGGAGCAGTCATGGATTTTAGAGCTTATTACGATCATGGATGTGCTTTTGTTCAATAGCTGTATTGGTTATATTTATGCCGTTTTGAAGTCCAAAAATATAAAAGATTTAAAATAACCATAACTATTTTCTATAAAAAGACCTTTAGCTTTAAAGATAATCTGAGGTCATTTCACTCATCTTAACACGAGGGAAATTTCTGGCATTATGTGACTTTTCTGTTCCCCTGATCCAACTCTTGTTATTTTCTTGAATAAAATCAAATTAAATTGAAGTTTTCAATTCCGCATTCACTCAAAAAACTTATGTAGATGATTTTTAAAATTATTTGCCTGTCCTTTTATTAAATTTTATTGTACTCACACTCTTTTAAGATGTTTCAACACAAATTTTCAGTTTGGATGAAACACATTTGCAGCATGTTTAGAAATTGGTTGGGAAGTTTATTTTCTGTAGATCAAGTAAAAACTGTCACCAGCCTTTCTTAAGCACAGAGGGTAAGTAATTTATCTCTGAGTCTGGGTTATTTGTACTGAAAGCCAGAACTAGCCTCAAGCCCCTTACTGGTTTATGACAGACAGAGCATTTATCCCATCACCTTCCAGTTTTTCTTGAAAGGTTCAGCCCTACCCATCCAATTTCACTGGGACGTTGTCTGGATGGACGTGAAATATGTCACATGGATATGTGAAACGGTCCATCTGGTGTGTCAGCTTGGACACACCAGATGGACCTTAACATTAGCCACATATGTTACTTAATTTCACAAACTCAAAGGGTTAACACACTGTAAGGTCACAAATGGCCAAGAGTGACCTGTACAGTTTTAGATTCTTGCTTTTGAAATCTGAGGATTAAAACTTAAAAAAAAAAAAACAGCAAACAAACACCTGAATTTCTTTTTAAAGGTCTGCCTGTTAAGCTGTCACAAATGACCAGTGATATCTCTTATGTCTTACTCTATCTTTCGGGATGTATTATAACCTGTTTGACTTTTTTTTTAAATGTTGGTTCTTCTGTGTATATATAGAGAGGACAGAGGGTAGAGCTAGAAACTGTGAATTAATTGGGGAATGACTTGCAGGAAAGGAGGCTAGATTTTAATGTTGCACTGCAAAATCTCAGATCTTATCGAGTGTGATTGTCTTATTTCATGTCAAATACATAAAAGCATCCATACAACTTTCTAAAATGTCATATTAATTTTAGAATTACGGATTATTACAAGGAATAAAAGCAAAAAGTAGGCATTGAAACATCTGCCAATGAAACTAGCAAAATTTACTCTGAAATTCTGACATAATAACTACTCAAGATAGCACATTTTATTTCTAATACGTTGTAAATGTAAAATTCGTCCTGTCTCACTATCGGAATTTTAAACTTTAAGCTTAAATTCCAACTTTATTTCTGTTATTATTACTGAAATAAGATCTGTAGCTAGCAATTTTGGAGGGATTTTTAGACTTGAAATTGGACACAAACATTTTTGGATTTGAGTTTTTGCAGTGTGGTGGCCTGCTTTGAGAACAGCATCTGTATGTGGGGCAGCAGACTTAAACTCAAGGCCGCTGGCTCCCCAGTTTACTGATTTAAAAAGAAAAAGGATAAGATTTGTTGAAAATGAAATGTACTCCTCTGACCTAATTAGATGGATACTTCAGTCAGTAGCCCATTGTCCACTTGTGTCTCAGTGTCTTTAGCTCCTCGTCTCTGCCCTAAATCCAAAATGCACAGTGCTGTCACACTCCTGTAAACACCGCTGATTACTTGATCAACACAAAGTCCGGTGATATTAAAAGCTTTTTGTGGATCCAGCTCTCTTTCAATATTTACAACATTTGGTTTTATATCAACCAGGAGGAAACGCTCCTCACACAGTTTCAGTCAATATTGTGTGTCTTGTGTGTGTGTGTGCGTGTGTGTGTTTTGCAGACTGCAGCAGTTGGACCGTCACTGTCAGAGCAGCGCCCAGCAGGTGTGTGAGCTGCTGGCCAAACAGAACCAGCTGATGCAGGAGAGAAACACACTAAGTGAGGAGATGCAGAGCCTACACACAGAGGTACACACACACACACACGCACACCTCCTGTACATACAGCAGAGTGTGTGACTCACTGTTACTAAATGAATTAGTGATGGTGTCTCTTCTGTCTCTGCTCACTGAAGTCACTGAAATAGTCAGTAAGATGTTTGTCCCTTCATGACTAATGTTTCTGTCTGATTCTGGATCTACTGAAAGAGGAAAATCTGAACTCTGCACTGTTTTATCGTCACCGAGATCATGCTGGTAAAGTTACTGCTCTCATTTGTGTGTGTTTGTGTGTTTTTAGCTGCCAAACATGAGTCCAGTTGTCGGTCTGTCCACCTGAGTGCAGCCTGTGTGGTTCCTCGTTGGGTCAGGATGAAATCTTCTGTAGATGAGAGAACATGACACTGTTACAGTTTGACCCCGTGTGATGAGTAGGAAGAGGTGTTCATCTCTCAAAACTTAAGTTTACAACTCAGGTTTTAGATCCACCTGGACCCTTACTGCTGCATGAGTTTGAGGAAAGAGACTGTTGTGTCAGCCTTTTCAAAATATTGATTTGTTTAAAATGTCTAAGGTAGTCTAAGATGTTCCCTTAATCTATGTTTAATTGTTTAGGATGTTTTTTTTTACCTTAAACATAAAGTGTTTTAGATTTGGATAAGCCATACCTCATCTCTGCTGATTTTGTAATAAATGTGTTCGTGTTTTATTCAACAAAAGTTTTGTCCTCCTTTTTTAAACAGTCTTAAGTATGACACAATGAGAAAATACTTGATGGAAAATTTAGAAGAGACTTCTTCTAGTCTCTTTTCTTATCCATCTTCAACAGTGTAAGGCATTCAAATGAAGTACCATAAAATCTAGAATATGAGACACATTTGTATAACTTTTTACCTCTGCCAAGGAGGTAATGTTCTTGCAGGAATTTGTCTCTTAGCAAGATAACTTGAAAAGCTATGAACAGATTTTAATGAAAATTTACTTCCATGTTAGTCATGGTACAAGAAAGAGTTGATTAGATTTGGTGGTGATCTGAATCCAAATGCAAATCAGGAGTTTTTTAAAGGATTTTTTTCAACATTGTGAAATACGTCAATATCGTGTCAGAAATGTCATGGCGGAGGGCTGTGCTTTTGGAGCATTTCTAGTTTACATGAGTTGGCTGCATCCTAAACATTGTTGAGATCAAAATTACCAAAAGCACTGAGACATACCATCATTACAATATGTGCAGCAGTCAAAACCACATAAACAGTTAGCCTCATCAGATTTATGATTTGAACATTTTATTTTGTACTGTAAGTTGCCGCTCCATACATACATTCGTGCTGACCAGGCAGGCAGCACCTCTTCAATACGGTGGTACACACTGATGCACTGGTTCTTAACTTTTCTCCTTGGAGCTCTGCCTAGTGCCTGAGAAGAGTTAACTCCTGGATTCACACAAAAAAGTCAAACATTGTTATCCAAAATCAACATCAATATTAATTGTTTTAATGGAAAAAATCTAACAGAATAGGCTTAAGTACTCAAGTTCTTGTAGGGGACCTTATTGTTTTGGTTAAAGTATGTAAACCTAATTTTGACAACCTTAAAGCTGAAAGAGCCTTACAACCCCTATGGATCAGTGGGACCCCCCCGGAGGGCCCCAAACCTCAGGTTAGTAACCAAGGCTGTGCAGTCAATACACCTTGCAGAGTGTGGGTTTGACTAAAAAACATCTCAGTTAACAACAAGCAGTCAGCTGAGGTGGGCAGCACAGCCATCGCCTCCACCTTAAAGCTAAACTGAACTGATAACTAACAGGACTGTGAAGTCCACACAGTGAACACAGACAGCGCTTAGAGAGCTGCACAGACACCCCATGTGGTGAACTGAGGTAAACCCACTAGAAATCCTCGCACGGGAGGTCTCGCATTTTTTTTGTTGTTGTAACCAACTTGTTTAGAGTGGTGCAGTAATGAGTTCTTACATGCAGAAGTCAGAAAGCATTTTAGCACGACTGGTCACCTCATCTTAGAGCTGGTTGAAGACCTTTTATCGTCATCATTTGTGGTCTTTAAAAAAAAAACACACATAATTTACAAATCCAGGGGAACAGACTTGATCAGTTCACTGAGAGGAAAGTATTTTACGTACAGTAAGAGGTCAGGGGGTGACATAAAAGGTGGATCATAGTGGTGATATTGTTAAAGTTGGTCTGGCATGTTGTAGTTCGATGGTAGCCTGACGTTTGATTTTTACTTTGTTGATTGTGTTTACAATTCAAGGAATTATGAAAGTAATGTTTGTTTGTAAAGATGATCATGATGAACAAAACATGTAAAGTTCATAAACTTTGTATTTACCACAGACCTGTTGGCTTTTTGTTAAGAGAGCTAGTGCAAAAGTTCTCTCTGCGATGGCCTACAAAAATATCTCATCCCTGCCCCACTCGATTCTGGATTCTGTTAAGTATAGAAATAATCAGTGTTATTGCTGATTTTCTAGCATCTTAAGGTATTTGAAAACCTTCTCAATACATTTAAGACCTCATAGTATCTTTGATTTCTAACTGGGTACACTGGTGACAGAGTTAAACAAACTTGTTTGTGCATTTGCAAAACAAATTCTAAATTTGCGAAAATGTCTTCTCATTGGGGTGTAATTCAGGGAAAGGGAGAGAACAGAGCAAGAGAAAATTATACCCCTATGAAGTAACTATCTATGCTTAAGATTTATTTGGAAAAAAACAAGCACTTTAATTCTTAAAATATTCATAAACCCAAAATTAAAGATTTTGAACATTACCATTTTTACATCAATTTACCATTTGCCTAATAGGGAAAATTAGAGGTGACATTGTGAAGAGAACCAAAGAATGTAGCATTTGAAAACAAGCTTTAATTGGAATATCCTTTAACCATGCAATTAAGACTTTTACCACTTTATACCTGCATAACTTTTGCTAAATCAATTTATTAAGTTATCTCAAACAAATTGGCAGACAGTCTGTGATAATCTCAGGCTTCTAATTTTATCCTTGCAGGAGCTTCAAACACTACTGTTAAACAGCTGAGAACAAAACAAAAGGACAACATCTGAGCAGATTGACATAGTGCTTTATTGAAGCTGTCTGTAAGAAGGAAAATAATGTGCATCATCCCTATCATAAACATTTCATGTGTAAAAATACTAAGGATGTACAGTGTATAAAACAGCTTCATGTTGATGGTATTGTTGTTGTCACATCCTAGTGGCCTCAGTGACCAGCAGCACTGCACCCTAACAGCATGAGGGACAGAAAAAGGCTGTTTGATCGATCTGCCTGGTTTCCCCACTCTGTCTCAGAGTCAACATCCTCTCTGTGGAGCTTACCTCACTGTTACAGATTACATGGGGAAACACGGCTGGCAGCAGATGTCTCACACAACTGTAAAGCTACAGTAGATGGACGTGGAATCAAACTCAGTTACACTTTGTTATATTTGTACATGTTTGCCGTTTTTGTTTACTGTTTTTAAATAAATGCATTCATGCTCGTTGATGTAGATGATGATAGTAGTCTTGAGAGAGAATTGAGGGGAGGAAATCTGTCGCAGTCGTGAGGTCATATACTTTCAGAAATCCTTCCAAACATCACAGCCTTTCACTTGTATTCATGAGCGCAGCACAGGTTTTTGGCTGACACAGATCAATACAGAGCAGCTGAGGTCTTTGAAAGGATGTTATGCATTTCCAGATACTACCACTGGAGCCTGATCTGTTATGGGATGGATGTATAGTACAAACAGCAGCAGCTTGAAGGGTTCACGCTGTCAGTGCAGCGTCAGACATCTCACACACAGTCGGTTTACATCAGTAAAGCTGTGACAAAAACCTCTGTTAAAAAAAACAGAGGTATTTCACCCACATGTCAACTCTTGATTCAGTCTCCATGTGGATGAAGTGTATCGCTGAGCTCACATCCTCCATGAACACTAGTTTGAGGAAACTTTTTCATGACCTCTGATCTCAGAATCAGCCTCCAACATCACTGCTGCCAGTAAATCAACTTAAATGTTGAGGAGGATTTAATAAGTGGAGCTGGAGGCTCACTCGAGGGAGAAGGAGTCGGATACGTCCTCATCATTTTCTTTATGAACGCTGACCAATTGACTGAGCCATGCAGTGGCAGTTCTGACTCGTTCTCTGGTGTGCGGGACACACCAGAGAGCGGTCCTGCCAACTGTAGCCATCAGAACAACATCAAAACTGTCAGATGTATGAGAAGGGAGATGTGCTTTAAAAAATCCTCATTTTCTTAAAAACATAAAAAAGCTAAAATATCTTCCTTTAAAGCTGGGCTGAATCAGACTCGTATGAATCGTATAAAAAGTGATGGATGTGAAAGTGCAGTGGCCAAAGCAACAAAGCGATATTTTATGAGCTCTGGTTTCTAATGATTTTGGCGGTAAGCGCGCACATACAGCTAGAACTCCTCAGTCACTCGCAGACCTGGGTCAAATCAAAGCTGAAATCCTTCCAAATACTTGGGAGCGTTTGCTTGAGCCTGTCGAGGGTGCCAGCTGGGTGGGATTCGGCTGCTTCTGCTGTGCCAGACAGGCTCAATCGATCACAGAGAAGTACTTTTCATTAGAGTTCTGAGTGCCACTTTGACACAGGACTGGTAGTGCGGACAGAGGAGGACTACAGCATGCAGGCCAGCGCCATCCTTTTATACTCTGTGCCATAAAGCGCCTTTGCAAGCTAACAGCAATTTAATGGATGTGCAAGAGTAAAGCATATGGACTTTAGAGCAGCAGAAAAAAAATCAGGTAATGTGTGTATCAGAGATAGCTGTAAAGAAAAAATATGGAGGCATTTATTTTAAGAACAAAGTCTGATGACTTCAACTGCAGAGTGAAACACAACCACCCCCCCCCCCCCCACCACCACCACCACCTTTAAACAAAATGACATCAAATAAATAAAATAGAAAACAAATTCAAGTTATCCATAGTTGATAAGAATAAAAACATTCAAATAAATATACTGGAATACAGTTTCCTCGATCAAATGAGAGCAAATCCCCTGGTGCTCTCCTTTTAATCTGGGTTGTCCAGATACTCAAGGTGAAGTCTTCCACTTGATTTCAAGCAATTTAGATTTCACATATTTAAAATATCATTCCCACATTTTGTGTTTTTCTCCAAAGTGCTGAATGTCAAATTTTCTGAATAATTCTGCGCTGAACCATAAGGCTTACTGGCAATTGAAGACAAAGAAATTGAGGGGATTTAAAATCTTGTAGGTCAGACTGGAAGACATGACGACACAAACAGAGTCCAAACCAGTGGGATGTCAGGACACATTAAAGTCAGAATGTAAAAGGACGAAACATTAAACAAACTTGAACTACAGCTGGAAAAGTGCTGTTTTACATCAACCATCCAAACTGATGGGAAGACCGAGCTACCTGACATTACAGCGTGCCACATTTTTGACTCTCCTCCTCTCTTTCCCTGCACTTACAGTCAACACTTAAACTAACAGCTCTACATCACATCCTTTCATCCTTACCTCGCTACATTTATTCTTCTGTGCTACCCTTGTTTCTCTCTGCTCGACTTCCTCTCCGTCTGTCTCCCTGAACTTCCCCATAGTCTCCGCTCACACACAGCTGGGGTAACATAAAACATGGCAGATGTCACGGGGCATTCAACCTGGTAAGAACAAAAGGTTAATCAAACAGAAAAGTGCCCTTTTTCTATCTTTAATGTGTCCTGTTTCCTCTTGGCTGTCACATTTTTGGTCACAAAACAACACACAAAAAGAACATTTAAATAAACAACAGAGCAGGAAGGCTATCTGCTTTCCCTTCTACATTCTTTAGCCATTATTGTTTCTTGAGGTGCCTTTTTCCCTCTCAGCCCTAAGAAATAATTTTTCTTTTTTCTTTAATAATGTAATAATAGAAAAAGTTAAATATAAAATCAATGCGTAGAACAATAAATAGAACATACATATATATGTATGTGTATAAATATGTATGTGTATATATATATATATATATATATATATATATATATATATATATATATACACATACATACACTGTATTTATTTATTAGCATTTGCTGTGATCGGTGTAAACCCAAAACTGTTGACCTCCTAACAAACAATAGTCTTACAGGAAACTAACAGGAAACAGGACTTCAGCCATTGCCTTGCTCATTAAAACATCATAAATTGTAATTATTTAACATCATTCCTGGAGCTTTATCACCTGTTACTAAAATGCCCAACTTGCCATCCTGGACTTCTGCCTTCACTCTGTGCTGAATCTGTTTCTGCTACAGTTTCCTCCTTTCCTGCACACAGACAAGAGAGGTACAGCCGTGTGGTTTTTCAAAAGCCATGACGACAAAATGTCACAGTAAAGCTTTCCTTCATCAAAACAAAGTACCGTTTCCTTTTTCCCTTTTTGGGACAGAAGACATTAAAAACGTAGCAGGATTTGGGAAATAAATAGTTAAAGAAAACTCGGGGTGGAACATTCAAACCTGTTTTCCTCTTATTTTCACCTCTGCATTCATTGATATATTAACCACCTTGCACTGCATTGTGGGTAACATAGTAAAGCTTATGTTTGAGGAGCTACATCCCCCTTGAATTGCTGTGCTTTGAAGTGCGGTTAAGCATTAGGAGCAGTGGCAACATCTGTTCTGCAGCTGTGCAAGCATAGACGTTAATACAGGTGTGTGAGGTTTTGCTGGCGCCTGAAAGATGACCTGCAGCATTAAGCTAGTTGTGTAGCACCAGGTTGTTGTGGTAGCAGTAGTAAAGTAGTAGCAGTAGTAGTACCTGTAATAGTTGTAGTTGAAATAGCAGCAACAACAAGAATGAATTGCACAGAGCAAAACCTGAGTCAATCCTGCTTGACAACATGAGGTGTGTAAGGTTCTGCTCACTAATAACAACAGGCCTTTCTCAAACAACTAACTACGCCCTCGCCTGAAACACTCCTACTCAGCTGCTCATGCTCTGGTGAAGGGTCACACTGAGTCCATACCATGACCTTAGAGTGCAGACTGAGTGTGGATGTTAAAGGAGACATATCATAACCTTTTTCCACCTTTAGCACAGTCCCCTTTGGTCTAAACAGCAAATAAGTGTCATGCTTTGGTCAAAATATTTTCTGCATCAACCATCAGGAAGGTTTTGACTTTCCATAAAAGCCCATTCAACTCGTCAATGTATAGTGGCAGACGGTGAAAGTACATTACTGGGGTCAATTTTACTGTGTTTAACGCAGGTGGATGTATCTAAAGCTGGGAGAAACGTTGTACTGGGAGTATGGTGGTATCTGATGGCCCCCTGACCATTTGCAGATGGATTTAAAACATTCGCCAATGTAGACATAGTGCACGGGCAACAAGCTCAACTTTGGGGAACTTTGGCCTAACGTAGCTTAAACATTTCACAAATGTGCTGTGATGTCACTCAACAAAACAAAGCAGACGTATATGTCATAACACCACGTGCAGCTACAGCTGGTCTCAGCATTCGGGCACCATGCCTCATGGACAAAAGACGGCTGTCCCCAAAAAGGAGTCTTAAGTCCTACAAAAGGAGTCCAGACCTGATGAACAAGCAGCTGTAACTGAGGGTACCGGAGGTAAGTAGAGCTCAGCTGGCATTTACACACTAGGAAACATCAGAAATTTTTTATCAAGGTTTATCAATGTACCTGACTAACCAATACCAATCACCTATGAGTGAGTAACCATATTAGCATTAATACTGCTCAGCTGAATATCTGCTAGTAATGACTGGCTTCTGACTGATTGGGGAACCGATTGTTCAGATTATTTCCAGGATCTAATTTTCAAGTCTTGAAAAACAATGTTTCAGTATTCTGAATTTGCAAGGACCTGCAAAAACAATATAAGAGGAAACTAAACAAATGTAAAGTCTATAAATATATCAGAGTGAATTTCATTACTCTGCTATATGTTAATAATGTGGAAAACTTGACAATTTGAATGATATTAAGTCATGGTTACATAATAATAAGTCCTATTTCTGTGAAAGCTATTGGAGTTTGTCCCCAAGTTTGCTGCTGTTTTTTTACCCTCTACCTTAACTATGACGTCATAGCTGTGCTCTAGAGTTTACTTTTAGTGGAAGTGCGAGTGTGCAGGTAGCAGTTTGAGAAAGGTCTAACTGCTTCCTTCATGCCAGGCAGCCTCAATTAATCCTAGAATAATTCTATGAGAGTATCTGTCGGTTTGTAAAAGCCTGAGATACAACCAGTAATGGCAGTTTGGGTTTGAATGACTTAAATACTGTATCTGCTGTAAGTAACGAAAAAAGTCTCCCTATCTGCTGTTGTCTGACTTGTTCAGAGGTGTTTGACTTTCAACATTTGGAGGTGGAGCCGACACATGTCAAAGCACAGCAAGCCATGAGGTCTGCTCCTGATTTAAAGGACATTACACAGTAACTGATCACATCACAGTCCAGATCACTTTGGGGCAGCAGTGCAGGACTGGAGAGAAGTTTAGTCAGAAAATCTCTCTGAGAGGGGGATTAAAAAAAGATAGGCAGACTGGAGAGGTGAAAAGGAGAGGATGAGGGCAAAATTCTTCAAGTCTAGGTCATTTCAGGTCAGTCCATAGCTGTGGGGTCTTTTTGTCCCACACTGATGACCTCAGAGACCAGCTGTGATGATGCCAAACTGATGGACAGTTCATTCCCGCCCACTCGCTGAGTAGGAGAACTGAGGGAAGTGCGGCCTTCTCTCGTTATCCAGACAGTCCATCCCATCCTCGTCAACTGGAGAAAAGATAAACAATGAATTGACTGATAATCATTTCTTTTCACAATACATCAAGTAAGAAAATGTAGGATTTAATCATTTAAAAACACAACAAAGAATTTTCTTCCTCACGTTCCTATGCCGTAGATTTAAACAGAACATGATTCAATTAACAAGTGCCGCTCTGATGTGCCAATCTCCTGCTAGCTAACTGATGTGCGACCTTCAAAACAAAGTGGAACCTCCCGTTAGCACGCAGAAAACACATCGACTCCACTCATGCATAATTCAGTGCTGCAACATTTTAAAAAGCGGTGTCTTTATTTCAAAAACCTGTGAAGTGCTGCATGTGGCCTGAGGACTATTACAGGCACTCAAATAACCAGAGAACAGCACTTTACCAGTGTTTATTTCACCAGTTAATTCAAGTGGAAGTGTCTCACCTAAAGTTAGAGAACCATCACTGATCATTTGTTGAAAACTGCAGTTACAGCTTTACAAACAGATTCTACCTGATACACAGCCAAAAATGT
The DNA here is from genome assembly GCA_037902135.1 of Cetoscarus ocellatus. Taxonomy (NCBI): domain Eukaryota; kingdom Metazoa; phylum Chordata; class Actinopteri; order Labriformes; family Labridae; genus Cetoscarus; species Cetoscarus ocellatus. Next base: position 325,856 of record JBAMNC010000033.1, on the reverse strand, counting down.
TCTTGCAGCTTCTAATCAAACCATTTTTTAACTTCATTATCCTCATTATCCATTTCTGTATTTGTGTTTAAAATCAAAGTGTTCCCAGCTACGTAGAAAATCAAAGTAAGAAGTTGTTAGGCTCATGTTTTTGTGAGAAAGAGAAGATACTCACATTTCTCTGGTGGAGTGATCGTGATGGTCTGGGCTGTGAACTCCTCATCAAAGTACCTGGTGTCAGTCTCAGACGTCACCTGAGGCTTGAAGGGAGGGACCATCTGAGGCCGAGCAAAGGAGGGACACAAAGAAAGAGACTGAGTTTACAATGCAGTTCAGACAAGTATGATAACTGTTTCAGCAAATATGAACATTTCTGCAAATATTTTCAGAAGTAATAGTAGCTGTTCATATTGTCATCAGGTTTGTAGAGTTTTTTTAACCTGTTGGTTAATTATTTTAACTTTTTTTAATTTACAGGTATAATCTGTTTAAAAAGGGTCACTTTTCAAATTTTCATTTTGTGTCGTACAGAGTAGCCTGTATGTCAGCAGTTTATTACAGTGCTGTTTGTAGCTCTAAAAAAGGTGACTAAAGCTTGGTTTTACTGTTTCAGATAACCCTTTTTTACATAAAACATACTGTAAATACAAAGATATATCACTTTATTATTACTGAGTGCCTTCATTTATAAAATAAAATGTACATATTTACCGTAGAAACAAATGTTTCATGTCTGCTGAATTACAGACAATGGCCATTTCTGAAACTGCTTCCACAAACTACCAACAAACCCTGTATGCCATTTGTACTGCATACTGTATTTACTAGTGGTATGTAGTATGACTGCTAAACAGCTGTTATTTTGTAGTATGCTACACCCAGCCCAGCTGATTCTTCTTGTTTTCTGGCAGGTAGCAACTAGTGTAAAAGGTACATCACTGCCACCTATTGGGCTAAAGCATGGATCAGAGCAACTATTTCTGTAATCCAAAAACTATAATAAACACATAGATCCATTATCACATCTCCTTAAAAAGCATAAACAAAGCTGTGTGCTTTCCCTCCCACATCTAATACTTTAACTGACTTCTGTGTCCGGTCAATCAAACAAAGGTAAACGATAGCTGAGCTAATGGCTAGCACTGCCACACTAACACCAATTAATGGATTTAAAAGCGTCTAATGAGTGATGTATCTTGATTTTCAGGATTTTCCCCAGTGAACACACACAAGGAATGTGCAACCCCCATGTTATGTCCCAAAATATGTTAATTTACTGGGTATGATTTGCCTTACTGCAATACAAATGTAACAGAATTAATGCTAATGCTAATACTGCTAAGGCTGTTGCCATGGATATCGCTTTGGCTGTCGTTAGTGCTTGGCATTGTGGGTAACAGCACTTGAGGTAGATTGGTGACCAACATAAATGTATTTTTTCCCAAAGTAGTATGGCATGTGGGTTTTTTTGGCCTTCGGCAGATTTCACAAATACACACTACATTTTGGAAAAGTCAGTATGTACTGCAGGGACTGTATGTGGTTTAGAAAACAACCACTTCCTCTTCTAAAAAGTCACAACCGCTTATTCACGGACTGTATACCCAATGGATTTATTACTTGTATACTTCACTCCTCAGTGGATGACTTCTATGAGGTGCTGGACCCTTCTTTAAAACATGCTGGCTCTGTGTCATCATCAATGCTGCATAGATTTACTAAGAGGTCATACAGTAGCTTCTCTGTGCCCTCTCTTATAGAGTGGAACTGTAATGAATCCTAAAACCCAGAAGTAAGTTACATTTAAGCACTTTGGCTCTGTCATCTTAAAGTCTTTAGGATTTTATAACAATTTTAATAGACTGACGCCTGAATTAAAGTCTGCGATAAACACAAGCATAACAGATTTCCAATTTTTTTTCTACAACAGAAAATGTATGGGGACTTGCCCCACTTGTGAAATTTGAAATATTACTGTGTCCTAGTGAACAGACAAAAAAATGTCAAGGGACCTTAACAATCAAGGTATGAGATATAAGTTGGATGCATGGTAGATGCATCAAACTGCCTTTTTGTTGTTCCATAATAGCTGATAGACATTAGCTTCTAACACTCACTAATTAAATTTAAGCTTAAAAATGGGAAAAGTTGTGTTTGTTCGCAAATATTATCATCATAAATAAAACATGCAAGCATGAGATCAAAAAATTGGGGAAGAACAGAGGTAGGGAGAGGAAAATGGAAACATAGAAATGAAATAAACTTAAATAAAAGAGTGAGTAAAGAGGAAAGGAATAAAAATAAAGAGAAGGAAGAGGAAAGGAAATATATGCAGAAACAAAGACAAAACTGATGAGTCCAGACAAAACAAGTATAAAGGGTAAGAGATGAAAAGTAAGACAAATGTAGGAGAAGGAACAGAAACACATCCAGTAAAAAAAAAGGAAGTACAAGAAAAAAAAGAAGAAATAAGGGAATTTTAGGCAGTATGTAACTGAGAGGAGGAGGTGAAGAACCAAAGAGTTGACATGTGAATGCAGGAAGCTCAGCACCTGTCTAACATGCTGTAGGTGTCTCCACACAGGACTTAACTTACACTCTGTGGTGTAAAACAACAGACTGATAAACCTCCGGGATACAGGATCTCACCTCTTCCATTGCCCTGTGCTATACACTGCTGCCTGCTCTCACAATGTGTTTCCTGATTTACATCAGAGAACTTTGAGCTTAAGTACAAATTCAGTTAAACACACACTCACAGTAAACAACACTGAACTGAAGAAAAGAACAAGGCAGTTTAATTTCATAAGAACAAATCTCTAAACTGTTATTTTTGTTCATAATTGTAGACATTAAAAACCAATGTCACAGTGCAAACCATTTACTATATCGGACAATGAATCTCTGATTCCTTGTGCTCTAAAAGGTGAAGCCAAAAACACATGATGTATTGTAACAGTGTCTTGATTTCTGGGCCATGACATGCTATGACAAAGCATGCTAAGGCTGTACAATAAAATGATAAAATCATTATCACCATATCAATCATCATATGTCTGGCAATCAGCTGCTCTGTGGTTATGTTATATTAGCTGCTCTCATTTTTACACAAAATTCAAAATACCCAGTACTGTAAGTACAATTTAAAGAAATACTTTTTACCTTTACCTGAATAGAGTCATTGAGTGCTCCTTTTACTGGGACCTAAGTAACTTCTGTTAAGGTCTGTTGTTTGTTTACTCTTTCTGCCCTAAGAAACAGAAGGTTCACCACATTCTTTACCATGAGCCATGTGTGTATATCAGCAAAAAAGAACAGGAAAATAAAAAAGAGAGCCATGTTTATTTTGTCAATTTACAAACTCCTCATGCAGAACGCTTTTCAACTGAAGTTATCCTGGGTCAGTGATACAATAAATCAAGTCAATCGTATGAAATGGTAGATCAATTGTAGCTCTACCAAAACTCTCTATCCCTCACTTACCGTTAAACAAATGGCTTTCCTATGCATCGACACTGACAGCCAACAAAGTGGAAAAAAAATGAATGTCTCTTTTTGTGCTAAAAAGCTGAGCTTTTTCAGCTCCATTACTTTTCAAACTAACAGAAGTATACTCCTCACTTAAATTCAAGCAGTTGTTTTGGTGGGAGGAGCATAGTGCAAGCTCCATTTGCACTTTATTTATCACACTTGTCAAAACCTACTGACAAAACACGTGCAATAAGTCATGAGGCACAGTAATGGCTTCATTTGATTAATCTAGTTTTTATTAAGGTTGGAAGGCTAGACTGTAAGCAGAATTGTAACTCAGTAAACTGTCCAGAACACCAGGCGTATTCTACTAACCAAAACACACATTTAACTTAAAGCAATGTATGTTATGAAGGACTTTGTTTAGGTGTGCTTTGGTGCCCACCAAAGGTCTCAAAACCCCCCAAAAAGTCCAGCTTCTTGCTCAGACATACTCTTCCTTTCTCTTCTCAGCCTCATCTGTCACCATTCTCCTCCACATGACAGCTTCTGCTGCTGTATCAAACAATACCAATAAGAGTTAACTAGCTTGTTTTTAGCTCAAGTAATGCACTACTTGTGAAAGAACCATTTCCTGCTGCCAAAGTTACTAAGTGCTTACACAGGGTGAACTGGGTACTCCCTGGGAATAGAAGAAAAAGTTGTAAACTACAATTATGTGTATAAAGTAAATTATTTTTGCATTAATAGTAAAATGTCAAAGATCGCTCAAGTCAGTACAGTCCACCGCAGAACATGCAGTGGGGCTTTGAAGAGGACAACTAAATAAACTTCTTCGCCTGACATGGTGTAAATGTGCAGGCACACCTTGCTTTTCTGCTGCAGTTTGAAAACATCATTAGTGGTTGTGTAAAGCTCAATGACTGTAGCTTTATTTTGTAGTGAAGTTCTGCCTTGTCTTTCCACCTCAAAAGTTGAATATTTAGCCCCTACGACAGGAAAACAGTTTCAACTTGTGGTGTTGATAGGCTCATGCAAAAATGTAACTTTTTAGCATTAAATCAGAAATTACAAAAAATTATTTAAAAATGAACATAAACACAAATCTGCATTATAAACATGCAACAAAAACTATTACCTTTTTATCATAGACATCCTGCCAGTCTACTCCAGAGAAGAAACTGTGTCTCATTATTTCTTTAGCGTCATCTGGACCTCCACCAAGCCTTCAGGAGAAGAGAAGATAGAGAAAAGTAAAGTAACAAAAACAACAAAAAAATATCAGTTGGGGCAATATATTCCGCAAATCAACTAATCAAACGCCAAACTAATGAATGTCGTTCAAGGTGAAGATATATTAATTACTTTTCAAAATAAAAGTAAAATTCTCCTCCTCTTATTTTTGGTATACAGAGGGAAGACAGGTAAAGGCTCCGTCAGGAGACAAAAAAAAGTGGCAAATCAAAATGTTTTGGCAAAGCACAGTATTTTACTGCTTTCTATTTCACTTTCAAAGGTTTAAAAATATTATATATCTATTAAACAAAAACCTTTTTCTCTGATCAGGGTTCTGTTAAATTTAAGAGCTAATATTTATCAAGAAGTAGGTAAAACAGTCTCTATCCAAGATGTTTGTCCCTATTCTGGGAGCTGATTAATATTTTATAACGACATGCCATTGAGACTGCAACAAGGAGCAAAGGAGGGCAGTCCACTGCTGCATCCCCCCTTCAATGTGAGCCCTCATATGTTGCTGTTGAACACATAATGTGTCACTTGTTCAGAAAGTTTTCTTTGTAATTTCTTGGTCTTGTGGCTACACCTGCCTTGACAAAGATCAGGAGAGTTAAACTGTTGATGAGGCTTTTCAAAGGCAGTGAAATGTGAGGAGACCCCGTCAGTGAGGGTTTTAAAATTGTTTTTTGATATTTTGTCATTTTAACCAACCGGGCAGTGTTATTTATTAGGGTTGATGTAGCTCAACATGATCTTTGTCAACAACTCTTTATTTTTCTCCCTTTCCACCTGCAACACAGCAGTGAGCATCAAAATAATCAACACTGATGTTTGAGCTTTACTGAATTAATCCTTCGATTAACAATTGCACTTACAAAGCAATAATTTCAAATTGAACAGAAAGGCCTAAAAGAATGAGAGGACTTAAAGTCGGGATTTAGAAAGATTTTTCAGCACAGTGTGTCTTTTTATTGTCCAAGCCTTCATTTATACAATTTCTCTAATTAATACATCTATTGACCATTCACATGACTGCATGTAATGCCAAGAAAAACCCGCTGAATTAACTAAATATAGAGAATAACATACTTCACACATTGGGCCTGTGCTAAAAATGTTGATAAAGCTTTGAACCTTGTTCTTGCTGTTCTCTTGTTTTAAAAAGAAAAAAACGCCCTTTGTTACTCATCCAGGGCAAGCACAACATGGCTGCAGGTGCACAATATCCAGGTCCTCGAGTGGCCAGCTCAGTCCCGGACATAAACCCCAATTGAAATGCTGTGGTGGATTATCAAAAAGTCTGTTTCAAAGCATAAACCAAAGAATTTGGAAGAATTAAAGGAAGTAATTCAAGAAGAATGGGACAAGGTTATCCCTCAACAGTGTAAAAGGCTTGTGGAGAACATACCAGCCAGGATTAGAGCTCTACTGCATGCTAATGGCAGAAAAACTAAATATTAATTTGATGATTTGATGGTTTATTTATTTTTTTAAGTTTTGAACACATCCTCTGATATTTGTTGACTTTAATACAAACTGACATGTTGAAACTATCAAGGATTTTACTTTTATTTTTTCTTGTGAATGATAAACAAAAAATATTTTGCATTTGTTTGTGTCTGTTTGATGCAGCTACACCCTTTGAAACACAAAAAAGATTTTTCAGTGAATATTTCATAATAATATTTGAGATTGTGTAAAATATTAAGGGTGTCTGAAAACTTTTTCCACTACTGTGTAGCTTCTTTCACAAAACCTAACACACCGTTTGTTGGGGTCTTTGATCAGCAGGCCAGAGAGCAAGGACTTGGCGTCTGCCGAGAGAGTGCGCGGGAACTTGATGTCCTCCATGAGGATGAGCTCAAACAGCTTCTCGTGGTCCTGGTTGTAGAACGGTAGACGACCACACATCATCTCATAGGTCACCACACCCAATCCCCACCAGTCCACTGCCCTGCCGTAGTCATTGTCCTCCAGGACCTGAAGAGAGGGACAGAGAAACAGAAAAACAATTCCAGCTTTGTCTTCATTTTAAGGGCCATTTGTTTGATTGGACATCTGCTTTATTTCTGTAGTTATTTTATTGGACAATGCCCTCAGTATTTAATAAGAAAACAGATGAGCGAGAAAAGACAACAATAGAAACACAATATGTGATTTTGCTCAAGGAAAAAAAAAACTGCTGTAGTTGTCTGAGATTAACAGAAGCGTCTGTAAAAATAACAAGAGCTGAGGTGTAGGCAACAGCCCCCCCTGACATAAACAGACACACACATACAGAGGCAAACATCATGGGATGGCAGGCCTTCAGAGGCTCCTGTTACAGTAAGGGAGTCAGCGTGCTGGCGTGGCCCACCAGATGCCCCTTCAGGTCCCTGCCAGCTCTCTTTGGCACAATGATCCCTTCCTGGCAGAGACAGAGAGAAGCATCCCTGGATGGAAAAGGCAGGAGCAGGTCAGGGCCGGTCAAACCTCCAAGCTGGCTAGCTCAGGTACAGTAGTCTGAGCTGCTGTGTAGTGCAAGAGTGTGTGAAGGGGAAAGAGGTTCTGTGAAGGAAGCTGCTCACAAATCAAAGTCTTGCGCCTGGGCTGCCATCCTACTTCTCTTCCTTATGTCCCCTCTCCATCCTGTCTTATCCTGTCTTCTCTGTCCTCTAATCACTTCTTTCCTGGCTCATTCCTTCTCTCTTATCCTGCCCTGAGCCTGTACGCTCACCTCTGGAAAAAGGGGCACGTAGAAAAAGGAGGCTGATGTAGAGACAGAGGTATTTTAGGTGTTTTTGCAGCCCTCATTAACATAATAATCTTATTAACATGGTGTGAGTGTGTGTGTGCATGCATGCTTTGGTCTAATGTGTGTGTGTTTGTGTGACTGACGGACAGACAGGCAGAGCTGGAGAGCAGCCAGAACAGCATATGTTGTGCATCTCGCCAATAATAATAACATCTCACTTACTGTTAATAATGGAGCCGGCAGAGTGGACGCGAGCGCATGCTTACAAATTACAAACACATTATGCAAAAATGCTCACACACACACAAATGTTTTTGATAAAACTGAAAATAAAACAATTAAACTATATGGCGAACATTATAGAGCTAAAAGATTTGACATACTCTTAACATGAGCTGAAATGAGCTGGAAGCATGTTGTTAAATGTTACATATATCGAGACTGATTGATTTGTTTAGAACTGGTGTTTCATAATTAACATCTGGGGTACAAGAAACTATGAAGACACCAATATCTTATTACATTTTGCAGTACAAAACTGTATTGATATATAATACAAAATTAATATTTTAGCAGTTAATAATTTAAAGAAATTTGGGACATTTGTTTTGTATTGTATTTCAACCTGAAGCTGCACATAGGCAGCAGGCATTAAGCATTCAAGTCTTCGTTCATCTGTTAAATTCAATGATATTACTTCTGTTACTTGGGCAGAGAGTAACAGTAATCCATGTAACAGGGACTATGCTTTTTTTTAAATGGCAGCGATTATCAACTCTATTTTTATGCATTTTATGCATATACTATGTATTCCTAATACAATAAAATAACAAGACTTCTAAAAAATAAATAGTGATATATTACCGTGCTTATAGTGCCCAAATATATCATGATATAGCTAATCGTCAAGCCTGTATTGTAATACGAACAGTTCCAAAAGATTCTTGCAAATACACACCTCTGATTCATACTACCAAACCAGTCAGCACTCAGAGAGCGCAACCCTCCACCAAGGTATCCCAAATATTGCTAATACATCAATGAGCAATAATGATATAACACTCATAATATGATTCCTTGACCCTGGTAACTTAATCCTAGCACTTGGGTTGATATCATTATTAGTTTGACAATTATTGAGTGAAAACAATTATTCACTAATGGCGGTTATCCGGATCACCGGATTATGGCGATTACCAACATCTCCTGAAAATTTCAGTGAAATCTGTCAACAAACAAACCTAAAAAACCCAGGCAAAACTTAACCTTTTTGGCAGAGGTAATGAAAAAGTGTGAAACTAAGTAATATGTACTGTGAACCAAAATGCAACTCAGGGATTTAGTATTGATGCTCTGGTTATACACACTGATAAATTACCTCAGACTGATTATGTATTGATTCCTCAAAATAAATTATACATCAGTACATGAATGGACAATTTAAACCAATATGACATAAGTTTACATCATTTTTTAAACAGCAGAGGGCAGTGCCTGTCTTTTCAACGTCAGCAGTTTAGTATAAGGTGCATGCCGATAGAGGAGGCAAGTAAAATCTCCATGACTGTGACTTGATACAGTCAAACATCTTACAGGGTATAAGTGTAGACAAGAGGTGAGCAGAAAGCACACAGACAAGTGGACATAATGATGGACAAAAGAATTATATGATACCAATATGATAAGGCATGTAGCATAACAACACACTGTGCTGTCATATGTCTGTTGGAAGATGGTTATTTTTGGTACCACCATGCTCTTTTTTATTTGAAAAATGTGCATTGTTTTGTTAGGAATACTACAATCTTAGTATCAGGAGGTATTATATATGTTTATCAAAAAAGAGAGATGCTTGCATTTGTACTTTCAGGTAATGAAAATGAAAGAATATACTAATTCTTAAATTAACTTTTAGCCTATTTTTTTAATAAAATTAGGATTCCTACAAAAATCCAAGTTAAAGCCAGACACACTCAACCAAAAGCCCAACATCACAAGGCACTTATTAGCATCCAGTTGCACAGTATCAACTAGTACTTAAGGATGACTAGAAAAAATCAGTATCAAATAAAAACATTATTATCAACATAAACTTAACTGATAATTTTACTTAATTTTTCCAATATTTTTTATTCTCTTTTCAATTTTATCTTTTTTATTGCCTTTGATATTCCTTGCTATACTGTGTATAAGAGCAACTGAAACAACATAATTTCCCCTTGGGGATTAATAAAGTATATCTGAGTTCTGATTCTGATAAGAAAAAAAAAATGTTTGAAAATATATAAATGTCTCTTAAATTTATTTCCTAGACATGCATCAGAGGATTCAACATTTGTACCAAAGGATGAAAATAAATCAAAATGTTTCCTTGACTTGAATGAATATCCATCAGTTGTAATATTTCAAAGTTTACTTCTGCATAACTTTGAAGAAACTATCTCTGAATATCAGATGTTTTCATCAGCACTGCATCTTAAAGCAATGATCTTTACTCTAAGTCACAATGAGGTCCTGGATCTGGGAATTCATTTGATTGTTCTGTCATAAAGGGTCACGTGAAGAAAAAGATGAGCATCATTCTTTTGTACGACTCCCTCTGTAAACAATGCTTGATGTGATTGTGCAGAGAGACCAGGTGAGAGGAAACTACAAACAGCTGCCTGCGAGTTTCCACAGCAGCCAAAAAGCACAGAAAGCTGGTCATTAACTGACTGAGCTCACACACTCGGCACTTAACTGCTAATGATGCAGGCGGCTGCCTCCGAGTGTGCAAGTCAACATGTGCGTGGAAGTGAATAAGAGAGTTATGAGTGCTATTTTATGTGTGAATCTGTTTGTGTGTGTGTGAATTTGAGCATTAAGCTGGTCACCCCAGTTGGCAGATGCAGAGAGGAGCTGGGGGAAGGCAGCGCGCCGCCAGCTCCAGATATACTATTGATTGGTAAGGCTGGAGGGATAACACTGGCTTAGACTGCTGGGAGACTGTCAGGCACACACACACGCATAGCAGATGGAATATTTATCCGCCCTCATCAAATTCATAAAGTTTTGTGAGAGATGCAAACTAAGATGTTTGGTGTTGTTTCAGCCCCTGCACCTTGAGGAGGGACACACACACACACACAAACAGGCATACACAAAATGACAAAAACAAAGTGTGTTTTTGAAATTCAAAAGAGGCTGCTTTTTGATGCTGATCTACAGGGCGAAGTGAAGACTCTTTGTGCTACAAGGTACAAAAATGTAAACGAATGAGGGCTGTCCAGTTGGACATGTATATGTATGCTTATGTCAGTATTTTTGTGTGTTTGAGTGTGTGTGTCCTGGGACCAAAGAAAGTGGTGGCAGCTCGGTTGCAGGCAGGGAGCAGATTAATCCACACAGAGCCAGAATGCTGCCCCACAGCCCTAGGCATAGAGGCATTGGAGTATGTGAGTGTGCATGTTTGTGTACGGTACAGTATGTGTGTATGGGTATGTGTGCACATTCAAGAGAAACAGGATAGATAAATAGGACAAGACTGAAGAAGTTTCGAATGGGATGAATCAGCAGGAGAGAAGAGCAGAGAGGAGCTGTGATGAAAAGCAGCCGTGAGGGAGAGGGTCTTGTCCTGTCCCAGTCCCTGTTGGGGCAGCCATGTGGCAGAGCGATGCTGCTCGCGGGACGGGGGCTTTGGCAGCCTGGACACGACTAGATGGGATGGGACGGGCACACACAGCCTGTGGCTGTACCAGCCCAAATACCCAGCAGGCTACAGGGAACACAAACACACACACACAGACCACATAAACTCGGCACAGTAAACGCACACTCACATATTGTCGGTGTCGCACAGAGACCTTCTATCTTATGAGTGTCATCATGTGGAAGTCGATCTATGTTGACACTGTTCTGTCAGTTTTTTCATGTTTTACTAATGACTGACTGTGCTGCTATGTTTATGAAACCTAATAAAAAAGATCACAATGCCAAACATGTTCAACAAACAAAGAAAATAAAAACAAACACAGACAAATACATGGAAAAAAACACAAGTCCACCCCCTTTAACACTTAAGAAAATAGCCACAAGGAAATGTGTCAAACACAAAAATATGAGAAAATCACTCTCCATGTGTTTTCTCTGATTCTGTTCCATCCCTTTACAAGGACCCTACACTGCGTATTGTTCATTAATCTCACACTAATCTTTCTCATGACTACCCTTGAAACAGACAATAACACTTCAGTCTTACGCTTTACATATTCAGCTGAAGAATTTTTGACTTTACAGAATGATGTAGCTGAGGTATTTTTGTGGGACTTCAGACACACATCTTTTAATTCACTTTTCATCTGCCCTCTTCACTGACGGCAAACACAGAGAACTGTCTGAATTTCACTCCTGTAACCCTGAAATATTTCCTCTCCCTTCTCATCTTCCTCTGTCTTCAACCCCCACCTCCCCCCTTTCTCTTTTTAATCCCGGCTACTTTGCATCTCTGTAACTTGGCTCCGAGCAAACTGTGTTATTTTTACACGCGGGCGGGCGAGCAGAGCGTGCGGGCGGGTGAGTGGCGGCGGCGGTGGTGTAGATTTCCAGGTTTTTTCCGAGCACCTTCCTCCAACCTCGCCCATCTGCCGCCATCTGCCTCGCTTTAGCCCGCACTTTCTACTGCAATCACACACACGGCATACACGCTCGCACACACATAAATGCACACAGACGCACATCCTGTGAAAAATAACCAACAGCCTCCAATCAGCTTTTGGCACGCAAAGGAAGGGACTCTAAAAAAAAGCACAAAAAGCTGCGCCAAATTGTCCTCCATACTTTTTTCAAGTGGGATATACACTATGCTGCTCCTCTCGTGCCTTCATCTCCACATCTCCACCGCTCAGTCTTCACCACCCACAGTCCTGCAACGCTCTCGCCAGTTGATCTGCTGGCCTTCCAGTGAAGCTGCGTTGATAGCTGGACAGTGGATGACTGCAAAAAAAACTCTAACAAGATTGTAGTTGTGTGTGTTTGTGTGTGTGTCTGCACTGCACAGTGCCCTTCTTTAATTCAACCAACACCCTCACTCACACACATGAGCTGCATATTTACTGTTTGTCATGATTTTATGGAAATTTTTCTGCCTGTGAAATCTACAAATGAAAATGTACATACATAAATTAAAATATAAAGAGGTTTCAAACATCCTTACATAAGGCAGGCAATTATGCAGAGGGGGTTCACATCAGTTCCACTGTGTGCATTTGTGTACCCCAAACTTGCAATCATTCCACATAGTTTACACAACTTAACAAAAAGTCCTTGAATTTCTATCAGTTAATATCTGATATAAAAAATTAATCAACCCTTAATTCCTATTTGTGCTGTATGGGATAGGGCTGGGTGATACAGGAAAAAACCCCCTTTTCTTTTTCAGCTGAAAGGCAGAACAAAGCAAATATCTCACATTTTTGTCTATGAAATGGTAAGAAATGGTTGTTACAGTACCAGGATAATAACTAAAGCAAAAACTAAATGTCGTTACCTGTTAAATACCACAACTACAAAAATAGATGTCCTAGAACCTCAATATTGGGTAACTATTTTGCTTTTGATTATCAAAAACTGCAGACAAATTAACTCAGCCAAAATTGTGCAGATGTTTTTGCAAATCTGAGGTTGAATAAAAAAAAAACCTCTTAAATACCATTTGCTCAAAATGTAATGATCCATCATTTTAGTGATGAATAATATCAAAGGGGGCAAACACTAGTCCACCTTTATCTAAAGTTTCCTCTCGGAAGAGAGGGGGCCTGGTCCAAATTGCACAACTATGCTGCCAACATTTGGGAAAGTGGGGGGACTGTCAAGGAATGACAAATTTTCTAAATTTTGACCTACGATGGGACCTTTTTTGTCATGGTTAATAGCAGGAATCAATACCATTGATGCATTGATGTAGCTATTGTATTAACTGGAGCCGACATCAAAACAGTTATGCTGATACCGATTCTGACGTTTCTTTAACCACTTCTTTTGGTCCAATTCTTCCCCTATGGTAACATTTTTCTCATATTTGATCATGAAAACGGATAAGATCTGTTCAACAGGTAATTTCCTTTGCCAATCTCCAAATTTTGAGTAGGAAAAACATCAGCCAATACTGATGTTAAACCAATGAAGATGTGCATCCCTGGCTAATATCTTTTGACTTTTTTTGATTGCATAAATGCAGCGTTCATAATATATCCTCAAAAATCTTTGGGCTGCATGGTGTCACAGGGGGTTAGTGCTTTGCCTGTTCCCTGGAATATATGTTAATATAATTTCCAGAGTATGGATTAAAACTTCCTACTGATAACCTTGCAGTCAATAAGCATATTAACTTTGTTGGTTTTTACTGTAACCAATATTTTTACTTAGAAGTAGGCCTCCCAACTTAAAAAAAACAAAACAATAAATTATATTGCTATTAACAACAGAGCACATAGAGCAGAACATTGTTATTTGTCATGTCGAGTCTTTTTGTTGGCTTAATGTCATACTTAGATATATGACAGAGTAAAACTATCCTGACACATGAAGCACACAAAGCAGTACTGTGAGGTGTTTTTAGAACTATCTCCGTGGATTTCTACTCTAGTTTAAAGCTAAATATGAAAAGCAGCACATATACTGGCCAAAAAATGTATTTATTTATTTACTATTCCTCCTGGCTCATATAACTTCTAAAAGAATTGAGTTGGGAAATGAATGTGCTTCATCTAACAAATGATGGGAACAACGGACATGACATCAAGTATTACTTTTAAAAACAATCTAAAGTATAGAGTATAATGAAAATGACCTGAGTATAAAAGCTTCTTATGCTGCTGTATAGTTAATTTTCAGCATAATAGAGCTACATGACACATAAAAGTAACTATTGTTTAAGATTATAGCCCAAAAGGAGAGAGGAATGGGAAGGAAACATAATAACAAATTTACACTTATCCTGGAAAAATTTAGGTTGTGAGAAAAATAGTGCACAAAACATGAATGGGGAAAATGAAGGTGAGAGGTTCAAGGTATGAGAAATTTTTTTTAAAAAAAGCCCACAAGAACACCAGAAAACAGATGAAACAAAGAAGTTACCTCAGGTGCAAGGTACTCTGGCGTGCCACAGAAAGTCTTCATGGTCGCAGCGTCTGTGATGCCCTCTTTGCACAGGCCAAAGTCAGTGATCTTGATGTGACCATCTTTGTCCAGCATCAGGTTTTCCAACTGAAGGGGGAAAAATACAACAAAATGACATCTGCAATGTGCAACTTCCCCCTTGAAAATCTAGAATAATGGGGTGCATAGATTACAGCAAAAAAAGATTACGATAACCCTGACCATGCTCCATCTAGGGCTTTATTAAGCATGGTGCCGAGTTAAATTTAAGAGATTTTTGTTGAATGTTTTAAATAAAATTCATTCATTTATAATTCATTTAAAAACTTTGCAGTTCTGCTTATCGACATACTTTGTCTGCACTGCAGAGTCAAGGTCTCAGCCCCCTTAGAGAGAAGAACAGGTACAGGAGAGATGAAAAAGTGTATTGTATTGCACCAAATAGCAGCAGTACACACACACAGAAGAGACACACAAGCTGGAAGCAGAGAAGGGAAATAAACTTCAGGCATGTAGTGAAGCCACTCAACCTTTTAATTTTAATGGCTGAAGTGTTTTCCACGATCTCAGTCTGCTTTCTTCCTCCTTTCTGTTTTCTTGGCTGCTGTGAGCGGGGCCAGGGCCAAGGCTGCCAGGCAGACGCTCAGACTGAGCCATCTACCTCTCTACCTCTGTGGCATCAGCACCCCCTTCCACCCCACCCCACGCTTTTTTGCTGCTTTATGTCTGTGTGAGCATGTCCCTGTCCTTCTCTTTAATTACCACACATCCTGCGCTACTTCTCTCCTGAAGGGGGCTGAAAATAAAAAGAAAGTTTTCCCTCGAACATCCCATCACACTCATCCATGCCCCCCAACCAGCCTCCACTCTGTGTTTCTGTTTACCTTCAGGTCCCGGTACACAATCTTGGCTGAATGCAGGTAGTCGAGAGCCGAGACGATCTCGGCGCCGTAGAAGCGCGTGCGCTCCTCTGAGAACACCCGCTCTCTGGACAAATGGAAAAACAGCTGCGGGAGAAGGAGGGAGGCAAAGAGAGGGTGAGAGGGTGGGGGGGGAGAGAGAGAGGGGAGACAGCAGGGACGGCACAGCAATAATTACTGATTTATTGGAGGAAATTAGCACAACACAAACTGGCTGCCCGCACCATATTGAGATGATAGATAGCGGAGGGGAGGGTGAGCAGGGGGTGTATGTGGAGATGGGGTTGGGTTGGTTGTGGGGTGGGGGTCTGCCGAGTTGAGGCGCTCGGCAGCTGGCGCCTCATCTAGCAGGCCCCCCCCTCAGCATATACACACAGACACTCACACTGTCATACCTCTTCCATGTTACCCTTTGGGCTTGGTTGGCACTGTGCTGGCGTGGAGTTTGGTGAAGTTGGCCAAATCAAGGGTTTAATCAATACACCAGTCTAGTTAAAGACAGGCCGACTGCCGCAGCCACCTCGCCCTCCTCCTCCTCTTTCCCCTCAACAGCCTCCAGTGCAGTTCTTATTAATGGCCTAACTTGTCTTGCCCCTTAAGCCTCGATTTTCCTTTACTTCATTCTTGTATCTGCTTTTGGCATGAGGCTCATTTTCATACTTTAAACGGTACATAACTCGCTTCTCCCTCGTGACTTGACCTCCAGTTTTTCCTCCATCTACCTCCTTGCATATCCTCCCCCTGCCTCCCCCCTCTCTCTATTTCCTTCTCTCCCTGGTCCTCAGTTGTCAACTTGTCACACAGCTACACATGTGGCACCAAAATGACATCAGCCTGCTGCGTCGAACCAGTTAAGCCGTACAAATTACCCATGAGGCCAAGGGGCACACATCCCTCCATTAATTGTGCAGGGAGGTTTGCATATGGCCGCTGGAGTGATGCTCGCAGACCACCTTGCTCAAATGGTGTCCGTGTGTAACGTGTGTGTGCAGTGGGGTAACACGACAGGTGGGCCTTCATCAGTGTACTGGCAGCTGTGACTGTAGCAGGTTTGTAATGGGTGGTGTGTTTGTGTGTGTGCCTGTTTGAGAGGCATCTTTGGTCACAATTTGTCCGTCGTGGTAACATTTTGCTGTGTGTGTGTCAATCTTAGTATGAGTGTGTCTGCTGGTGTTTTCTCTGCGTGTGTGTGTGTGTGGGTGTGTGTGTGCGTGTGCATGCTCAGGCCTGGCACTGGCTGAACTTCCTAACAAACTGGGAGGGGAGCAGGTGACAGTTAAACTGAGGGAATGAACCAAGATTGCAAAAAACCGACCCGATTAAAAACCTGAGAAGTGGAGAAGTGGTGGATTCCAAACTCATTTCATTTCCGACTGTCATTCTGGCTATATCTGCCCCATAGGTGTGTTCATAAATAGACACGAGCAGGAGACGGATGGAGTGGGGAAGAGAGACAAGAAGGCGAGCCAGAGGCCAGTTGGTTGGCAAATTAATTGTGTTAGACAGCAATCGAACAGTAAAACTTTAGCAGCTCTTTGAGTGTTTGCACATCTTATAATTACTTCTCTGATTTGCTGTAGCAAAGTAATATAAGATCATTTACCAGAATTGTTCTTCTGAAAAACTAAGTCTGATCTGTGGAAAACATCTATAAGAGAGAAGGAGTTTTCAGGATTTGTTTTTGAAAAGGTTTACAGCAACTCATTCATATTTGAATCGTTGTCTGTTTTAGTTTTAACATTAGTATTTAAGATAACGGGTAACTTTTCAAAGCTCTGACTATCTCTGATCAAAACAACAACCAAAAATAAAAAAAGCTGGATTTTCTATGGTTATGAAACACAATATCATTGAGGCTCTTTTATGATCAACAGATGCAACTAAGTCTTCAATATAAGACTAGCTATTTCTATAACCGAGACCACTGATTTGAA
Organism: Cetoscarus ocellatus; assembly: GCA_037902135.1. Taxonomy (NCBI): domain Eukaryota; kingdom Metazoa; phylum Chordata; class Actinopteri; order Labriformes; family Labridae; genus Cetoscarus; species Cetoscarus ocellatus. Next base: position 308,448 of record JBAMNC010000033.1, on the reverse strand, counting down.
AAGGGGAGGATTAATACCAGACAGGGTGACAATGACCTATTATCTGACCAAAATTTAATCTGACAGACATTTACAGAGCTTGCAAGGGAACTGCAGCCTGCCATTACAGTTGTACTAGCTGAAAAGAAGCCTGTGATATTCTACCAGTTGGTATTTACTGTACTTCTCAACTTTGAAACTGCTAACTTTAAGCAGTAAAGTCACATTTTGTTGCTTTAAGTGACTCATGTAACTGTTGAAATGAAGCAGGGGGATTATCTGCCATATTACACAACTCACACATGTACATGACAAAATAAGTACGAATATAAGAGGTTGTTGTGGCAGTACACCTAAAACTTCTTTTTATTTTTGTTTGTGTGCATATGTGTCAGTCTCTTACCTCTCCTCCATTCACATACTCCATGACAAAACAGAGGCGGTCTTTAGTCTGGAATGAGTACTTCAAGGACTGTAAGAGACACACAGACAGACAGATGTATATATTTGTCGAAAAAATGTAATCTGCAGCAGAGATGGGCAACTTTGGTTACCATGAGGGTCACAGTAAAATTATTGTTATTGCCAGAGAGAAAGATTTCTGAGACTTTGAGAGTACAAAGGAGAGACATATAAATATGTAGCTGCCAAAAAAAGTTACTTAACAATAGATATATGTATTCAAATCCAGATGCAATAAACAATACTAAATCTAATAAGCTAAACCTAAAGTTCCAGCCAGTATCAGCAAGTTCTTCATGCAAATAGCGTATTATATCTCTTGTGTCCTGAAATAATGATTTTTAATGCTATCAGTGCAGATTTTAAAGGCTCTCTTCATTTACATAAATATTTTTGAATTAAAAACTGACTGGTGGGCTGCAATAAGAGAGCGAGCTGCATGTGGCCCTCAGGCCGCCCGCTGCCCATCCCTGACCTACAGTAAGGCCTAATGTTCTTACTGATTGTCACTGTGTTAATATTTATCATGATGGAGTCACACATATTAGATCTTTAAGTACACAAGATGAACAAGATTTATCACAGATTGTGTACATAACTGTGCAAGCTTCTAGGGTGCATCTACAAAAGTTTTGTTTTAGTTAACAGAGATGACTCCTATCAAATACTGTTGTTCATTTAGTCAAAAGCACCAGTTTTGAACAATAAGAGAGCCAGTGAGGACAATCAACAAACTATTTCTAAAAGCAGCCAGAGGTCTGGTTTTGTTTTAGCTAAACAGTGGCAACAAAACATCTATCTATGTCTGTAGTCATTCAAAGGAAGTAGGTTTGTGTGCGTGTGTCTTTTTTGGAGGGAGAAAGCCTCTAAACAAAGGAACAGTTGCTCGGTATCTCTTTGTGGCTGCAGGTGCAACAGAGGTAAACTCATATATGAACTGTAATTGCTCTCACAACAGTGTGTGTGTGAACACTGTGTGATAAAAATGAGTAACTGCTAAGGTTTGGATGTTTACATCAAAAGCTGGGTGTATAGCTAACAGATGCACTCGTTAATGTACAACAATATGGTTCCTCACTTATAATTAGCCTCGAGAGACGCAGGTATGTATAGGATCAATATGCAGTTTGTTTGTGTGTGTGTGTGTGTGTGTGTGTGCATTCATGTGGCATTTACTTGTGCAGATGTCTCAACATTTGCATATACAAATATGTCTATATTTAAAACCCTGAGCGTTTTGTGCGACATGCTGTACTTACAGTGAGAAAGGGGTGTCTTGTGTTTTTAAGCACTCTGCTCTCTGTGAGTGTGTGAGCAACTTCATCCTGCACCGAGAGAATAAAAACATCTTCAATTAAAACAACTTCATGAGAGGGCAGCTAAAGAGCACTAAAAACACATCATGGACTTACAATTCAAAGTAGTGTGTGGTGCAAAACTCTGATATAGAGGGTGATAGATGAATATCCTCAGTACAAACCTTGGCTATGATGACTTCTTTTTTGAGGATTTTCATGGCGTAGTATTTTCCGCTCGCCTTTTCTCGGACAAGAATCACTTTGCCAAAGGTTCCTTTTCCGAGTAGCTTCAGGTAATCAAAGTCACTCATTGTCTTAGGAGAAAAAGAGAGGATAAAGCCAGAGATTCATCACCTCTCTATATATATCATGATATTTCATGGCCTTATTCAGGATTTCTATGCATTTTTTTATATAAAATTCAAGACTTTAAATTACCTTTTTAAGTCGTATTTAAGGTGTATTTGGAAAGAATGTGACAAGCCAGGGTGTTAGATATTAATTCAATGACAGAAAATGAAATCACACTGCTTTCTTAATAGAGAAAAAGAGACACAGACATGAAAGTGTGTACATATGAATGTACAGAGAAATTAATTCTGTGCAAGAGTCATGACACTGCTACTGTCTCTTCTGAGATGTTTTCTGAGGCAGGCTTTAAAATACATAAACAGATTTGATTTAGATGGTCTTAGTTAGCAAGCCTTAGCCTTAAGTTGAACGTTTCATACAAAAAATCAAATTAAGACTTTTCAAGTACCCCATTAACTGTTCTGGTAAAATTTAGCTCAACAGTTTGAGGTCTCTGTTGTCATATTTCGTGCATCATAATGTCCCACACATTTTCCATGGGAGACAGATCTGGAATGCAAGCACTCTTTTTCTACAAAGCCACCCTGTTGTAACAAGTGCAGGATGTGCCTAGGAATTTTTAATGCAGTGCTGCCTGAGGGATTGAAGGTCAGGGGCAACCAGGGGATGATATTTTGGACTGTAGAAGATTAAATCCCAAAATTTCTTGCAGTTGTGCATTGAAAACACACTCTAAAGCTGTTGGACTATTTACTCACACTGTTGTTGACAGCATGGTGAACCTCACTGCATCCTTGCTTGTAAACGACTGAGCCTATCGGGGATGCCCCTTTTATACCTAATCATGACACTCACCTGTTTCCAGTTAACCTGTTCATCTGTGGTATGTTCCAAACAGATGTTTTTTGAACATGAAACAATCAAGTTTAGCAGTTTGAACATTAAATACCTTGTCTTTGTAGTGTATTCAATTTAATATTGGTCGTAAATGATTTGCAAATCATTGTATTCTGTTTTGTTTACATTTCATAAAATTACGTTTTGGGGAAAACTTTTTACACCCAGGTGGTTTCAGGGTAATTTGCCAATGCAAAGCTTATCTTTGAGGACCATTTTAAAAATGCAGGCAACCGAATGGCGATCATTTCTTAGTTTTAATTTAGGATTTTATACCTTTATTTATAAAGCACATTGTTAAGATACTGACACTCAGAAGAGAGTAGGTAATGACATGACAAATGAGTTAAAAGAAGCCACAAGATGGATTCTGAGTGATCAGTGACACTGAAGTTGCAAATTTTTATTCTGAGTATTCAGTGTATGAACATGAATATTCGTCAGTGTATGTAAAGGTGCATCTCTGTGTGTTACAGTGTCTACCTTGCGTTTGTGATGTGTGGTAGAGATGTCCATCTCCTCCTCAACCATGTTGTCAATGTTTGAGGTTGGGCTGCACTGGATCCTCTCCTCCTCCTGCCTCTGCAGCTTGTCAGCCACCATCTGGATAGCCTCCGTCCACTCATCTCTGAGTTTACAACAACAGGACAAAGTTTAGTGGAACAGTGCTATTACTTATTATATTAAATCTTTAATGTCTGCATGGCCATAGTTACAGCGGAAGTGCTTGATTGTGCTCTGCTCTTTACAAGCAACACTGTTTGGTAAGTAACTTAAAAACTGAATAAATTTTTTACTACCTATTAATATTTGAAAAATTAATAACAATACTTACAAATTGTTAGCAATGTAAAAAACAACTTTACTTTTAAGTTACATAGTGCTAAAAATTATCCACAAGTGTTGGAGGAAACTTAACAACAGTCAAAAGTGCTCTTAACATCTTTTAAGGACACAAACTCAAAATAAAGATAATGCTTTGAGTAGTTTGAGTACAGCTCACTCTTTCCCTCTCATCCTTAATGCTGAGTTGAACTTTTAAGATTGTAATGTAAACAAAACCCTCATTATGATGACAGCCCACCAAGGACAAAAAGTAATTTGGTAACCCACCATTGCTTAGATTATTTCCTGGTATATTACTTTTTGAAGTTGTAATCCCTTACTTTACAAGTTATACAAAAAAGTAATAGTTACATTTAACAAGTTACTGACAAACACCGATGATCACCTGACAAGTTAGATACTTTTTAAAGAAATACTGTTTGTTTTTTGTCTATCATGCTTCCCATTCTAATAGTTTGAAAACCAGAAATTCAGATCAAGTGAGTTTAAAGTGATCCTTCGCTTGTAAAAATATTACGTAAGCAATCAGAATCCATTGCTTTGGCCTTGAGGAAAATATAGATGGGTCTGTTTGCCCCAAACAACCTAAACTCTCCTTCAATAAAGCTCTTCTCTCTGCACATATAAAACATCCCTCTATAGAGGTAAATGTCATATGTCAGAGAAAGTGACTGCGACAACAGAGTTTTAATCGTCTTTTTATTTGTCAATTTTGAGAAAATGTTAAAATACAAAGCATGGATGCCTTTGGCCAAAGTGTTACTATGGAAAGGAAACACTGGTAATACCTCAGTTGCCTACAATGTCTGTTACTTTAGCTGGAGGGGAATTCTGGACAGCTCACTGAGCAGAGAAAGTTGAGAGGAGTCAGTAACTTTGGGTCTGACACATAAGCTGCATTTCCACCAAGCAGACCAGTTCATTTCATCTCAGTACAGTAGGCAATTATTTTTTGTTTTCACTGTCCAATATAGGGTAAGGTTTTTAGCGTACTTTTTTTGGGGTGCCAAGTGTACAAAGACAACCCCTAGGGTGGAGCTAAAAAAATGCGTGTGAATTTCCACACGGTTCAATGCACCATAGAGTTCTTTGGGGGTGCACATCGTCCTTGCCATTGTTGAAGAGGAGTAAGTACAGAGGGAGCTGGACAAAGCTGTGCGACCCTCATCTTCCTGCGTATGCCCTCGTCCCCAGGTGAGGGTACAGCTGGCAGTGGAAACACACATGAAACCAGGGTTTACTGCTCCAAATTGTACCAGACCTGTACTGAGCCAACCAGACCACTCAGTGGAAACACAGCTATAGTAATTGGTATCAAAATGAAGCACCAATTGTTGATTTAGTTTGGTTGGAATCAAATGTGTAAGTACTAGATTTTTATCTCCATCTATAATCTGTGTGAGAAGATTTAAAAAATTTGTGAATCCTGTGCAGCAATCTGCTGTTCCTCACTTGAGTGCTTTGTCCACAGGGGGCACCAAACTGTGATGAATGAAAAATTCCTTACATAAGCTTTAAGTCAGAAAATGATCACTGAATTGATCAAACAGGTTATGCTACCATACATTTTATAAGGAAAATGAGAAGAATAAAGTATTCTGATTGTAAAATTTGGAGAAGAAATACAAATTACCAATCCATCCAAATCATGATGTTTGCTATTCACTCGCTAAATCAACATTATCCTGGTGTAGATTCTGATTTTATCCAAAAGGCATTTAAGGACTGTGACTAAAATTCAACGCTGGTCATAGATTGTCCTCTGGGATCACTGGTGCATTTACTGAAGCAGGTTTTTAAAGGCGCTAAAATGTTTTCAATTAACATAAACACCTTTTTGTTCACTAGAGAGGAAACATGGTCAACCAGAGAATCAACCAAATGAGCAATGATCATGGAGCAGAACTAATGCCTACCAGTCTGTGCATGTGTGTCTGAAAGTATCTGTGTGTATGTGTGATGAGTAAGTGTGTGCACAAACACACACTCATGTATTAAAGGGAACAATGCATTGTTGTTTGCTAACACTGTTCCTCCCCATTGACTTTCCATTAGTGGTGTTGTTCAACATCTGTTGGTGGAAAATCTGTGTGAATATGTGTGTGTCTGTGTGTGGCCATCATGTGTAGCTGGAGGCAGGCCATGTATCAGGATGTGTGGACATGTTAACTCTAGGTAATAATGATAAATATACACTGGGCCTAGCATGCCTCTGCTCCTATAGACTAAGAGGAGAAAAGACTAAAGTAAATGAGACTAAAATAAAAGCTAAAGCTATTTCTATTTTGAATTTCGATGGAGGAACCAAATACAAGCATGTGAAAACAAATGATACAATTTTAATTGATAATAACAAACCAAGCATAATCAAACAAAATTCAGTATGCTGTGGTTGATGGGCATGTTACAATTATTATATTATATTATTATTAAAGATGCACAATATTATCAACATCAGCATCATCCTAAAAAGTTAAATACCAGTATTGGCCAACAGTGAATTTTATGCTGATATTTACAGCCATATATTGACCATAAATATTGGCCATGTAAATCCCATATATCGTCTGTAATATTGACAAAATACATAAATGTACTATAATACTTCACCTTATTATCACTGCATCGGTAAATTTAAAATTCAAGAATTTGATTTCTGTCAAGAGTTACATGTTGATTTTCTTTACACCTGTTCCTTACACAAATAGACTGTCACATTGAGGGCAACAAGTCAGTTTTTGTAAAGTAAAGACTTCTACTCTTGACAAAAATAATGCTATCAGTGATGATGAGTTCAGAAATATCATCAAATTGAATACTAGTAAAAATCCAATAGCATGCATCCGGGATGGGCCCTCATTGTGCAGCATTGTTACCAACAGTTAATAATAATTTCAATTTGGAGACCTTTCTCAAGGTTGCACTTCCTCCAGTGCTGCTCAATTCATTTACAGCTTTCATCCAACCATATTTCACCTCTGTAGTGTCTCCTTGTCAAGTAAACTGCCCTGGGCCTTTAGAGCCTCTCCTAAATCCACTTGCAGTTGCACTGAATGAGAAAAATAGTGTTCATTTTCTTTAACTTTGACTAATCAGATCTTAAATTTTACAAAAAGGGTAAATTCTTTTAACCTGACACACCAGATGAACTGTTCATTACAATCCACAAGTCAATCTGAGCAACAGCCCACAGAAAGTGTTTGGAAAGAACCTTTCAAAAGCATATCTTTCAGGCGATTGGACAATCCTTCCCTCAATCACATTCACTACGGGCAAGTCAGATAATGTAGTAGGTGGGTGCTACTTCCGCAGTGTACAGTACAAAATATGAGCCACTGTATAGTACAAACTATCTCCAAAACATGTAAGTGCAGAGAAAATATCCTTTCTATTGAGAAATGCTTTTGGTGTTATTTGTTTTTCATTTCATGAAAAAATGCGGTCCCGTTCTGATACAACTGCTTTTGAAGCTGTTAGCATCTATTCTAATTTCTGTACGAGCAGCCACTGCCTGCTGTCGTCTTGCTCTTAGCTTCCACCTCTTTCTGCTCTAAAGGACGCTGATTGGGCCCTGCTGCTTTGGGTCGCTCACAGTCGTTGTAGATTGGAGCTTGGCAAGATGGATCTATCTGATTACAGACATTGAACCTGGTGGATCCAGCTGCACAGCAAGTTTAAAATTCTTTGACACAGTGGGGTCAAATGGTTGGTCTTGCTGTGTATCAGAAATTCAGTAAGTCTTGATTGGTCAGCAGATGAGCTCTTGAGTGTAGCAGAAGGAGTTCAAGTTAAATATTAATATGAGGTCATTCTTTATGAAATTACGATTTTCATTGCTCCTGTGTATTAGGACTTTTTTTTAAGTGGCTCTATTTCTAAACACTTGATGGCTGTATGTGGGGATTTGATTTTGGATTGACTGGCAAAGCCCTGTTGAAGAAGGACAGCTAGAACAAGATTTAATGATGGGAAGGAGTGTAAAAGAATATTGAATCACCAATGTATTACGATATTTTTCCACAATATACAGCATTGATATATTGTAGAACAGTATAAATTATTTATTAGTTAATAATTTATTGCTATTCTGGACAACGGTTTAGCTGCAAGTTGGCAGTAAGCATTCACCTATTTGACTCTCTGTATCTCCATTACATTTATTGTTAGACAACAAAGTTTATCAAATTTATGAGGAAACTCTGTATATTTAGTTGGCAACTGGTGGCCTGTGGACACATGTGGCCCTCCTGTTTTTCCCTGAATGCAGCTTGCCAGTCAATTTATATTAAAATATGTATATACATAAAGAAAATGTGTTTTTTTTTTTTACACATTGTGAAGATACTGTCTCCTGAAGTCTAAACTTGGCAAAGACAGGGATCTCTTTTGATTTCTTTTCCTGCTGATCTTCACTCAAACAGTGAGAGTCTGGTGTGACATGCAAGGGTTACATGTTAGCATAAAACTTGCAGAGCCTGAACTAAGGTGAACCGAAGATGATATTCAAATATCCAGAAATCCTCAAGACTCTAGAGAAGCAACTGAGGATTTACGATTGCTCTCGCTTCAAATACACTTACCCAGTGTAAGCTGTGCAGAGATCATAATAATGAAACCCGTTTGACTCCCCAGCACTCACCCTTGTGCCTTTTGTTTTGTTTTGAGTTAGAGGCCCATATGTTTCCTTGAGGGATCTGGAAGAACATCCATCTGAACTTAAACAGAGTAGTGTGTGTTTGTGTTTTTTAAGATCTAAATCCCTTTCTACTGCAAAGACTTCTGAGCGTACCCTACACACAGCAAAACAAGGGCAAACTCAAGTTACACTCCTCATAAAACAATGGAGGACTTCATTTGTGGCACCCATGATGTGCGTGTGTGTGTAGCTACATGAAAAGCAATGGGAACTCTCTCAAGGTCAAGCAGCAGATAAATGCTCTCTCTCTTGGTTTGAGTGTTTTTTGTATAATGAGTTTTTTTTTTTTTTTTTTTTTTGCTAATGAGAGATAATGGGCCTGCCTACAGTCGGGCGCCTTGCCAGCACGTGCCACCCTCCCTGCTCACGGCTGGGACTGTGGTAGTTGGAGCCCTGCCAGCTCTGGTACAGTACAACAGATACAGTAACACACAAACACACACAAATACACACAGAAGCACAGACACCCAGTTGTGGCAAACACCTCTTTTGAAGGCTTTTAACTTTGATGATGCGCAATTTTTCACAGCCAACACACATGCATCTGGAGCATGCAGAGCTCCACCTATGGATCTGTTCAAGAATCCAGGAACTAATTCATAAAAAGTTATCAGTTGTGTATTTACTTTGAATGCTTTTGCTTGTGTAAAGGCAAAACTATTATAAAGCAATATCTAACAAAGACAAAGTTGGACAGACAGCTGCAGCCCTCACACATAAAAAAACACACACACAAACTCAATGGATGCACAGAAGCATCTGTGGTCTTCTGGGCAAAGCTGTTCATTTTCTGGAGATAAACACCTCAGCTCCTCAGAAAGGAACTGAGCAGCTGGAGAATTTATGCCAACACTACTTGAAAGGTCTCCTTTCCACTCTGTCTCTCTCACCCTCTCTCCTTCCCTCACACACACACACACAAGCTCTCTTTACCTCCTTACACATGCTGCTGCCCTTGATGATACCTCTACCCAAATGATTTATATATTTATGTATCTGTTTTTTTAATTTTGGAAATCTATGTAGAGCTGACTATCATGTTACTGAAGGTTACACATTTAAAGGTACTGCTTTTTTACTTTACCTTTTGACTTTTATATTAATATTAACTGAATGTTTTCTAAAGAGTATATAAGGAATTGAGATTAACAGCTCCAATCAGTGTGCCAATCAAGATCAAAAAAACATTTACACTACAGGGTTCCCACACTCTGTTTCAAGTTATTTGAATATTTGTAGGACCTCTTTGAGACCCTGACTTAAAATATAAAACACATTTTTTTCCACGGAACAAATGACAATCATCATGGATGTGTTTTTCACAGTTTTTCCCATTTTGTGCAAAAATGCTGATTTATTAAAGTTAGATTGTTATTTTACTAAAATGTAACAAGCCAGGGTGCTGAATATCAATTTGATAATAGGATATTAAAAAGACATTGCATTCTCAAGAGAGGGCTGGAAATGCAGACATGAGTGTACGCATGCATTTTGAGGGAAAACCTTTTTAATGCTCATTATGTAAGTGTTGCATTGCTACCTTTGTGTTTTTCAGTACTTTCTGAAATAGCCCCAAAGATTTGATAAGGACTGTCTTGGTCAATGTGCCATCTAAAATTTAAGACCTCTCTATAGAGAAAAAAGTTTAAGACTTTTTACAGCCTTTAATTCCAAAAATCCAATTTAAGACATATTGAGACTTCAAAAAATCTGTAGGAACCCCGTGTTAGATACATAAGTAAGGTCTGAAAGTATGGATTTTAAATCCAAGCTAGCAGTGAGAGGAAATGTAAAATCTCAAAACATTTTTGGAGTAAGACATGGCTTGTCCAAAAACAATTTTTTTCCTACTTCTTAAAAATGTTAGCAAATCTAAGCATGTTTTTCTTTTAAAAGAACAGAAAGATGTGTCTGGAAAGCACTTAATCTGCATTTTAACCACCAAAAGCCAAATAAAGTACTTCTTAAAGTATGGGGTCTTCCAAAGCCCTAAATAAATAAGAAAAAAGACTTTTCATCCAAAGCATTTATTCTCAATTTTTCATCTATCCTGTACCTAGGCAGAGGATCACACCTTTTTTTAAATCTTTTTTTATGTGTGTTTTATTGAGCATCAGCAATAAATGTTCACAAGGTGAAGACACAAGGAAAAACATGAAACAGAGCTCAAATTTTCATTTTCTCCCCATAAAAACACTGGATTGAGTAAATGGTTACACTATAAGTCCAAAAGACTCAGGTATCTGACTCATCAGGTGCAATGTCTAGTGAGTCTATGATGAAGAGCAAGGGGTTCCAAGTTTTATCAAATTTCCTCAATGAGCCTCTCAGGGAAATCTTAGCCTCTCCAATCTTAGATTATGTAGAACTTCCTTAATCCATCTATCATAAGATGGAGGTAGGGCCTGTTTCCAGTTAAGCAAAATCAAGCGTCTAGCAAGCAGGGTACAGAAGGCCATAGAATGTTGTGCTTCAACTGTGTTTCCATGCGGGATACCAAAAAGGGCAGAAAGAGGATGTGGGTTTTCTAAAGAATGGTAAGCCATGTGGAGAGTGCCAAATATTTTAGACCAAAAGTCTGTTAATTTTGGACATGACCAAAACATGTGAATGAGGTCTGCAGAAGACTGTTTGTCCAAACTGTTTGCACTGTTTGGACCCACGCAGGCAGATTGCACCTTTTTGCGCCCCCTCACCCACCCACCAAAGTCACAATAATGGCCAGGTTAAGATCTGTTTAAGTTGATTGCCCTCAAAGTTTTAGTGCATTAAAACATTTTTTAACCATTTATCATCATTTACTCTAATATTCACCCTGTATTTAAAGAGTAAAACAACAGAGCAGTAACATTGAAGTCTATCATCCATATTTCTTAAAAGACTCATAGAGAAGATTTATCCCCACAGTTTCGCGAATTTTAGCTCCAATAAAAGGAAATTTGCCCACAGCGATTGTAACATAAATCTAACCTCTGACAAAAACAACTACCAATCATAAATTTAAGTTTTGGATGGGCACCGGAGATACATAACAGATTTTAAGGGGGTCCGGGCAACCCATTTGACTATACCCCTGCCCAAGTAACCGCGCACCCCTTTTTGTTTTCCTATGTTCTGCAATGCAGGAGCTATGGACTAAAGGAAGATGAAAAATATATATATTTTTTTTAAGATGGTGGCTCTCTTTTCAATGAATCCATTTTAATCTTTTTTTTAACCATTGCATGTTTTGGAAACCCAAAGTTCTTTAAAAACTGATTAAGAAGCCTTGTAAACACAGCAGGTTAAATTTTAGCCTGCTGGCTTGACTGATGGTCATGTATAATAGGCAGGTTCCAAGGCATGCTAGTGCATTTCTGAATTGTGATTCTCTGGTAATATAATTTTGGGTCACAGGCATAAGAGTTTGGGAATCCCTGCCATAAATACTGTATATAATGCTTCTCATGGGGCAGCTTAGGGAATGCACTATGCATGGAACATTCATCATTTACCGACCAACATGGACAAGAGGGTGCTGTGGGGAAAAAACTGACCTCTCGTCAGGTGAGTCCACGTGAAAGGTCCTCTCGATGACAGTAGTCCACTGGAGGCAGCGTATGATGAAGGTGTTTGGCTTTGGCCTCTCTGTCTTCATCAGCTGACATTCTGTAACGGACAACAAGAGGCTTTACAATAACATCAGTGCTTGAATTTGATGGATCACAGAAACTTAGGATGCTCACACCTCTTTTTACTCACACTACTGATCTGGTGAAGGTCATTTCAGTTACATAGAGTTTGATCTTGCACAGATGAGGTGACATCACTCCAAACAGTATGCATGTAAACATCTACTTAACCTCAGGCTTATTAGTGTTTACAGTTTCAGTGTCAGTATCACTGATAATCAGTATTTAAAACTGATTGCTGCAGATTGCCTTGTCTACTCTGGTCCAACTGAGGTGTGTACAGGCTAGAAAAAAAATCAACCTCCTACCACATCAGGCGCTGTAGGTGTGTTAGTCTGATTCCAGTTAATTTAATTTTTTTTTACAATTTTAGTCAGATAAACATGTTTACATGCATTTTCAAAGTCCAGTTTTGGTCAGACAGTTGAATAAATCACCTCCTCCATCTGCATGTACATGTACTGAGAAAAATATTAAACACTGTGTAAATATTTTTTATAACAGGAGAGTAAATAGGAGGAACAGCTGCGAAGAAGATTTGGTTAAAAGTAGTACTGCAAAATTGTCCCCTAAGAGGTACCCTGAAAATGAATAGGCAGGGATGAGGGAGATCACACTGGTAACTCAAAAGTATTGAGAGGTAATCATCTGGATACAGTGTCATGTGTGTGAATGACTGGCCCTGATGTGGTCCCTGTGTGATCAGCTTATATACTTTTAGGTTGCAGCACACCATGCTGACTCATTATCACACCGTAAGAGACAGTGAGAGGTTTTCGCTGTTATCTTGTGTTATATAAAATTGTGTAATTCTGCATCAGCACTACCTAAACATTCAGCAGCTTGAAGAGTCGAGTTTCTTTGAGCTGGGTATTTCTGACCCAGCTTTGCTTTTGTATTCTCCAACGCAGGTCAGTGGCCATGGTTTCTCCACTGCAGGTTTTTCTTTGGTCTTCTTTGGTACGTTCTAATTAGTTGCTCAGCAGCAGGGTACACCCTCAACAAATCACGAGCCTGTCGCAGGGCCACACAGACAGACAACCATTCACACACTGACTCACACCTACAGGCAATTTAGATTCACCAGTTACAAAACGAGCAGTTTTTTGGTCTATGTGGGGAAACCTGGGTGCCTGGAGAAAAGCTATGCAGGCACGGGAAGAAAAGGTAAACTTCACACAGAAAAGACCTGGATGACACAGCGAGTTGAACCAGCAACTTAGTGTGAGGTACTCACGCTAACCGGATGTGCCACCCCCCACCCCCTAGTCACCTCTTCCGATTTAGTTGCTCATAATTTCAGTGGTTATCCCTCCAGGACATCTTTTAGACATCCTAGGTCTGCAAATTGCATTACACAATCCCCTGCCCTGACAGTAGGTGCAAAGCTGACAGTGCATTTACATGAAATTCAATATTCCAATTATGATCAGGCTTTTCAGGGATCATGTTTTGCTTGGTTAAGCCAAAAAGAAAAAAAATCTAATTTCATGCTGTTAAGATTGCAGCCTGAAGAACAACAAAAGAAAACAGGATACTATGCTATGTTTATATATCCCTGTTTCCTGATAGCTGCAAACTTCTTGCACAGGCATGTCCTCAGCAAAGTAACATATGAGCAAAACAACTACGGCAGAAGCAACAAGAGGGAGATCTAATGCTGAGGACACACTACAAGATTTTTGGCCAGATTTTACCCATGATTCCCAGGTGGGCAAAATCTGCACCAGTCTGCACTAGTTGTGGACACTTGGCATGGCTAGTTGGTACAAAAATGTGTTGGTGTGTGAGGTGAACAGACCCGACTCGACCTAGATTGCAATCAATCACACATGTTTGATTGTCTTTTAACCGAATTTGGACATAATCAGGTAGTGTGAACTGAATATCAACCCACCTGCAAACACATGTTGCTAACAGCCAATTTTTTAAAAAAAGGGTAGGAGATAGGAAATAGCGTCACAGGCAAACAACAAATTGATGCATCATTGCCACCAACTGGTATGTTTGTTTACCCTTCAAACTGTTGCCCTTGCCAAAGCTTGCAAATGAGCTTGATGCATTTGTAACCCAGGTTAAAATGTAGGGATGGGAATTGATAAGATTTTATCGATACCAATGCTATTAACGATCCTGCTAATCGATCCAATTCTTTAACGATTCCCTTATTGAATCCTGCAGATTTTCTGTGTGGGCAAATGTTGGCCTCTAGATTTTCAGTGGCAACAACGTCAAACACACATGTCACAGCATATATAACTGCTTCTGCAAGTTGCTGGTGTTTCCACTCACCTAAGGTTGTGCAGTAGGTGCCTTTTGTAAAAAATTAAGCCACAATTCTGACCGCTTCTGAACCCTGTCTGTGGAAGGAATTGATAAGGGAATTGATTAGCGAAAAGACTCATGATATCGATACTTTGATGGAACAAAGTATCTTTAACAAAAACTTTAACAATTCTTAACCGGAATTGGTTTTCGATTCCCATCCCTATTAAAATGTCTCACCCAGGAATCATTTCTGTCCACCTCTCCTCATATTCCTTCTCCTTGTTCATGCCTTCATCAACCATTGGATACCCTACCTGCCAGTCAAACCCCCAGCGCACAAATCACAACCTCTCAACAGCTGACTCATCCTCCTCCCCTCTGTGCAGCTCACCTGCTGTAAATCACCTCATTGATCTCAAGCACACACACCAACTGATTCTGAGAGGAGCAGCAGCAGCAGCAGCAGCAAAATCCTAGCAGAAAAATCTCATTCAACCTTCTTCCACAGCAAAAAGTGAACAAAAAGGAAACTGGAATCTGGATCTTGGAAACTCATTACTTACCCTTGGACCTGGTAAGAAAAAAAAACACCATAATTCAAACAATTGTGTCAATACAAACCAACTTCTCCATAACTCAACCTCAAAACCAATTCAGTACCCTACAGAATATGTGGACTGCCCTGGATGACCTAATGCAGCTATACTGAGTGAGAACCTGCTGGAGAACGGTGAGCAGCAACATACAACTATGATGAACAGGAGAAAGAACACCATTTAATGACTGAACCTTCATTTTTACTTATCATCTGTTCCTTTAAACAGATCAAGCTTTTTTTTCTACTGCTTCCCCTCTCACACCAGGCCTCAAGTCTCAAGCCTGAGCCCCTCCTTTCCTGGGTAGTGGTAGGCCAAACCTCAGCCTTTACCTTTAGTTAAAAACCTCTTTGGTTGGACATTATAGCCCTTTATTTAATTGCCGTGGAAAATAGATAATTATTTGATTTAAGAAAGGGAAGTTTATGGACCCTTGTTTTTTTCATTTATATGCCTTAAATTAAAATTATTAGTTGGATGTGAATTTGTTTGACTGTGTTTTTTTTAAAAAAGGTAACTAATTCATTTAAAGGAAAAATGTTGATATTTGGTTGCATGGAAACTGAAACTTAAAATAAATATTTTATTTGCAGTTTATAATTTTGTTTTATTTTGTCTGGTTTTCCTTGATTTTGTATCCAGTGTTTGTGTTGAATTTCAATACAGCTGGCATAAATTTAATTTTTGGTTTCCGTCTATTAATTTTCACCCAGCTCCTGAGCCCAACCACTAGCCTCAGTCTAACCTTGTGTTATACGTTTGAGATACAAGCTCATAATTGTTCATAAAATATTTCATAAATGTTACACATTCATTTGGTTTTAGTTGATTTAACAAAATCAGTCATCCCTCATCAGGTGCATTTAAGTGTGTGATCCCCAGTCTTTCAGTCATCATACAAAAATTTGCTGAGACCATCCTGTTAGTGTGAACTCAAAGTCTTTTCAAAATCTGTAAAGACTATAGAAGTTTTTGAGTGTCCCAACTTAAGTTTTGAATCACCAAAGGATCTGAGACTTGTTTTTGGAGATGAAAGAATATGATTTAAGATTTTTAGATGAGAGGGCATTGACAGGTTGGCACCAATCAGCGGTGGGACTATGTTCAGTATTTTCTGTTCTCTTCTCCCATTGCTAAATCCACTTTTTCTGTGATGTAGTGTTGACTTTTAAAAGTGTTAAATTCACAAAAAGCCAAAGTGGTGTCATATTTCTTGTATTTTAAAATAGGCATTTTGGTTTGTAAAAGACAAATATCACAGGGTCCTATGCAAATCAAATACAGATATCTAAAACTGGGACACTGATGTCTATTAGGATGCAAATTACCAGTTTCCTCAAAGTGCCTCTACACAGCATTTAAGATATCTTATTACCAGGTTGAGGCTTATAACCTGGACATTCCAGTCCCTGTAGATGCATTTCATGATTATCGCTCAGTATGTGTTGGTGCATGTCTACAGCTGATCATACTTCTGACAAGGTCTGAAGAACCCAAGATTTTGTTTACAGCCCAACAATATTTAGTTTATTATTCAGTTGCACTCAAATTAACTGATATTTTCATTTGAAATACAATTTTTTTTTATCAATATCCCAACCATAGATCACAGTCACAAAGCTAAGTTCAACTAAGATTCAGGTTTCACTGAGATTCTTAAAAAGCACAGCCAGTGTTCATCCTTCTGGTAACTCACACACTTTCTAGAATGACAAAAATTTCTACTTAGAGAGGGGGCCTGAAGTTAAATCAATAACTTCAAACACCGATGCTTTAAATAAAGGTGCTTTCATGCACCAAGGATATTATGTGTTGCAGCACATACAGTACGCATCTGGTGAAAATCTGGAGAGCCACTTTTCTGTGGCAATGGGCAATACAGTAGGCCATTATTACACAAATGTATAATACAGTACACAAACGCAGAAACGTACGCACACAAAGCCAGATGGGGCTGTGAGATCTCTGTGGGAAGGAATGCATCTTCATTGTCCCTCAGCAGTGTTTCTGCTTATCGGGGACAAGAGCTGCAGTAAAGAACATAATGATCTATCTTCTGACCTCTTGTCTTGCCCACTTCTTCTTTGTTCCACATACATCACCCTCCGCTCTCCTTTTCCTCCTGTTTTCCCCTCCCTCCTGCTCTCCTGTTGTCTCCCGCCATTCTCTTCTCACCCTCATCTGTCCTCCACTCTCTTCCTCTTCTTTTCCCTCCTCTCGTCCTCAGCCTATCCCTCCTTCCAATTACTTTCTGTTTAAGTGTGGCACAGCACAGCACGTCACAGCTCGGCCTAAATATAGACAGGAAGGTTAATGACAACATGGCTCAGGTCGTACTCACTGCACAGTTTTAATGTACATTCTAACACACGCTCTCACACACACAAAGAAGATTTTACCTGAGTCGGGGACATGGCCTGCTGTGCTGCCAGACACAAGGTCAAGCTATGGTTAATGCCAAAAAACACTCTCACACACACCAATTAACTTGCACAAACACACACTCTCACATGCAAAAGTGATACTGAAGTTTTGTTGGGGGCTGAAATTGGATTGTTTGCCACAGCAGGCAATTGTGAAATCTGTGTGGTAGTTTGGTAAGTGAGTGCATCGGTGTGTGTTTGTGTGTGAGCGACAGGCTTGTATATATGAGTCCCTCTGCAGGGAACAAGCCTGTACCATCGCTGTTCCATCTGACCACTTCTGCTGTTCATGCACACATAAACACTCTCTCACACACTTATAAACAAACACACACATAGGAGTATACACACACACACACGTGGAGACACACACGCCACCTGGCCTCCCAGCTTTGGGCAACAGATGTGGCAGTGCTAGCCCTGTGCCAAGCAGCCGGGGCCGGATGTATGGCCTGGCTTGTCCTCTTCACAAACTCTTTTCCTCTTTTCCCCCTCATTCTCTGATCCTGTCTTCATCTCCTCCTCCCTGTCTGTTCAGTGCTGATGATCCTCCCCTCCACCCTCGTCCTCTGGTCCTCTATAATTTTTCACCCATAAAAGTCTAGCCCACCAGTCCCTAGTATCCCTTTCTCTATTTCTCATCCTAATCATCCTTCCATCTCTGTTTCCCTTTCATGCCACTGTCTCCACTTTGCCCGTTTTGCTCTCTCTGATCAACTCCCATCACTCATGCCACAAAAACTTGTACCCCCATGACAGATTTTTTTATGGTCTCTTTCTACTTTCTATTCCAACTTGGATGAAACATTGAAACATGCTGTTTTCTGTAAGAGCCTGTCTTTACCATTTGTCATGAATTCTTGTCTTCACCAGTTCTCTTTTCCTTTCTTTTTTCTCTTTGACCATCACATTTCACATGTCCATTCTGTTTAAGCTTATTGATTTACATGAACACAAGTGATTGATACCACATTCCAGTGTTGGGAAACTGGTGGCCCGGGGGCCACATGCAGTCTTCCTCCGTACTCAGTGCAGGCCACCAGTTGATTTCAAATGCCCATAAATTGCAGTCCCAAGGATGAAAAAAAAAAGTCATGAAGTATTTTGGTGTGATTTGCTGCTTATGAAGGCAAAATGCAGCAAAAATTGAAAAATGGAAAACATTCCCATAAAAGTCTTTAATGACTGGTTTATTTTAGTCCTTAAAGGTAATTGCTGGATATAATTTACTGTAATTGTTTCTGTAAATGTCTTTTTGAAGCATTATTTTGTATTAGGGGAAAAGAGTAAGTTAAAGAATTTCAGTAACCTTCAATAAGCAAATATTATAGGATTGCTACCTTGGCTAGGTTTTGTGACAAAATGTTCTATATTAGACTAGAAAGACAAAATAAAAGTGGAAAAAAATAGGTTAACTTCATTTTCGAAACAGTAAATACTAGTTTATTGCATTGAAATTTAAATTTTTGAAATTTTGGCCTATATTCCACTTTTTGATAATCAAATTTGACTTGAAAATTTGGTTTTGAGCTTAAAATTGTAAATATAAATTCTGTTAAACACTAAATATTAAAAAAATTGTAAAAAAACAAATATTT
Organism: Cetoscarus ocellatus; assembly: GCA_037902135.1. NCBI lineage: Eukaryota > Metazoa > Chordata > Actinopteri > Labriformes > Labridae > Cetoscarus > Cetoscarus ocellatus. Next base: position 289,402 of record JBAMNC010000033.1, on the reverse strand, counting down.
TTATTGATAGCATCCTTTAATTCTTAAAAATGTGGCCCTCTGAAGCTAAGAACACCATCAGTGTGGCCGTCATGGTAACCTAAATTGCCAATCCCTGCTATATCCACATGTAGTCTAACTGAACAGGTTCAACTATGAATACATGTAAAAACAGTGACATCTGCATCAGGCCTTGTGCCAAGATACACATATCAGCTAAGCATCCATATGTTTAGATTGCTATTAACGGATATGCATAAAGGTATACAACGTACCTTAACTAATTAATGTAGGAGCATATGTGGTATTACAGACTTAATGAATGTTAATTGATTGACTTGCTTAGATCAGCACGATTGTGGATGCAGATGAGATAAAAAAATGAATGTATTTTTAGTTTTCTTTTTTTTATATATATATATATAAAATTAAACTAAAAGATCCCATTCCTTTTTTCAAATTCAAGGAACCTAAGACTTCATCCAAGTCAGTGGGATGAATTAGCCTGTCTCTGCCTACAGCCATTCTTAAAAACAAATTGCCTGCAAATTTAAAAACGCTTACTCACAACTGCAAATTGGTTCTCAATACACTTAAAAGAGCCGTTCAGAAGACTTGACTCGTTCACCAACTTCACTAAACCACCGCGAAACTAGGTCAACAAAGCAAAGCCTCTGTTTATGAGTAGAAGATAATACGGTGACAGTAGACGACAACATAGTGCAGTAAAAAAAAAAGTCATAACAAGCACACAGGACCATTTAGAATTGCTGAAGAGTTTATCTAATGACTGTAGGCAGAGGCAGGCTATTACATCCCATTGACCTCCAGCTATTTGAGCTAAGCTAGTTAGCGGTGGGTGATCTTTTGTCCATCTCTTACTTGTTGCTGCATGCAGAGTCAAAAGAATGGTGTCTGCTTGTCGTGGACTCGGGAGTGAGGAAAGACAGTGACTTGAGGACCACAGACACTGACATGAGGACCACAGACAGTGACTTGAGGACCACAGACACTGACATGAGGACCACAGACAGTGACTTGAGGACCACAGACACTGACATGAGGACCACAGACAGTGACTTGAGGACCACAGACACTGACATGAGGACCACAGACAGTGACTTGAGGACCACAGACACTGACATGAGGACCACAAGATAATTTTAACAAAAGATATTATCAAAACATAAAGGATATTTTCACTCCATTTCCCACATGATTCGCAGAGACTTTGTTCTAAAGCGCTAGTCCAACCTTTTTGCTTTCGTGTAACAAAAAGGTTGGACTAGCGCTTTAAAAGAAATTTTTCCAACAAAAGGCAACAACGTGATGTCATATGTTGGAACCACTGTAACTGCTTCTAAGTCGAACCCCCACATTGTAGCTCTAAGTAGCATAATATTAAATTTTACAGATAACGTTTAAGCTTGAAAGTCAATTAAGTTAGGATTGTTCATCAAAGTTATCACACTGAATAATTTTTGGTTTACTACAGCCCTTATCAGCAATGATCCAAGAACTTTTCAAAAATACCATAGACCCACCAACCACAACAATGCCTAGTTCTCGGTTGGCCTACAAAAACATGTCATCCCTGCACAACTTTATATTAAACCCCCTAAGGCAAAGATTTGATTTCTTAAATTCATATTTAATTCTGGCTTTTCAACAAACGACATATTCAGACTTAAAATGTACGCATTTTTTTGCTCTTTTGTTGTGCCCTTCCTAAGATTTACCGTTTTACAAAACCCAAAACCAGTGAAGTTGGCACGTTGTGTAAATCGTAAATAAAAACAGAATACAATGATTTGCAAATCCTTTTCAACTTACATTCAATTGAATACACTGCAAAGACAAGATATTTAATGTTCGAACTGAGAAACTTTATTTTCTTTTGCCAATAATCATCAACTTAGAATTTAATGGCAGCAACACATTGCAAAAAAGTTGGCACAGGGGCATTTTTACCACTGTGTTACATCGCCTTTCCTTTTAACAACACTCAGTAAACGTTTGGGAACTGAGGAGACCAATTTTTGAAGCTTTTCGGGTGGAATTCTTTCCCATTCTTGCTTGATGTACAGCTTAAGTTGTTCAACAGTCCGGGGTCTCCATTGTTGTATTTTACGCTTCATAATGCGCCACACATTTTCAATGGGGGACAGGTCTGGTCTACAGGCAGGCCAGTCTAGTACCCGCACTCTTTTACTACGAAGCCACGCTGTTGTAACACGTGCAGAATGTGGCTTGGCATTGTCTTGCTGAAATAAGCAGGGGCGTCCATGAAAAAGACGTCGCTTGGATGGCAACATATGTTGCTCCAAAACCTGTATGTACCTTTCAGCATTAATGGTGCCTTCACAGATGTGTAAGTTACCCATGCCTTGGGCACTAATACACCCCCATACCATCACAGATGCTGGCTTTTGAACTTTGCGCTTATAACAGTCCGGCTGGTTCTTTTCCTCTTTGGTCCGGAGGACACGACGACCACACTTTCCAAAAACAATTTAAAATGTGGACTCATCAGACCACAGAACACTTTTCCACTTTGCATCAGTCCATCTTAGATGAGCTCGGGCCCAGCGAAGCCGGCGGCGTTTCTGGGTGTTGTTGATAAATGGCTTTCGCTTTGCATAGTAGAGTTTTAACTTGCACTTACAGATGTAGCAACTGTAGTTACTGACAGTGGTTTTCTGAAGTCTTCCTGAGCCCATGTGGTGATATCCTTTACACAGTGATGCCGGTTTTTGATGCAGTACCGCCTGAGGGATCGAAGGTCACGGGCATTCAATGTTGGTTTTCGGCCTTGCCGCTTACGTGCAATAATTTCTCCAGATTCTCTGAACCTTTTGATGATATTACGGACCGTAGATGATGAAATCCCTAAATTCCTTGCAACAGCTCGTTGAGAAATGTTGTTCTTAAACTGTTCGACAATTTGCTCAAGCATTTGTTCACAAAGTGGTGACCCTCGCCCCATCCTTGTTTGTGAATGACTGACCATTTCAGGGAAGCTGCTTTTATACCCAATCATGGCACCCACCTGTTCTCAATTAGCCTGTTCACCTGTGGGATGTTCCAAATAAGTGTTTGATGAGCATTCCTCAACTTTCTCAGTCTTTTTCGCCACTTGTGCCAGCTTTTTTGAAACATGTTGCAGGCATCAAATTCAAAATGAGCTAATATTTGCAAATAATAACACAGTTTACCAGTTCGAACGTTAAGTATCTTGTCTTTGCTGTGTATTCAATTGAATATAGGTTGAAACGGATTTGCAAATCATTGTATTCTGCTTTTATTTACGATTTACACAACGTGCCAACTTCACTGGTTTTGGGTTTTGTAAGTAAAAGCTGTACTCCCTCAGTGATTTAAGGGATGCACTGATGTATTAGTTGAAAACTGAGTTTGCTGATTTACATACTCATTGGCCATTTTATTGGGTAAACCTTGCTAGTGCTGGGTTGGACCCGTGCCACCTTTAGAAATACCTCCATTCTTTGTGGCATAGATTCAACAATGTGTGGAAATATTATTTACCAAACCCTCTGAGGACACATTCCTCAGAGGGTTTGGTCCATGTTGAAATGATAACGTCACATAGTTGCTGCAGATTTTTTGGCTGCACATCCACAATACAACTGCTCCATCACATCCCAAAGGTCCTCTATTGGATAAAGATCAGGTTATTGTGGAGGCCACTGGAGTACAGTGAACTCATTATCATGCTCAAGAAACCAGTTTGAGATGATTTGAGCTTTGTGATGCAGTATTTCCTGCTGCTATCAGAAGATGGTTACACTGAGGTAAGAAAGGAATGGACAGGGTCAGCAGCAATACTCAGATTGTTAACAACTACACCATTACACCACCACTGTCAGCCTGAACTGCTGATACAGTTCCATGCATACAGAACCCATGCTTTCATGTTAATGCCAAATTCTGGCCCTAATAAATGAAGGTTGCAGCAGGTATGGAGACTTATTACAACAAATATCATTTAACCAGTCTGCTATTGGTGAGCACTTGTAAATTGTAGCCTCAGGTTTCTCTTCTTAGCTTACAGGAGGGGCAGCCAGTGTTGTCCTCTGCTGCTGGAGCCCATCTGCTTCAAAGTTCTAAGTGGTGTGTGTTTAGAAATGGTCTTGTACCTACTTTGGTTGTAATAAGTAGTTATTTGAGTTACTGTTGCCTTTTTTATCATGGCCACTCCAGCCATTTTGCTTTGACCTCTGGCATCAACAAGGCACTTTTGCCAAAAGAATTGCCACTAACTGGATATTATCTCTTTTTTGGACCATAAACCCTAGAGATGGTTGTGAATGAAAATCCCAGTAGATGAGCAGCTTTAAATACTCAAAACAGCCTATCTGGCATCAACAAACATCACTTTCAAAGTCACTTAAACCATGTTTCTTCCCCATTCTTTTGTTTGGTCAGAACTTCAGCAGGTCTTCTTGAAAACGTCTGCCAGCCTCATTGTTGCTGCCACGCGATTTTAAGATTAGTCACTAGTGCTAAAAGAAGTTGAAGGTGTGCGTATACCTTATAAAGTGGCAGGTCAACATGGGTTCTGTTAACAGTAACTTTCCTTTAAATAGAAATAAAACAATATCAAACAGCATTGATATCAAAATCTGCCATTGGTTGAACTGCTGAATTTAATACACTAAACACTGTTTGATACATCCATGACAGCAGTGAGTCAGTGCCAAAGAGCAGAGGATGGAATTGAATGAATTTCTATTCAATGGACACAATGCTGTTTAACACAGTTTCAGCCAGGAGAATGAGGCTGCTGCACAGAGACTTTATAACTATCACCAATATCCAACTTTTGCCCCTTATTTAAGCCTGACTGTGAAAGACTGCTGAGTGAAAATTAATACTAAATCTGGTTCACCGTTAAGGGGAGACACAACATTCAATCCCAAGCTTTTACACCTGTACAGCATATATGTATTTTAACTGCCAATCTGCATTTATGAATGAACAATGAGAGGTGATGGTGGTGGAAATGAGACCATGAGAAATTAAAATTAATCTTGTTAACTCATTACCTGGTTAATTACACGTCAACGATGCTGTGGAGCTTGTTAACCAGGTGCAGAGAGATGATATTCTGATAAATGGTTAATTAGAGCCCTCAGCAAAGTCTGTAAAGCGCAGCGGCACTGTGAAGACCAATGAATGACAAGATGCTTTGACACATCCACACAGAGCTGACACAAAAACAATGTTGTCCCATTTAACTGTGGCTCCCTGTGATGAAGCCACATGTACATTTTAACAACATGTTATGGTATTTTATATGAAAATAGTGTCGCATAGGAAGACAAGTATAGTAATTTGTCTCCTTATACATTTCTTTCAGTATGACATGGGTTTAAAGCTCTGCTCAAGTTTTATGGGGGTCACTGATATACAACCACCTAACAATGTTCTACTCCTCACTGAAATGTCCCCAGAGGAGCTAAATGATGCAGATGCCAAAATGCAGATATCACCGATCTTTGTTATCTCTGACAACACACAGATGCATCATGGGTGCCTGATACAGTCAGCATGTATATAACTGTCCCTCTCTCATTACCGAATGTTATCAAATTCAACAGAAGTAAAATACACAAATCATAGATCCCTGAGTTTTAGAGGTGTCAAAAACAGCTGTTTCATATTTCACTACAGCGCTCGTAAAAAGATTCAGAATCAATTTAAAACATTCATGGTTCAATTTCTAAACATGTATCTTTAAATATATTCCTGTCATGTAAAGTACTTTTTTTTATCAGTGGCACAATACAGCAAAATTGTTTTTTTGCGTGTTTGTACAGCCTCTTTCTCCTTCCTGTGTGGTGTTGTTTCTATTGTGTAAGCTGTGTCTATCTGGAATTTATACTAACACATTTTTCAGTTTAGTATAAATACTTTTGTCGTTTTGTTTCAAGTTGTCCACAGTGTGTCTATATAATTATGATTAGATGTTAGAAACAAGTACATGAGCTGCATTTCTTGAACAATTTCTTTTGTGCATTCTTGTAGTAAATCACATTATTTAGCCTCTGAATGCACTGCAGGCGACAGCAGATCCTGGAATAAAAACCTTTCTATAACAAATGAATTAGGGATGCATGATATTGGATTTTTGCCAATTGCCGATATTTTTTTGATTCATTATCGCCGATACGGATACCGATATTTCAGGTCAAGAGCACAAGCTCTGTACTTAACAAAAATGGACTTGTCTCTTTTAGTGTTACAGTATATTATCGCATGAACAGATGTAAAACAAGAAAAACAGCTTTAACTCTTGCAAAAATGAAGCCCTCAATATTTAAATGCACCCATGCAGTGATGAGAAGGTGCATCAATATTAAACATTTGTACAATTTGTCAATATTCCAGCTGATATATGGCTGATACGTGTGGCCGATATACTTGACTTTTTAGGCTGATATCAGTCGATACCGATATCACACTGATAATATCGTGCATCCCTAAAATGAATATTTTGTGAATCATGAATCAGTTTAAATCACATAATCAACTTCCAATTGAATTGTGACCCCAAGAATCAGAAGCACATTGAGTCTCATGGTGTCTGCCTCATTCAACTTTATAATTTACAACAAAGATCAGAATAATTTCGCTAAATCTTAGCACCTAAAAAACTGTACTACTTAAAACTGTAAAAAGGGCTCAAGTTACAATGAAGTGATTATCAAAATCAGGGCCTTTTCAGATACCAATGTTTTTTAAATAACATTTTCATAGTTTTTTGAGTCATTTTATAAAATGAGTGATGTGACTTGATGTACTGATTTATCAATGCATTATTAATTATCTGAGGAGAAGTATAGTAGATTGAAAGTTGAGCACACTGTCCTCAATGTCTATATGATGATCAAATGACAAAAATACAATAATGCATCAAATAAGTTCGCCAAGAATTAAACATCTCAGGCCGTATGATAAACTGTTGACGAGGTGGATACAGGGTCTGAAATGAACTATTTCAACCCACCACCATTGGCCAGTGTTGGTCAAAAAAGAAGTGCTTTTGTTTCACAATCATTTCATGTATTTGAATCAATGCCATCATATTCCACAGATGAGAGAAATATATAAGTTTACTTTTTGAAGGTAGTATGCAGTGCACAGGTCAGCCCACTGATGCCTTTCTACAAACTGACTTCACCAATGTTTCAATCAAAAAGGCAAAAATCTATCAGTAAATTACATTTTTGATTTACAACACAACACAAATACTTCACTCTTGATTTGGCTTTCACAGTATTGAAAATCCCTGTTGGGGCTGCAGGGGGGCTGAAGCCAATCCTAGCTAACATTAGGCTAGAAGCAGAGTACATCCTCGACCCGTCACAGGGCAGACACAGAGCAAAGACCAACTATTCACAAACACACACTCACAACTATGGCCAATTTTAAGTCACAGATTGATCTGATGAGCATGTTTTTGGCCAGTGGGGAGAGACCAGAGTACCTGGAGAAAACACATGCATGTACAGAGAGACCACACAAACATGTAATCTGGTTGGCCAGTGCCCTTCTGGCCAACTCAGGGAGTTGAACCAGCAACCTTCTTGCTGTGAGGCACCAGCACTAAACTGCTGCACCATCATGCCTGAGGGGAACTCTCAGTTAAATATTTGGAATTACCTGATTTAACAAAATATATGAATACAGTTTTCATCTGAATTTATTTTACTGACTTTATAGAACTAAACTTAAATGTAAAGTATGTGCTTAATTGACCCTTCGCTTTCTTCTTGTGTCTCGGGCTTGGGGAAGGCAAAAAAAATCAACACCACCCTTCAAACTTCTGGGATATCGACTGTCGGACTTGTTAGTCCCGCATGCACACCGCTTAGGCATATTGTTTTCTGCCGACAGCTTGACAGGCCTCTCGTGCATAGTTAAAGTTGCTAACATAGGATTGGACAGCAGCCTATGTGGGAGGGGCTTAGTGAAGGGTCAATTTGATAAACCGTACATAGAATTTTGTGATAGATCTAAAAGGGTTTTACAGGAGCAATGAACCAAATATACCATTAACTTCTTATGGAAATGAATGAAAGAATGAAAGAATCAAATATCTACCAATATTCTGAGGTTGTTTTAGAAATATTTATATTTTTCATATATTAGATGGAAATTGCCTCATATTTTCTATACATGTAGAATTTACTAATATTTAAAATTGACCTGTGGGCTGACTGAAAAAGGGCTGCATATGGCCCTATGGCCACCACATGCCCACCTCTAACCTCTGATCAAATGTGTGTGTGTGTCTGTCTGTTTCTAACTAAGAGCTCCTACATGTGTGTTCAAGCCTAAATCAATCAAGGGGTTTGTATTAGATTTGCAACATATCTTTGGTGGTTGGAAATGGTTAGGGTACAAATATTCAGCAGCCACATGGAACATAACCCTGTCAGATTTACAGAAAAAAAAAGGGCTACAGGACTTTTCCAGGCTATTTTGAAATATGTATGAAAAGTGACTTACTTGCTACAGAGAAGTTATTTAAGGGGTAGGGCAGGTCTGCGTCTTGAGGTTTCTCTTTGTAGCCGATGAAAGAGCCGTCTGTCTTCAACAGGAAATAACGCGGCCGCCAGTTCTTTATGTATTCACCTAGACAAAGAAAGCAAGGACATGAGCGTAAATTTGAGCCCAACTTTTTTCCCGTAGACACTCAGTACAAACATAAAATAACTTAAAATCTGTAGGATGACCAGGCTGGTGATGTTGGAGCATCAATGGTTTAATGGTGATTATGATAATAGAAAGCATTACTGTAAGTAATGATGATATTAAATACAGATTTTATTCCCTAGACATTTAAGAGCTTGACTGCTCAACTTTCATCCGTCCAAAGTTAATCGCACACGTCATACACACTGCAGTGTTTACACAGACACAAACACACTAATACACACAGCAGCTCTGTGACTCCCACAGTCTCTGCCAGATTCAGATCGGATTATCATGTAAAAAATGACAAAAACATGTTTACCAGTACAACAACCAAACTGTTCCTGCCAGAAACATCATCTGGCTGATACATGGGCAGGTGTCGAGGTGATGACCCCTCCACCAAACACACAACCACACACGTATGCACACAAACCACTGGTCGCCAGAGAAGACAAAGAAAAGAAGGATGAGATGAGAAGAGATGAGAGGAGATGACATGAGATGAGATAAGATTACACATAGAGAATTACACGTCTAAGAATGCAGCCACAAATAACAACATCTGCTGAGCAGCTGGTGGCAGAATATTACCCAACTGGCTGGCACAGACTGGCACTGAGGTGGCACCACAGCTTTATCTGATGACCCACTGTAGGATTACATGAGTGTCAAACATTTCCACACCACAGAGGCGGATAACACTCACTGGAAACAGCACAGATACACAGAAGCGTGTGTGGATTCATATATAAGTGGAGAGAATTCAGAAGGAGTTGGGACATGCTGTAAAATATGAATTAAAACAGAAAACTGTGATTTGCAAATCCTTATTAACCTATATTAAATTAAGTACAGCACAAAGACAAGATATCTGATGCTTATACTTACACCTCTTGTTCATTTTAAATGCACACATCCTAATTTTGATGCTTGTAGCATGATCCAAAAATTTGTAACATGAGCATGAATACCTCTGTGTTTCGTCACCTTTTCTTCAAACAGCACTCTGAGAGTGTCTGGGTGACAGAGGTTACTAATTGTTGAATAAATGAAAGTGTAATTCTTTCCTATTCTAGCTTGATTTACATCTTTCAACAGTGCAAGGTTTCCATTGTTGTATTCTGAGCTTCATAATGCAGCACATTTTCAATGGAAGACTGGTCGGGACAGCATGAAGGCCAGTCCAGAACACTGCTCTTTACTGCAAAGACAGGCTGTCATAACACATTAACTGAACAGAATGTAACTCAGCATTATCTTTCTCAGCCACATAGTCAAAATGTGCCATCTCAATGGAAGAATATTGTGCTCCAAACAAAAACTGTATGTACAAATTTGTATCAATGGGGCCTGTAGCATATCTGATAGTATTTTAGAAAACGGGATTTATAGGTCTCTTTTTGGGACTGTTGGTGAGTAACATATGTTGGAAGGTTTGTTTTTTTTTTAAGATCGCAGAGCTCTTGTGAAGAAAGAAGTCCCAGATATTTTTTAATAGGGCACTTAAATTAGTTTATAAAAACACAGTTAGCTGTTATCAGAGTTTCCTTATATACCTCCAGTTATGCCACTCAGACTGAAACAAAACATTACAGGGTAAGGTAATACTAAACAGTTAAATATCCACTTTAGGAGAAGTAAAAAAAAATGAATAGACTACTGCAATTTAATAGTATAATGAATAGATAAATAAATATAATGCAAAATTTCAATGTTGGAAATTAACTGGGGTTTATACAAATCAACAATGACAACAACAATAATATAAATCACATTTTATTTAAGCATAACAGTAACTGAAGGCCAAGGCACGGGAGGGCTGTATGAGATAAAGGGGTAGGTTAAAAGTTATTGAGGAGACTTTTCAGTCACATTTCTCTCAAAGATGTGCAAGTTACCCATGCCATGGGCACTAACACAACCTTGCACCATCATAGATAATGACTTTTGAACTTTGTTTTGATAACAATCTGCATGGTCCTTTTCCCCTTTAAGCTCAGGTTAAAAAATGTTTCCCAAAAAATATTGAAATGTGGACTGATCACATTATAGCACATTATTTCACCTCAGATCAGTGCATCTCAGATAAGCTTGGACCCACAGAGTGTCTGAAGTGTGCCTGAGCTCATTTGTATTATCCATTAAAGAACGATGCTGTTTTCAAAGAAGTGCCACCTGAATGTTAAAAGGTCATTGGCACTCAATGTTTGTTTGTGGCCTTGTCTTTTATGTGCAGAGATTTATCAAAATTCTCTACACATTTCGATGAAATGGACTGTACAAGTGAAATTTTAACATCCTTTGAAACTGAAGTGAAGGAATGCTCATAAATTGGACCGCTTGCACATGCAGTCTTCTACAAAGAAGAGAGCCAAACTCCACTGCTTACTGTGAACAGCTGAACCCCAGAAGTGCTCTTCTTTTACTCAAGTCATAGCAGAACCACCTGTTACCAATTTAACATGCTATAATGTGAAATATTCCAGGTGTTTCCAACTGCCTTTGGAAAATATTGTAGGCATATTTTCAATAAAACATTAAGTTTATCATTTTAGACACTGAATATCTTGTTTTTGGGCCGAATTTGACTGAAAATAGATTGAAAAGGATCATATTGTGTTCTGTCTTTATTGACTTTTTCTACAATGTCCCAACTCTATTGGAATTGGGGTTTGTACAGTGAGTACTAATGCAGGACTGAGACTGCAAACACACACAGACACACACAAACCTGCTAAAGAAGCACTGAGAGGCACAACTCTGATGAAAGAAAGTGACAATCTCAACACTTTCCACAGCTTGTGCAAACATTTCACGTTTTCATTTTGACTGAAATAAAAACCACAGAAGGGCACAAATGTTCCCAACGACTAAACTTCTTTAAATTAACCAGCCATTCCTCGTCATGCACACACACTTACGCACACTTCTTTAAGACTAATAAACAAAAATGCAAATGCACACACTCTCTTTCCTCACAAAGCTCGGTAAAAGCTCTGATCACCTTTCTTAGGATAATTCACTGAGAGAGGAGGCTAGGTGGCGTGTGTCGTGTGTGTGTGTGTGTGTGTGTGTGTTCTATTTGTGACATCCATTTAAAGCGGAAATGACAGCAGGCCGTGCTCGTTAACACATTGCAGAAAAACACCTGCTCCGCCGAAGGGACCATGCGACTGTGGGGCCCGCCGGTACCTCTGGGTGGTGCTGGTAACTGAGGTGTGCGTGTGTATGAGGGTGTGTGTGTGTGTGTGTGTGTGTGTGTGTGTGATGTGTGGTGGTGGGGTAGCAGCTGATTTTGAACCAGCACACAGGGACAGAGGGAGACACGGATAGACAGATAAGAAAAAGCTGTTGGGTGCCGGTGCGTCAGAAGGATTGCCAGATCACACCTTTCCGCTTTCAGCCTCTATTTTCCTCTTTCTCACAAATCCGCCCACTATCCCCTCCGCTCCAGTTTCTTCTTCTGTTCTCTCAGAAACAAAGCATCTTCTTTGGAGGACTTGCTACTGATAAACAGAGGGCCGTGAGAGGGGCTGAATGGGAGGGGTGAGAGGAGGGATGGAGGGTGGCATGCGGAAGAGGAGGGCGCAAACTGATACAAAACAAGCAAAGCAAAAAAAGTGATCACAAAAAAGGAAGTCCATCCTGACTAAAGCAGTTTCATTTTTAACTGAGCAATAGGTTTTCCGTAATTTAGCATTTTTGTTGGAATAGGTGGGTTTTTACTAAGTTGGACTTGTCTGCATTTTTCCTGATATCAGTCCGAAGCTTAATATTTACCATTACAAATGAACACATTAGTTTTATAGCATAATTTTCCTGGTTTTACTCTTGTCATTTAAACAATTAGACCTTTATAGTAGAAGAAATTTGGACTTAGCGTTCTTTACAAATATGTGTATTTATTGGTATCGGTTTCAGTAAAACAGTTTTGAAATATTGGCATAAAGGATATTGGGATATTTAAAATTGTGTTTTCCAATTTTAGCCTTAATCTTGTTTGAAAGATATACACAAACTTTATATATTTACCAGCTCTATTTTGCCCAAAAAAACAAAATAACTTGAATCAACAGGGCAAAATATTATTTACAAGATACTGTCTTTAAAGCTCTGGGTTATTTAAATACATTAGAAGAAAACATCACTGACAACATCACAGTTGTCTATGTCCTATAAGATGAAAATTATATAATCTAGTCCGAAAACATTTTTATGTTTTCTTGTGTTCCCAAGCTTATTTTCACATTAAATAGTGATGCCAATATCGTGATCATATTTGTACCCATGTATCAACTGGAGGAAAGTAGAGATAAAAATCAGAGGTGCAAAAAATGATATACCGGTATGTTAGTGAAAGTAAATTGTTCACTGAAGAAAGAATTTTCATTGCTGGATACAGTCTAGTCATGAACATTATTGATTTTTAACAGAGGGCATGAAGATTGAATTTAAGTCACACAAATCCATGTCTATTGTAATTTAGTATTTAATGGAAAAAATATCTACTGATAACTATTTTTCACCACTATGTAGTTTTACTGATGTTGTGACTATGTGGAGGTTGAAAAAGGAAGGCAACCTTGCAGATGGATCCAATGTCTGTTATCAGGCAGATCCATCTTGCTAGGCTCCAATCTACAATGACTGTGAGCAGCCCAAAGCAGCACAGCCCAATCAGCATCCTTTACAGCAGGAAGAGAAGGGAGCTATGAGCAAGACTACGGCAGGATGAAACTGCTTGTACAGTTTGCTAACAACTTCAGTAGCAGATTTATCAAATTTGTTATGCATTTTTTTTATTAAATACAAAACAATTAACACTGAAAGCAAAGATATTTTTGCTAATTTTCTTACATGTTTTGACAAGAGTTAGTCCCAGGAAGTGGCTTACAGTTTGTTCTTTACACCACTACCATTAACTGATTGGTACATAATGAATGTGATTGACAAAATGAATGTCCAATCACCCGCTGGATATGCTTTAGAAAGGCTTTGACCATTCACAAATACTTTCCATTGGCTGTTACCCAGATGGACTATAATGAAATATATTGAACTTTCCATCTGATATGTCAGGTTAAAAGGCAGAGTCCGGGTTTGTTGATGGACTGTTGATACAACTGCCAGTAATAATACTGCTGTACTTTCCTGTCATTTAATGCATCAGACTTCTATTTTACTTTATACCTAATAATATACCTTCTACTTTATGTTCATGTATATCTTCAATTAAACACTGCTCTGTGTCAAACAGAGGTTTGGCATAAGACAAATTGGTGTGTTGAGAGCAATAAATATCTAAATAAAAAGAGGATTACAGTCAGGAACTGCAATCACTGTACCAGAACGCACGACTAAACTCTGTAAGGTGGTGCTGAACTTCATTTCATGTAAAACCATGGGGCAGCGGTTCCTTTAAATGTGTTTAGTTCCTGTTGAAAACAATGAAAAAAACCTGATCATCTGGGCATGAGACATCCGTGTTACCTTTATAGGAAGTGGACAGAGGAGATGTATTGAGTGACAAAATGACTGAGGATAAACAGAAAGTTAAACTGATAAAACTATTATAAACTGGCAGTGATGACTGGCTTGCTGGTCCAAGTCCAGTCATTTCTCTGAGTCAGTTTCTACATCAAGTGTCCAACCAATGGAAGCCTGTGGCTGGCCACTTCATCGCTCAGCTGTCCAGTACAACTGAAAACATTTAAGCAATCCTTCTGGCCAGGCGAGACAGCGTGTATATGTGTGAATGTGTGTGAGCATTTGTGTGTGTGTGAACACGTCCACTGGGGGGCGGGGGAGGGGGCAGCCAGGGGTGGCACAGACGGAGAGAGGAGATGGACAGTTGTCCACACATGGCGTTCCAAACAAACACAGGCATGCGCGGGGACACACACGCACGCTCACACACACCCCAGCACAATTCAGTTTTCCGACCGTTCCAATCCTCCGAATGATCCAATGGTGTTCTGTCAAGCTATCCCGTCCTGGCCCTGCCTGTAATGAGTCCAGCGAGCTCTCCCACTCTGGACAGCTTGTCTGGGGAGCCACATGTCTCTAGTTTGGACTGCTGGAGAGAACAGAACAGCCGGTCTCCTTCCCACACCATCTCTCTCGGACTCCACACTTCAGTTTCATTTAGTTTCCTGCACAACTTTACTTTTCCCTTAAGGCCAATTAGTAAAAACTACACTACATAGCGCCTAAGACAACAGGAGCCTGTTGTTTCTTGTTAGGATGACGTGATATCAGAAGAACATTACAATGTGGGTGATCTGAAAGATGTTACAAACAGAGGACATTTAGAAGGATAGCACAATGCATTTTGAAGTGTATTTAACCTCTGGGCTAAATTTCTTCAAAACACAGAGGGAGTAGAGACTCATTCAGCAGATCTAAAGTGCTTCCTACAGTGAACACTTTAATCATTTGTAAGGAAACTTTATATAGTTTAAGCACAACAACTGTACTTTGCTTTAGTTAAGCGTGTGCCCAAGACAGAAGTGTTGAAAGAAAAGAGTAAAGGTTGCAAAGTTTTTACCCTATTTTGTGTGGGAAACAAACTTAGCACCAAAACTTAACTTAAGTTATTTGGATTTTTCTAGAGCAGAGAAATCTTTCTGGCACATCTTCCAGTTGCAGCTTGTGGATTAAGCAGTTAGAGATAGAGATGAATCAGCTGTGACTGTGTTCGATCCAAGCTTTCTGATTGGACAATTAAAACAATGCGGCGACTAACTGCCACTTAATTAGCGGAGTGATTAACCATTTATTTCAGGACAGAGGGGGAAAAGGGAGAGCGTGAGAGAGGAATGAACAGGATAGGTACAAAAAGTAAGACTGAACTTTAAATGGTAGAACAAAAATGAGACAAACTTCTCTCCAACCGTCTCATGCTAGCTCCTAAAGGACCCCACCACACCTCAGCTCCTCTGCTTTGCCGGATGCCACGTTTTGGTACAGAGCGACTGATGGAGAGCAGAAAAAAACCTTAATGACAATTTAAAAAATAACTCCATAACTATGTGAGCTCACCAGCCATTTCTTAATCAACCCAAACAGGGATTTAATTTAATGCTTTGGCCGAGGCTGTAGCTGATATGCAGATGGCGCAGGGACGAGGCTGTGTGACTGGCACTCCGGGAGTTGGTGGAGGGGGGGATGCACAGAGGTGGGGAGGGGGTGGGGGGGTGGGGGGGAAATTCTACCACGTTCCAGCACATACACAGCAGATCACTGGAACTTAAGGAAGTGTTTCCTCTGGCGACAACACACACATGCTCTCACATATTTTACATCTATTTCAACACAAAAACACATTTGCTTAGTAGAGGAGAAACAAGACACTTTGAGTAATATGGGATAAAAAACAGTCTACAAAAGGTGTTTGGTCAGTTACCTGACCAGCTGCACTGGGCAGTATCTCCCCTGACAGACATCCAACCATCAGCAAATAATGTGGCTTGAACCAATGAGAGTAGCTAATGTGCATCTGTTGTGATGTACCAATTTAATGCTTACATCTAGTACACCTGGAGAAAATTTCATATGAGGAAATTATCTGTTTGACAAACTGATGTGTTTTTATGGTCAAAGGGTGGACAGTATTGGCATTGTGAGTGTCCATACCAAAAGATATGATAAAGAAAGGTATTGGTATCTGGCTAAGTTGTGATGCTGCACATCTCTATAATACATTGGCATTGACTGGGGCTAAATGATTTTTAGTTTTTCAAACCCAAGGTGCGATGTGCATGTATAAGAATCACATCAGACATGCAATTCTGGTCACATGACCTGAAGCAAATCATGTTGGTACCTCTGAATTGTTGAATAGACACCTAAAACACCAATTTTCTCATTTTGATGACTAATAAGTGACAATATTAGCCTTGGTAATCAGAGAGCAGATGACTGCCCAATGACTTCCAGTACTTCAGTTCTCCATGGAGCATTGTTTCATGCCAACAACCTTTACAGCAAAAGAAGTGTAGCAAGAAATGACGATTCTTGCTACCAATCAACAGACTGCGGCATACTTAGCTCCACCCTTTGGGGTTCAGCTCGGTTCACTCGGCACCCCTTGTAAGAACTTCCAAAAAGTGGGATCAGTTTTTTAGGTACCTTTTCTCCTTATTTGACAGTGTAAACACCCGTATTTGTGTACTGTACCAAGTCAGACTGAAACAGGTTGCTTGGTGAAAAAGCACCGTAATTAGCTTCTGCCTTTTCTTTCCCTGCTGCTTATTCTTCTGCTCCATTTGTGTGAGTATGTGTGTGTGCTTGTGTGGCGGTGTATGCATGTACATGAATATTAGAACTACATATGTCCATATGGTGGTCAGTTTTTTGTTATTGCCCAGCCCTGCTTTCAGCCCCAATTTGAACAAACAGTGCATCTCTAGCAACCTAACTTTAGAGTAAACCAAAAACTACACAAAAAGAAGGAAAAAAAGAAAAGTAGCAGACTTAGTTAACACTCACTCTTGCAGCTTTGCTTCCCTTTGCATTTCAGGATGACTGATTGAAGGAAAAAATATTTACTTCTGTAATGCTTTGATTATGTGGTAAATAGCAAAAGATTTGATCACAGATTAATCATTAAAATAACCTAAAAACTAAGAATTTTTGCTTGTCACAGCCTTTTGATGCAACAATATGCTGCTTTTTCAGTTTTAAATGATTTCATATTGATGTGGGTTTCTTGCAAGTTAAGCAGGAATCATGGCAATGTCACCTTGAGCTCTGGGAACTTGAAAAAAGGATGTTCTTTTTCTTTTTTGGTATTTAAAACAGATTGTTCAATAACAAAAATAATCTTTTAATGCAGGTATATACAAAAGTTTCCAACCCCATTATTTGTATCAAACAGCTTTTTAAAAGTAAAAAGGCTACAACTATCAAAGTAAACTTTTGAGAGATTGAGTATTTTCTTGACAACGTTCAAATATATGCAGATGATTAATGCAAAGCATTAAAGGGTTGTACTTTACAGACCAGTGATTTTGAGCTTGAATAATTGACTGTCTGCCTGAGCTGATCTCCTTATAAACCAAGGTCAACACACCGCCAGACACAACAGTCAGGGAGGTGTTTCATGTGTTTGTGCGAGAGAGCATTAGCGGCTAATACTTGAGTAAAAGCAGTAACATATAGGAAGGAGGAGGAGAAGGAGGAGGATAAGGAGACAGGGAGATTAACTCAACATCAGGTAAGTAATCAAAGGAAGTGAGGGGATGGTGGAGGAGAGTGCGTGCATCAGAGAGGGCGTTGGGGTTTAAGAAAGTGGGGAATTGTGCGGTAAGATGCTTGAGAAAGACATCTGTCTCAGAGTCTGTTAACGACAGAACAAACAAGCGGGAAGATAAACTTTCTGCTACTATGAAGAATCTTGACACATAATTGTGATAAAAGCTAAATCAGGTATTTTCTTCATATGGTTTGCTGTTTGTCCGTGTGGATGGCGCATGATTGTAATGATACGGCTGTGTGCGTGACCCCGACCCCAGCAGTTCTAACTCCAGTCTACTCAGACATCTTAAGACGAATCCTGGCTCTTCCAAGGCAATCCAATTACAGTGAATTAGTCTCATTACCACATCGGGACTGGGCTGGTGTTACTCTTTGAGGTTGTATATGTGGGTGTGGGTGCTTAAAATACACCATTGCTGACGACATTGCTAGGGGACTATTTGTGCTACCTGTAGAGTTCACTAGGTCTTTTTTTGCAACAGTGAAACTGCCATGCAAGACTAAAACCAGAGGGTAGAAAGAAAAACAGTGCAGACAAGACAAAAATTATATCTAATCAGATCAAGACTATTTATGGTTCCCACATACGCTTTAAAACACAGGGTTTTTTCCAGGCCGTAGCATCTCAGTTATGGTATGCTCTCCCTTTGTCGATTCGACTAATGACTTTAAGAAACAGCTGAAAACACATTTATGTACAGGCTTTTAGTTCAACTTGAATTGTGCAACCATTTGCACTGTTGCTTGCTTTCTCTACTTTGTATTTAAGTGTTTCACCCTATTTTGTTTACGTTTTTAATGTAGAGCACTTTGTGATTTTTATCTGTGAAAGGTGTTATAGCAATAAACTTTACTTCAGAGTTTAACTCAGTTCACAGCAGAAGAAATGAAGAAGTGAGAAGGTACTGTGCTTACGTACTTCAAGTGTGTAGGTGTGGACAAAAGCTGAAGGTAAAGAGGATGCTTTGGTTAAGGGTTAGGAAAATGAAGGAGAAGAAAGAGTGAGGGAGCCATACATGTACATAAGGCTATGGCAGAGACAGACAGAAAGGACAGGGCAGGGCAGCCACAAGGCAGCCAGATTGAGTAGAACCCATGGGAGAGTGGCCATCCCCTGGGGGCTGCGATGAGATATTATCCAGCCAGCTGCACACAGCCACAGTCTCTTGGTAGGATGCACATACACAAATAAACACACTCACACAAACACACAAATATACATGTGGCTCTGGTGCCCCAATGCTCCAGCTGGTAAGGAAAAAGGCTGCACATATAAAATACATTTAACGATACAGGCAGCCTACTAAGAACAAAACTGAATTCACAGACTTATCAGATTGCTGATTAATCTGCACTGTGACCTTTCTTTTCATCTCCATTTTCCCATTAACCCTGATGATTTTTCCCTTGCTCTCACTTTGAACATGCTGTGCTCTTGCAGTACCGTTTCTGTCCAGTAGATGGTGGTGGCTCCCTTGAGCATGGTGACACTGCTGTGCTGCTGACACAGAGCTGGAGAGTGACTGACAGACACACAGCAGCCAACACACCACTCATCCTAATCCCCCTCACAGCACTACTGCTGTGTGAATGTGTGTGTCTGCAGTACATATGTGACAGGGAGCCACATCATTGTGCATCCCATGCTGTGAGTCTCTCTGCATGTTAGGCATTCTGTCAGCTTATACCTGTGAATTTGTTTGTTTTGTGTGTGTCTGTTCATCATATCTGATGGGAAAGAGGCCGGGTTCACTGCTTCCTACAGCAAACAAGGATTAGTGCAGTGTTAGCATATTAGCATCTTAGCTGGAGGGCTGATGCTCAACACCACCTGTGCCAGACAGTACTGTAGCTACCAAGCCACCAACCCCACCCCTACTCATGTACACTTATCGTATATATGTAGACACATATGTGTGGCGGGTGGGTGAAGGTCACTTGACTCCAACAGCTTCGAGATTACTGTCTCAGTTCATTACTGCAGCTACTGTATCTCTGTCTTTACAGGCTGTATGTCTTGACAGAACATAATACTGTTTTCTGTTCATTCAAAATTTGATGAATTTCATGTTTTATACTTTAAACTAACTATAAGGTTGAAAAAAACTGCTTTAAACTAACTATAAGGTTGAAGTCTAGCAAGTCTGCTGCATCTGTGAGGTTTCAAAGACTTGGCCAACCTCACAAAGAGCACATTTACTACATCTGTGAGGAAAAACTCTACACAAAGAAGAACTGAGGAGGACATATTGTGTTGGTATTGTTGAATTGGTTAGGTCCATCAGACTGGTGTATTTACAGCCTTATTTTATTACTTCAACATGGTTTAAAGGTGTGCTTAGGATTTCTGCAAGAGTGATTCAGAATATTCTCATTGTAATATGAAAGCTTTTTTAAAATTAGTCTCAACGGACAAGCAAACTGGCAATTGAACTTGTGTACAATCACAAAGAATGCTTCGATATGCTGAGAGGTACCAGAAATCCTTTTTATAATGACAATATTAGAGATGGGAATTGAAAACAATTCCAGTTGGGAATCTATAAATACTACCTCAAGGAATCCATATCATTAGTCTTTTTGCCATCAATTCCCTTATCAACTCTTTCCATCTTATGCTGCGTGTATTACAAATCAAGGACATCACACTTATCGGACACCACAAAGACACCACAAATCTTGGCAGGCTGGGGGAAGAAGTGATCTAAGTTGTGTCTTTATTTTCCACAAAAGACTATTACTGCACAACTTTCAGTAAGAAGAAACATCAGCAACTTGCAGAATCATCTATCTATGCAGCAAGGCCAATGTAATGTTAGTTTACTGATGCATGTATTATATCTATATCTATATCTAAGTGTGTGTATATATATATATATATATATAATGTATATATATATATATATATATATATATATATGTATATATACACATAGATATAGATATAATACATGCATCAGAATCATATCCTGAGTGCAAATAAATTTCTTACACAAACACACACACACACACACCCACACACATATTTACCCTTTTTATATTGTCTAAGAAATTGTGTAACTATTATTTTTCAAGTGTTCATGAATCTTAACTGCTAACAAAGCTGTTTAATTGAATTATATTGTGAACTCTGATTTGAAACTGAAGCTCTTCATGTTCTCACCTTTACAAGTGTTGTTTTAGATTAATTCCTTTTGTATGATCTTTGATTATGCCATTAAAAGCTGTACAACCTTCTTAACATATCTTTTTGTTTTTCACAATAGCTACAAAAATATTCCTCTCTAAAACACTATTGTCACTGGTTTGATGACAGATCTAGAGCAGGTTTATTAAAATGTTTAAGAGAAAAGAGAAACAATGGTCAATGATCAGCAAGGTTATTCAGATAAAGGACCTTTTCTCTTTAATTTTAGTTTGTTTTGCTTTGTTTATGTGGGCAGCACAGTTCCTGTTAAAAATAATATTAGAGTTAAGCTTCCTTTTTATTTTAGCTTCAGTCAATGAAAATGTTTTCTATGCTTAACGCCTGAGTCAGACTAGACTAAGCGTGGTTATAGACCCGTTCGTAAGCTGCATCACTAGTTGTTTAATATTTTATTGTGTATTATAAGTCTCATTCATGATGCCATTTCCATCCGTAATATTAATGCCCCTGTGATGTTTGGCTTACACTTAATCTTTTAAAAACTTGACTGAAAACAAAGTTTTGGGGATTCTACCACAGTTTCCCTAAGAGGAGTGTTTGACTGACAGAAAAAGTATCAGTGATCATTGGCATTAATTCTAGTCAGTCAATCGCATATTTGTAATAAATATCTGTTGATATTGATGTACTTTCCACCGATCAGGGAAGTCCTAATAAGAATGTAAACACAAAGCCATTCAAGGGTCCAAGAGATATTCAGCATATTCGCTGGTTACAGTTCCTGTAACACCAAAAACCTTTCACCACTTAAGTGCAGTCTGAGCGAGGGAACACAATTTTCAGGTATAGGTATGTGTTTATTTTAGTTCCATGAGACATCATATCTTGTAGACACCACATATGTCTTAGCTCTTTATCTATTTACTTAATCTCTTCAGCATGTGTTTTTTTTTCTGACCAAAAGGAGTCTTGTGCTTTCCTCAACACTCAAACCAAAAACCAATAAATCAACTTGAGTCATCATCCTAAAAAATGTAAACAAGGGCTGTGCATCAAC
Organism: Cetoscarus ocellatus; assembly: GCA_037902135.1. Lineage (NCBI taxonomy): Eukaryota > Metazoa > Chordata > Actinopteri > Labriformes > Labridae > Cetoscarus > Cetoscarus ocellatus. The sequence goes on along the minus strand of JBAMNC010000033.1, from coordinate 267,236 downwards.
CTGCTGGATGCAGAAATAGGCTTTAAAATAACATCAGATGGCTGTTAAGTCTCTCCTCTGTCTGACATCTTTTATTTTGAAGGTCCCTCAGAGACATCAGTGTTATTTTAGTGGATTTCAGCTAAAAAAAACACATATGTTGACTTCATAAAAGGGGTTTCAAAATAGATTTATTGATTGGCTGATGAATTATCCAGTCAGACTGACAGAAAGTTAAACTATCAATTTAGACCATTGTCTAAATGGCGCAGCTTTATTTGGAAATGTCCACTGCATGCCCATGTGTGACAGTTTTTCACTCAGCCGCACTGTTTGCTGTGAGTTCAAATGGGCTAACAGTAAGCTGATGCTAACAGCTTTTAGGAGGACGAATGATAAGGCACTGAACAAGAAGACTATATTTTGCCATTTTGTTCAAAAGACTATTGATTTGTTTAAAAAAAAAGTGGTAGACTAAAGTAAAGCACTTAGCAATTAAATATTCTAAACTATTTTTTCTAATTATAAATGTGTGTTCAGTTTGTACATAATATTGTCTGATATTGAAAGCCGGCTTCTACATCACATCACATCGAAATTGTCTAATGGCAGGTTTTGTAATGTCAGAAAATATTGTATTGTTGTCCAGAACATTAGATTGTACCATGTCATTGTGAAAACAGTGATTTACACCCCAACTTCTAAAGGTCTTTACAGAAAAACAATTAGCAGGATTTTCCTTATTTAAATGATGACAATAATAATGACAACATTTTGTAGATGTTTACAAAGGCTTTGTAACCTGTTTTAAGATTTTTTGTGTAAATGAAAAAATGATCAACAGTACTTCATATTTAAAACACAGAAATACCTCTTTTATCATTTTGGCTGAGAACAATGGAAGGTTGGCCTCAAGGATATAACAACTTTGGATTTTTCATTATGTCTAGTTTTTTTGACTTTTCATGTTTAATATGAGAATTTTTTAATGATTTTTTTATTGCTGTTTGGTTAGTTTTAGTGTAGTTTTAAACAGTCTTAGTGTTAGCTTAATTTTTTTTTAGATGTAAATAACTACTTAGTCCCTTTATTTGTAGATTTTGTATTCTTATAAGTCCTACAGAGGTATTAGTATCTTTCCAGTGTTTTTTTATACTCGGCTAACTCTTTATAGAGCCTTTAAGTTGACAGCTATTTACTGCCCTGAATAAGCATTTATTGTTTCAAAAACAATGTTTATTTTTACCTCCAAAGTTCCCACAACACACTGAGTAACAAGGTTAATATAAGAAAAACAACTGGCTTTACATACCATTTGTTGTTGATTTTTCTGTTTAAATGACCTTTTAACATTCATAATGACACAGGAGTTTGTTTCTTTGAGACCGCTCACTAAAATCCCACATTCATATTCAAATTTTTATCCTCTTCTTTCCCCAATTGGACGTGAAACCATCCAATCAGAAGAAATAAGTAAGGCAGATGAACCAACCAGCCAATGGGAAAAGCTCTTCATCAGAAAAAGAGAGGGAGGGCCAAGAGACACACACAGCTGTCTGTTACCACAACAGACAGCAGCAAGGAGTGTGTGTACTGGAGAGAGTGTGTGGGTGTGGATGTGTGTGTGTGTGTGGGGGACCTTAACCAGCCCGGCCCCGTCCAGCTGAGCTGTAGTAAACAGGTGCAAAGCTTTGTGCGCGAGTCTGTGTGTAGGTCACTATTATCCCAGAGTGGTTGGCTCTGTATTATTAATTCAGATATGCTGGGCTGTGGCTGTGGGCAGCAGCTGGCGTTACAGTGTATGGCTGTGTGTGTGCAGACAACAGAGGACCCCCCTGCTCCTTTGTTAACTCCCCCACTCCACAAAAACACACATGCACTTCTTTAAGTGTTAGAGAGGCATCGTGCTGCATGTCTCCCCGGCCTCTCCGTAAACTTACACCCGTGCACACACACACACACCCACACACAGAACTACACACTCTCACACTCACACACACTCAAACACAATACTCCAGCCCAGCAGGCACAAGTAAACAATCGAGGACTGAACCCCAACTACTGTCAAGTGCACCCCCACTCCTTCTACCCTGCCATCCACTTACATACACCAGGCTGCATTCATGTGTAGCACTGAAGGGCCGACAGTAAGTACTCTCCACCTCACCAACTGCTGCTCCCTCCTCTCCCCTCTGATTTGTCTGCCAGTTTACCTGTCTGTCTCTCCAACTGGACAACTGTCTGCCCAGTTGTCCATCCAGCTGCATTCACACAGTGATTATTACATTTCATAAACTTATATTGGAGCTTGATAATATACTGTGCTTTTAGGATAAAAACAAGTTCATTAAAAAGACTGTGTACAGTAAGAACCATTAACAATGATATCTAGGTAAAATGTTTATGACCACAGGATAATCAATTTGAAATGTTTGATCTATATATAGGAAATTATAATTTAATATTTCTGTTGTTCTTTTATCTTTGTATTTACTTTATTTAAGGAGCATTTACACTTATACATGCCCTGATCAGTTTTTTTTCTTGCTGGTCAGATCATTGACTAACTATGAGTGAGAACAGCTTATCAATCATGTTTCGTATTGTATTTAACAGTGGAGCGCATACATGTTTTAGTATATCTCTGGAGACGAGGCTTGTTTGCCAATGCAACCAATACACAGAGGTCAGCTCAACAGGTATCCTACAGTAAAGACAACTTAGTAACACAATGTAATGATTAATTATTAACAAGAGTTAACTCATGATGACTGAGAATAAAAGACTTTTAGTCTCTATTGCGCATTATTTTTGGTCTCCCGGCAGTTGGTAACGCAGCTGAAAGAGGTTGGCGCTCCTTGCCTCCGGGGCCTCGGGGCATAGGGTTTGCGACCCAGCACCCTTAAACTTTATTGCCCGTGAACAGAGTTAACGTTCCTGGCGGTGCAGATGAGACAAGATGAATGGCTAATTGCCAACCTGGCATGTGCTCCCAAACCTGACCTGATCAGACTGCACCATAGCCCCCAGTGCAAAATGCATGTAATAGAAAAACACAACAACTTCGAAAAATTAGAAAATAAAAATGAGTAAAGATATCACTATAAAACATTGATTTCAAGGTACTTTTAAGACCACTTTTTTTTTCTAATGCACATGTTATATTTTAACCCAGAGACCCGTCCGTTCTTCAGAGGGTCTATAAGAGACACAGGGTGATTGTCAACAATTAAACACAGATATGGATAAAGGAGTCTCTCTTACATGAGAGCATCAACTTCAAAGCTCTGCCAGATGATTCTCTTCACAGCCAAAAGTTTGTGTATTTACTCTCCATGTGATCCAAGCTATCTTACTTTGTGGAGTCTCACATACCACTAACTGAAAGAGCAGAAAACCCCCTCCCCTAAATCCAAATGAAGAGGCATTTAAAAACATGAAGCAGCATCTTTAAACACCAACAAAAACAAAAATCAGCTCCCTTTTTGATTTGCTGTTGTGTTTTCAAATTCCTTGTTATTCTCTTTTACATTTGAAGTAGAGTTGAGTGGCTCAGTTTGACACTTTATCATTCCTCTAGTGCAACATGCAATGTCTGTGATTGTGTAAACACACTGGTCACATGCTGATACATTCGTTCATGAAGTACAGCATAAAATATCAGGACTGTCATGTGTCTGACATGGTTGATACAGATAACTTGCGTGGGCCTTCTTTATTCCACACAAAAAAATCTTTAAGAACTGATGAGGGTTTTGATAAACAATTAGACAGTGTGAATCGTGAATGGCTTTGGTATCAAAAATCCTGGTTAATTTTCAGCCCTATCTGTATTAAAGCTTGTTCGGTAATAGTTTTGTTAGGACTAACAAATGTGAGGGATATGTCAATAAATAACCACCTGTGCCCATCTGTCAAGCTCTGAGGTGACAGAAAGCTCTCAGTGCACCTAAGACTCACACTTCTGTTTGTTTCCTTCAGCCAGTGTATGTCATGTTAACGTCCATCTGTCTGTCTGTCTCACAGGCTGTTTTTGACAACGTGTCCACCTCAGCTGGCCGACATCAGCCACTTCAGTCTCTAAGATGGACTAAAGGAAACAAAAGATGACTACATGTGTTGTCATGTCATCAGCATAAAACTAAGTATGCACAGGGGAAAGTCATCTTGTAAGAACATTTTCACATCTTTATTTAAATTAATTATAAGAGTTTTTTATTTTTCTTCTTTTTTGCATTGCCTTGAGAAAAAAAGTTGTGACTAAAGTCTGTTAGAAATAAATGACCCTATAAGTAGATGAACTTGCAAAAGTGAACTCAGATTGAATACCTATACTAAACTTTGGTAAAGAAAAAAACCCCATAAATGATAAGTAACTGTCCAAGACCCCTGAGTAAAATAACAACTCTACAAAGACCTACAGCAGCAGAAGTATACTCTGTAACATTTTAAACTATGTGACCTTTGATAAGTAGAGACTTTCTGCTTTTGAATAAAGAAATTACACTTTGAAAGTGAAAATTAAGCAAAACCTACATTTTTTAAAAAGATCAAGAGGTTTCTGTTTGAAATTTCAAATTAAAATATATATGATGATATATCAAGTTACTACATAGGCTGGGCAATGAATCACAATGTCTTTTTTAATAAAAAAATCAAATTTTCAAAACATTTAAAGGTACTAGAATCCACAATATTATGTGCATTCAATACAGTTTAATCATTTTATTTGTATAAAGCATGATCCCAGTAACATGGGCTTTTTTGTTTGATTGCCCACTGTGAACTTACGGCCAGAGGTTGTGCTGCAACACCAAACAAATGCCCAATATTTTTTTGAACTATTGTAACAAAATATTGACAGTGTACTACAATATTGATACAGTATTGCATAGCAAAATGTTGTCAGGTACTGGTTTGCTAATATTTTTTTCTACTTTGCGTTACCACCTTTTTTTTTGCTTTGAATGAATCAAAAAATATTCATAAGATCAGAACAGTTAGCAATTGCTATTATAATTTAAAGCTGGAAAAACAGCAACTTGAAGAAACATTTATCACTGCAACAACATTTAATCAGTAGAGTCATGTGTTTGATATTGTTGCCACTGAAAACCTACAGACCAACTTTTGCCCACACAGAAAGTCATCAGGAATTGATGAGGGAATCATTGAAGAATCAGATCAATAAGTAGAATCATGGCATGGCATCTGTATCAATAAAATATGATCAATTCCCATTCCTATTCATCATGCTCATCCTTTTCTGCCGCCTGTTTTGTCATTCTCAGCAGTAAACATAATTCTGCTGCTCGTCTGAGATCTAAAACACAAATAATCCTTATTTATCATTTTACATTCAAGCCTTATTTTAACACCACAACTGTTACAGCAATATAAACGATACTGCCAAAACTCAAATCTAGTTTAAAAATGTATTGATGTTTTCAAAAGGTCAATATATCTTCCAGCCCTAATTCTAACTACCCTGAAGAAAGACACTAAACATTCTACCAAAGTTTTCATTTAAATTAAAACTGTGTTTGTAAAATCTTTATCACATGTGAAAAATATTCCAGTACATCAATATTTCTACAGCCCTGTTTAACATTAGATAATAGGTCAAATCTCACTTTTAGCATTTTGTGGTAAATATACTGATGAATATAGCTGTGAAATCTACAATAATATAGATTCTCTCTGAACTTCTCTGTTTAGCCTTACAAGATATTTAACGAGCAGGCCATTTTCTAGGTCTATTCAAACTCAAAATACTGTGTGAAACATTCAAAAGATGAAGCAATATTAGAATATGGCAGATGTTCGTCCTCTTTTCTTCTTCCCCGTTCTCCCCCTCCAGCTTCTCTCATAAAGTCGTCTGCCATTGAACCCCATGTTCCAGCCTCAATGCTGCAAGACATCTGCACCTCACTCACTGCTTCTTTCTCTTTTCTCTCATCTTTGCTATGTCTAAACACAAGCAGGCACAGATAGAAGTCTTTTCTTGACAGATGGCAAGTCAACAATTGTACAGCATCAGACTCTCAAAACACACATACACTTACACACAAACAAACACTACCTCCTTGTCCTCCTGTCCTTTTTGTGCCCAATCCCCCATCTTGCTGTCAGATGTTGTGGTTTGTTTCTTGCAGCTGAGTGTATGCATTAGTGTGTGGTTCTCTTTGTGTGTGTCTACCTTGCTGTTCAGCACTATAGTTTAATGAGAACTTGGTGAGGTACAGGCCCCAACCAGTGGACCATATGGGGGACTTTTAGTCCCCTCAGGTCATTGAGCCAATCCTCGCCAGCATTATTACCTTTGCAGTCAGCTGCTCTACAACTGTCTGTTTGAGAATGGAGACTTTTGTCATTCAGATAATTCATGAGATTGAAAAGTAGTGATGGAGGAGGGTGAGGCAGGACAACAACGCTGAAGCCAATACTGACGACAAAAACTGCCGTTCCTCAGCTGTCTACTTAAGACAGACTGTAGACGTACAAACATGCAGCATAGAGCTGTGTGCAGTGAGGTTAGCTGTTGCACTTAGGGTTATGACTGTGCATCTTTCAGCGTGTTTTACTGGTATACTTGTCACATCATTATATATTAACCAACAGGACTTCCTGGAAAGTTTTGTTATGCTTTCATGGCAGCTTTGTTTTTACTGTCTGCATGCTACTCCCTATAACAGTGGACAGATATTCTTTATTTTTTTTAAAGTCAATAGTTAAATGTACAGGATTTTGCTTTATTTACTCCTCAATTATGATGTACTTTGAGGATATGTTTGCAGGAACTGATGAGTTTTGTGCACTATTGGTATGGTTAAATGACGGAAGACTTGACAGCAGTGTCAGAAGCTTAAAAGTTATTGATTTTTAGCTTTTTCAAAAAATGTAAAATGAACCCCCCATTCCTACCTTCAGCATAGATTTAAAGACAGCTTTGCTTGTATGTATGCACCTTCTCACCACTTGCTAAGTAGTTTGGGAAATCTAGCCCCAACTTTAATGACTTGTGATTGGATATTTAGTCTCGGGCAGGATTTTCTTTTCCCAGCACGTTGACTCATAATCATACATACAACTCAGATCCAGTTCAGAGAGAAACATAATGCATGGAAGACAGTTATATTCAAAAGGAGTCGAAAGATAGAAAATATGTTGCACTCCTGTAAAATTACACTGCTTCATATGTTTTCAAAATGCTGAGTGTTTCGTACACTTTACTGTGTCATGCAAAAGGAACTACAGCTGAGGTGTGAGGAGTCATCCAATTATTACACTGTAATGGTATAAAATATGATATTAATCTTTAACCCCAATAATTTAACCACAGGTTTGCACTTTATCATGGTATGTCAAATAGATATCAAATATAACAGAACAAATAGGTTTTCTACAGCCTGTGATTTAAAGTTTAGCATTAGCACACTGTATTTGATTAAATACATTTTGAGTGCAAAAATATGAATTAACAATTTACTTCTTTGAAAATTAAACATCTAAAACCCAGGGTTTGGTGGAGCAAGGCCTTGACAGCTTTTAAGGTTGTCAAAAACTTTGGTTTACATATACCGACTAAAACAATGATATCACACCTGTGACTTACTTTCGTATAATTTCTGGGTATTAAAATACTAGATCAAAAAACTACCCATATATTGCAAGAAAATATAAAAGCTACTCAAAGACAGTAACTTAAGTAAAGGTAAATATTTACTCTCCACCCTTGTATATTGAACAGTGGATACAGTTTCAAACTGTTTAATATGAAACAGAGAATTATTGCATCATGTATATTTAATCACAGCACACACTTTAAGTGTGTATGTGTGGCACAGCAGACTGAAGCTAGTGGCTTAGTTAATCCCGTCAGAGACAGATTACAGGTGGGAAGATATAAATAGACTGACTGTCCCTTTAACCTGGCCACATGACATCAGCATGCAGCTCAACTATTAAGTCAGGCATAACGGGAGTAAAGGAGGAACACTAGACAGAAATAGCACATACTTGCAGTATAATGTCAAAAAAATAACCAGCTGTTGTAACAGGCTGTGACAGCAAACACAAAAAGGTTCACTAACTGTTTACTTCACATCTGGGTGCCATCTGTAGCATCAATAATATTAATAGCAGATTTTAATTGTAATTACAGCAATAGCTCTAAGCATTGGAACCGTAAAAAAAGTACCATGGCTGCAATGGCACTAGAAAATAATTTGACCTGTTTACTCATATCTATTTAAACTCCACAGTGTGAGATGAGAAAAAAATGCTTTGCATCAGATATTAAACTCTTGTTGGGTTTTTGACTGTAGGACAGTTCATCAAAGATGTTACGAAGTAAAATTGTAATTTTATTAATGGACATTCAAGTAATCCATGAAAACTTCTGTGTTGTCAAATTTTTGTCCAATCACCCATCTTTTGCAAATCTTGACTCATCATTTTAGCCCCCACCCCTCTAGCTCATCTGTGGTCCATTATCAGGCAGATCCATCAGCAAAGATTCAGTCTGAAACAATGTTTGCAATCAGGAAATAATCAGTATCCTCACTCTTTGAGGAAGGATCAAGTACCCTACAGGCATGATTTAGTTGTGCCAAAAGGGTAAGGCGACAATAAGTCCACAAGAGTGGAATATGGTCAATCCTGAGTTTTTTTTAAAGGGTTTGCACCAACATATCTCAGCAAAATCAGGCATTTTAGACTGCAACAACCAGAATAAAATGTATTTATATATAAATTCATAAAAGGACTGATAGGAGCTTGGATAGTCTCTGGCAATGTTTGGGAGCACATGATGGGTCAGCACTCCACCAGTAATCATTCCTGATGACTCATCTGCACCACCAGCAACATTAATCCTACTTCATTCATAGGTGTTTATGACAGTCCATCTGTGATTTACTCACAACCAAACTAACCAACAACAGCCACTGAAGTCCCAAACTGCTACTCACCTTTATTAACCAGTAAAGTATGGTCACAGGAAACTGGAGCAACTGGACTGGCTTACACCTCTGATTACCATGTCCTATCTGCCTTCTGCAGCATCAAACAGCTGCTGCCTTCATGGTCTCCACATCAGCTTCTGTTACAGAGGCTGCTCTCAGGAACTGATGTTTTGTTAGACACGTCAGGCAGCAGTAGAGCCAACAGGATGAAACACATCACAGCTTTAACTAATACTTCAGGGTAAAAACTTCCCTACTGCTATCCACCACTGAGGAGGGTGATAGCCCCTGCTCAAACCCAGTCTTCCTGTATGAAAAAAGACACACAAAAAAACCTCTACAAAACACTGCAGCCTAACACACTCTGGCTAAAAATGTAAATTTTGGTTATGAATTCCATGTTGTAGACCTTTTTTAACACTTGCTCTCCATTGTGTTGGAGGCTGTGGTTATCACCTGTTGCTGAAATCTTCAACAATAACTCCCCATTTCTGTCTGCCATATTTTGCAGTAAAATTCCATATAAAAATGAAGCTGATTCAAAGGATAATTTGAAATTTAAACATTTCCCTTTTTCTTCTCTGATGTTTTGCCAATAATCTAATAATTTGGGGCAGTCCCAGTAAATGTGAGTGGTTCAACTATGTGTTTACCATAGAATTATACAGTCAACATCCCAGACTAAATCTGTGCCAAAACATGGAAGCAACCTTCATTTAAGAAAATGATTTTTCAGCACTTACTTACAGCATGCAGCTTATCTAATAATCATTATCAATTAAATTACAACCTGTTAAAGTGATGGCAGTTATTCAGTTAACTACTGTGCAACAGGTTGGCAATGGTCTGTTGTGTTGATGTCTGCTGTCAGCCTAAGATGGTATTTTCAAAAGATGATATCAGACTACTGCATTTATCACATACAATGAGTCAAAAAATATATTTCATTTTGTTAAAGTGCAGTGTTGGAGGAACAGTTCTTTGAAACTAAGCTTTGTATCACTCTAAACATTATCATTATTTTGACTGATTCATTTATTTCTTTACTTAAAACAGCAACAGACATAAGTGCAAATGTAACAACACATGGGGTCCTTTATGAACAGCTTACTTAAACTAGCTAACCACTAGGCACTAATCTGTTGGCTTAAATCAGCAGAGCAACCCCCACTCTAACCCGCCTCCTCTAATCAGCAAAAGCCTCATCCAGCCAGCCCACAATACCTCAACATGTTTTACTACACGGTACTCCAGTGTAATCTGGGAGTCAAGGCACTTACACCTATAGCCTCAAGTTTAATTTCAGACTCAAACTGCTTTATCAAGGAATGACAGAGCTGGAAGTCATTTCATTTCAATAAACACAACATAGACAAAGAACCCTTGTCTGTAGGATAAGCACCTCTTTTATGGAGGTGTGGACAACAGCAGAAATGATATCTGTCAAGGAAATACAGACCTCTTTACGACTATGGATTGATGACAAAAAAATGTTACAGAAACTATTTTATTTAAAGTAAATGAAAAAGGCTTGGGTAATAATGGTTGATAGAAGGAAACTGATGAGTGAATTGAGGAAAATCTTTAATTTTATTTCAAGCCAAATTAACCAGAACAGGGGAAGACTGGGATCCACATTCAAGATTTCCTGCTGCTTAACAGAAGATTTTTTCTTGCCGCCATGATGAGGATTCCTGATTGGCTACTGGACTCATGTTGGATGTTGGATGTATATATGTTTATATGTATCTATGCACATATGTGTATCCATTAAATGAAGAGCTTGTCTTCAGCCTGCTCTATTGTAAAATGTCTTGAGATAACACTTGTTATGAATTGGCGCTATACAAATAAAGATTGATTGATTGATTGATTGAAAATGCTTCAGGACCGCACTAACTAGTTAAAGAAGAGAAAATCTGCTGTTTTCCAATGATAAATATAAAAATGATTCAAAGCATAATTCTTCTTCTTTTCATGTTTTAACTGTAGTAGTCACATTATAAGTTATACAACAGTTGTTACTGCATGTCCCTCAGCATCACACAGCAAATGCCTGGCCTTTGCTGTTAGGCGGCTGGAGGTATAATAAAGCAATCATCTAAGCCAGTGGTTCCCAACCTTTTTTGTTTTGCATACCCCCTGAGTCTTTTTGTCATTATGAGTACCCCTCACTCATACATGTTGATGATTCTTCAAAAGTAGAACAAAATCAACCTGGTTTATATGGATCCCCTTCTACATCTGCAGACCCACCGCAGCCTCAGTGCTTCTTTTGCGGTGAAGTCTTGGAAAATAACTCAATGAAGCCAGCCCATTTACAGTGACACCATAGCACAAACACTTGGGAAGTGTCCGTAAAAGACAAAAAACCTGTGCCGCAGGTTATTGCCTCCCCATGGAAACTAGTAGTCGTGCACACTTACCATTTTATCGACAGATTTATCTCAGAACTTCCAAGTTGGAAATAAATTATTATATGTTTCCACGTACCCCTGGTTGGGAATGACTGATCTAAGTAAAAATATTTTTTCCAAACAAGTTTGTCATTAGAGTTAAGTATATAAAGTATTCAGAGAAGATGTAAAGTATATGTATAAAGTGTTACTGCAAATTAGGACGTCTTTACAATATCAACAATCCCACAAAGATGTACATGTATATTCACATACAAGACTGCATCAACATAATGATCAGTTGCACTAGAGCGGAGCTGACACTGAGCAATGAATTAATCCTGTTACTCAACCTTTTCTCTTCTCTGTCTCCACCTTTTTTTCTCCATCCAAATTTTCCCTGCAGCGATCAGCATCCCTTTCATTGATCCAGTCATTCGTTTATCCTTGACTGCCTTACTCTACATTACTTCATTCACTTACCCATCCATTAATCCATTTCCCTGTTTGAACGGAAGCTTCTCCCTTCTCTAACTACTGATCTTATTGACTGAGCTTGCAAAGCAAGGAGGTTAAAAATCATTTGGTTATACACTGAACTTTGCACTCTATGTTTCTGAGCCCCTCTGTAAGTAAACATGAGTTCAGAGAAAAATATACATACATACCAAAAACATTCAATACAAGTGGCAGCGGCTCTACTGGTAATGTCCAGCACAACTACTTAACAAACCGTACTCTAAGGAACATGGATCCAGGCAGCTACTGATGTCCAACTTCAGGGAGGTAAAACTTGGTCAGGCTAGCAGAGAATATTGTTGACTGTCTGTATGTTTTTAAAACAGGCATGAAAACGGGTTGGGGGTGAAGAAGGTGAGAAGGATACGACCCCTCCAGGGGGGTCCAGAGGCATGTTCCCTCTGGAAGAAAATGTTAAATATTTCATATCTAAAAGCAGCAATCTGATGCATTTTGAGAGAAAAATGAAGCAGAATTACAAAATAGTATGAATGTATAATAAAGTATCTATCAATACATGGTCACATTATGCTATATAAGAAATGAGACTGACAACTTCTCTCATGAAATGTGTTAACAATTAATTTTCCACCAGAGGCTTGTTAAGATATCTACATTATATCTCCTGCTGTGTTAGCTATCATTACGCATCAATGACACGATGCCTCTTTCAGCAAGCTTTAATTCTTCTAGTGATATATTACCCTAAGGGAGAGATGGGAGCACGTCACAAGTAAGTCTCAAGTCATTGCCCTCAAGTCTCAAGTCAAGTCCTAAGTCCTACAGTTGGAGTTAGTCCTTTCGAGTCTTGTCGAGTTTATCTTGGCTGCTTCTCTCTGACCTGTCATGTTGTCCATCACCGGGTTTCACTTAAATATATTTGTTTTCCTGGTTGAATATTGGCTAGAATTGACTGACAGGTGGATTTCTGTTAAACATACCAAATAGTTTCAGGGGTTGCATTTACAGCTATAGGGAATCAATGAAAAAAAATATACTTTTCAAACTACAACTTATTCCTCCCATCACATTTTTCAAACTTGATAACATTCTGGGGGCCGGTTAGGAAACTGTGGAGGGCCTGATGTGGCCCCAAGGCCACCAGTTGATGATCACTGATGTTCGGTATGATGACAGTTTTGTCAAACAAGGTAAATTCTGGGGGTGACTCTGTCCTTTTACAAGAAATGTATAAAAGGTTTTATCAGTAGTTAATTCGGGAATTGGAAGGAAACATTGATATTTTCACTTTTTAGATAAAAATACATTGAAGGGATGGCTCTTACAGCTGTATCCTGAGAAACAATCACCATCTTAACAGTCGTCATGAGCCAAATCTCAAAAAGATCAACCACTTAAATTTGCAGTTTGGACCCAAGATTGAAAAAAAAACCCCACATTTTTTGTGCAAAGAGACAGGACAAAAAAAATGTCCATAAATCTTACTCACTATGTTTCCCATCATAACATTTATATGTTGGTTGTTTTCTAGATATCCCAAGTCAAAAGTTTGTCATAGGAAAACGCCAATTTCTATGCTAAGATGACAGGATATGTTGAGATCCTGAGAGAACAGCTAATATGTACTTGATACAGCACAACAGAGTAAAATAAAATGTATGGAAGTTTGTCTGCTCAGGGCCTCTGAACACTGAAGACATTTTTGCCACATTTTTACCTGACTTCTACACCATCCACTGAAAACAGCTATGAGACCCACTTCTGGGCCTTGACCCACAGGTTATGAACCAATGCACTAGTAGACTGCATTGGGAGCTTGATCCTTTACAGATTGCTCTTATATAATGGAGAATAAGTGATGCAGGATACCACAGGATGAATTTATCATTTAGAAAAAAGTAAGTGAAAACCAGAGCTGGACTGCTCAGGAATGTTGAGTTTTAATTGACCAAAAGGCTGACTCGTCATTTTTTAAATCGTTGTGTTCACTTAAACCGTACACATGAGCCAATGGGATACCGTTTGAATTACAATGAACACGTAGTGATTCAGGATCCCTGTCCCGTGCGCTGCACGTCTTTACGCTCACCAGCACAGTGAGGAGCCCTTTGCGCACTTATTGTTCTACCAACTTTTTTTTTTTGTTTGATGAAAAACAAAACTGCCTTGTTTCCTTGACTCTTTGTTAAAATGTCATCAGATATCATCATTTACTTCCTTACTCAGATTGCAGTGCTCGCAGTTGTGTGTTTCCAGCGCATTGATGCCAAGGTCAGACTACACAATTTTTTTCGTTGCTTACAACTGTCAGATTGGGCAACCACAGAGCCATAAAATCATACCGTGACTTATACCACAACCATGACAGACTATACAATTAAAACTGACTGCATAATGACTGATGTGAAGAAGTTGGAAAGAGGAGGGCTGACACTGAAGACAGCAAACAAACACTCGGTAACCTATTTTACACAAGCCCTGTACTATTTAGAGCATGCTAGATGAATTTATGATGGATTTTGTTACGTTGAGGATAACTGCAAGCAGTCAATCACCAAGGTGCTAAGGCTCCTCTGCTGTTTCTCTGACATTTCTCTTTTAAAAGTCTGGTGGTAGCTCCTCTACAACATATTTACAAGGCAGGGATGTTGTTTTAAGAGCTTCCCCTGACTTTTTCTCTGTCTCGTAACTCTCAAGGCATCAACTTTAATCAATCCTATTAATCAAAGTCATGACAGTTTACATACATTCACAACTTTTGTGAACATCTTAAAAAGAAGACTACTTAGAACACTTCTAATCTTTAAAAAGTTAACTGCAACTACAGACACTTTGCAGTGCAACACCATACGTTTTTATAAGTTAAAAACACTGAGCTGCTTATGGAGAATAAACTTAATCAGAAAAGGTTAAGGCCACAAGTTATGGAGTAGTGAGTCACAAGTTTATCTGTAAATTGAAGAAACATGTATCTGAACTCTCCGTTCATTGTGTGTGTGTGCTAAGATCCACTTTGTTGCTTTTGAGAAGACAGCAACGTAATATACTATACTGTGATTATAATATAACAATGTATATTGCAGGAGGAAAATATTGAAGTATCATTTTTTTCTAATATTATTCAGCCCTACCCCCTTGTTGTATTAGCAGCCACTCAAGCATATATGAGAGTCATTCTTTCTTTGTTTTTTTTTAATATTTTAGTTTGTATACCATTTACCATCCGCATACACAAGAAAGACATCCACAAGTTTGTCCCTTCGGTAAAAATACCACCTGAAGTGCAATGCCAGTGCTTACACTGAAGCTTTGTACAAATCCCCCTTTTCCAATAAAGTTGGGACGTTGTGTAAAATGTAAATAAAAAAACAGAATACAATGATTTGCAAACACTTTTCAACCTATACTGAATTAAATACACTACAAAGACAAGATAATTAATGTTCAAACTGATAAACATCTTTTTTTTTCTTTTTTTTTTTGCAAATATTCACTCATTTTGAATTTGATGCCTGCAACACATTCCAAAAAAGCTGGGACAGGGGCATGTTTACCACTGTGTTACATCAGCTCTTTTTTTTTTTTTTTTTTACAACAACACTGAATGAGCGTTTGGGAACTGAGGGCATTATTTGTTGAAGCTTTGTTGGTGGAATTCTGCCCCATTCTTGCTTGATGTTTGACCTTAGTTGCTCATTGGTCTCTGTTGTCATATTTTGCGCTTCACAATGCACCACACAATTTCAGTGGGAGACAGGTCTGGACTGCAGGTAGGCCAGTCTAGTACCCACACTCTTTTACTATGAAGCCATATGGTTGTAACATGTGCAGAATGTGGCCTGGCATTGTCTTGCTGTAATAAACAGGGGCATCCATGAAAAAGATGTTGCTTAGATGGCAACATACGTTGCATCAAAACCTGTATGTACCCTTCAGTATTAATGGTGCCTTCATAGATGTGCAAATTACTTGTGCCCTGGGCGCTAATACAACCCCATGCCATCACAGATGCTGGCTTTTGAACTTTGCAACAATTCAGGTTGTCCTTACCCTCTTTAGCCCGGAGGACACAACATCCATGAGTTCCAAAATCAATCTGAAATGTGGACTCGTCAGACCACACAGTCCGCTTTTCCACTTTTCATCCGTCCATCTCAGATGAGCCTGGGCCAAGAGAAGCCAGCGGTGTTGGGTCTAGGTGTTGCTGATATATTTAATTTAATCATTTAAGCTTTATTTTACCAGGGTTGTACCATTGATCAACAGATCTCTTTTTCATTTTCAAGGGAGACCTGTTGTTGATATATGGCTTTTGCTTTGCATGGCAGAGCTCTGACTTGCACTTGTAGATGTAGTGACAAACTCTGTTAACTGACAATGGTTTTCTGATGTGATCCTGAGCCCATGTAGTAGGTTCTTCATAGAATGTATTACTGCAGGATTATTGCTTTCAAAGAGCAGAAACCCACAAAAAACTAAACCTGCAGATGAAATCAGCCAGGAGAACCTACACAGCAGCAGCACCACCATCTGAGAACAGACAGTCTGAGGAAACACTGGTCTGATGAGTTTTTCCCAAGACATTGTTGTGAACAAGGTCAGTATGTAAAATTGAACTTTGATTGGTTGAGGAGGGAGAGGCAGTGGTACAAAAAGTTGAGCTTTTTTCAGCTGGGAGTATTGAGTGCTGAGTGACAAAAATAGCTCGGCAATTTTGTGCTAAGGATGCTGCTCAAGCTGAAATTGTTCAGAGGAATAAAAGAACAATAGCTGTGAACGCAAAAGAGGCAGAGAGTAAAAGGAAACAGACCCTAACTTTGTCAAAGTCTGTCTACCCATGTTACACCTCTGTCTTTTTCTTGGTTTTGATGTCTTCCAGTTGCAGGTCATTTCTGTATTGGCAGGTTGGCTCCATCTGTCACAAACTATCTGACTCTCTGCCCGTCTTTCCTGTACTGTTTGTTTGTGGGATCTGCAGACCAGTCTGTCTGTCTGCATCATGCTGTCGGTCTGTCTGACTATCTGGCTGACTGCCACTCTCTGCAGTGTAGAGTGAGTCATTCTCAGGACAATGGAGACAGTTTGTAAAGCCACACTGGAGCGTACACTTCCTCCGGATGTGCAAGAGGATGCCATTCATAACAAAGCCTGCACTGTCTGCCTGTCTGCTGCGGCCCTGTACTGTATGTGCATGTGAGTTTAAGATATGGAGGAGAGCAGGAAGATGGATGGAGATAAATGGACAGAAGGAAAAGAGAGACAGAGAGGGTGAACAGCAATAAAAAGGGTGAGTTGTATTGACAAGCTTTGCAGCAGAGGCAGGACACTGAGGGAAGAGGACAAGGAGGAGAGAAGAGCGCAAGGGCGACACAACATTCAGCGTCGGCGGCGGCAGCAGCAGCAGCGGCTGGTGATTGATATCAGAGATCTGGCACTGCCACCTGATCCAGCCAGCCAGCCAGCCTCCAGCAACACTGAACTCACTGAACCCACCGAGCAAAGATGGCTGCCTCACTGCACTGCACCCGCTGAACCCCACAGCAGTCTAACCTATACGGCATAGCAGGTACAGCTCCCAAAGGCATTAAGACGTAGAGAGTGAGAGTACAGAGGAAACAGCACAGTGTGTGCTGTTCATTTTACAGACTGCTGTCTGTCATACAGTCATGCCCAGATGCATCAAGTGAGAGACACAATGAAGGTTTTCATAGGGCAAGACTTTGAATATTTCAGAGCCACTACGTGGCTGTTTTGCTGGTCAAAAGGCACAAACTGTGATTGACATCCTGCAAATCTTGAATGAAATTATGTTACGTACACTGCAAAGTCTTTGGACGCTGCATCTTACCAGATTTGAAGGTACAATAGGAATGAAGTACAAAACATTACATGAGGGATGCACAGATGCACCAGAGTAGCGTTGCTTTCGACTAGAGCTGGTCAATTGACTGAGTTTCAAGTACAATCAATTAAGCCTCCCATGATCATAAACACAAGACAATTGTCATGAAATGATAACATTGCCACAAGACGTGTTGCACCCATTCTCCACCCTTATTTCACAGCATCTCCTCTGTTCTGCAGCATATAGCCTGAATACGCTGAACAAACATGCACAAATTTTGGGTGAATGATAAATTAAATGGTCTAGTTTAAATCAGTGGAACTTGAATGGGGCTCACTCTGAAAACAGAAAATGAAAACACATTTTAAATCACATGGACATAGGTTCAGGTGTATAAATGATTGAAAAAACATATAAAACATATAATGGTTGATATTCATTAAATTCAGAACTCCTTCTCCACCCCCTGCCTGCCTTTCTCTGTATGCAAGTTTTGCTTTAGGGTTTTTTTTGTACCTTCGTGTTAGCTTGGCATGTGTTTTTCATGTAAATGACATCATTTTGTAAGGGGTAGAAAACCTGTAACCCTCATGACAGCTCATATTGCCTCTTTAGAGGTATGACACACACCCTGTAGAAGGAAAGGGATTAAATTTGTCCATGTAATACATCAATTATTATTTAGTTTAGCATGCAGCTCTTCAACAATTTCTGCATAGAATCAGTCAAAACTTTTGAACTACGTTTTTAGACGCAGACTTTTAGTAAATTACAATTACTTTCAGAATTTGTAACACAGCTGTGGCTGTTTCTATAGGCAATATGTTTCATCTCATCATTCGTGATGAATTAACTCAGATTGTTTGAAAATCATTGAATAGTTGTGCCAATTGCGATCTTAATATCCATCAAAATAATTGAGATTTTCAGTTTTTCTGTAATTACACACCACACACCGGCAAGATGAGCCCTTTTTCAGCCCATCTGTAAATGATCGAGTTGCCCTGACCAGGCTTTTCGTGGCAGATACCTGTCACCTTTTTGTGGGATCAGATGATACAAATCGTGTTTTGTTACTACGATAAATACGTATTTGTGTAAATTAATACAATTATTGACAGATTGATAAACACTACCGATTTTTTTCCAAAAGACAAAATAGTGCAAACTGACTATAAATAAAAGGCTGTACATTTAAGAATATTAACTCGGTTGTATAATGTATTTTTTGTAAATATTTCATATTGCCAAAAAAATGTATACTCTTACCCAAAATTATTTATTCAAGGTACAGCCAAATTCTAAATTGTACATTCTGTAAATTACATTTAAATACATCCATAAATCATGTTCTGTGTTTCGTCAAATACTCATTTTATCAAACCAACCTGAATGCCTTCTAATGATACCAAATGGACTTCAAAAGCACCATCATGCTGTGCAGCAATGTATGGCTCGTTTAGCTGATTGTCTTTCATCTGCTGGTCTCAGAGTGAATTTCAGCACAAGCTAAGTTTCCCCCACAGTTTATCTCATGAAACTCAAAAACTTAGCATTCAGTAAAAGGTCTTATAAGTGAGTTTCAGCCTAGATAAGCAAAGCTAAGTATATAGTTGCTGTTTTTTGTTGCCTTTAAATTCGAATAAAGAATTATAGTAAATGTAACATAAACCTTTTGTATGGCAGCTGGAATGCTGATACAATTGCACCCAGAACTACTGACTAAAATTTTTACATTTTAACACTGTTTCCTGTTCGGGTTTTCAGGGTAAGAGCAACATTTGAATGTCAATAAATCAGAGAAAAAAATAATCCATTTAACCTGCATTTTTTCTGATCTACGTATGTAAATGTTTCCAACCATGTCAACAAGGGAAAAACTGGTTCCTCAAAATTGTTCCTAACCACATCATGGCAACCCTCATTTTCAATCCCCTCAGGATTCACAAACACACTGAGCCCTATCAAAAAACATTTATAATAATGTAAGAACTACTTTTACTGCACTTAAAACAGCAGCATTCCCAGAAGTAATGTCTTTAACAAAACCTTGTGACTTAACCAGAAAATTATGTTGCCACATTTTCCCTCATAACCAATGAATGAAATGACAAATCATAAATATGTGAAAAAGTCCAAAGAAAAAGTTCCAAAATATCATCTAAAACAGTCTTATTATTTGACAAATGGATGCTCAAACCCTTCCAGGACACAAAGAATCATTGGTCATGGAAGATTTGGAGAAGATTTCCTCTTTGACACAGCTGTGTCTCCTCTAATTTGCAGTCAGAAACTTTTAGAAAACTGACAGAAAATGTCAAAGGAAATATGACAGTGCTCTCCCTGTCTCTGTCCTTTAGTGTTTCTCCTCCTCTCCTCCCTCCTGGCCATCTGCTTTGCTAACTGCTGTGTGGGCTGAAGCTGGTGGAGGTAACAGTATCCTCTAATACAGTAGCTGACTGTGACCTCTGTGGCCTCAGAGGGGCTGACAGAAGGTAAACTTCTGGTCTGGGCCAAAATAAGACAGATTTCTCTTTGGATCTGATGTTTTGAGAACAGTGAAACAATGTTATGACCAGGGGTAAAGAGCTGTGTTTCTCACAGAACTTTATAGTTAAGATCAGCCCCTTAACAACCGCTGTCAGGTCGGTTTCACACTGGAGGCATTTACTCATGTGACGGCAACGGTGTGTGCTTGTTTTCATTTTGGCATACATGTTAACAAGTCAGTGCATTCAGACAGGATGCGCAAGCCACACCTATCATGAATGTCTGCGCAAAGGATCTTGAGATTTAGAAGGTTTGCCGATTTTTTTCTGTGAGCTACAAGCACTTCTCTGCCAAACTAGACAGAAAATGGTAAACAGAGAGCCATATAACCTTAATCCAGCTGGTATGTTTGTCCACAGAAGTAGAATATGTCACAGAAAAGTGAAACCTTTCAATGACTTTTTCTGTCCGTGCCTCTCAGAGTTAAAGCTCAGTTTGTTTCTTCTTTTGAGAAACTCTACTGTTTGTCAGAAACCTTCATTCTGCAGGTTTCCCAGGTCAGTTATAGAATGAATCAGGTTCCTTGTGGGGAGATTTACTGTGGTTCTCCCTAAACTTTCAATCAAAGCTCATGATTGGGTTGATATACACTGCCTGGCCAAAAAAAAAGTCACCACCTGCATTTAACTCAGCAAATAGGTGCGAGCCTCTTATTGGATAATAACTGCATGGGCGATCATCTTTCAGCTGGCAACAAGTTATTTAACCCCAGCTGATGCAATGTGTGGCTTCTAATTTCTTAAACAACCATCTTGAAAGACACATCCTGTGGTCGTGGAAAAGATGTTAGTCTGTTTAAGACGGGTCAAATCATTGGCGTGCATCAAGCATAGAAAACATCTAAGGAGATTGCAGAAACTACTAAAGTTGGGTTAAGAACTGTCCAACGCATTATTAAAAACTGGAAGGATAGTGGGGAACCATCGTCTTCGAGGAAGAAATGTGGTCAGAAAAAAATCCTAAATGATCGTGATCAGCGATCACTTAAACGTTTGGCCAAATCAAATCGGAGAAAAACAACAGTAGAACTCAGGGGTATGTTTAATAGTGAAAGTAAGAGCATTTCCACACTCACAATATGAAGGGAACTCAAGGGATTGGGACTGAACAGCTGTGTAGCCTTAAGAAAACCACTAACCAGTAAGGCTAACTGGGAAAAAGGCTTCAGTTTGCTAGGGAGCATAAAGATTGGACTCTGGAGGACTGGAAAAAGGTCATGTGGTCTGATGAGTCCAAATTTACCCTGTTCCAGAGTGATGGGTGCATCAGGGTAAGAAGAGAGGCAGGTGAAGTGATGCACCCATCATGCCTAGTGCCTACTCTACAAGCCTGTGGGGGCAGTGCTGTGATCTGGGGCTGCTGCAGTTGGTCAGGTCGAGGTTCAGCAACATTATGGCCCAAAGAATGAGGTCAGCTGACTACCTGAATATACTGAATGACCAGGTTATTCCATCAATGGATTTTTTCTTCCCAAATGGCACGGGCATATTCCAAGATGACAATGCCAGGATTCAAGGGGCTCAAATTGTGAAAGAGTGGTTCAGGGAGCATGAGACATCATTTTCACACATGGATTGGCCACCACAGAGTCCAGACCTTAACCCCATTGAGAATCTCTAGGATGTGTTGGAGAAGGCTTTGCGCAGCGGTCAGACTCTCCCATCATCAATGCAAGATCTTGGTGAAAAATTAATGCAACACTGGATGGAAATTAATCTTTTGACATTGCAGAAGCTTATTGATACAATGCCACTGCAATGTGCGCTGTAATCAAAGCTAAAGGCGGTCCAATGAAATATTACAGTGTGTGACCTTTTTTTTGGTGGCGACTTTTTTTTTGGCCAGGCAGTGTATATGAAGAGATAGAGCTGTGACAGCAGGGAGACCTGCCGAGGGCACATGGCGTTCATGTGCCTGGTGTGAATGCTGTGACAGCACTCGCCACAGCTGGCATGCGCAGCAAATGCACGCAAGCAAAGTGCTTCCAGTTTGAAACGGGCATTAGAGGTAACACATCACAGAGTAATCTGTTAGTTAGTTAGTTCTCAGATTATTTTTGAGTGTAATGTCATATGTTGGTTTTGTGAGTCAACTAATCAGTTTTTAGATAAGTTACTTTGTTATGAGAACCTGAGGCTGGCAGTGCTAGCAATGCCTAAGTTGCTAACTATGCTTGATATCATCAGTGAACACTACCTAGCTTGCTAATTCCTTGCCTCGTCTGATTTTGTGTGGCTCGGATGGCTTTTACACCTATTGCAAACTAAACTCTGGTTCACTGTATTTAGGCGGACTAGAGCTGGGTTCTTTGGTTTGCACCTGAGTTCATGTGAGCTGTTACACCGCCCCAAATCAGACAAACTTTTCAGAAAAAGAAAACCAGAAGTGGGCTATTTGATCTTATTATACTTGGTACTCAGGTTCTACACAAAATATATCTAAGTAAAATATTTCCCCATTTAACTTTTTTAAAGTTAAAGTGAAAGTTCAGATTTTAAAAACCATTAAAAATATATAGGTAAAAAAAGCAACTGCAAGGACAAAATCACTGGATTAAATCCCCAGAGAAAACAAAAAGACTCTTTAACATTAGAGGGAAATAACATATTTTCAAGCAGTGCTGATTGTGGTGTATTTGAAGGTCTGTTGCTTTTTATCAGACTCTGTGACAGATTCTGGTATTTATCTGCTGTTCATTATTTCAGGAGATAAATAACTGATGCGGCTGAATGCACTCCCAACTCTGATTTAATGAAAGGAGGAAGGAAATCACTGCCATGGCAGGGAGAGAGCGAGTGCTGAAAGACTCGGTCATTTGAGGACACAGTGTACTGTACTTTGCGGGGTTGATGTTACTGTGGTTTGTCTCTGTGTTCAAAGATGATGAGCTTGCACGATAGAAGGAAGATGTGTTGGCTTTTACATTTTTGTTTCATATATGCATTAAAAGCTTGTTTAGCTAATCTCTCATTCTTTTGTTAAATTTTAATAATGTGTTCTAGTTTTGTTGTACGATACCAGCACATCTCACATCATTCACTCTGAAAGAAAGCTTTCATTACATCCCTTGTTGCTTTGCATCCATCGTTTATGCTCCCTGCTAGATACTTTAAAGCTGGTATCATTTAACATAGGATGTCAAGAACAATGTCAGTAAACACCACTGAAAAGGTTCCATATTCATCAAGTTCTGTGATTTCATCATTGACTACAGTATGTTTGTTGTGTGTAACTGCATACAGCTGCATACATCTCTCATGTTTAACCAAATACTTTAATGGTATGTGAGGCTTAAGGGACAAAAGCATCGGTCTCACTGATACACACTGAGTGGCAAGAGGCAATGAGGGTGAATAAAGAAATTGATAAATATCAGATTATACTAACAATAACACCAACATTTTGCACTGTTAATAGGAAGCATTTAATTAAAAATTAAATTCTTTCTCTCTCTTTTTTTTAAATGAGCCTAAAACGAAATAGAATAAAATATATATCAGCAAACAAGGTAGAATAGCCATTGTATAAAACCTTGGTAAAATAAGCTCCTGTTTATTTTACCAATGTACCTGTACAGAAATTCACCTTGCTATAGTGGGGGAAATTATCTTAGATTAGGCTGCAAAGCCTAAACCATGGTAAGTGCTTTGTTAAAGGTTTAGAGGTGTAAACAGTTTATAAAAGGAATTCTGTTGGATGTTCATTGTTTTATTGCTCTGGCTATGTTTAAGATTCATTCATCAACAATGTGATTACCAGGTATTTCCTATAAACCTAAAGTTGTGTCTGTGAACCAAACTCTGGTCTTAATATGTTGTACACTGAGAATGATGCACAACTCAATGGATGTTATTGATTCTCTGCTTCATCAAATGACAAGTATTTAAATGGTTCACAAAATGTATACTATTTGTATTCCTATATACAACAGCAAATCAACAAAAACTAGAAGTTCTCTGAGAGCACAAACCCCCACCAAGGCATTTCCACCATAATTGGGCAACTTATTATTGAAAATGTGAAAAACTGATCTTTGTGTAATAAAAATCAATTCATCCAAAAATCTGAACCTGCATCATGTTCTGAACACCACCAAAAGTTAAGCACTGTTTCCTCGTGCCATGAGCAGCATTACCAAAAAAGGTAATCCAAATCCCTTGAGAATTTTTGGAGTTAACTTGCTCACAGATGGATAGAAATACAAACAAACGGACAAATGGTTACAAAATTATCACCTCCTTGGTGAAGGCAATCAGAATGATTTGATCAGGCTCAATCACTATTCTGATATGTGAATATATTGTAAGACACCATCATTTGCTAACCTAAAAGCACATAAAACATCTTGTGCTGAACAACATATTGCTAGTTCTGCATGAAAAACATCATTACAGCAGCTTGGTACACAAATTTAAGCCTGAAACACACAACTTAAATTATGCGTGGGCTGCGGACAGAACAAGGTCAAACACAAAGTCCTGAAAAGCCAGACTATCACATCAGTACGGCAGATGCAATTGTCTGTCCAGTTGTATTACCTGAGGAAAGAATATATACTAATATAAACCTATTTTGGCAGAATAACAAGATATTGAGAAGCCTGCTGACTCTGAGAAAACCCTCAATGTGATCATAAAGGGAGAGTAAACTTAACAACTGTTTAAACTCATGACTGCATGAAGAAAACATACACTGAACATACACTGAACAAAAAAATGCAATATTAACTAAATGCTTTGAGGTCAAGACCATAACAAGTACAATATTGTTCATCTCTGCATACACAAGCAGGAATAGATGGATATTCCTCTTATTCTGTTTTTGAATATTTTAATCTATCATCACACTTCCAAATGTTGAATACAAAACATACACAAGAAATCATCTGCAGAGGTACCTCAATCTACTTATCAATCAGGAGCCTATTATCAGCCAATAATCACCACAATATGAAATTAGCTGTTCAAAGTAATTGCCTGTTGTCACGAATATGATCATTAAGGGTGTGAATGTTGCAATAGGTCACAAACTCAGTTTGATTCTAATTCTTATTCCAGAGGTCACAATTGATTTGAAATTGAATTTTGATTCAAAGCAATGCATGATACACAATTCATCCCTATTTGTTGGAAAAAATTGCTAATTTCAGGTCCTGCTTCTTCCTGTTGTGATTTCAGAGTATATAAAATGTGATGAGACATTGAAAAGCACAGCAAAATGTGTCAGAGATAAACAGCTTTTGTAGAATTTGTAATATTCATTATAATGCCAGCAGCACAGCTAATGTTTGTTACAGCTCAGCAAGTGCTCCAGGAGCAACACACCGGCTGCACAGGATGTAAAGAGAGAGAAGAGAGAGGCTGCACAGAAGAAGACAACAGTAATGGCCTCACTGTGGTGGGATGCTGGTAAAATGTACTTCATGTGAAAAGAAAACATTTTAAGACAGGTCTAAAATGAATTCATTTATGTTTTAAATTGAATCATAATCTAAGATATAATTTTCATTCCAATGCAGAATAATTATTTTCAGCACCTCTTAAAGTCACTGGTAAATACCCCATGGAGCACCTTCGGGGTGCTAAACAGACCTGTCCACTCATCTACTGCTATTCTGCCATCTTCATCTACTGCTCTGTGATCCTCTTAAAAGAGAGAGGTGTAATCCTCAGACTTTGATTTTAGTCCTGTTAGCAGGGCCCTCATTTGTGTGGCAATGACTGAGGGCCCTTGTCTGTGTGGTAATGACTAAGGGGCCTCGTTTGTGTGGATGACTGAGGGCCCTCGTCTGTGTGGCAATGACTGAGGGTCCTTGTTTGTGTGGCAATGACTGAGGGCCCTGGTCTGTGTGGCAATGATTGAGGGCCCTTGTTTGTGTGGCAATGACTGAGGGCCCTCGTTTGTATGGCAATGACTGAGGGCCCTTGTTTGTGTGGCAATGACTGAGGGCCCTTGTTTGAGTGGTAATGACTGAGGACCCTCGTCTGTGTGGCAATGACTGAGGGCCCTGGTCTGTGTGGCAATGATTGAGGGCCCTTGTTTGTGTGGCAATGACTGAGGGCCCTCGTTTGTGTGGCAATGACTGAGGGCCCTAGTCTGTGTGGCAATGATTGAGGGCCCTTGTTTGTGTGGTAATGACTGAGGGCCCTAGTCTGTGTGGCAATGACTGAGGGCCCTTGTTTGTGTGGTAATTACTGAGGGTCCTCGTCTGTGTGGTAATGACTGAGGGCCCTCGTCTGTGTGGTAATGACTGGGTTATTCAACAGGACAATGCTGCAGTTCACCATGCCCTCCTGACAAAAGACTTCATCCAGGAGAATAATGTCACTCTTTTGGACCATCCTGCGTGTTCCTCTGATCAAAATCCAATTGAGAACATTTGAGATTGGATGACAACGGAAGTTTAAAAAAATGGACATCAGCTCCAGACAGTGGATGTCCTTCATGAAGCCATCTTCACCACTTCGGGCAACGTTCCCACCAGCCTCCTGGAAACACTCACATCAAGCATAGCTAAACAAATTTTGGAAGTGTTCATCAACAGCAGCGGAGCTACTCATTACTTAGCCTTTTTTTGACACTTTTATTTCTGTTTTGAGGGGTTTTCGATTTTCTTTTTTAGCTATGGTCTCAGACTTTTGAGCAGATGATGGACAGCCTATTTCAGTTTAATTGTTGTTTTCGCTCCCATTTCCTCTTTTTGCATTTTGAAGCTTGACTTAGAACCTTCTTGAGATAGAACAGTACTGTGGTAGTTGGGTGTGGTTGAGCTCAGCTGTGTTGGGGGTGGTGCATGGAGGCAGTGTCAGGCTAATTGACACAGGTGTTCACTGATTCCACTCTTTGCTCTCCCTGCAGTAGCATGCTGGAGCTGGCATTCCCTCACAGGGATTCAGACAGCAAGGAGGTGCTCCTTGGTTTGGGCATACTTCATCATCAGTTCTTCGGGTTCTTCTTTTAAAGTCATTAAATAGAAAATATAATCTTTGTCTTTATGAGAATGTTTTTATAAACTTATTGCTCTGTTTTATTCTCATCTTCTTAAAGTCCTTTTTCTGTATTTCTACTTATTCGTTGGTGAAGAACTCAGAACTCATATAATGTTGCTAAAACAAGACACAAGTGTGTATAAATTAAGCCTGCGCTTAAAAAAACACACAGCAAATGATATCACTTACTTCTTGCCGATACATGAATTGATATGGTTTTCACATAACTGATACAGACCCAACTGTGACAGCAGTAGTAAAACACATATCATCCACGGTGCAGAAACCAAACTACAGAGTGCAGCACACATTCCAATCTTAATTTACTTCTAATATCTCTGAAGAGTTAAAATGAAAGTGTCTGGAGTGGGAGGATCTTTTCAACCTTGACCTTGCTCTTTTAGTTTTCACAAAAGAACAAAGTTGTCAGGAATTCTGTAAAAAGTCTATGTAAACAATTTATGTGTTAACACATCATATTGTGGCCTCTGTTTTTGGATGCATCTTGTATTGTGCGGTTGCTGGAAAAACCCAGCCCTAGTATAAATACATATATAAATTATGTGTCTATGTTGGTAAAGCATCCTCTTCTCTTCTCTCTCTCTGTTTCATCTCTGTAAAGAGCTGTCTAATGACTAAGACTGCAGTCTCTGCTGTATCACGACCTGAACAGTGAGTCAGCACCCCGACCCTGCTCCTCTCCACACACACATACACACACACCAATACAGACAATAATTTAGCATATGATGCAGACAAACATTCATATTCCTGACACAAACAAACACCCCCTGCTTCCCTGCAATCTCTCACACACTGATGAACAGTGGTAGCGCTGCGTCGTGACTGGGGGCGATGTGTTCCTCTCAATATGCACAGACGACTGTCTGAGGATCACACAGGCATGCTGGCACACATATACTAAAATCCTCCCCATCACTCCAGCTACAGAGTGTGTGCTGTATCAGTGTGAGATACAGGAAGGGGAAGCATCCATTCTGTGTGGTGAGGGGCCAGCTAGTTCTCCTGCTGTGCAACAGTGCTAGCCTACATTACCCAGAAGCCTGATGTCTGTTATGCATCCATGTCACTTCCTGCTCAACAGTTTGTGTTACACATTCCTAGACGACCATCACATAGTCAGGAGGATGATGTTCATTGGCCTAAAAGTCTGGAAATCCCCCTTGTTCTTTCCCCAGGGCTCAGCCCCCTTCATTGCACACTCACATTCACATAAGCCTGAGCCTGGAGGAAAAAACATCATCACACAAATGAGCATGAAATCTCAGTTCTTAACACAATGTACAGTTAAGCAGGACATTAAAGAAAGACCTTAAGTGCCTTTTAGTCATCACAAAGCAACTCTATCTCACTTTTTTCACTGTTATAGATGAGTTTGAAGCCATTAATTGTACTCCACCTGATGCAGCATCAACTCAACAAACATGAGCTCTGAATGTCAAAGAATAGGGAAGTACCCACTTTGCAACATTTTCCTCAACAATTACATTTTCCTATTTTTAATTCAGTTTGTAGCAGACGGGATGTGTTGTCCCCCCCCCACCCCACCCAACCCAACCTCTTAACCCTTGTCATATGACCCCCACAGACTCCATTCAGGATTTCATACCAGTTAACACAGCCACTTTAAATAATACCCAAGAGGGACCACAGCAGATCTTAACTCTCTGCACCAAGGTATGTTATCAGGTGCACACACAAGCAAGCACACATGTGCTTTAATACTTGTGCATTATCAAGTATTAGGGCTGGGCAATATGGACCAAAATGTATATCTCAATACTTTTAAGCTGAATGGTGATATACAATATATATCTCATTATTTTCCCCAGACAAATCATTAGAAAAACAAAGGTTACTCAAGCTTAAAGTAGGGTTGTGTTGATGCAGAGAACTACAAAAGCTTGAGGTTTGGCGCTATGGCTTACAGCTTTAAATAGTCATTATAATGCACTAAGTGACGCTTATAAGAAATTTGGAAAATATTCATCATGCTCAGGCTTTTTTGCCACCTGTTTTGGCATACCTAATGCTATTGTAAAGCTTTAACAACTACATTAGTATAAGCAATACTGTCTAAACTTACATCCTCTGTGAAAATGTATTGATATTTTTTTAAAAACTTGATAAATCTCCCAGCCCTGTCACGCATGCATCCTTTTTAGTGTGATGGAAGCACATAGAGGCTTAGCAAACAGTCAGCCAAGCTTAAAATGAAAAGACACAACCCTGTAAGGGGAAAATGCACAAACATATACATCACACTCTCGCCTATCACACATCCATGTGATCACTTACATACACACACACACACACAGTCAATTTCAAACACTCACATCCTCCCACTGGCACATGTGGACAGGCACAGCCAGGCCCTCAGTCTAGACAGAGACAGAGGGAAAGAGGAGAGGAATTAGAGGCAGAGAGAGAAGGGGAGCAGAGGAGGAGAGGTACTGGATGTACTCACCCCGTTTCTGGAGCCATCCCTCTCTAACGATGGTGACATCGCTCATGGTTCCTTCACGCCGAGTCTGATGCCGCTACACGCCTGCTCCACAGAGAGCGAGAGGGAGGAGGGGAGGAGAGGAGTGAAAGAGAGGGAGAGGAGGAGAGGAGAGGAGGAGGAAGAGGAGGAGGAGGAGGGGGGGGGCGGCTCTCCCAGCCTCCGCGTCACTCTCCCTCCCTTCCTTCCTTTCCTGTTCACCCTCTAGTCCGCGCAGTCTCCCTCTCAGACACACAAACACAGCGGCGTGGATGTGTAAGCGCGAGTGTCGTTTTGCTTCCTGTTGTGGCTTATCTCCCTGTGCTCCCTCCCTTTCTTCTTCGTCTTCTACCCCCTCCTCCTCCACCACCTCCTCTCTCGTTCCCTCTCCAGACCTTCCTCCTCACCAGCAGTGACTCAGCCTGGAAGGAAGTGAAAGGAGAAAAAAAGAAGGCATGGATTTATTTTTCTGCTCCTCTGCTGCTCCCTCTTTCCCCTCAAAATGCCTTTCATAAAATCTGACAAGACAAACAACCATTTATTGTGAGGACAAAAAATCTTACACCCAGTTCCTCTTTCCACCTCACACTCTCTGATAAACAGGATGAGTTATTGCAGAGCTCTTGATGAAATAAACTGATCTTGCTTGCCAAACAAATCTTCCTTTCATTCATTCATAGATCATTCTTTTTGATGCTCTGGTGTGCAGGTCTGTACATGCACAATCCAGTCTACCTTTATGTGCTTGCTGTGTTTCTGCATCTTGAAATATTTTGCCTAAACCTGTGTACATGTAGGCTGACTTGTCTGTCTATATGTGGGAGGTAGGAGAGCATCTCAGGACTGTGGAGTAGGGCTCAGCTATAAATAGCAACATCGGCAGTTAGGGATGCTCTCACACTCTCTCTCTGCCCAAATCTCTGCACCTCTCTCTCTGCCGTCTCACTCCAGCTCTCCCTCCCAACTCTCTGCATAGCTGCCGTGCTCACCTCAAATGCACCCTTACTACACTGTATTACACAACACGCAACAACACTACGCTGCTCAGGCTGAATGGAGATCAGCACTACGGTGGGCAGAGTAGCAGTCGCAGCCATCAAAGCTTGGAAATCAGAATTCAGATTGGCAAGAGTCTGCATTGCTGCCGACACTTGGTTAAATGGACTTGAGTTTACATAGTGTTTCTAGTCTCCTTGACTACTCAAAGCAGCTTTACACCGCAGGTCACATTTACAACCATTCACTGTCACATTCACTCACTGATGGTTGGGAGTATCTATGTCGGTTATCCATCAGTATTGTCGAACACATCCACGTCCTTTCATACACATTTACATGCCACTGATGCAGCAGTAGGAGCAAGTTGGGGTTAAGTGTCTTGCCCAAGGACATATCCCCATGTGACAGCCAGAGCTGGGCTCGAACCTGTAACCTTCCGATTACTGACCAAGCGCACAATCAGACTGCACCACCAACTGCAGCGTCATAACCAAAGCTGCGACACACACACACCTGCACACAGTCAATACAAAACTGAAGCTTTCATTATAGGGATAAAAAATATAAATTTAATATCTGTATCAGAAGAAAAACAGTCTGAAAAGTTAATCATCATATATGTTGTAGAATATGTATCAGCATTATATCTGGAGTACATATCTACATACTGTTCATCTACATCTGAGCAGTTTATAGATATTATACACAGAATTTTCAGTGGAAACTAGAGGTATAACAACACATATACGTATAACAAAACATCCGTTTTATTAATACATCAATTTGCTTACTAATTATCCAATAGGATGAACTGGTAGACAAAACAATGAAGAAAAAAAAACAAAAAATGATTTTGAGGAGGGCAACCACAGAGGGCTAACTTAAATGTTGGCCTACAAAATTCTGTCAGCTCTGCACCATTTTGTTAAAGCCTTTTTAATTGATTTCCCTTCATCCCAACACTCATACAAGTGTGCATTAAGTGCATTTTGATTGAGGAGGTGTAGAAGAAAACTTAACTTTTGAAAAATATTATTTAGAGAATAAAAATTTCAGACTTAATAACTATAACAACGCTAGAAAAAAACAAGACTACCGAAAATGTGATTTCCTATAATAACCCTGTTAACCAGCGTTAATTTTGACAACTAACGATTTTCGTCAACAACTTTTTCTTCCCTGAAGAAAACTAGACTATAACTAAAAAAAACAAGTGTACATTGACAAAAACTAAAACTAAATTAACTGACATTTTCATCAACAGATAAAAACTAGACTAAAATGGTTGTCAGAGACTAAATCCAATCAGACCTAATTTCATCATGTAGAAAGGAGGGACAAGTTAGGAATGTATCCAATCACAGCTACTTTGGTTGTGCGGTACGGTTGGATGAGTTAAGAGGGACATCCAGTCACAACTGCCTTAGCTTAGTGGTGGCAGGATTCAAGTGTATAGCATGACTTCAGAAATTCAAGGAAACATAAAAAATGTCTTACACTTTACAATTCATATTTTAGTCAACTAAATTTACAGTAGATTTCAACGACTACAATGTTGTGAAATTCCATCAGATAAAACTAGACTAAAATTAAAACATTTCAGGTGACTAAATTATGACAAAAACTAAAATATATTTTAGGCAAAAGACTATAACTAAAACTCAATTAAAAAGTGCTGTCAAAATTAACACTGCTGTTAACCTTTTTTAATAGACGGAATGATTTTTGGGTTGAATGTAAAAGAAAAGAGGTGAAAATGCTTTACCAGAATTGTCAAAGCCCAGGCTAATATACTTAATTGCTTTACTTTCTCTCAACCTAAAGATATTTTCTTTACAGAAAAATAAAGAAAACAGAATAAAACCAAGGCTCAATTTTGTTTCACCTTCAGAAGAATCTCAAATGGTTGATTTCAATTTCTTTTTGTTTTTTTTTAAACAGTTTTTACTTTCTCTGTTTTTGCGTTGTTGATGTTTTTTTGTTTTTTTTTTACCAAAAGTTTTCTGCTGTATAAGCCCTGTTGGTGAAAAAGCCTAAATCATACAGAGCTTTTGTGAATTCATCAAAAGTGATCAAATGCTTTTATAGGTGCAGTTCAATATAAGATTAAACTTTAAGTCTGTAGAGTAATTCAATGAAGATTCAGTTAGCCTTACTCTCTGTTAGGACAAGCATGGAAAAAGGAGAGAGAGGAAGGAGACGATGATACAAGCGGTGTGAAGAAGAAAATGTCCAGACAGTGGCAACCCCTGGTCACCAGGGCAGCTGTTGCTTTGGAGATAGCCACTGCCATGCCAGGGGAAGCACGCACCAGCCAACATTTATTTCACGCTTTTTAATTCTAGAGGTAACAATGGAGCCAAAAATTGACAAGGAACTGTGAGAAAAACATCTAAAACTAAAAAATAAATAAATAAATACAAAGATAGCCTTAGAGTAAAATGAAAACAAAGGCAGGGACCAGACTGTTAGTTCCTGCACCATTAATCGTTGTGGATGTCTTAAATAACTCTACAAACCAAAAATGGGACAAAAAACTGCTATTGATTCACTACTGAACTTATCCTTAGACTTTGCTGGGGCTACAGTGGTCAAAAGGAAGAAAACATGGCTGGTTTAACCCTTTTACCTTCAGAGGATCACCGATGACCCTGATTGGTAACACTCATGTTGTTTATCCTTATCTCTGTAACCATGTAATGAATCCTTACAGAGACAACTGAGTTTTGTAGCTCACTCTTCTGACAATCTTTTGGGGGATTCAGGTCAAATTAATGTTGCTATAAAGTTCATTTTTTCCCCATAATGTTGTATTTGTGAATCCATAGTTAGGCATTTGTGATGACTGATTTTTTGTGATATTTTCTTGATGAAAATCATTAGATTCACATTGATAGACCTCCATTTTGACCCATAGTGAAAGTGACATCTTCCTGTCAGTCTAAAGCCGCCTACACACCGAACGTGACTTTGCAACCTGGGCAACCACTCTCTATGTAAGGCCAATGTATAGCCGCGATGGGGCGGGGTTAACCCTCCCGCAATGCAACGGATGCACACTGGGCAACCGCGTCTCTCGTCGCTAGTTCGCCAAAGTTGAAAAGTTTGCGCTCTTTAGGTGACATCACGTGTGGCTTTGCGGCAACAGCCAATCAGCATTGTGTGGGTGTGTGACAGTACCCGTGACAGATAGTTTTTAATTCGGTTCACAAAATGACAATCCATGTCCGTTTGGGAAACATTAGTTAGTGAGTACATTAGTTCCACCTATAGGACCACACAGAACTCACAAACGATGCTGCTGCAGGGCCATCAGGCCATGCAGTGTTTTGTGGTTGGTAGGTGAGTGAAAAGGATACAGTTGGAATAATGCCAGC
The DNA here is from genome assembly GCA_037902135.1 of Cetoscarus ocellatus. Lineage (NCBI taxonomy): Eukaryota > Metazoa > Chordata > Actinopteri > Labriformes > Labridae > Cetoscarus > Cetoscarus ocellatus. Next base: position 233,152 of record JBAMNC010000033.1, on the reverse strand, counting down.
TAATACATCCTATGATAGTAAAGTTAATCTCTCTCTTCCGTCCCCCTTTAGTTTTGACATCAAATAATCATCTCTGACAACTTCTTTTTAAATAAGAAACTTTATAAACATTAATAAAAGTTGGGGGAATGCGCCACAGTTCAATAGTCAGAGAGATGTTTTCATGATTCAACAGCCAACACTGCTTGTCACCTCTGTCCTCACCTCAGTGCTGTTTGTGCCTTTCCGAACCCCCTCCCACATCAACTGACATGCCAAGAAAAGAAAGACTTTTATTTAATACAATTTCTTTATTTCAGAGGGGACAGTGCGAGTTCATGTACATCACCTTACAGCACAGTAAACGAGCCAGATTATAGCAATTGGCTAATTTCCATATTTAATCCGGAAAAAAACTGTGGCAATGTCTCTATGACATATTTAAGTGAACAGAAATCCTTACACTTTGTTTTCTTGAGATCTCAACAAATTAATCATCTTCTCTTGGGATAACAAAGCCTTTTTTTATTACAACTAGTTAATTCACATGATCTCTGGAAAACAACTTACAATAAAGTGTAAGCATGCCTCTGTCATGAACTGATCGAGCATGTTTTGTCCTGTCTCTTTATTAAATCATAATTTTGTTCAATCTAAGGTCAGAATCTTAATATTTCCATTAAACAAATTTGAGTTGTTGAAATTTTCTCCAAAGTTTGGTAGAAACTGCTTCATTTTAGAAGTGTAGAAGCATCCGGGGGCTGACCCAACCGAACACCACTGAGCATGATAAAACCTACAAGGCATTCAATACCAGCAGATACCATAATCCAGCTGCTAATAGTCAGCAAATTTATCTACAAATTAAAACAGCTGGCCACTAAGAAGCAAAAGCTCACTCCTATCACTGGTCTACCTTAACCTGGAGCTGATGCAGCTACATCACTGACACAACGCTCACCATTATTATCAAATATATGAATGTCATACATGCATGTTCCATTACCGAAAACATGTTACAGATGTAACAGCTTCCTAACAGATAGCTTATGTGATAACCATTGGTGTGACCATAGGTATAACACCTCTAGCACCTTTTAGGGTATGCTTTAGCACCCCTAACTGACATCTTAGATCTACAATATCAGTAACTATAGTTTCAATAATTTGCTATCAGGTTGAATAAAGTGTAGTGATAATCAATAGCCTAAAATATGGCACAAAATCTATAAAGCCATTTGCCATTGATACAGACACTTTTGACTTAGGCCTACTTCAGTAAAGTGTGTCATTTTGCACCTTGTACTAAACAGATGCATTGTTGCTTGTCAGAGGTCTGTACTCAAACTATGGATACTAAAATTTTGATATTGGATATAGGATTTTTGCCAATATCCAATATCATCAAATGTCAGTATTTCCAAACTCAATTTTGCCAATATCAATATTTTTTGTCAGAAGAAACTGAGCCTTCATTTGATTAAAATTGGCCTGTTCCTTTCACTGGAGACATTTTATTTGTGTTATAAACAGATGTGAAGGACAAAACAATATTTTATTATTTGGTCTATAAAAGGGGACTTGCAGTGAAGATGAGGAAAACCATTATGGTACACTGACAATATTACAGCCAATATAAGGGATATTTATGTTCAATTTGTGCAGCTAAAATATCAGCTGCAAATAAAGGCAAACATTTATGACTGCAGATAACAATAATCCCCTCTTTAGGCAATTATCTTCCAGTACCAATATTGCTCCAATTGCTGTGCATTCCCAATTCAAATATTGTTGATTTAATGGTAAACTGGCATTACGGCACAGGCTTACCATGTGCTGTTAAACTCAGCTGATCAGACTTACATATTACTGTTTTTTTGTAAAGTGATTCCTCTGATATGTATGGGAAAATGGTCTTCCTCATTAAAATAGGACATAAGAAAGGATGACTGAATGGGACTAAGTTAGGGATGCACAATATTACTGTATGATATTGGTATGAGCAGATATTGGCCTAAAGCAGGATTTTTCAAAGTTCTGAAGGGTGAGCCTCCTTTGTTAGAACACATTTTTTTTTTTTTTATTTAACCAGATAAACCCATTGAGATCAGGATCTCATTTACAAGGGTGACCTGGCCAAGAGGTCAGCAGCACACTTCATAATAAAAACAAATTCATGATAAAAGTTTAAGGCAATGAATAGCAATGTCTGTCATGCCCCCCAACCCCACATATCTCCACCAAAAATAAAGTTGCAATAGCTAATATATTGATTAATAACTGAACTGGCATTTTTTGTTTGTTTGTTTGTTTGTTTGTTGGTTTGCAATTATCAACAATAAAATATCAAACCCTTTTCCCTGGTTCAATCACAATCTTTTTTAAGCATACTACTTCTAAGAGTCTAAGTAACTCATAACTTCCTTGTCTTGTCTTAAATGTTTAAGGTTTTCAATATTTTTGTCAACATTTTTTCTGCATTATTTAAAATCAAACATGGAAACTTAAAGAAAATACAGATTCAAAAATAAAATGCATTGATTATTTGTCCTTTATTCAGCAAATAACCAACATAGACAGCAACTCTTTGCAAATTACAAACTGTGGCCGTGGAGTTTTTTTTTATCAAGACCAATTCCCAATAAACTAGTTGACAAAGCAGCCGTTGTCACCTAGTTCCTCTTTTCTCCATGTGATCTAAGAACTGTTTCCTTAAATATATTTTGAAATGTACATGTGGGGCAAATATATAACATTTACTACATGCAGAATTGGCTGAGAAGAACATTCTTTGTTGGTTTGCTTTGTTATGCTTGCGCCCTATACTTCAACACCCACTAGCTTAAAGTTAAATATCTGTATAGTCCCAAGTTGGATTTTTTGCTGTTTTATCGGCCTCACTTGCCATATTTATCTCTCATGTTGGCTGTAATATCGGCAAAAAACACAAATGTACCATAATGCTTCACCTTATCATAGAGTTAAAAATCAAGAGGGTTTTTTCGTTTTTACATCTGCATTTTACACAAACAGACCGTCACACTGAAAGCAACAAGTCCATTTTCGTAAAAGAAAGACTGTGCTCTTGACAAAAATATATTGCTATTAACAATAACAAGTTAAGAAATACTGGCATATTAGGTATGGCCAATATCGTGCATCCCTAGTGTAAACGCCACAATTTCTCCAGGGGCAGAGCATTGATGAACTAACGATCCTGAAATCGCCCCTGGTAGAACAGTAAATGAATTGGAAAGCATGTATGTGTCATTCTGAAGCAGTGCTCCACAGCAGACCAGAGTGAGTAGTTTCCTGCACTGCATCATCTACGTCACTGTCAAACTGACGCATGTTGCATGCAGCATGAGAGCATGTTATCAGGTACATTTTTACAGAATCATCAATTATATCACAGAAAAACAACATTTATGGGACTGAGGGTGATGTTTATAAACCCTGGACGAACCATTAGCGTTAAGAATTCATTTCTAAATGACCTGTTAAACTGGCACCGCCCCCCACCTGACAAACATCTTCACATGAACACATTAGCCATCAAGCTTTGGTGGTTCCCTTAGTCTTCACCGTCACAACAGAGCGGCCATCTAGCTTACAGTATTACCTGTAGCGGCAGGTGCTGTGTTGTCCCCGTGCACCTGCTGTTCATAAACCGCTCGGAGTGATTTCCTCCCTGCAGTGAGCGCCGTGAATCTGGGACTGAAAACAAGCTAAGCTAAAGCTAACCGACAACCGACCGTCAGTCTCACGGTAACGACACAGGGAGGAAGTGACCGTTGGCGGGTACATCAGACGAATTCTCGACATGACACGAGAGCTGCCGTTACCGCAGCCAACGGTTGTTTTGACTTTCAGGAAAGCTCGTGACGTCACACAGAGAAACGGTAACCCCCCATCTCATGCACGGGCGCACGAGCACTCATATTCACTCACATGCTTACAGATACACACGCGCTCAAACAATTACAAACACAGGTCTTACCGAAACGCTTCGTGCTTCAGTTTTCGGTCTGAACGGTTTCAGGCTGTCGGTGTGTGGTCCTCCTCCACTGTGGAGCTCTCTCATCATCTCATTCCAACATCCCGTGTGTCCGCCGGCTAATCAGCCAAGCATCGCGAGAATATGTAAGGGAAGCTTCATCCGTGAGCCGGTTGCTAGAGGCCTGGGTCCTGGTCAACTTTTACTGTGAGCTGTTATGCAGGGGGTCTGAAAGATTCAAGGGGCCCATGGCTAACAGAGCCCTCTTAAAATAATCACATTATCAGTATTTTTAACATATTAATTTTTAAATAGATGTAAGTCTTGGGGTCCTTAGAAAAAAGTTATCTAGCAAGACAAATGCATAATCTGCAAAGGTTTTGAAACCAAGGGTGTGCACAAGGGGGGGGGGGGGGCAGGGGGGCAATCGCCCCCCCCTCGTGGCCCAACTGTTGAAAAATGCGCGCTAAAGTGCTCTCTTGGAAGACAAATCGCGTGTTAAAGGTTCCCTCTTGGGAGGCAAAACGCGCTCTAAAGTGTCCTCCTGGGAGCTAAAACGTGCTAAAGTTCCCTATGTGCCCTCTTGGGCATCTAAACGCATACGAAAGTGCCCTCCTGGTTGGCAAAACACACTAAACTGCCTTCTTAAGCGGAAAAAACACACTAAACTCCAGAAGACTGTTAGGACTAAGAAATACTATGGAACATTACTGTTGCAGTGACCTATGTTGGGCCCTTTTTTGATCTATTTGAGCCAGAACTATCTCACAGAACCAGTTTGGATTTTCTGGGGCTACTATGGTGTTAAAATGCCAGGCATGAAAATCCCTCAACTTTCAGCAAAATTTGCTGGTTTGAAATCAAAATAGGTGACCTACAGTTTAGATCCGATGGAAAGTTTCCTTTTTCTCTGGGGGTTGGTTGAGGCGGGGTAATCGACATAGACATGAAGGTATACTAGAGATTAGCAGTAAACTGCAAGCATGTGCACGCACCTGAAGGGAGCCTTGAATTTGACAAAAACATTCACTGTACAAGCTCAAGAGCATGGAAATATAAACACAATGGGCCTCACATCAGCAGTGTTTTGTCTGGGAAGGTGGGGGATACTGCTGCCTGATTGGTTTGAGAAGCATTTGGAAGCTTAAGACGCCTCGCTGATCCAAGTGGAATATAGCTAACGATAGTTTAATATTAGCCAAAGGTAGTATATCACCAGAAGAAGGAAAGCTTTCTGAAAGAGGCATCATGTCATTGATGAATAACGTTAGCTAACACAGCAGGAGATATAACAGATATCTAAACAAGCCTCCAATGGAAAATGAATTAACACATTTCATGAGAGAAGTTATCATTATCTTGTATAGCATAATGCAACCATGTATAGATAGATACTGTATTATACATTCATATTGTCCTGTAATTCTGCTTGAACTTTCTGTCAAAATGCATCAGATTGATGCTTTTAAATATGAAATATTCAAAATTTTCTTACAGGGGAGCATGCCCCCGGACCCCCCTAGAGGGGTCGTATCCTTCTCACCTTTTTCACCCTTGACCTGCTTTCATGCCTGAATGCACTGAAATACAGGAAATGGCATCTTCTTAAATGAAAAATTTCTGGGGTATGGCCCCCAGACCACTTAGGATTTATTTATTTATTTATTTATTTATGTGTGTTCTTTATAGTCCAACATTAAATCAACACAGTTCTTGTGGTTACTGATCTTAACTACAAACTAACTTGAGTAGTCTGTCTAGTTAGTCTGTTTTAGGGCTATATAATGTGCCATTTGTATAACATACAAACATATCTAAAAGTGCCCTTGAAAACACTTGAAACCTAGTGCCCTCTGTAGTGGTGAGAATGCGCTGTATGTGCCCTTTTTTTCCTTTTCGCCCCTGCCCTTGAAAAAGTCTGTGCACGCCACTGTGTGAAACTATTACGTGACAAAAGATCAGATAGGCTATATTTATGAGGACTGATTATACAGTACTTTGCAAAACTTTGAATATTTAAAATAGTCTGTGTAGTGCATAGTTTGATTCAGCATTTATTCAGTGATTTCAGTGGAAGAGTGTTTCCTCAATTGTCTCAAGCTTATTTTTGTCTTTACACCAAAAAAAAAACAAAACATCATAGGTGGTCCATTTAAAAAAATAAGATCAGGCAAAACATTATGACCCCCTTCCACCCCAACTTGTCTGCAGCTATACAGCCCCATAGGTAACAAACTATGATGTACTGTGTATTCTGACACCTTTCTATCAGAGCCAGCATAACTTCATCAGGAATTTGAGCAACAGTAGCCCCACACAGGCCAGCCTTTCCCCACATGCATCAATGAGCCTTGGCCCCACATGACCCTGCAGCTGGTCACCACAGGTGACCTACCTTGGATCACTATTGATAGATACTGACCACTGCAGACTGGAACATCCCACAAGAGTTGTAGTTTTGGAGAAGCTCTGACCCAGTTGTTGACTCATTTGAGGACAAAATGTTCACTTTCTGCCTAATTTATCCCACACACTAACAAATGCCATGATGAAGAAATAATCAGCGTTATTCACGTCACCTGTCAGTCAGTGGTCATATTGTTATGCCGAATCAGTGCACAGTGTCATATTTATTAATGAGTTTGCTTTGCAGATGATTGATTTGAGAAACTGTGCGGAGCTGGTTGGGGATAGGGCCCAATGTGATAACTCTTTAAAGGAGCCCAAAACTTCTCCTGGTTATTTGATGTTTAATCAGAGGTGCAAAGAGCACAGAAATGCTGTAGGCCAGAGGCTTTCACAAATCACCCTCATCTTCTTCACCTTCTGCTCTGTATCAAGGTTTGCAAAACATATTGTGCTAATTGTTTTTGGACATCCTAAAGAACCAACACTCCTTCACAGATTTTCTCTTGATTTTTGTCTGAGCATGAAGATGAGCTGACAGCATCTCCTCTCTGCTGCATGAACTAGGGGCCAGGGCCAACCAAGGCCCTCTGAAGTATGATTGGCAGGCACAAAACCCTAAAATATAATACACTTAAGTTAATGTCCTTGTATTTTTCTGTTTGCGGCCCTCAACAAAAATAGTTTGGACACCCCCTGTCTTAAATACTAAGATATTTTTCAACATTTTTATTCGCATCATACAAGGAGACCAAAATACAACCTCAAAAATAACCATCTTAAATCACGAATAAGTCATTTATCTTTAAAAACTACTTGCCAATATAGCCTGAAATTCTTAGCGAACTACAAACTGTGGCTATGGAGTTTTTTTCAAGACCTCTTCACAAAAACAAAAACCCAAACTGTACTTTCTCTTTCATGTGTTAACTTCAGACACTGGTTACTGATTACTTTATGATAAATTCAAAGGGGAAAATTGTTATGCTATGACTAATTTTGTTTTTTCCTTGTGTTCTTTGTCTTTTTGGCCTCTTGTTTCTCATATCTTTCGTGTTTCCTGTTTTATTTTGAAATCCCTGTGTTCCTTGTGGTGTTTCCTGCCCTCCCTTCTGTGTGCCTCTGATGATGATTCCCTCCACCTGTGTGATTGTCTCACCTGTGCTTGATGTTTCCGCAGTGTATTTAGTCTCTGTGATCCCCTTTGTCTGTGTTGGGTCATTTGTCTTTCCAGTCTTACTCCACGTACAAGACTTCAGTGTCCTCAGTGTTCCTGCAGTGTTCCTCCTGTTTTGTAGGTAGTTATCTGTTTTTTTTGTTGAACTTTTCTCAGTGACTTTAATTTGCACTTTGTATTTAGATTGTAGTATTTTCTTTCTTTGTTTGACCAGTTTTTGATTTGATACTTTGTAAAAGATTTTGTTTTGTACTTTGAACTTTCTGGGATTAGTTTTTGTTTTTTGATGTTTTATAATTTAATAATAATGCCTTTTTGTTAATCTGCTCTTGGGTCCTTATCCTTGTTTTTTTTTGTTAGTTATTTGGGTTTCTAACGGTGACAAAACATATTTTAAATTTGCTCCAAGAGCAGGATTTTGCAGGATAAAGAATTTTTTGCTGGTTTTCTTTCTCATTTTGCGCCCCCCTGGGGAGGCCTCACACTTTGAAAACCACTGCTGTAGGCTACACAAGTATCAGTAATGGCTGTGAATTTAAAAAAAAAACTGAAGTGAAAATAGCACTCTGAAAAGTTTTAGACACATTTTTATAGGTATATTTTAGGGCATTCTGTGCTTTCACTGATAGGGAGCGAGACAGTGGACAGGCATGTGAAAGGAGTGAGAGAGGGCAGGAGATGAAATTTAGCAAATGGGCCTCAGGCTGGACTTTTGAACCCAGTCCACCACCAGAAGCATTTATGTGATGTGCATGGTAGCTTACCACTATGCCAAACCAGCACCCCAACTTGACACATTTAGCTGTTGGTTTGGTTTTACTATTCAAAAGTCTTAAAAAAAAAGATGGTGTTTTAGTCTCTTAATTTTCAAACTAGGGCAATGAAAGCTTTAAGTTGGCTCAAACAAATGGCTTGGCATACTTGTTGATCACATCAATAATGTTAAAAATGAGCAGTTCAAATTCAAACCCAACAGTGACAGAAATATTTTAAACTAAAAAAATGTATTGTTAAAAGTAACATCCACTGATGTCCTCCCTCATTTGTTATCATTACTGTGACTCCCCAGATGGTGCCGAGTGTGGAACTGGGCAGCAGCGGCAGAGGGTGGAGGTATGGGGCCATGACTGGGCGCAGTGTGCAGACACAGGTGTACCTTGCGTGTCAGATTATATATGTGTGTGCTGTTCTGGCCTCTCTTAACACACATGCACATATTGCCATCAGCTGGCCTTTAGCTCACAGGCCTGTGTGCACAGGAGGAGTGTGAGCAGAGACCAGCAGCCGGGAAAGGTGCATGTGTGTTTATGAGCAAATGTGTGGGTGTGTATTTTTGTGAGTGCAGGGGAAGCAGCAGAGGTAGGGTCATGGAGGTGGGGTAAAGAGACAGCTTGAAAAGGAAAAAGGCAGCACAGGGGAGCCCTTCTGTTACCATCGCTGTGGCCAGACGTGTCCCTGTGACACACACATATGCACACACACACACTTATGCAAAAACAACTTAGGCCATGTTGCAACCTTTTCTCTTCATCACGCACTGTTACAAAAACATGATTTAAAAAAAAACAAGATAATGAACTATATTATTATTAGTCACATTTATGATTTCATAGTTCATATAAAAAACAGTCAATAAGGATATGACTTTTTAGGAGATTTCATCACAGACTAGCTGTCTGTTTATACACTCTGATGTTGTGCTTTGGTGCTTTGTGCTAGTTTCTTTTGTGTGGTAGTCATTAGAAGAAAATAGTGCACACAAACACACCACTCCATAAAGCAAGTTGGAGTCATGACATTGTTTTTCCTGAAAATCTACAAGGTCAAGTCCAGTGTGTCTGTTCAACCAGCGACTGGGTTAAACTGGTGACTTTCAGCTGACTGTTTCTGTGGCATTGTCTGTATTAATTTGTTTTTCCTTTGTAAACATATCCAACATGGATATTTGAATAGTAAAATGACAGGAAACCCAGTTGGTTAAGAGATACCAGTCAGCACTGGCAAAATATCCATCTTGTGATGTATTGTTGTCTTTACAGATACTCAGGCCACATGTATTTACAGTTATGTTCATAATAATAGCAGTGTGTTTAAAAAGGTGAGTAAACCTCAAACTCCTTCAAATAATTTTTATTTTAATTCACACAAATGCATTGGGGACACTGCACATTCTATTTCAAAGCAAGAAAATTGGAAAAAGTAATTGAATTTGATAATATTTTTTGATAACATATTTCTTGACAGAAAGTCAAGAAATATGTTTAAAAAAATAGCAGTGTTGACCTCTTTAATTACAAACTCAAAAATTTAGTGTATAAACTAAGAATTGCTTGATGATTCAACTTTACTGAGAATGATAAACTAATATTTACTTGCATAAACACGGTTTCTGATAACTGCTTCACATCTGTGGTGCATGGAGCCTACCAACTTCTGGCACCGGTCAACAGGTATTGAAGCCCAGGACAATTGTAATATGTTCCACAATTGCTCTGCATTTCTTGGTTTTGCCTCATGAACAGCATTTTTTATGTCAGCCCACAAGTTTTCTATGGGATTAGGGTCTGGGGATTGTGCTGGCCACTCCATTACTTGAATTTTGTTTGTCTGGAACCATGATTTTGCTCGCCTGCTGGTGTGTTTGGGGTCATTGTCTTGTTGAAACACCTATTTCAAGGGCATTTCCTCTTCAGCATACAGCAACATGACTTCTTCCAGTATTCTGATGTACTCAAACTGATCCATGATCCCTGGTATGTGATAAATAGGACCAACACCATAGTAGGAGAAACATCCCCATATCATGATGCTTGCACCACCATGCTTCACTGTCTTCACTGTGTACTGTGGCTTGAATTCAGTGTTTTCAGGTTGTCTGACAAACTGTCTGTGGCCCTTAGACCCAAAAAGAACAATCTTACTCTCATCAGTCCACAAAATATTGCGCCATTTCTTTTTAGCCAATGTGTTCTTTGGCAAATTGTAACCGCTTCAGCACATGTCTTTTTTTAACAATGGGACTTTGCGGGGGCTTCTTGCTGGTAGCTTGGCTTCACATAGATGTCGTCTGATTGTTACAGTACTCACAAGCAACCTCAGATCTTCTTTGATCCTCCTGGAGCTGATCTTTGGCTGAGCCTTTGCCATTTTGGTTATTCTCTGATCCATTCGAATAGTCGTTTTTCTTTGTCTTCCTTGCCTTTCTGGTTTTGGCTGCCACTATAAAGCATTTGATGTCATTTTAGCTGAACAGCCTATCATTTTCTGAACTTCTTTATAGGTTTTCCCTTCTTTTATTAACTTCTTAATCAAAGAACGCTCTTCTTCTGAACAATGTCTTGAACGTTTTTTCATGGACAAATGCACAGCCAGCATATGCAGCGTCAGTTGCCTTGATCCTTAAATAACCTCAAATAATTATTGTTATTAAATAATAACACCTATTTTTTTCACACAATCAGTTACCTCACTAATTGAACTCTGCACTGCTATTTTTTTTTAACTTACTTGCAGTGTAGAAGTTGAAATTCTAACAAAAACAGTGATTTATCTTGCTAGTGATGTGGGACTGCTATTATTTTGAACACAACTGTACATATGTCTAATTTAAAAAATGTATGGTGCCATGTTTACAGGTCTACACACATACACAAGTTGTTTATGTCTGTCAAATACTTTAGCACACATGTCTTAATTGTAAGAGTGTTTTTAACACTAATTTGCTCTTACAGTTGTATAAAGATAACCTTGCACAGCAGTTGGCATCTGGTTAAACTCCTATACTTTGTTCCACGAAGTGGCTTACATTCTATCCTTTATACCTCACACAGCAGCGCCCACCTTATCTGATTTACCTGTAACCAATGTGATTGACACAATGATCATCCAATCTCTCTCATGTGCCCTGGGAATTCTTCATTTACATGCTTTATGCAGATTTAGTTATTTGTTTATTTTACAACTAAGCTCATGACCCAGCTGGAAATTATGCAAAGATACAGTTTTTAGTTTTTAGTTCTTCATTTTTTAAGTAAACTGAATTAGGAAAAAAAAGAAAAAATACTTCTATTTGTTTATCAGTTTATTCAACAACTTGCTAAACAATGCTATTCCAAAAATTCTGCTCAATACTCTGTTCTCCAGGACAGTCAGCATTGTTCAAATGTTCTCCACTCAGACAGCATTTACCTTCAACAACAAAGCCTACATGTGTTGCAAAATAAACTCCCCCTCTATGATGGTGCTTACCAACAAAGTTGCTTTTATGTATCCTGTCCTGTTCAGGAAAGAAACTGTGATTAAGTACAAACATACACAAACATTTATTTCCCTGGGATGGGAGTGATAACCTGTACTTATGGTTTTGTTTACTTAGTGAAGATATTGTAATCTTATTCACCGTATGACCTTGATTTAAACACCACTTGGATTAAGAATGGTCCTATAGTCAGTGCGTTATTTTATTTTCTGGGGTCCTTCAAGGCATCATTATGCACAGTCTAAGGGGTGGAAGAATGAGTCTATCCAGTCAGTTACATCAGCTGTAGGAGAAAGGTGTGCTCCTCTAGGTGTCTTTTGCTCATTGGTGCGTGACCTCACACACAAGTGCACCACATGGTGAATGTTTGGGTCTGTGAGAGAGGGAGAGAGAGAGAGAGACAGCAAGAAGCAAAATCTGATCAGTGCTTACAAAAACAAAGTCAGAATACATTGTGTTAAAACTTGGGCTTTGCAGTTTGGACCAAAAATCATTTCTTAATCTGTCATTTGATAGAAGGCTTAATATTTTTTCTGAGTTGAGGTGATCAAGTCTGTTCTAAGTCAAATCCATGAAGGGCAAATTTCAAAAGCAAGCTGCAAAATATCAACATATAAATGAAAAATGGGAAATACCCATTTGTTTAGAGACTAATAGAACAAAATAAAAATGTTCCATACATTGAATGAAATAACCTAAATGCAAATTCTTCATTTAGACTTAGGACTTGGACAGATGATCTTCTGGTCAATACACATATCACAGTCATTGGCTGTCACTGTAAACAATCTTTTTACTGAGCATTGTGCCTGGCATCTGTTTTATGGATTAAAATCAGCATGTACCATATCTACATATCCACTATTTTCTAAATGATTTTTGTCAGAAAATAAATGGAAATATCTAAAAAAAAAAAGAGAGAGAGAGAGAGAGAGAGAGAGAGAGAGAGAGAGAGAGAATAAAAAAGAAATATAAATAAATAAACGAATATATTTCCCAGCCCTAGCAGACACTGTGTAAAGTGAAGTCACGTAATTTTTCTTAGCAATGAGAACATATCGCATTGGCAGATAAAAATTTAAAACAGCTTGTTGCACGACAATAGCAAAAGCCAATAAGTTTTAGAAGACTTTATTCTGTCAATAGCAAAATGGCAGAGATAAATCAGTGTGGGTCAAAGTGCTGACTAAAATGCTGTCCTTACAGGCAAAAATAGAAACATCTTTTAAATGCAATATGATGTCTACAGAGTTGACTTTTTTCTTTACTTCCTAAAATTTCCTGATGTTGTTCTTCATCACCAGTCTTTACCTTCCCTCATCATTTCTTTCCATCTCCTGCTCACTTATACCTTTGTAATAAAACTCTTTTAGATGATGATGATGTTAAAGAAAAAGAAGACAAACTTTATTAATACCTCATGGGGAAATTCAGTTACTTACATCCTGTTGTTGAGACATGCAACACAAACACAGGTTTAAATACACATGCATAAACAGGCCCTACTATCATGCACTTACAGAGAGAGATCAGAGTGATGGTTTGTTGACGCTGAGGAAGCACTGTCAGTAAAACAACAGTTTTAGGGTTCAGTGGCCAGGAAGTCAGCTGGCACCTCCCCAGCTACCAAGGGTTCAGACGGGACCTGAACCCCATTGTTGATACTTATTTAGCTACCTTAGCTGTTTTTGGGCTAACTTAAGGAACATGGTCATGAAAAGAATTTATCTATAAAACAAGCCAATAGCTGCTGCTGATTGTTTGTCTGCCAACACAAACTCACATAAAAACACACAACAAGTATGAAATATGAGAACATTATGCAACTTATACAAATTTTGTCTATTTTTACTCTTATTACCTTCAACTTTTCCTCTTTTCTCATTTGAGGTGCCCCCCATGGATGACTGGTCTTGTAGTGCCTTTGCCATAAGCCTGCACTGGTTTAAGGGCATCTTCAAACAAAAATGTCACCATTCCATCAACCCTTACCCCCACCATGCAGCATTGTCAGGACTGACTTCTGACTCCTTGCAATGATGATTGTGAAGCCTCATAAATCACTTATGCACAAACAGGAACACACTGATTCACATACTCATGTGCACACAGCTAAACTTCCAGCTTTTGACTAGAACAACATCCCTGCCCCTGGTCCCATACCTCCTGTCTCTGCCCTGCTGCCACACAGATACCCCATAAGCCCCCCTAGGCTTGCAACTCCCTTCACCTCCTGCAACACCCCCACCCCCAGCACGTCCACCCCTCCTGCCTCACCTTAACTCCAGTCCCCTCTCCCCAGCTCCCAAAGCCCAGGGAAGCAGCAGACGTGCCGGCCAGCTTGGCACCCCGTCCCTCCCTGGTCTCTTTGAAGTGGCTTAAGGAGAGTGAGGTCAGCGTCGCCCCGGAGACCCGCATAGAGGTAGGGACAGCTGCGGTCAGACAGACTCCTGTGCAAGGGGTGTGTACACACAGGCACAGACAAATACATACGTGCACACACGAGACAGGACAGAGCAGCTGCAGCCACGCTGTTGAAGGTGTGCAGTGCAGCAGGACAGCTTGGGAGCCAGTATGGTCCAGCATGGCTCCACTCTGCTCTCTTCTGTTCTGGGTCACCTATTTGTGCTCAGGTGTGAAATCTAGAGTGAACCAGATGACCAGATAAAATTTATGTATATATGAAGCAGCCTCTGGCCTATAAACTACTTGTTTGGTCTTAGCTGAATGTTACAGTTGCAGCAGGTTTAATGTTTAACTGTGGAAAGTCTCACCACAGAGTCATGCCTGCATCCAAAGTAATTTTTAGCTGTCATGTGAATTACAAATCTGTAAAAATTATGCTGAAATTAGACTGAACTGAACATTTTGGAATTCTTTCTCATTCTCCCATCCATACTTTATCACTGAACATTCTTAGATGATCTAAAACAAATACACTAGGGTTGGAGTTACACTGAGTTATTTTTTTCCCTTTTTCCTTTTATTTGAATTTTCTAAAGGGGTTTGGGTATTTTGGGTTTTTTTGGGGTATTTTTAAGTGGGGTTGCTCGAGGCCTATGGCTCTAGTAAATATGATTGCCACTAAAGCTCCTGACTAGCTTTGTCCATAAGGAGAGATAGCCTGGTATTGACACTAGGCGATATATAGGTGTCAGTGGTGCCTCTGAAAGCCTCATAATGAACCAACTTTTAGGTTAAAACTACACATAAAACAGCATTGGCTGGACTGGTTGCTACAGTAAGATTCTTTATTGTGTTTTACTTTTCCTTGACATAGTCCCTATGCTTAGAGCTTTTGCATGTTGGAACATAAGGGTTATGAAAGAATATTTTTATGAACCAGAGTACACAGAGGAAGAACTTTTGCAGATGGAGTTGCAGTCTAGAAAGAGGGAGGGATAAACTGAGGAGCAGGACAGATCACAAGTTACCTTGTGGTGCAAATGCATGAATTGTGAGTCGATGTCCACAAACCCCGAGGCCCATTGCTACCACAAGTGGTACTTAGTAAAACTGCTTCTCCTGGACCTCTCAGCTGATGGCAGAAGGATACATACTGTAACCCCCAACGTCTCAGCATACAAAAGTTCTAAACACAGGGGCATTGTTGAGGAAAAGTTAAACACTGTAAATGATCTTACTGTCAAGTTGAGCCAACAGAGTTTTTTTTTGTGTAGTTTTAGCCTAAAATGGGTTCATTATGAGGCTTTCAGTAGCACCATTGACTGCTATCTTCAAATAGGGACAAAGCTAGCAGGTGCTTTAGTTGCAATCATATTTGCTAGTGCTATGGGACTCTAGCAACTCCACTTAAAAAAAACTGAACTATTCCCTTAAGTCATCTTTTCCATGACCCAGTATGAACTAAACTCTACTAACTCTTGGCTGACCTATGTCATTGTGATGTTACAGCATTGGGGGGTGGCAAAACATAGCATAACTGGGGGCAAGCATGGGCTGTGTCTGTGAAAGTGCACTATATGGAAAGCACTTCATGTTGTTATGGTGTCTGAAATTTTAGTGAGCATTATATAGTGCACTCATTTTTTCCCCACAATGCTTTGAAAAAGTATTGAAACAACAAAACTGGCAAACATCACATCTTGCATTGCGGATCAAAGGTTAACAATCAGCAGCCCTAAGATGATCAAGAAGGGCAAATTAGTGTCATTAAACAAAAAATAGGTCATGATTTGAGGCATTTTTACTAAAGCAAATTGGCCTGATCTCTTTAAAATAGAAGGGCTGATTATACAACAGAAGTATGGCTTTCTTTAAAGGATAATAGACATTAGGCCATTGCCTGAATTTACAAATTAACAAATAAATGAGTAAAATATGGCACAATATAAGTATCAGTATTTTCAAAAAAAACATACATAACTTTCAGTTTCATAAATGTGAAACTGTCCATTTTCAGTGTTAAAGGGTAATAGTTCAGTATTTTTTTTTTGTTAAATTTTACTGTTAGTTATCATTCCCCAACTGATTATACATTCATTGTGTCAACCATGACAATGTTGTAGTTAGTGGCAGGAGTAGTGTCCGAAATAGATCTTTTGCTTTTACAGTGAGTACACCATATATTTCACTTGACTCACTACAAAGGGAACAGGGGACAGGGAATGAGTGTGTGATTTCAGACCCAATCATGGCACTCCATCAAAGGCTAGCAGGCTGCACAGGATTCTAACTGTGTTTATAACAAACAATAACATGGAATGACATGCTGTAAAACAACATCCTAACAGCTAATTATGAATAATATTATTTAAAGAAGAATACTGCCTCAATACATGACTGCTTGTGTGTATTTATTTATATTTGTAGCTGAAAAATCTGCATACAGTCTGCATGGACTGTGCACTCTCACACTTACCATGATTGCGAGTCTGTGGGTGTGCTCTTTGGGATTTGGCCTACTTTTCATGTGATATGTTGATGGTCGGCTCTAACACAATAAAATTTTTACAACTCTGTGTGCCATAAAGAAATAAAGAGCCAGAGGTAGCCTTTAAATTTAAACTGTGAGTTGGTTTTGGTGTTTGTCAGCACACTCCTGCCTGCCTATCTCTGTATCTATGTCTGCATATGTTCACATAGTCAGAAATGCAGCATGTGTTTGTGTGTGTTTTGTGTGTCTGAATGCTTTTTGCTCTCATTAGGACAGGGTGCACATTCCTAAAAACACCCTGTCCCCTGAATCCCACTAAACACACACCTATGTTGTCGTCTCTGCCCACCTCCACCTCGCACACATGCCTCCATCCCGAGGTTGAAACTGTGTGCAGCTGCTCTGCCTTTAAATGAAGGGCTGGGGGCTTGAGGAGTGGATTCTAAATTAACTTCACATTAATGACAACACTGCAATCTCTTCTTTATTGAGTGATAACCTGAAATCTACTTTATATGTTACAAAAAAAAGAACTCAACTTAAATTAATAGAGCTGAAAAAACATGAAAACATTCAATTAACAGTTTAGAAAAAACGTTACAAGATATCTTCAACTCCCATAGTCAGTCTATATCATCAGGAATCTGTTTAAATCAAAATTAATCATAATAAATAAGGCACCTTCAGTTTTTCCATCCATCCATCATCTATTTTGCTCAGCAGGGGTAGCAAGGGCCAATCCAGCAGTCGTTGGGTGGGAAGTAGAGGACACACTCTGTACTGGTTGCTAGCCAATCACAGGGTCAACATGTAAAGGCAGTCAACCATCACACACACTCACTCTTAAAGGCAATTTAGAGTTACCAGTTATCCTTACAGGTAGAGCATGCAAACTTCATACAGCAAAAGCTCCAGCTGACTCATGGAGTCAAACCAGCAACCTTCTTGTTGGGGGGCGTGAATACTAACCTGCTTTACCACTGTGCAGCCCCTACCAGCTTATTTCAAATTCCCTTTTCATGTTTTATTGTATTTAATATAACTCTACTTTACAGGAGGGCAGAGTTTAACTCCAGTGACCAACAGTCAATCAATCAATCTTTATTTGTATAGCGCCAATTCATAACAAGTGTTATCTCAAGACACTTTACAGTAGAGCACAAAGCTCTTCATTTTATGGATACACATATATGCATTGATACATATATGCATATTAAAATACACATATACATATATATACAAATATATATATCCAACACCCAACATGAATCCATATAGCCAATCATGAATCCCTCCATCGTGGCGGCAAGAAAAAACCCTCTGTTAAGCAGCAGGATATCTTGAATGTGGACCCCAGTCTCATGATGAACAGCAAATCCACACGATGCTGTGTTGGGTGCGTGGGCGAAGGAAGGGAGGTGGACAGAGACAAGTGGACTAAAGTAAGAACTAAAGTAAGTGACAGATCAATGGGCCAATCATAGACCTGTTGTTGTCAAACTTGTTTCTGCTGAAAATTTTTTTATTAGAGGTTAGCCTCTTGAGATGCTACACCTTGTTTTCAGGAGGGTCCTCATGTCTGTATGATTGTGGTGATGATTTTATAGAAGTATAATCAATGAAAGTCTTACTGAAAATAAGAATTTATGGCAGTGACGAACTCATGGGTGCCCAGACCATAAGTGCATCCCTACCATATTTGTCTCTGTTAAGTATAAATGTATTAATGGTAGACCTCTTGAGATGTGACACCTCATTTTCAAGAGGGATCTCATGCCCATGTGGTGCTAGAGATAGTTATTATAGATGTATCAACCATGGATAGAAAGATCATGCTAATATCTACATTAACAGCTATTATGATTATGAACTGGACTGAAATGGCCAAATATGTTATGTCTGTAATTAGGGTTGCCACCTTTCAAGCAGAAAAATAAAGCGGGGATACCACACTGCAAGGGCACAACCACCAATGGCCTAATAGTGAGGTGGGGCATCAGTTGTGGTAAATCATAGTAAGACACTGTTTTAATAATGTACTAGTAAAGTTTTTAAGTAGCCTACTTTATTTCACAGTTTTTCAGATAATATATGCAAACATGAAACTAAGCAGATACAATAATTAAATAACAACTCAAGTAATTACAAGCTTGTTAACTTAAAACTTAACTTAAAATAACTTATTAACTTAGCATCAATTTATTTAATTTTAATTAAACAAATGCTTTGACACTTTCAAAAAATATGTGGTGCAGGAGAACACAACAACTTTTTTGATGTGCAAATAACAAACATTAAAACTATAAAACTATCCTTCTGCCCACATCTCTGTTTTGCAAAGTGATCTGTTTACCAAAAAGGTTTTCTTTTCTTTCATGTGTGGAGCAGTAGTCCATGCCAAAGAGTCAACAGCCTTCTCTCTGACTAAATGTGCTACTTTTTTTCCATGTGTACTTCTTGTCACTTCTTGAAACACTGAGTAGCTGTTTGTCTTTCAAAACACTGCAGGAAAACTCTGAACAGGACTGCTCAAAGTTGAGAATGATCAAGAGCTCACTTCTCATAAGTTCCACTGAGAATATGTTCCTATATATTCATTTTCACTGACGCTGTCAAGCCAGTCATTTGTACTTTCCCACTCACGTCTGTATTTCTGCATCCGTTTCCGTTTCAATGGGGCACGGTGCAGAGTACCAGATGCAGACTCAGACGCAGACGCAGACATGTTTGCTTCTGATTTCCCATGACTTTCTCTCACCCCATCAATGATGAGCACTTATTCCTCATGCCGAAAATCAACCAACTAAACCAAGTGCCGCTATGAGTAGGCGGGAGCCGTATTGATTCAAAACGGGACGCAATGTTTAAGTGTGAAATATTCACAATTGTGACAATTCCATATTTTACGGGATGGGTGGCAACCCTACCTGTAATTGTAGTTATTGAGGCTTCGTGACTCCACAGCAGCAGGCAGTCTCCACCAAGGCTCCCAGGCCACCTACAAGACAAGAACCAGAGACGAGTACAGGAGCAAACAGAAAGGGGCAGAGGCAGATATGGAGAGACAGTGTGAGAGAGAGAGGGATAGAGCCCAGTGTGCCAGATCCCCCCCGGCAGTCAAAGCCTATTACATCTTAACTATGTGTCTAAACTATGGACTATGAGCTGGTCCCTAACTGAAAGCTTTGTCAAAGAGGAATGTTTTAAGTCTAACCTTAAAGGTACAGAGGGTGTCTGCCTCCCGAACCGTGGTCGGTAAATGGTTCCAGAGAAGAGGAGCCTGATAACTGAAGGCTCTACCTCCCATACTACATCTAGAGACTGATGGAACCACGAGCAGGCCAGCATTTTGGGAGCGTAATGTTCTAGAGGGGTTGTACGTAGGGCTGAACGATATTGAAAAAATTTCATATCTCGATATTCATGCCAGATATCTCGATATCGATACGATACGATACAACTATGGGTTCGGTGAAAACCAAGCATTTTTCAGAAAAATAAAAACATCATAATACAAAAGAATGTGGAAAGTGCAGTTTTAGCACGGGGGAAATACACATTGTTTATATCGTTGCTTTTCGAAATCAATATCTTGAATGTTCATATCTCGATATCGATATGATAATGATATATTGTTCAGCCCTAGTTGTACGGCACTACAAGCTCTTTGAGATAAATTGGTGCCTGTCCACTGAGAGCTTTATAGGTCAGAAGAAGAATCTTGAATTCTATTCTATGTTTTATGGGAAGCCAATGCAGAGGAGACAGGAGTAATGTGGTCTCTTCTCCTAGTTCTAGTCAGTACACGTGCTGCAGCATTTTGAACCAGCTGAAGCGTCTTAAGCGACTTACTGAGACAGCCTGAAAGAAGAGAATTACAATAGTCCAGTCTAGGGGTAACAAAAGCATGGACTAGCTTTTCAGCATCGTTCTGGGACAGGATAGGCCTGATTTTAGCGATGTTACAAAGATGAAAAAAGGCTGTTCTTGAAATTTGCTTTATGTAAGAGTTATGGGATAGATCCTGATCAAATAGAACCCCAAGATTTCTAACAGTTGTGCTTGGCATCAGGCTAATGCCATCTAGGGCAGTTAAATCATTAGAAAAGGTTTCTCTAAGGTGTCGAGGGCCCAGCACAATGATCTCTGTCTTGTCTGAGTTAAGAAGAAGAAAATTTTTGGCCATCCAGGCCCTAATGTCCTTTAGACATGCATCTAGTTTAGATAGCTGATTTGTCTCACCTGGCTTTATTGATACATACAGCTGAGTATTTCCTCATGATATCACCAGGGAAGCATATATATGGAGGAGAGAATTGGACCTAGCACGGAGCCTTGAGGAACTCCGTAATTTACTTTAGTGTACACAGAGGACTTGTTGTTCACGTGTACAAACTGGTATCTATCTTCTGACAAAGACAGTTACTCTAATAACAGTCAGTACTTAAATGATTAAAGGTCCCATGTCCTGGTGTGTTTGACAGTTTACATCATTTCTTGGGTGTCTGTTGAGCAAGGATTTCATGTATTTGAACTACAAAGCACTCGGAGAAGTGCCAAGGTAAACCTCCGCCAAGGTAGCTCAAATATTGCTGTTACATCTATAACCAATAGTTCCAAGATAAAGTTACCATTGTAATAAGATTCCTTGGCCCTGAAAAGCCACACCTAGCACTCAGAATCATGTTGATATCATTATTGGTTAGACAGTTATTGAGCAAACACGATTGTTCACTAATGACAGTTGTCTGGATCACCACCAAAATCTAACCTTTTTTAAAATGGGCCATTACCAACATCTCCTGAAATTTTCAGCAAAATCTGTCTGCTAGTTTTGTGTAATCTTGCTAAAAAACAAACAAACATAAGCCGGGAAAAACATAACCTCCTTGATGGAGGCAATAAAAAAAATAAAAAATGTCATCTCTCTAGAGGATCAGATGCATCTCTTTTCCCCTCCCCTTTGGAAACACTTGAATCTGAGGGGCTGGGGAGGCTGTGAGAGGCAATAATAATGAGCTCTACACTGATTGGCTACTACAACAATGCCTGATGGGTTGGGGGGGGAGTAGGATTTATAGGCCATGGAGGGGACTCTCAAACCAGTCATGGCTTCTGCCTTTGACAAGCAGAAAACCCACATACTGATGGAGACTGTATGGCAATTACATAACGGACCCCAGGAATAAAAAAAGCGTTTTAGAGGCATTTCCTTTAAAGAAGCATTGCTCATTTCTCTGAAGAATTTATTAAAAAGTGCCATGTTTTTCTGCTCCCAAAGCCCCTTCTAACAACATTAAAAGGAAAGATGGTTGATTTTGCAGCACATGGGGCCTTTACTGGAAGGAGCTGACAATAATCTAATGTTTAAACTTATGATAACTGGTTTACATCATTTGTTTTTCTGAAGATCTCAGTTTACTTCTGTTGTTATCTCAAGATACAATTATTATTTTTCACAAAAAATAGTGAATTTCAGTCATTTTCTTGTGACCTTAAAGCAGCACTAAGTAAGACTCGGGCTTTCAGCTCTCTAGGGGCCTTTGTGGTTGTTGAGTGTAACTGCACTGTCGTACACCAACATGCATTTGTTGACGTACAGACAGAGGAGAAGTGAGCCGACAGGACTTCCCAAGAGCCAAATAAACCATGTGGACTGATAAGGTACAGTCTGATCATGTTTCTTTTCCAATAAATCATCATGTACTTACAAGTCCAAGCAGTACCAGGGCTAAATCGGCATTGGTCGGACATCCTTGTCTTCAGCTCATGCTAGCGAGTGAATGCCGGGCCAATATTTATCCCTGTCTGGCCATTTTGCTTGTTATTCTCCAGCTTTCTTTTTTTCGTCTCCTCCGATAAAACATTTTTTTTCTTCGGGTTTTTCGCTGCTTCTGCCATGATAACAACTCTACGTTTAGCTTTCTTCTTCTTCTTCTTCCTGTTTAACAGCAGGTGGCATCCAGCGTCAGAGGAGCATTACCGCCACCCACTATGCAGGAGTGTGAGCCAGAGGTCCCTATTTCCATTAGGTGCATAATAAGTGCATATTTACTTTAAACTAAATTCTGTTCATTAAATCTGTTTTAAAAACTCAAAAACTGCTGTATATTCTCCTTTTCCCAATGTTTAGCTTTTGCCTCGAGGGTGAAGTGACGTATGCCGTAAAGCAGTCAAAGCAGTAGAAATTTGTAGTTTTTTAGTGTGGAAGTGTTCCTACCATCCACATCAAAGTTACATTGTGCCAGTGAAGGCGATACAGGCCCCCTCAGACCATGACATAGGTATCATTCAACCTGTTGTAAGGTGATGTACCGTCACAATGATTCTAGAAATATTATATTAGGGTGGAAAAACTACGTTGTGTTGGTTTAAGAAATAAGATCATGTCTTGTTACAATGACATCAATGACTTGAGATCCTGCGATTGCAACTAGAAATTACTGGAAATCTGAGTAAAATAAAATAAAATGCATAAATGTATGACCACTACAGGGCTTGTCTAAAGGAAAAATGCAAGGAAACATTATTCGATGGTCAATTGTAACTTATTGCTGGTAAAAATAAATAAATAAATAAACGTTTAAAGTGAATAGTGAAGCCATTATTGTACATTTCTGTGGCATGTTAAAGGTAAAACTTATGCTGCTCAGAAAAACATGTCAACATTAAAGCATGTATCTCAACATAACAACTGAATTAAACCTTGCCAATGCTGGCATGAGCAGATGCTCATGTTCAACTCTGTGTCTGCTGGTTGTATCTGCAGTACCTGTGAAGGCTTGTGACAGCAGCATAATTTATGAGCGATGGTAAAAGCAATTATGTGATTGACCGCTGCTTAGCGGCAGCTGCTGCAGTAATGTAGGAGTCATTTCACAGCGAGGTGATAAAGAGAGAGCTGAGCTACAAAGTAAAGGCTTTAAATTTACTGTCTGTGCTCTTGGCAGTGACTCTAAGAGTGAGTCTGCAGTTTAAAGGATAGTGCTATGTGGGTTTGGGTGACGAGACAAACTGAGAGGCTTCTTCAGTGGATTGTTCATCTTTTTTATTGTTTGAGTGACTGGCTGTAAGACACGATTTTTAGGTCTGGAGCTTTTAGTGTTTGTAGGCTGATGTTATCTGCATTGGATGCAAGAGCAGCCAGAAACCTCATATTTCTTTCAGTGATACAAATTATTTTTATTCACTGTATTTACGCCATTGCATATCTGTAGTTAGTCCAGAATGCTGCTGCTCATTTTTAAGAGGTACCAAGAAGCAGGAACTTATCACCCCCATCCTTGCCTTTCTTGATTGGCTTCCTGATCATTTTAGGATTCATTTTAAAATGTCTTTGCTTGTTTTTTAATCATTATATGGGTATGTACCTTGTTACATCTTTGATCTTTCAAATGTCTACACCCCATCAAGATCTTTGAGATCTACTGAATAGCTTTTCCTGGGCACATTTCAAATTGTTTTTGGAAATCGTGGACTTTGTTTTCCTCCACGCTAAAGAGGTAAAGGACCATCAAAATTGTTATCAGCACAAAATTGAAAATCCAGCATCTGTGATGGTATGGGGGTGTTTATGGTAACTTTCACATCTGTGTAGGCATTGTTAATGCTGAGAGGTACATACCGGTAGGATGTCTTTTTCAGGGGTGTCCCTGCTTATTTCAGCAAGACCATTCAGCGAGCCATATTTTGCATGAGTTAAAACAGCACGGCTCTGCACTGGTTTGCCTGCAGCCCAGACCCCTCCCATTGAAAATGTGTGGCGCATTGTGAAGCACAAAATATGACAACAGAGACCCCAGACTGTTGAGCAACTGAAGTTGTACATCAAGCAATAATGGGGAAGAATTCCACCTGCAAAGCCTCAACAAATAGTGTCCTCAGGTCCCAAACCCTTGTTAAGTGTTGTTAAAAGGAAATGTGATGTAACACAAACATGCCTCTGTCTCAGCCTTTTTGGAACATGTTTCAGGCATTAAATTCAAGATTAATTAATATTTGCAATAACAGAATGAAGTTTATCAGTTTAATAATAAATATCTTGCCTTTTTATTGTGTTCAATGGAATATTAGTCAAAAATAATTTCAAAATCATTAGTCTGTTTTCTATGTCTTACGCAACATCCCAGCTTCATTGGAATAGGGGTTTGCAAGTCAGCTAGCCATAGAAAATATAATAAGATTGAGAGAATAATACAAAAATATAAGTGAATAAAAGACCCCATAACAAAATAAGAAAAACATCCTCATCATTAACACAACATAGTGAGACATGTTGATAACAGGAAAGCAGAGTTTGATAACACTGGACAGGATGAAATGACAGCTGAAACAGTAAAACATCAGCACCAGCTCAACCAGCGACAGATGACAACTAAATGTCCCCACACTCCCAGCATCCCACATCCTCCCTGCATGTGCACAGCTGCATGTGTGCACGCACCACTCCAGGCCACTAGGGAGAGCTGCATTAGTTACACTTTTACTGATGGCTCCAGCTGTTCCTCTGTCTGCCTCTCAGTCTTTCTCTGAGACTGCCTCAAATGAAGTGAACACATCTGGATGAGTGAAATTTTGTTTGTTTTGGTTAATATCGTAACATCTGGATCAGTGCGGGGGATAACAGTCTCTGAAGACCTCAACAGCTCAGCACCTGGCTGAGGTTTTAGGAAATTTTGAAGTATTTGTTGAATCTCTCACATAAGCCAGGAAGACTGTCTCCAGAGAGGAGAGCAGGAAGGATATTTTTACGATCTCAGGCTGTGCTTGCGTGTCACTGTGTGTTAGAGTTTCAGAGGAAGTTAGGTTATACACAGCACATCTGTCAACATCTGGGTGCACAGACTGTGTTTGGCTTTCTCACAAATGGGTGAGATCAGCATCAAAAACACACACAGTTTGAGCACAGCCAGAGGATAGAGCAGCAGTAACCCCCCTCCCACACACACCCACCCACCTCAAAAGCCTCCAATGGCCCCTGAGGGCCCCCAGTTTCCAATCCTGCCACTTCCTATTTCTGGTCTGCGCCTCCTTTACAGCCTTTGTAAGACACTTCTCAGACTCTCGTTCCCTTTCCCTTTTGTCTTCTCATGCACACACACACAGTCGCTCTGAGAGACACATTAACACTTTATGTGTAAATGTGATTCTCCCCAGGCTACGCGCTCCTCAGGGAGGCGCAGGAGGAGTTGTCGTCGTCTCTTTCTCAGAACAAACTGCTGGGTAACATCTGTGTACAGGAAGAGAGGGACAGATATCTGTCGTGGGAGGAAACGTCTCACACTCATGTTCTCCTCTCAGCAATTTGCATTTCCCAAATGTGTCGTACGCCGTGTTTGATAGAAAGTTGTCAGCACAGATGAACATGGAGAAACTGTGACCGCTTCACAGATTCTCACAAGACACTTTTCTCTTCTCTTTTTGTTTTTTTTTTCTAATTTTTTTCTTGCTTTTTCTTCCCTTTCTTTTTCTTTCTTACCTGTCTCACTTTTTCTTTAAATCTATTACTTTATCTTTCCTTTCAACTTTTTGATTTTAATGATTCAATACTTCCCTTCCTTGCAACCTCCTTTTCTCTCCTTGTTTTCCTTTTTCCTTTTCCTTTAATCCCCTTTCTTTTCTTTCCAAAATCTTCTTCCTTCTTTCCTAACTCCTCTTCCTCCTGACATTTCCCTTTTCCTCCTCTTTTTCTTTCCTTTCCTTCCATTGTCTCTCTGTTCTCTGTTCCCGTTGCTTTCCTCTCCTCTTTCCCCCTCTTTTCTTTACTTTACATTTCCTTTTCTATGTGTCTTCTTTTCCTTTTCTGTCTGTTTCTTTCTTTCATCCATTTCTTTTCTGTTTTTTTCATTTTCTTTTCATTTTCATTTTTTGATCATTTCTTTCCTTTCCTTATCAACAATCCCTCCTTTCCTGTCCCTTCTTCTTTTTCTTTTCATTCCTTTCTTTTATTACTTTATCTCCATCCCTTTTCTCTTCTTTATTTCTGTCCTTTTTTTTCTTTTTGTTCTTTCCTTTTCGCCTCTCCTGTCTTTTTGATAGCACTTTTCCCTTTTGTCTTCATTTTCTTTCCCTCACTGTCCTTTATTTCTATTCATTTGTTTCCTTTCCCTTTCTTTCTTTCTTTCTTTCTTTGAATTTCCTGCAATTTTCCTTTCTTATTTTTTATTTTACTTGTCTTCTTTTCTTTTTTCTCTCTTTTCCTTTCCTCATTCTCTTTCCTTTTATTTTTCCAAGCTCCTCTCCTTTCTTTAATTTCCCTCACTTTCCCTTTCCTTCTCCTAGCCTTAAGTATCATTCTTTCCTTCCTTTACTTTCTCCTGTCTCATCTCTTACTTTCCTGATCTAACATTTTCCTTACTCATATGTTGCTTCATTTATTTTTTCCTTATAACATCTCAAAAATAAACCTGACCCATGTGACTGTTTAGATCTTTAAAACACATCAGTCATATCAATAACATCCTACTCCATCAGGCAAACAGATTTAATCTCTGTGAAATGATCTATCTGTCAAGTCTGTTTTGAGAGGCTGTGGGATTTCATATTTTGTTGACAAAAAAGTGTTTGCCAAACAAGATGGACAGATTTTGTCTATCACTGAAACATAAATACTGACATATGACTGAGCTAATTCACGTGAGAAACAGATTTTTTCTGATGACATCTGTGGTCTTTTATCACAGGTTCAAGAGTTAAAATCCCCTCCAACAGCAGTAATAACAATATTAATAATGTCTGAACAACTACAGCATCATCACATGTCCAGTTGTTGTTTACTTGCTCAGTCCAAAGGCAGGCTGGAGGTCCCACACAGAGCAGGCCTGCACCATATCACCCCTATGACAGCTCACCATATGGGGGGCCCTCAAAGCCCTGTGGAAGTCCACACACATGGATCACATAAACAGAGCTAAGGCAGCCCAGCAGATGCCCCCTCTGTGGGTACTATCCACACACAAACATGCACACTTACACACAGAGCTAAATCTGCCCCAGTATCACCACAACACCTGTCCAGATGATTGGGCTAACTGTGTTGCACTGATTGATGGAGGATGAACATGTTTTGCTTTTAATCTCCTAAATGCTCTCTTTTTTCTGTTGATAATTGTTTGGATAATTTAATCATTTGAAAAACAACAGCTCAAGTGCCCAGAGAAAATATAGGAGCTGATCTAAACACAATTTAATATAAATTATGTATTTGATGGTGATGGAGAAAGTTAGTCATGAAGAGTTTAAAACCAGAAGATGTTCACATACTGTTGTTAAAAGTAGGCCAAGTGACAAAATTCAATTTTAAATGGCCCCAATAACAAGGTCTTTTTCCTCTTCTTATAGACTACTGTAACAAAAACATGAAACCAATGAAGAACATTGATGAAATGCTTCATTTATACATTGCAGAGACTAGGCCTGAACAACATTGCAAGAAAACTTACATTGCAATGTGTATTTTTCCCCCTATTTTTGGCATGTAATTTCATTTTCATATTAATGTTTTACATAAATACACTTTTAAAAGTTATATATGACAACAACATTTTAATTTCTCTTATTTTGAACGCACTTATTGGATCTTTCATTACTTTGTATTTTAAATCAAAATCTCTTTTATCACATGCCAAGTTTAACACTCTGACAGTTGCGCACACACACGGAGTAGGGAAAGGAAAAGTGAAAAGCTGTTCAACATGAGTCTGGTTCTGTTGGCCTCTGCTTAACAGAGTTTTTTTTCTTGCCACTGTAACTGTTGCTGATTATGGGAAAGTGTTATACTCATGGTGGATTCATGTTGAGTTTGGAAGTATGTATGTATATGAGAGAGAGAGAGTACTTTCTGAAATAGACATTAAACAGCAATGTTCTAAAAAGTGATTCATTTATGCTATTCATGGTTAACATCAACAAATCACTTTTTAGAACACTGCTGTTTAATGTCTTTTTCAGAAATTACCCTCTTTGCAAGTTCCATTTAACAGAGTAGTTCAGTATCTTTCAGCACAAAGTTTTTGTTTGGCCTCAACTCCACTGTTTTTCAGTCTCATCTCTGAACAGGCAGCTGATTCAAACCAATTAAAAGCTATTGAAAACCTTCTCCACACGATCTGCTCATCACCTAACAACAAAGTCAGTACCTAACTGTTGAAACATGTTTGAGCATTGAGCAGCTAAAGAGCCAAAATCTTCCCTCGGGACTGGAGACCAAACCAGCTGAGAGGAGAGCAAATAAGTGACTTTTATTGATCAGGTTGCCAGAAACAGAGGAATAATAATCTTTCTTTCTCTGTACCGCATGCTCAAACTGTGTGCTAACAAGCCTGTCATCTCCATTTTGTTAGGTGACAAATGTTAATGTTTTTATTTAAAAGTTTTTCTCTTGAGAAGCAAAATAATTCATTTCATGTTGGTTTAGAGGACCACTGTGCGATCAATCAGTTGAAGAACTTTATTAATCCCAGTTTTGGCTATTGATTTTGAGCTGCTCATACATGAAATTACATAAAACAGAACAACAAGATGAATAGAAAAATAATTTAATCCTAATACTTAAAAAGAGCTCACACTTGTGATTCTGTATTGGTTGTACCTTAAAAAACAAAAACAAACTAAATGCCGGGTTTTCATTTTTGTCTCCTAATCAATCTAAAAACATGAGATATTAATAAGGTCCTGATAAAACTTTTCAATAAGTGTTAAAACAAGTCCATCAGTGATTAATATAAATTCAACTGTACATTATGTTGCATCAGGGTAATTACATTTTTTTTTAACCAAAATAGAGGTGGTAGCACACCTGTATATATGACGTGCTGGAAAAATATCTGAAATCATTGTGAGTGCACTGAGAGAGCATGTCAGTGGTGAGATCTAGATGGCAGAGAAGTTATTTCATATCATATAATATTACCTTTTCTGAAAAAAAAATGTTGAAATCTGTGTGGATACCAGAAAGTAATTGATAAATGGACTTGGTGCTTTTGTAATCTATCTGACAACTTAAAGCGCTTTTTCACCAGAAGTTTCCATGTAAGTTGTCGGTCAGTATTAGCTAACAAATCTTTGCTCTTTCATACCCATTTACACCTTGATCACCGTGGGTACGAGGCTACGGGAGGGTATGATGATGAGCTCTGCACTGATTGGCTGTTCAGACGTCTGATGGAAGGGGAGAGAAGGGGTCACAGTCATGGCTTCTTCTGGTGGTGATTAGAAAACACACATGTAGGTGGAGGCTGTATAGTTATTACTTAATAAACCCGGGAACTGGAAAAAGAGGATTTTAAGGGGCATTTTCTTTAAAGAGGAATTGCACATTTTTTCATGAACTGAAAGTTAAAGATGTCATGTTCTCCTGCTCCCCATGCCCCTTCTAACAACGTTAAAAGCAAAGAAAATTGATTTGCAGGACATAGCACCTTTGAACATTAAGGAATAAGAAAAGAAATCGGTATATTTTGAAGAATTTAAGTAGTTTATATCATGCTTGACATTTTTAGAGTAACACTGGAAAATAGGTTCTACAAACCGAGAGTCCCTTGCAAAAGCTTTAAAAATAAAAGGAAAAATAAAAGCCATATATTAAAGTAAATCTAAATTACAACCTTTTTACTACAGGGATCCACTGGTTTCAATTATTTCTATCGCTGTATAATAAGAACAAATACCTGAAGACTTGTAATTGACTTGACACAAGTAACATATCAAAGCCGTATTTAAAGTGATTTCTTTAGCATTTTTATTTTCTGTGCTCATTGAAAAGAACAATCACATCAAACAGCATCTCTGCCTCTAATCCATTTTCACTCCTCTATGCCAGTTTTTTCCTCTCAAGGTGTCCCCCATTCTCTCTTTTGTTGAAAAAAAGTGGTTGCAATTTACTACTCCTGAATAATGAGAGTATGGCTCCCCCCATTTAGCCCGAGGCTTACAGAACTAACATCTGGGCTGTTTGGCAGGCTCACTGGATAGCCTCTTCAATGCTGCTCCAGATGCAGGCATGGGAGGCCCAGCACACACACAGATGGAGCCACACATACACACAGTGACCTTACACACAAACACACTGAACTAGCCTACATAACACTGGAAACATCAAATTTGCACTGTGCACGCTGCACATATTAGGGAGGCAGATGTGTGAACAAATACAGATGTGGGAAGAGTTAAAGATACAGTAAGCCACAGACAAACAAATACACACACACACAAATCCAATTTTGCACCCAGATGGAGACAGAGCAGCAGCTGATGTGGTGGGCAGAGCTGGCGCATTGTTGGCACAGGTAGCATGTTCTCAACAGCTGGCACAGGTTAGGGATTCCTGGGAATTGGAGCCACAAGGCAAATGTTCCCGCTGGCTCAGGGGCCGGAGATGTGGCAGGCAGGATGGCAGGCTGGCATAGCATCACCCATACACACACATGCTTTGACATAAAAATGATGAATCCAGCAGTGAAAACATAAAAAGAATATCGTCAATGACTTACTAATGTACTGTGCTTCATGTTTTTAGTGAATATGCATACAGCAGTGAAGCAACATGTTAATGGAGAAGCTTGAAAAAAAACAAAAC
Source organism: Cetoscarus ocellatus (assembly GCA_037902135.1). Classification (NCBI taxonomy): domain Eukaryota; kingdom Metazoa; phylum Chordata; class Actinopteri; order Labriformes; family Labridae; genus Cetoscarus; species Cetoscarus ocellatus. The sequence goes on along the minus strand of JBAMNC010000033.1, from coordinate 201,863 downwards.
AGTGTAAAATATGTTGAAATACGTTACAACAAAAAAAAGTTGGCATGAAAAAAAAGATAGAATAAAAAGACTGAATTTGACTTTCAATTAAAAAATAGGCATGCACAATGTTGGATTTTTGCCAATGTCTGGTGTGCCAATATTTCAGAACTCATTACTGCTGATTCCAATATCGATATTGATATTTTTTGTCAAGATCACAAAGCCACCACTTTACTAAAGTTGACCTGCCCTTTCCTTCTGACAGTTTATGCTTGTCAGAAACAGATATGGGATAAGAAATAGATCATTTCATTCTTTATTAAATGACACTCTTGAATTATAAAAGTAGAAGTCCTGATGATGTAGGTGTATTAAGGTTCCTTTCTACATTCTTCTACAGCCAATACACGGGATATGTTCACATCTGCCAGTGCCCTAACCATCTTTTTAAGAAATTATCCACTGAAACAGATTTTATTCATCCCTATTGCACCCCTAATGAAAAATCAGATAAAAGATGGACCCTTTTCTGATTTATGTAATATCACTACCCTGGAAGCTAAGATAAACTACCACTACTTGCCAGTAGGCAGTACTGGAGTCTAACCATGTCAATATCAAACAATAAGACACATCAGCTTCAACTAAAACACCGTCCTTTCAGTTGATATAATCCATAGTATACCACAATAAAGAAGAAGTAAATGGAAAGGTTTGCAACAGTTATTCAGCCCCACTTGTGGCCATATTTTACGATCAGGTTCATTTGGATCAGCCAAATAATTAGAGCTAGTTTCTCATCTTTCAAGCAGCTTGTCATTTGGATTATGTTGGATTTTTGTTTTTCTTATTTCACGCAAAAAAGAAATGGAAAAAGAGAAACCATCTTGCAAAGGAAAGCAGCCATTGTTGTTCATGTTGCCCATGTGCAAACAACCTATTACCACTTACTGTCCCTTCTGGTCAAAAAATATCTGCCATTCAACGTAATCTGTGCCTTAAGTTGACTTGCCAAATTGTTGTTACTGTTGCATTTATAGCCTGCTTTGTGTCAAAATGAAGGGAAAAAAGCTTTTACAGAACACTGCCAGCGCACAAGATACTTAACAACTTAATTACAGATGATGTTAAACCATGTGTCTCAATAAAGGTGTATTGTAATGCACAGTGAGACTGAGCATACTTGAGTGCAGCCAGTTTAGCACTTACTAGCTAATCAGTAATGCCAGTGAACAGGGCCCAACAGAGGAGTAGCATAAAGTTCAAAGTTGACATTCACCCAGTTTGCTCCTGTCTTTCTTGGTAATTTTCTTGTTCCTTCCAATAACATATTCAGTCTTGCAGAGTAGGTGACCTCACATATCCAGACAGAGACATATTATGGAAAAAACAAAGAAGCCAAAACAACTTGCCGGCTACCACCGGCTCATCCATCAGGAGGGTTGTTTTGCATTTGAGGCCCACCCACTTAAAAAAGTCACACTGTTTACAAACATGAACACAGTAAATATGTCTACTTTTTGGCAACCAAACAAAAGGACACCGAACTGCAAGTTGTGAGTTTAAATTTTAAATCTATCATAAACCAGAAGTGCTCATGCAGCACAACCTTCAGCCAAGGCATTTCTGACGTTATCTGCCACAACTTTAACAAATCCTTTGAAGAGATTTCTGGATCTGCATCCAGATTAACATCACCACCAAAATCGAATCACTTCTTCCTTTCCTCTTCCTCTGAAAATGTCATCAAAATCCATTTATAGCTTTTTGAGTCATCCTAAAAGATAGACAAACAGACACAACCTCCTCAGTGGAGGTTATTAGCTGTTTTGGAGAGAAAGTCATGATACAAAAAAACAAATTCTACTCCAAATGCAAAGATTCAAATTTGATGCGTTTTGACATTTGACAGCAGTAAAAATACCCTAAATGTCATTCTTTTAGCCTGAAATTTGAGGACTTTAACTGGTGTGACCAAAAATTCATACAATTAAAAATATTTTAATAATTTACATTTTTGTACAAGTGCTACACATTTTTGCACCCTGAGGCTGTTAAATTTTAAACCTAACCCTATCTATTCAGATGGATTTTAGGTCTACCAGTGTGGGTCAAATAAAGGAAAAGTGTGGTTTTATGGAATCTTGAAACTGTGAGAATGTACATGAAAATAAAGTTTATCTGGAACTAACTGACTCACATCATAGTCACAGATATACTTTATTTTCTGAAAAGTTAATGCACTCAGAAAAATTTCCGGGTAGTGTACTCTTTAACTGTGGTATTATTTTTTGGTGGGAGTTCTTAACCTGACACGCCAGATGGACAGTTTCATATTGAAAATATTTCACTAATCCATCTGGGGAGGAGCCGTTCGAAAATGTTTTCAGGTGCAGAACCTTCAAAAACAACAGCAGCTTGTGATTGGACGACTGTTCGGCTCGTTACACTCATCACAGACCAATCCACATCAAGCAACGCTGCTATGTATGACGTAGCATACGTAGCGGCTACACGTAGTGGCTAACTGCTAACAACAGTTAACAGCCATTAGCCGTAGCGGCTAACTGTTAGCCGCTAGGGCTAACAGCTAACAACAGTCAGCCGCTAGCTTAAACTACCTGAAGACTATCGTTTCACATTATATTATACCACACAGATATATCATTTAACACTTATATGTGACACGAACCTCACCAAAGACCATCCCTACCGAGTTTTCCCAGTAAACTACTGAGGAGAGCATATTTCGCCAAGTATTGCTGAGTAACCATGATGACCACAGACTAACCGGCATGTCCGTAGATTGATTTCCGCATTCTCTCCCAGTTTTCCAGCAGTGATCCCCGTTCAGGAGAAGAGCAAAAACATGATTTCTCGTAAGACAAGCTTCAAGTGACGTTCTTTCCTCCTCTTTTAAAGAATAAACTGAGTCCATTTCTGATAAAAAAAAAAAACGCAGATACTGAGACCGCTTCAGAAGCCGCCATTGTTTTCAAACATGCAGTCACTTCCTGTTGTCGTCATGTCTGCTGCTCCCGCAGCTCCTGCCTCTCTTCCCTGATTGGGCCGATAAGATTCCAGCCGGAGTGAAGTCATTGGACAATGGAGGCTGGCAAGACGGATATGCATGATTTCAGAATCAGGCAGGTCTGTCTGCTCTGCAAGGCTAGGGAGTTCTTGTAGGTGAAGAAAATACCCTTTGTATTTGGTACAATACTTCCCTGTTTGCAGCTGGTTCTGCATCACAAACTTTTACAAATTGAGGCTTACTGAGGGAGAGGAGAGAACTTTCTACTGCATCTAATGTACTTAGTGGCCATATGGAGCTCATACAACCCCACTTCAAAAAACTGAACTTTCCCTTTACCAGTATGTAAGGGTTAAGTACGTCAGTATACACACATCAATTAAGCTCAAAATAATCAAAGATTTGAACATGATTAGCATTAATCAATTACAATTACATTGTTTTGATTGATACAGTTAAAGAAAGAACATCTTAACAAAGCTAATGACTGAAAGGTAATGATTTTTACTAAAACTGAAGAAAAATTGATTTTGAGTTTTTGTCCTCATAACTGTAAGACTTCAGAGGGCAAAATGGCTGACACGACTAAAAGAAACAAACATTTTCGTCCATAGACTAGGAATAAAATAGCTGACGAAATTATCCCACCCATTAAAATAAACACATGTTCAGATGACTTTTTTTCGTCATTTGGTTGCTTTTTCCTGATTTCATCTTTGTGTGTGTGTATGTTTCGTTTTGCTCAGTGTTAACGTGTATTAGCCTTTTCACTGCCTGGGGGCTCATTTCCTGTCGCAGCTATTGGCGAGTCCCTCTGACATCTGGACTAAAGAGAGCCATGCAAGCAGGCAGACAGACAGAGACAGACAGACAGACAGACAGACAGACAAGACGCTACAGTGACAGACCTCACTTCAACAAGATCTCGGGGATCTCACTATAAGGATTTAAGGAGATCACACTGCTGTTTGTTCAGTCTTGGCCTGGACTCTGGCTGCTCTGCATCTGCTGTATTTATTTAAAGCTGTCCGTGCTTGTGTGTCTCCCACTCACTCTCATTGTTTGTTTGTATTCTGCCTGGACTGATCCAGCAGCTGTACCTAGAAAGAATATGTCCATGTCTGTCTTTTAGCACCTATTTTTTTGATCTGAAGATGTTTAATATTATATTTATATAAAAAAGACAGGTAAATTGTTCTGGGGTTTTTTTGTATTGCTATGGGGTTTCAATTAAAGCAATAATCAAAGATGATATGCAGGTCTACCCACATCTGCTGATCACATGCTGTTTTGCACTGAGTATTATTTTCAACAAGTACAATTGAATATGATGTCTGGTTTGATGAAACCACAAGCAGGGTCAGAGATAAAGGGGTAGAAGACGTAGGGAGGCAGGGGGCAGAGTTACATTATGGGGGAGTTTAGGCGACAGAGCAACAGCTGATAGAGAATAATTGTGGTTCAGACATGTAAGCACAACAAAACCTCAGATACAGAGTGAGATACAGAAACAGAACAACATCTTCCAGTGGCAGTTCTTACTACATTATAACCTGACATCCAGTGTTTTATGGGCAACAGTGGACATGTCTTGTCATGGCATCTCTGTCATGGTGACTGCCACAAAAAGGCTTCCCTTTAAGGCCCTGTAAACCATGGTTTATAGGTCTACTCTATGGTAATTGGTCAGTTTAGTGCTGCTCCCTGCCATGCTGTCAACAACTGGGCATTTATTCTAACCTCTCAGCTCTGCAATGGGCTTGCTGCCTTGAGCTAATTGCTTAAATTGACAATGAAACAATGGTAGGATGACACATCGGTAGATCTGTTCGAAGGGCTGGAGGAACGAGACATTTCAGGCAGCTGCTGGCAGCACATATTTATTTATTTATTGATCTTTATTTAACCAGGAAAAAACCTCACTGAGACTAAAAATCTCTTTTTCAAGAGTGTCTTGGCCAAGACCGCAGCACGTTCAACAGTTTTACACAAACACACGCAGTCAGCAAACACATAAAACAAGACAATACATTAAGAAAGAAAAGTCACAATTTTAGACAGCCAATTTTGCTTGGACTGCCCATGTGAGAAAGATAAAGTGCATCAGTCAAAACATCTGCAAACAGATGTATCCGCCTCCAGGTCTCTCAACATTGTCTTAAAAATGTCCGGTGAAACCAGATCTTTTAGTTTCAGGTCTTTTTGAAGTTCATTCCAAGTATGTGTAGCCGCAAACATGAACGCCTTTTTTCCAGTTCAGTTCCTACTTTTGGAACACACAATGAGAAAAGATCCTGGGACCAAAGACTAAAAGAGCCTGTGCTCTTTTGACTGATGAAGGTCAGAAGGTAGGACTGGAGCAGACCTAGAATCCATTTTTAAATAAGAATACGCCAGTGATTGAGTCTGCGTACAGACAAAGAAGACCATCCAACACGAGCATACAGCAAACAATGATGAGTAAGAGATTTAAAATTAGTGATGAATCTCAGAGCTCCATGATACACAGCATCCAGAGGCTATAAGCTTTGAGAGGAAGGGGAGAATGAGAGATCTTACAGCCGCAGACCTTTATTTTTTGAGGTCATGTAGAGGAATCATGCTATAAAACTAAGAAAACTAAAACAAAAAACATGATATGACCTGTTTAAGAATGTCTCTCAAAGCATTGTTCGTAGTCCCACTCTTGTTTCATCCAGTTTGACGACATGAACTTGTGACGTACACACCTCTATCAACAGGTAACATTGGTTTCTTCTGTCCCCCTAGTTTCCATTCCAGTCTCCTCCTTCACTCAGACCTGTTGAGTCTTGGTCTAAAAAGTTCTTCCTGTGTGTTCACCAGTTCATAGATGTATTCCCAAGTATCCAAAGTAAACATCCATCATATTTCCTGCAAAAATCATTCCAATTTCTCTTGTGAAGCCTGTAGATTGTGGCAGGTCAGTGCTGCTGGTGAAAGGACACTTTAGCTGTGTGTGTAGCAAAGTACTGAGTAAACAAAGCAGCTTGCTTGCGGAAAAGTAAGTCATTGTAAAACTTTTCAATATAGCATGTGTTCACCCTGCGCCATTTTTGTGACCTGTGTCCTTGAAATTATGCAGAGTACACAGATACAGACACAGAGCTGATCTCTGTCTCTGTGGCTAGTGTTCAGGCTAGTGCCATGTACCTCATACAACCCCACTTCAAAAATCCCGAACTATCCCTTTAAAACATCCTGTCCACAAGAATGACCCATAGACAAGAAATCATAATTAACCTTTGTAAAGCCATAACAACACTTATCACATGGTTGAATCTGTTGTTTGTTTGACATCTTTGGCATCCTCTTTCCGTCTTGCCTCCTTAGACCTCCAGCTATGAAATGTCCCCAGAAGTTCCATAGGTGCGTGTGTGAAAATGGCCAACAAGAACAAGCAAACCTTTTGTGGCCTTGTTGCAAACTTAGCACCAAGGTAATGCACAATTTGCCAGCAAATAGTGGGATTTCACAAGAGCATTCTTTGTAGCATTAGTGATCTCTGTTACCTCAGCCAAGACGGTTATGTTTTTGCATAAGTCTTTTAAAAAGGATGACTTGTAAATTTACAGACTTTGATGAAATTTTCAGGGGATGTTGGTCATGGTAGAAGGCAGAAATTATTTGATTTTGGGAGTGATGTGAAAACAGATGCAAACCCATGATTTTCTTAAGCAGATTTGTTCATTGTCAAGAAAGGGCAGTTTTCCATATTTTCACTTATAACTCAGTAACTTCTCAACAGATTTGGTAAAAGGGTGAAGTTATTAGATTTTGGTGGTGATCTTAATCTGGATGTGGATCAAGGATTTTTTTTTCCAGTGATTTGCTAACAGTGTGAGATAGGGCAGTTTTCCACATTTTTGGTGTGAAAGGAAATCAACTCCCATAGAAGAAGAGATCCTTTCTATTCTAGAGTTAAACATAACACAGTTTATTGCCGTGTGAAGATAAAAGCTGATTTGTCTCACATGGGAAAATTTGCAGTGTTACAGCAGCAAAGGGGACCGCTACGATAAATACAAAATAGAACAAGTATATAAACCAGTATATACATTATTATAAATATAAAAGACTAGGAATATTTAAAAAAAACAACTTAAAACTACACAAAAAGAATTATTTACATATTCACAAAGTAATTGCACATGGGAATATTGCATTGTTGGGAGAAATTGCACAGTGTATGATGAGTTAGTGTGTATGGTCTACTGGGAGCTGTACTGGTTGTAAAGTCTAGCAGCAGCAGGAAGGAAGGACCTGCAGTAACGCTCCTTCACACACTTGGGGTGACACAGCTTGTCACTGAAGGAGCTGCACAGAGCTGTCAGAGTGTCCTGCAGGGGGTTGGAGTCCCTCTCCAGCATGGATGCAGCTTCACCAGCATCCTCCTTTCTCCCACCTCCTACACTGAGTCCAGGGGGCACCCCAGGACTGAGCTGGCCTTCCTGATCAGTATGTCCAGTCTTTCCTGTCCTCAGCTGAGATGCTGCTGCCCCAGCAGACCACTCCATAGAAGATGGCTGATGCCACCACAGAGTCAATAAAGGTCCTTTCTTGTATAACTAGATCAAGTTTTGGGTTTAAAGCTCAGATAATACAAAATCCAAAGAAAAAGGAAAGATGACAGTAAAAACCACAAAATGTTAAGGAGGGGTGTTTGTCCGTGGTCGGACAACTGGCCAGATGTGGGTTCCCCCTCCCACACCACAGCCTACCCCTGCTACACACACACACACACACACACACACACACTCACACACACACACTCTGCTCAGCAAGGGGACGGCTGGCTGGCTGTTGGCTTGGAGGCGCCATTAACCAATTTAGCTTCCAGATGTCCATCATACAGCCGCCGCCAAAGCTGCACAGCTCTCTGCGAGCTTCACACACACGGGTGCGAACAGCCTACACACACATACACACACACACTCACTCACTGCTGAGCTGTGATGTTCTGATGCTGAGACACAAACAGTAACATATAGGATGGCAGAGACTTGAGATGTACAAGACATCTCCACTTTAACACATCACACATGCACAGTAGAGTCAACCGCACCATGCTGCTCTTCCCCTTTATGTGTGTGTGTGTGTGTGTGTAAGAGTTACGTTTGATTGACAAGCACAGATCCTGATAAGATTGAGAGTCGCTTTTTGATCATTTCAAAAATGATCCTCCGCCATCTGGATAGAAGCAAGTTAAATACACAGTTGTTCCTCCTGATGTCTGGTCCCTCTGAGACACACACACACACAATCACACTTACATGTCTAGAAAGGCAGACACACACACACACGGAGACACACATACTTAGCGCACTTACACAAACACATATTCACTTACGTCAAATGGACAGATGCTGCACCTCTAGAGGCACAGAGACCCAGCAGCTGTTCCCCAGCCAGTCAGATGGGCTTCCTTTGGACGCTCATGAATATTTTACACTCAGTCGACATGGCTGCATTCCAGACTCCTACAACAGCAGCCACACTGGGCCAGATGATCAGATTATTAAACTGTATGGACCCACTTCCTCCCACCCTAAGATGGAAAAAAAGAAAACTGATTAAATACTTTTTGAAGTAGAAGTGGCACAGAGTTGCATCCTGTGGTATGTATGAGTCTCTCTGTTGGGAAAGGTGGGTTTGTAATTTGAGTCAAAATTTATGGTGAGAGTTTGTTCCCTGTTTTTTTAATTCATGATAATCTCCCGTTTTAAGCTTTTAATGTATTCTTAGAACCCAAATTTATTGGTGGTGGATAAAGTTTTACTTAAGATCTATGGCTTGATGTTGTCATTATGATATTTGCAGCATAAATTCAAAACTTAAAGAGACCATATTTTGCTAAAACTCCAGTTCATATAATCATGACTACAAGGGCATATCAGCAGTTACTAATGTTCATAAAACTCTACAATTTTCATCAGGAATGCACAATATTTGATTTTTTAAAATATCTGAAATGCTGATATTCCCAAAATTATGATAATTGATACCAGTATCGATACTGATGTCTTTGTCACGAGTTCACTTTTCTAAAATTGACCTGTTCCTTTTATGGTTTCAATCCAGTTGTGTTAGAAACAGATCAGAAGCAAGAAAAATGACATGTTATTCTGTATTAAGTTATGCTTTTGGCTCATAAAAAGGAGCATTTAATGATGATAAAGTGCATTGGTGGTACATTTGTACAGTCTACCAATATAACAGCCAATATATGTTATAGTATATTTATGGCCAATTTTACCTGCAAAATATCAGCTGTATATCTCTCAAAATATTTCATCTTCCAATATCACAATCATTTTTTTAAGGCAATTATCTACAATACTATTTTTTTTTTTCGATAATACTGTACATTCCTAGTTTTCATACACCTCATACCCCTGATCCCTCTGTATTCTCAGTCAGTCTGAGATGCTCTGCTGTTGAAACTCCTGCAACTTTGAGGCCCCCTGTTGCACCATGTTGTCAATGACTTTGCATTCATTCTAAAGTCTCTGCTTTGCACTGGGCCTGCTACCCCAAGCCAACAGGTTTAACCTGCCCCAAAAAAAAAAAAGTGCTATAAACATGGGGAGAGAGAGGCCCCAATGCTGTTGACTTTTTTTTTAAGTATTGCAGGATAAAATAACTCTATCCTGTTGTGGAGACATGTAAAACACACTTAAGGGTAAATGAAACTCAAAAGCATAATGTAGGCTCTTTAAAAAAAAAAACTTGAAAACTTGATGCACAAAAATTACTTTTAAATGTGACATTCAAACAGGGGTTTTAACAGACTTGCACACTGACTCAAAAACAAACTGAATGAATTTTTGAGGTCATAGAACAAAGGTCAAGGTTTTGGAGCCTCATGATCATCCCTTACTTGTGAATGTGATATTTAAATGCAATCACATTAGAACACTTCAGATGATTTTCTTTGAACTTTGCACAAATGTTTACTCTGACTCATGGATGAACTGTTTACATTTTAAAGATCACTTAAAAAAGGCCAAGGTAATTGAGGCACATGACCATCTGTTGCTTAAAGGCTATAAATACAAATCTGAATGAACACAGGCTTAAATACGGTCCAACTAGATGAGTTATACTAAAATTTACACCAAGTATAATTTTACCTTTAAAGGCAGGGGCTATGGAGTTTGAAATTGTCTCCAGACTGTAAACATTTTTGTTTCTGCTGTAACAACTGGCATTGTAATATGTGCTCTAATGGTGACTTCTTTGTTTTAAGAACTAACCTCAAGCGGACACTACAGGAACTGCAGCTTTTGCCCTTCCACAGTTGCTTTATCTTTTCTAACACCTGATGTAAATGTACGAGGGCTGATTGATAAGTTGTGAGCCTCATATTTAAGGGTTTGACTTTTGGCAGACATATTGCATTATTTTTCAACATGATCCCCTTCAGTATCTGTACACTTTTGCCAGCGATGTTTGAGGGCCTCAATGTCGCTTTTAAAGAAGTCCTTTTCTTGACAGTTCAGAAAGTCCTCCACTGCATGTATGATGTCATCATCCGACCAAAAGTGGGTAACGGAAATGGCCTTTTTCAGTTTTGGAAATAGATGAAAGTCTGATGGAGAGGGATCAGGTGAATAAGGCGGATGCTCAATCAATTCAAAGCCACAATCTTTAATGGCAGTCATGGCAATGACAGACTTGTGAACAGGGGCATTTTGTCCATTTTGTAAAAGTCACTTGCCTTGTTTACTTTAGAGTGCTACCTCTTAACATAAACTGACCAACTGACACCAGTCTTTGGGTACACAGCTTTAAATAGTCAGGGAGCTGAAAAAGGACATCTCTGCTTATCTTCCTCAATACAAGGCTCACAACTTATCAATCAGCCCTTGTAAATGTAAATGCTACAAGATGTTTCTCCATTCAAAATACATTTCAATAAACTTAAAATGAAGCATATGTACTCGGTGATTTGTAATTATTTCACTAGTAACAGTGTGAGCTCATTTCTCCCTGTCTCTCACACTTTGTTGAAGATCATTCAAGTCTGAAAACTTATCAGTTATGTATGTACTGTACTGTCCTTAAATCACTAAACTGATCAAGATGGTTGGGAGTGCAGGAAAGAATAGAGGGCAGGTAATTGTCCTAGTAGTCACTTGCTCCCTTCTCTGTGTCTCTGTCTCTGCCTTGGAGGATGGACTGATCTCACTGGGCCTCAGGCTGAGATTCAAACATCTGTCTGTCTCCCCCCTCCTCCTCTTCCTCTTCCTCTGTCAGCCAGCCAGAGTCTCCCGGAGTGTCTCCCCTCCTGCATTACCTCGATTACAGACATGATGAGGGAAGCTGTTGGACACACTGTGGAGAATACTCACAGCTGCACAAGCCACAGGCTCTCAGATGCAGGGATGGGTGCATGGATGGATGAATTGGGAGAGGATGGATGGAAGGGATGTGTGTCCCAGAGGTGGTCAGAAAACTAAAAGGCTGAAGTTGACTTAACAAGCTAAAAGCTGCTGTTGAATAAATATCAAGCACTGAGTTATTTAAAAATGGCTGATGCACTTTTACCTCAAAAATACTCCTGTGATGGGTCTGATCGAGTCTTAGTTTTGACATCCTGTACATTCCACGAATAGAAACACATTTTTTATGAGTCCATGTAATGCCAAAAGCATTCAGATTTGTTCAGTCATCTTCAGAACAGATTATTGTGTCTGTTTCAACACTTGGGTTTAAGGAAGTTTCAGGGATTTTTGTGTTGCCACATTTTGTCTCACTGCTCCTGACACACCTTTTCTTAAATCAAATTTTATGACAGAAATAATAAGGTGTGGTTTTAGTCTGATTTACGGCCCATCTGTTCACATGAAGTTGCAGAGATTTTGACCAAAACGTCCAGCAGCAAAGTAAGTAGAGCTCTTAATTTGTGAAGATGTCATGTCTGCCATGGTTTTATGAAGTTTACTGACTCAGCTTACAGTCATGCAATTTTACTGCCAACAAAAAACAAAATAGACCAACCCCTTAAAATGACTATGCCTGGCTGGGAAAACTGAATATATGCCATCGCCTAACTCTTCTCCGTGGCTCTTTTGGGCTCAATAAGAACAATACTTATGGGAGGCAGTTGAAAATCCAAGGCTAAAGACATCCATTCTAGGTGATGTTGCTTTTCTGGGTTACACCCTAAGAAAAGTTACTCTTCCGTTTAGTGTTGTGCCTGAACATGCTTAATGAGCGGATTTATTGATCATTTTCATATCTTTTATAAACAAGAAACTGAGCCCTTACCTTTCAACCCATGAAATATATGTACGACAGCTCTTTATGAGCTGCTGCATGGATCTGCTACACCTAGGATGAAATGTTCATACAGAGAAACACCCTGTCTGTAGTTCAAAGTAAAAGCTTGATTTATATTACTTCATGGTTGGACAACCCATGTTTTCACATTATACTTTCATACTGAAAGTTTGTAAAAGTACTTGCAAACTATTTCATTTTGGTAAACATTATTTACATGCACAAAAAAGACCAATGAACCAGTGGTGCATTCAATGCATAATTATAAAACATCAGGGAACAGATGAATTTATTAAATATGTGAGTGCTTGTTCACTGCTCCCCTCTCTCTCTTTTCTCTGGATGCAGTTTTGTTTGTGCCTGTTTGTTTAAAAAGCACAAATTTAATGTAAGTAATAGGCCATTGTTTTCCAAAAGCTACATTTCACAGACCTTTGTAATAACTTAAACTACATCTGTAGTATACCTGAGGATGCAAAGTAAAGTGATTCAGATGTATTTTTAGAGACGTATTTTAATTATATTGGAGTTTAACACTCAGCACCTCATTTTCACTCTGATGACTGTTAACCATTAAATATAGTTTATCAGTTTTAACTTCATTAATCTCCTTTGTGGCCTTGATTAAAACCTAGCATGGTAGAACAATAAAAGTGAGCTAGTTTATTCTTGGGACATTGAACTTAGTTCTTATTCTTAAATTAGGAACATAACTTATTTTATTTCAGGTTGTGTGAACTGAAGTTTGAGCTCCCTCATTTTACGAGAGAACTGGCACAACACTGCCTCTGTTACTATGGTACAACTAAAAAAGGAAATGCATAGCTTGTTTGAAATATCCTATATTTATATATCCATATCTTATTTCACTGTCTAGATCGTGTTAGAGCACGAAACATTTTTACTCTACCTTTAAATGTGTAGCTCTACCATCATTCTTTAGTCCAGTTTTCAGCCAAACAGTTATTCTTCATAGTAAATGTGATGACATTCCCAGCTCTTTGGTATGTTGACAATCTGACAATGAACTGGGCAGAGACAGAGGACCAACAGGATGTATGACGTGTGTCTCTATGAGATGTGTCTCACAGATGTTTTAATAAAACAAAACAACACAGGGTTTTTAACTTGCATTTCATGTTGATGTTTTTTCATTTGTCATACAATGAAGCTGTTTGTAATATACATATACATACATATATACATACATACATATCTATATCTATATCTATCTTACAAATTGTTATGAAGGGGAATATGTGACAGTAAGCTCAGATGGTGCTTCTTCTGTTGTGAGATGATTTTTATGGTTTTAAGTGATTAAGTTGACCCTCCACCCCACTCCACCTCCCCTGCTGCTTTAAGCCGAGCTTAAGAATTTATAACATGGTTAAATATGCCTAAACATCTTTATCCCCAGATTTATCTGTAAAATTATAGCTCTATTTAAATCTGACCCATGAAATTAAAATTCTATCATCCTTAATCTGTTATCCAGACAGCTCTCATTTAGTTTTACTGACATCCACTTGTTTGTATTAAAAAAAAAAGAATTAAAAGCCATTCAAACAACAAACAAATGAAGGCAAATAAAGACATCCTGTCAAACAGATAGTCTGTATGTCTTAGCCGTGGCAGAGCATTTTTTCATCCATATGATTTCTCCAGTTTGATTTAAAATTACGTTTTATTTGATTTTAACAAAAAACCCAAGCAAAAAAACCTCTGCTCTCAGCTCTCATTCAGAAATAGAAGGGAAAATAAAGCTTGGAAAGAAAGGAGAGAAGTTATGCGAAGGGGAAGATGCTTTGTCTTTTTTCCCCCTTTTTTTATGATGCACTTTAAGAAAAAGTGGCAAAGCTAAGAATAAAATTTAACTCTTTAGGGTTAAGTTGTTGATGAGTATCAAAATATCAAGAACTGAGTGAAAATAGGTCTACAACTTTACAACTTTGGAAATTAAACTGAACAGCTGAGAAAAAAGTTGCAAGATCAAGAATAAGAAAAAAAATCTGACAAAATAAAAATGAGAAAAAAAGTAAAATTATATTTCAACTTTATCTTTGACTTAATCTCTAAAGTTGCATATTGACAAAATTTTTGACATTTCAACTTTATAAATTAAATCCATGTGAATTTTTCCTCCTTTCAGCATTTCCTTCTCATGCCTGCTGACACAAAATCTGATCATTGGTTTCAAATATTTTCATTTAATAGTAAAATAAATGCATTAGTAACAGGGGTTCACAGTGACATGAGATGCCTGAGTACAATATGTGTCAGAAATGTGAGTTTGACAAAGGCCTCTAATGATATACTCAAAAATAACCCCTTTCATCCTATTTCTAAATGTTTAGCACTTTGTTAGAGAAAAGTTTCTTTAGTCCATGCCTTGTTTTAATCATTTTTCACTGAGTTGTAATTGTATTTCCTCTTTTTAAGGTTCAAGTTTTAGTGAACTGAACTGAAGAAAGAGCCAGGGTGGAACATGGGATCTACAGCGACCTCCAGAGGTGGTAAGTAGAAAATCACTCATCTCTCCCTCTGAGTGTTAAATCAGGTTAAATCACCTTCTACCCTCCTACTTTTTATGGCATATTCTATTCTTCATGTCCAGAAAGGATATCTGACATGTGAGCATTTGTTGTTGTTGTGTCTGAGTTGGAATATCTGACAGTGGCGTGAGCATTTTTCCCCAAAAATATGAACTTATGTGTGAAATGGTGCATTTATCAAGGTTCCAGTTTTGCTCTGAAGAGATTAGAACTTGGGAAGGCTTTACAGACAGATTGGTTATTCAATATAATATTCAAATTGGCTTTATTGGCCGTAAAAAATGTGTCTAAACTGGCAAAGCAAGTTCGCAAACTGAGTACAAAATTTGATACAACAGATATAACACAGGCAATACATTAAAACAACAACAATTTTCCACCTTAAAAAAGTATTGTGAAAATCAGTCCAACAGAAAAGTAACTTTCAATACGGAGAATATACTGTATGCAACTTTGGTGACACAACCCTCTCATAAGAAAAGCATACAGCTTTACTGCGCATGTTAAAACTGCAACCTTTAGCTTAAGATGCCAGCTAGCCTGACTTGGTGCAGTTTGATACAGTAACTGAGACTTAGCGTTGGAAAGGGCAATAAAAGACCAAAAAACACTGGACAGATGCTATTCCTCTTGTTGAAAGTGAGTAGACAAAAAGATTAAATGTGAAACTACTTTTAAGGTAGAAAAGTAATATTGTTGCTTTAAAAACACAAAAGGTCATCAGTTTTCCCATATAAAATTAGTATATTTAATTTAAATGTCATATATCAGTGATCACCGACTAGTGGCCCAGGGGCCATATCAGGCCCCCCACTGCTTCATGTGGTCCCCAGAGTATTATCAAATTCTGAAAATGTGAGAGAGAAATTTTGCTGTGATTTAAAGGGTGTCTTATTTGTTGTTTTGTCCCTTAAAGTATTTAAACAACTCCCAAAACAAATGGCAGTTAAATGTTTTATCAGAAATGACTTTATGTTGGATCTGTTTTATAGATATCCACCTAGCAACTGACATCAGGCAATATTCACCCGGGAGCACGAGTTTTTAAGAATCAAACCCTGAAACTGAAAACAGACACAAAATGAAGTAGCCAAGACATCTCAGTTGGCCTCTTGTGGCTGGCAGCTTTGTGGGTTATAGGGACTGATCTCACTTTTTTAAAAGTTAAGATATATTTAATTTGGATGAAAAAACTTCAACTAATAATGTTTTAATTATACCAAAATTTGAATATTATTTCAGTCTATTGTAATACCTGGCTCTCGTAGCATATGTCAAGAAAAGCCTGCCCTTGTGCAAATGTAGTTGATGATCCTGTTTCTCATACACAGCACATATTTAATGGTTTGTTCCCAAAACTATCCATTATCTTTCTACACCCCAGCCCCCATCAGAGAAAAGTCCCTCCTCTCCCTCCCTTGTTTGCTCCACATTTCAGAAAATGTGTACTCAAACAATCTGTTTGACAAAAAAAACAAACAAAACCTGATGGTGTCATAAGGTAATAACCACCTCCCAAATATGGGAAGAGTTTGTTCAGCCCACTGCCTCAGTGCAAGAAACATGTCTGCCGCAACAGTAAACATTAGAGAACAGTGCTGATAAGCTGAAGCCTTTGCCACTTCCCGAAAGGGCTCTGCTTTGAAGGATTTTAAAACTAACACGTTCTGAACAGGGCTGAAACAGAGGGGTTTACTGGTTTGAAAAAATCCAGCATCTCAGTATCTGAGTGGATTTTTAGTTAAGAAAATGCAAAAGTATGTTCTGGAAACATTTGGGACCTAAGTGAACTTTTTGAAAATGTGTATAAAATGTCATCTTTAAAAATGTTTATTGATTAAAACATATACAGTGCAAACAAGTTCTTGTAACTTTAAGACAACTCTCAAAAATATAACATGTAAAGAGAAAATGGATTTTTTTTTAATGTTTATAGACCTGTGGCCTTTGTGCATGCTCAGTGGTATACATAACACAACCAAAAAACCCAACATATTTAGCATAGTGGCATAAAATAGTTAACTATTATTTTTAGCATAGTGGCATTAAAAAATAGTCAACCAAAAAAATGTATGACATTTTAATACTTGCTGTACAGTTTCACATAAAAGCCATTAGACAGTGAGACCATTTTCCAAAAACATCGTCCTCGGCATTGATATAAAAATTGGCAAAATAATCAATAAAGTCATCACCCACCTTAAAAGTGATTGTGCTACTTTGTATTTATTGCTGAAATTAGAAAACAGTTTATAACACTCTGTCCTTAAATCCAATTTATTCTCTGCTCAGGCCTCATGTTGAACCGCTCCTGCTCCAGGGGCCTAATTGTATTTTTCGTGCATGAACAAGAGGCTCATTGTCATGTGCTGGTAACGTGGATGCCCAAATTGATAGACACATAACAAGGTCATCATTCATTTGCATTTTAACAATTCCTTCAGCTATGACACCGGATCGTGTGAATTCATTACCATACAGGGCTGCGGTTCATCCAGCCATCTATTAGTAACGCCAATTAGTTTACTGGGACAGGTTTACACGATGCAAATAGGCCTGCAGACTCGCTCAGGCAGCCAGAGCCACTCAAACTTTTTACAACAAGGCTCAAAAGAGGTTTCTGTTCCAGTGGCCAACAGCTCACAGGGATTGAAAAGATGTGACACATGATATTTAAGTCTGTTTTATGGCTGTTTTTCCCAGTAGTTTTAACAAGTCATGAAAAACTTAACTTTTTCCTTTATTTTCTTTGACCTTTTTATCATTTTTTTTGTTAATAAATTATTTTTATTCATTTTCAATCTTTGCTAACATGATTTTGACATCATAATATACACTGAGGTTTAAGAGTGGAATTAGGGTAATCTGAAACTACAATCAACTTACACTGACAAATTGTGCGAACAAAGCAGAGCCAAAGGGTGCTGAGCTCAAGCCCAGAGGTTTTTTTCAAACACAAAGATGTATTCAGCATATTATTAGTACCATAATATGACTCCCGCTGTCCCAGGATAGACTTGCCTGAGCAACAGCACATCAAGAGAATTTTATCAATAAATGGAAATTTCATTTTGTTGTCAAATAGATAAAATTAAATGTATGTGACTCTCA
Source organism: Cetoscarus ocellatus (assembly GCA_037902135.1). NCBI lineage: Eukaryota > Metazoa > Chordata > Actinopteri > Labriformes > Labridae > Cetoscarus > Cetoscarus ocellatus. The sequence continues at coordinate 183,881 of JBAMNC010000033.1, read as the reverse complement.
GAAGTGTGTATATACTCTACAGAACATAGCATTAAAAATTGTCCTTAACATAAACAAAGCCTTCAGAGACATCTGTATAGCTGGACCTGCACATTGTGGTTTTCTTTAACCAAGATCTGGCATGCTAGAATAAATATAAGGGCCATTTGTACATCTTCAAAAAAACACATCATTTTTATGATTACACGGTTGTACAGTTGTGTAAAACCATACTCAAGAATTTAGATGTAATAAAGGATATAATATTGAACTGGGCAATAGAAATTCATACCAAATGGAGCTGCTGCTTTTTCTAATACCTGCTGTTCAGAACCCAATAGAGTCATACTTTTTCTTGGACTAAGTTATGAGGAAGTACTTGTGATTTTAGTTCAGAATCATCACATTTTAATAGCATCTGGACTTTATAGAGATATTGCTGTAAACTAAGACCATTTAGAGAAAAAAAAAACACTGATTTCGACAAGGTGGTAGTGTTTGTGGATCACAAACTACAGCATACAGAGCAGACACAAGAGGGCATTTTTAGAGTATAACATTGAAACTGAAACTGAAATTTAATACCAAACACTCAAATATGTAATTCCCCTCCATGTGCTCACAGCTTATTAGACTTGAAAACTTTGTGTTCAGTTTCTTGTAAATCCTCAACTTCATGATCTCATAAATGATGACATTTTTTTAATAAAAATGAACAGCATTTTTTTTCTGTTTTTCAAAAGTAGCCCCAATACTCAACCGTGTTAGTTCTTGTGCAAAGTTTGATAGAGATCCCTGACTAAAGAAGTTGTATTCATAAGCAAGGGATGAAAGTATGGCCAAAGGACCTTTGGCCTACCTAAATCTTATCAGTTCATAATTCAGTCAGAGTGGGCATGTGCATCAAGTTCGAGGACAATCAATAAGATAAAATTAATTTTGGCTCAGAAGGACTTGTGACTAAATTAATTACATAGTATTTGACATTTAAATATATATTCATGCTCTTAATGGCTTGGAAATTGAGCACTTAACCATTAAGCAAGGAGAAAATTTATAGGGTGCATCCTCGTTGACCTTCCTTGGTCCATATTTTAGCCCTCCATGCCTGAGGAACAGGTTTCTTCTTTTTTTTCCTGGACAGGCAGAAACCACTGCTGATGATCCCATGATATCAGGATTTGAATCCTGACTTAAATCTCAGAATTCTGTCAAAGTCCGACTTCTGGGATTATGGTAAGAATTCTATCTTTTGTAATCCTGAGATTAAAATCATTTTGAGATTACAGTCACTATTCTAACATTTGTAATTCTGAGATAGAAGTCAGAATTCCGAATCAAAGTAAGAATTCAAATTCGGATCTTAATCTTAGAAGTCAGACTTTTTCACAGACTTGTATATGTTGTTTTTATCAGACTCTAAAACCTCTCGTTCATTTCAGTCGCCCTCATCCCCCCTCGGAACAATCCTGTTGTTTCCCTCCACCCCTGTTTTAAAGCGAACAGCTAAACCGCTGGAAGCTAACTCAGCTGTCTTTCCTGTCCAGGTGGTGCACCTGCTCACGTTAGCTCCGCCCCTGTGTCAACTGGACTACAGTACCCATGCAGCACCGCGCGGCTCTCCGCTCTCTCGCTCTCCGCAGCAGTCAGTCAGTCAGTCCGCCTCACTGACTCGCAGAACCAGTTGGTTGGCCCAGCTCCCTCTCCTCCTCCTTCTTCTTCTTCTTCTTCTTCTTCTTCTTCTCCTCTCCTGCCTGCTCAGCCTGCGTGTGTCTGCTGCCGCTGCTGCTGCTGTTGCTGCTGCCTGGTGTCAACCTACACCGACGAGAGAAGAAGACACAGCCCTCCCTCTCCTCTGTTGGAGGGCCGCTTCCAATTTGCCTTCACTTTCCTCTTCGCCGGCTCCATTGGCTTCAGCGCCGTGCCAGTCACACTCGCCTCCTCTCTCCCAGCCCCGAGTTGAGCAGCAGCAACAGCTCGGAAACATCTGGCCGCCGCAGAGTGCTCCACTCCCCGCACGTCCCTCCGCCTGCTCGGCTCGGCAGCCTGTTATGGAAATTAGTCCCAACTCAATCTAGTTTTGTGTCGGACGGAGGACGGAGACGGGGGAGATTCTGACGGAGGAAGCGGGAAGACGTCGGACCGTGCTGTCTGTAAGTGCTGGAGTCCGATTAAAGGAGGCTCAGCAGAGGGAGAGAGGGTGGGTTACGGAGGGGAAAAAGTAGCTAAACCTTCCTTAGCATGACTGTGTTGTCTCCTCGCACTAATAGTTGCCATGTTAGCTCTCCCTCCGCGGTGTTTCAGCAGCTGTTGTCATGTCACCGGGGCCTCCAGAACAACTGTAAATAGCTCAATAAGGTAGCCTCTTCGCCTTACTTTGTTAGCCATTACCGGGCTATAGCTAGCTGCGTGGGTCCCTGTGCCTCTCTCTCCTTTGTTTTTGTTTTGTCTTCCGTTATAACAAATTAATAACACTCTTCAAGCTGCTTTTCCTCTCATTTTAAGTCACTCAGCCTGTCAGCGGGGACAGTACTTTGACTTTTTATGCTAATTTTCTCGCTGGGCACGCAAAACCAATACTCGGTTTAGTTGCTGGTGATTTATGTCTGTTTTAAACTAATGATGCAATTCATAACAAAGTTATTGATGAATATTTAACTTTATGTGCATTCAGGTGCTGGATTTAGAGCTGTCACCGTATCAAAACAAAACTGAAATTAAAACAAGATCAGCATTTCTCTTCCAGCCAACACTGTCATCAAATACTGTTCCCAAAGATCAGGTCCTGATGTTCACCTAAGTTTGAGTAAAGGGACACTGGTATCAGGGAGTTATTATGAGATGGACACTTAAAAAGCAAAATATTACCTTTATTCTGAACATTTTTATAAATTAGTTCCTTTCCAAAAAGCAACTTTTCATGCTAGGGGAAAGTTTAAAATTAAATTACTAACGGAAATAGGCAGTATACACAGTGGAGAAATGAGACTTTTACGGTGTATATTACAGAAAAACATGATTTTTTCTTTTTTTTATCTTTGGCTGTTCTTTGTCTTTAACGACTTTGATAGCTGTATTGCTGCCAATTTTGGCCAGGACACCCTTGACAAAGAGATCTTTAATCTTTACAAGTTTTCCAGGTTAAACACAGGTAATTAAAATACAAAACAACCTAAAAAAAGATAGCATCAGTTTTGATACAGAAACTAAGTCAAATAATATTATATTCTTTCCAGAGGGAGACAACATACAAAGATACAAAAGTAAACCAAAAAAGGACCTAAATAACAAATCTTTAACTATGTTGCATTAAAAAAAGACAACTTTTCATGCTCAAGAAAAAGTTAACAAATAAATTAGTAAAGGAAATGTAGTATTAGGTGGCATAGATGTGGGAAAAAGGAGATTTTTTTTATCGCTGTATATCAAAACAAAGCAAATCTTGAAAGAGATATCAATTTTTTATTACATAGAAACTAAGCCAAACACTTTTAAACTCTTCCCAGATTGAGAAAATATGTACACTGTAAACTAAAAATAAGTTAAAAAACAAAATTTGAGTATTCATATATAGAGCTAATTTTATCAAGATGCTGCCTTTAAAACGACAACTCTATGATTTTGGAAAGTTTATAAAAAAAATTAACAAAGTAAATTCAGCATTTGGTGACGTCCACAGTGGAGAAAGGAGATATTTTTGGTTGTATATTACAACAAAACACATCCTGGAAGGTACTTCATTAATTTCTATATAGAAAATTAACAAAAAAAGCAAAGGAGTTAAAAAGCAACATTTTCAGCATCTTTATTAAATGATAATTTATCATCAACCTGTTGTCCAGTAAGTAAATTGTATGATGTGTTTTGTGTTATTTACCCCTTAAAATGGAAGGAAACAATCCTTTAATTATTATCATTGTAAGACGTTTGCACAATAAATTCCTTTTAAGTTATTGATATTCTTTATGCCTTATATTGGTGAAAGTACAACATTTGTCAAATTTATTAGCAGCATCTGTCTTCAAACCTTTCTCATTTGTGTTTTTAAAATGTTAAGATGTATTTGTTGAGAAAAGGAGTTTAATTCTTGCTCTCACACCTGCACACATTTTATTTCCTGGAGTATCAAACCTGCATTTTCCTTGAAAGAAAAGTGAAATCATAGTTGTAATAACTTTCTCCCTGCCTTATAAAAGGCTCATTCATCTATTGTGAAGGATTTACACTCATTAGGTTCTTTCTTTATGACTTGTTCCCATTGTTTCCTCATTTCATTTTTTTTTGTTCCTGTCAGTAGTTCTTAGGGGTCTTCGCAAAGGGGGGCTTCGGCTGGCTGGATGAATGAATGAATGAATGACTGAATGAATGCAGGAAGAGGCTGCAGCGCTGAACCGTAAAGAAGTGGAAAACAATATCAGCTGCGTGCGTCTGTCAGTTGCAAATGTGCTGTGTTGGCCTTTGTTTATGGTTACTGGAAGGAGACAGACACACAGAGAGACAGACAGAGGAGCATTTTAACATTTCATAACACCATAAAAAGTTTTAATTCAGAGCCCCTGTGCATTTTGCAAACTTTCCCTCTTCCTTGATAGTTTTGGTCGCAGTAGGTGGCTGCGGTGATTCTGTGAGGAAACTCTGTGATTCCACGAGCCAAATCAGCATCCCACTGCATTTAATAGGCCCGGAGTTTGTTTCCCAGAGAGAGAACGGGGGAGAAAAGGGAGACAAAGTTGCGTGGTGTTGGTGTTGGTAGAATGAAAGAGGAGTCTGGTGGCAGGAGTGTAGAGGAGGCAGCATATGGCTGTAGAAAGAGCACAGCTGGAGGTAGCATCTCCATCTGAGGATGATGTCAGAGCAGCTGACAGGCTGCCATCCACCCCACCTCCTCCTCCTCCATCCCTCCACCGCCTCCACCCCTCCCCAGTCCTTTATTGTGAGTCTCAGCGGCAGCCTGGGAGAGTTAGTGCTGTTTGTGTGCGTGTGTGTCTGTGTGCGCCGTGTATGTGTGTGTGTCTGTGGCTGCCGATCAGCGCCAGTTAGGAGGAGGAGGAGGAGGAGGAGGAGGAGGGAGGTGGTATCTCGTTCCCCCTCCAACATCTTCTCCACTTTGCATCTGTCCCTCGCAGTTTGAACAGCGTGTTTTTTTTCCGCCTGCCTCCCTCTTCTTCTTTTTCTTCTTCTCTCTTCTACCCACTCATTGATTCAGAGAGAGCGAGCGAGGAAGAGAAAGAGCAAGAAAGAAAGAGAGAGAGAGAGATATACACACAACCATTCCCAGCCAGAGAAAGCCCAGCTATTCTGCTACAGTGGAGTTAATCAAGTTGATGCATACTGCTGCAGGTACCGTTCTGTGTGTGCATTTGTTTGTGTTTGTGTGTTTGTGAATAGAGCGGCAGAGTCTGGGGTAGTGGAGCAGTTATTTTGTTTTGCTGTTGTGGGGATCTTCAGCGTGTCAAAACACTGCGAGCGCTGTGTGAAACTGCTGCGGAGAGCTTCTGTAGTAAACTCATGTTGGTTGTTGCTGTCTGTCTGAGGGGTAATTGCAGTCCGAGAAACACTGTGCTGTGTTTCAGTTTGTCATCTGGAGAGCGGCATTTAAAAATCAGCCAGTGTTTTCTTTGCTGTTTGCAAGTTTTGATTTAAAGTGAAGTTACAGGTGGGAAAACTACTTTTTTATAGAAATTGACCTGTCTATTTTATTCATTATATCCAGGAAAAATATTAAATAACAGTCTTGTTCATTTTATTTTTAAAAACAAATGTAGCGTTGTCTGATCAGGTTAATAAAAAGCCTATAAAATATATTTTTTTAAGCGAATGAAGAACAAAAAAAGTAGGAACTGTTCCCTAATCCCAATCATCTAATCTTTTTTTTCCTTTAGTTAATTCCAACCCGCTGTAAAATTACTTGAAAGCATGTGCGGTCCACTCGAGCCTCTTTTTCCCCCCCTCCTGTCGGCTGGAGTAGAGGAGACTAATTTAGAAGTTGCAGATTTGAGCTGCCTGAATTGGCTAGACAGCTGTAATCGCACTCCCTCCTAGTCTTAATCTCTTTATCTGGCTAGCAGCTGCCATATGGCCCCCGTCAGCTGGATCAGATGTGGGTAAGCCTCCCTCCCCGGCCGTCCCAGCCTCCCTCTCTAACCCTCCTGTCCCTCTGCGTGTGTGTGTCTCTCTCTCCCTCTCTCTCACCCTCTCAGACCCCTGCCTGCCTCCCTGTGCTGGCCCGGCCGGGGCGGCTGACAGGGCTGCTGCCCTCCTGAGCCTCCGCCGACGGCTCCCTCCCCTCCGCCGCCACTGCCGTCTTTATTTTTAGCCATCTTTAAGGATTAGGATTGATGCTGTGACGAGCAGGGCACTTACAGTGATTGTACTGTAAATCTTCTCTTCTGGGTGGTGGTGGTGGGCGGAGGGTTGGGGGAGTTAAGGAAGAGGGCAGTTTCTTCTACGGGGCGGATGTGCGGGGTTTTTTTTATTCCTTGTAAGATTCAGATGGGAAGGAGTGTGTGAGTGACGGATGGTGTGTGTGTTTGTGAGGAAGGAGGAGGTGGCAGAGGGGTTTGGCTGGACAGAGGAGGGGTTGGGGCTGGGGGGGTGGGAGGTGGTACACCCTTGTCCCCGTAAGCCCCCTCATTAAAAGCAGTCTGAACGAGCCGGAGGGTGCACACACATTTACACATCGGGCAGACACACACATGCAGACATTCTTGGTTTAGCTTTATTCAGATGAGGTGATTTAACTGCTTTGGTTAACACAGTGCAGAGCGGGACCCATGTACTTTCTCAGGCAGGACAAGTCAACTTGGTTAACAGGTGGGACTTCATCATTTTACTAATTTAATTCTCTTTATTGCAGCCATTTCCATTTATTTAATCAACTTTACATTTTTTTGATTACACGTAGAGTGCGCTGCTGCAAGTTTTTTGTCCTTTTTTTCCCTCCACTTGTCTAATCTTACTCCTAAAGCCGCCGCTTGCAGGTTAAAGGAGGGACAAGCTGTTTTCGTTTTCTACAGTTCTATTTCAATTGGCCAGTTTTCCTGCTCGACTTAGCCTGTGGAGGTGGTTGGTAGGTAGGCTGGTACTAAGTGTGTGTGTGTAAGTGTGTATGTGTTGAGTACGTGAGGACAGTGTGTGCAGCTGAAAGCCGGTTACCTAAAAGGGCTGTGCCAGGCCAGGCCAAAGTGGGTTAATAAAAATAACCAGCGTAGGAGCAGCGACAATCCAGTAGTGCAGGCAGAGGAGTTAGAGAGATACAGAGAGAACGCAGAGACACAACTGAAGGATCTGTCGCTGCTGAGATTAAGTGTCTCTGTCAGGGAGAATTCAATCAGTAAATCTACTTTAAATGCATACTTAATAATTATATTTGCCTAATTATTTGTTTTTTGTTTTATTACTTTCACCTTTATTTTTAATTAATTAAGCAACCATAGAAATGAAGAATAGGCATTTTGTATTGTTGGATGTAGGAATCTTCATGGTTATTTTTACTAATATTTCTTCTGAAGAAAAAGTCATTTACTCATATTTATGTTAAACGCAGGTGTTACATTTTTTTTGTTGTGTATTTCAACTATCTCTTACAATATCTTTACAAATGTTAATTCTGACACTTTCTTGCCTTTTGGGGTTTTTCTGCCCTACTGTCTCCTCATTTTAAAATTTTTTGCTGAACGTTGGGGTTTGTTTTTCACCTCTTAAACCACATGTCTTTATGTGATTTTGTCCCTCATGCGATTTTCTTTTTTACTTTATTTGCCTTATTTGGTAAATTTTAGTTGCCGATATCTCCAGTGTTACCATAAAAAAAAGGAGAGATGGCAAAACAGTCATGATTTCAACACATGAATTTTTCTTCACCATATTTCATTTAAAAAAAAATATTGATTTGTTGTTTTTCCCCATTTTAGAATTTGTCTTATTCCGTCAATCTTGAATTTTAGATAGTGCTTTTTAAATTTTTGCTTTCACTTACGCGCTTTTTTTCTTTAATTCTGTCACTGTGAATAGGATTTAGTTTAAATATGCTACTGAATTAAAGCCCAATAAACTCATTAAAGTGTAGCATCCCTGTTCTTGAGACCTTTAACAGATGTGTCTGACTTTGACTCTTCCTCTGTGTGTCTGCAGGTTATGAGGACGGCAGGATGGAGTTCCCAGACCACAGCAGACATTTACTCCAGTGTCTGAGTGAGCAGCGGCACCAGGGCTTCCTGTGTGACTCTACAGTGCTGGTGGGAGATGCCCAGTTCCGGGCCCATCGAGCTGTGCTGGCCTCCTGCAGCATGTACTTTCACCTCTTCTACAAGGACCAACTGGACAAGAGAGACGTGGTGCACCTCAACAGTGACATTGTCACCGCGCCGGCCTTCTCCCTGCTCCTGGAGTTCATGTATGAGGGCAAGCTGCAGTTCCAGGACCTTCCCGTAGAGGATGTGCTTGCAGCAGCCAGCTACCTGCACATGTATGACATTGTCAAGGTGTGTAAGAAACGTTTGAAGCAGAAAGCCACGGCTGAGGCGGACAGCACGCGTAGAGAGGATGACGGCGGGTCCAGCTGCTCCGACAAGGCTGACAGTCTCTCAGACGGTTCACCAGGGCGGCCGGCCACAGCCGACCTGCTGCACAGCGATGAAGACGATGAAGGAAAAGCTGAAGGAGGACCACTGTGGCTGAGGCTGCCATCTGCAGAAAGATCAGGGACACCAGCCATGGCCACCACCAGCCCAGGGCATGGCGAGGCAGAAATGCAGAGCGGGGAAAGGCTAGGGGAGGGTGCGAAGCTGCTCTCCCCGGCCGGCAGCCCTACCAGCTCCACTGGATCCCTCTCACAGAGGTCCCACCACTCGGTGAACTCTCGAGGAGGGCACAGGAGCAGGAGGGTGTCAAATGATGCAGCTGACTGTGTCCTTGATCTGTCAGTTAAACCGATCACTGGTAGCAACCACAATAACCATCACCAGTCATATTTCAGCGGGGCAGCAACGCCAGATAGCCTCCAAAGCCCATTGGCTGTTAGGGTAAAGGTAGAGAGAGGTGTGGCTTCAGATGAGGACGAAGAACTGGGAGGTGGGGACTATGACATGGAGCACAGTGGCATCACCAAGCCAACAATCCCCAGCGCCAACGGGGGCCTGAACCACCACGGGGTCGGTGGGCCTCTGTCAGCCCAGAGGAGGCTTGGCCTGGAGGCGCACCTGTCCGCTCTGCGAGAGGCGTCTCTGGCGTCCGAGCTGGAGCGGGAGGAGAAGCCCTCGGCTCAAGCAGACGACGAGGACTTACTAGGGGGTGAAAATGAGCGCGCACAGGCCGAGGTGGCCAGCATGGATAGCTCCCTGCTGCCCTACGTCTCCAACATGCTTTCAGCTCAACACACCCAGATCTTCATGTGCCCGCTGTGTAACAAGGTTTTCCCCTCCCCACACATCCTCCAGCTCCACCTCAGCTCGCACTTCAGGGAGCAGGAGGGCATCCGTTCCAAGCCCGCCGGCGACGTCAATGTGCCCACCTGTACCATCTGCAGCAAAACCTTCTCCTGCATGTACACACTGAAGCGCCACGAGCGGACACACTCTGGTGAGAAACCCTACACCTGCACCACCTGTGGCAAGAGCTTCCAGTACTCACACAACCTCAGTCGCCACGCTGTGGTGCACACGCGTGAGAAGCCGCATGCTTGCAAGTGGTGCGAGCGGCGCTTCACGCAGTCCGGGGACCTCTATCGACACATTCGTAAATTCCATTGTGAACTGGTCAACTCGCTGTCAGTAAAGAGCGAACCGCTGGCACTGCCCAATGTCAGGGATTGGGCGATCGAGGACAGCTCCCAGGAATTGTGGAAGTAGAATCAGACTGTGGGATTTCATAAAGGGAAAGAGAGCAGAGAGAGAAAGAAGGGCAGGGAGGCATGGGGAGGTGAAAGGGAGGTGGCAAAATGGTATTCTGGGTTCATGTGAGTCATGTTCTTGTGTGTCGCAAAATCTCATTCAATTGCACTTTAATAGCACATGAAAATGTTACTACTGAGTTTTTTTGTTGTTGCTTTTTGGGGTAATTTTGTTCATTTTATTCTGAACTCTTATTTTTATTTGGCATAAGTTCTGTTTGGTGGTTTAATTGCGTCTGAGGACATGGGAGAATGTCTCGCCTTTTTGAAGAGTTTTCACTCTGTTTTTATGTCATCTCAGACACAACACTCCAGTGCTGGCCAGTGTATTGGTCCCAGATCCACAGACAGCAAACACCACTGCAGGAGTTCAGGTCGAACACACTGAAGTGAAATTACAATACACTAAACGGGTACTGTGATCATCGCGAGTCCATACCACCACACACACGGTTTGATTCAGTGTGTGTGTGTGCCGATGCTGCACTACTCTGGCAAAAATTTCACCTGACGAGCATGAGTGTGTGTGTGAGTGTGTTTTTTTGTGTGTGTATTAATTTTATTTTCCACTGGCATGGAGGTATCGCTGGCGAAGCGCTCCCCGCTTCTTGTTGCGCTCTTTGCTGTTGTGTGTTCAGGGTAAAGCTGACTGACTGACAGACAGACTGATGGCACTCATGCAATGCACAGCCTCCTTTTTCACTTCCAATCAATCTGAAGTATTTTTTAAAGATGAAAAGACCTTTACAAATGATTATAATTATTATTGTTATTAATAGAATTTTTCTTAAATGTAGCTGGCAGTCTTTAAAACATCTCTTGTTGAAAAGGTATTTAATTTAAAGTTGTTGTATATTGTTCTGCTATAGTTTTAGAACTTTAATCCGTTACATTTTTTTAAATTAATTATTATTATTTTGTTACTTTTTTTGTAATGGGACCTGCTGTTGTTGCATGAAGTCCAAAACTGTATATTTTAAAATAGAAATGTGAATTTGCTGTATTACTGTACACATTGTAATTGATCAAATATTTGACAATGGGCTTTTATTTTTCTTTGTTTAATTATTATTTTGTTTTCGTGAATACTACTCTAGGGTGCGGTCTGTTGAAAAACTGAATATTATCCTCATGACTATGGGGAAAATGCATGAAAATTTGATTTTGTCTTAAACCTTTTAAGTTGTGGTATTTGCATCGGGGGAAATGTTTAAACAGAAAACTTTGGACAGTTCGAAGATTTTTTTGTTTGTTTTAATTTGTTGTAGGTCTGTCGCTGGGCTCCTAGACGAATGTTACCGAATGTGTTTCTGTCGGATGTTGAAGCGATAAGATGAAGCATTTTTAAACCTGTCTTTATGCACTGATCTCTCTGCTGTGTATGTTTGTGTTGTGTGTGTGTGTGTGTGTGTGTGTGTGTGTTTATGAGTGTGTGGTTTGGTTATTACTGGTCAATTTAACCTACTGAAGATCAACGTCCACCCAGCACTTCTCCTCCTGCCCCTCCTCAGGCGTTAAATTTCCCCCACTGCTAAACGTGTTCTCCATCTTTTGTGTCTTCATCCTCTCCAGCTTTAGACGTGGTCAAGCCATTTTTACATTTTATTTTTGCTTATTAGGCACTACTTTCTTCAGGTCTGTTGAGTGCAGTTATGTGGCTCTGACTCGGCTAAAGTGTGGAGGATAATGGAGGAATAAATAGGGAGAACTGAGCTGTCCTGCTGAAAGTTGAAGGGCCAGAAATCTTTGTCACACATGTGAAGCCAAGCTGTGCTCAGCCGAGTGGGGCCGCTCTGATTTGGAACAAGCCCCCCCAACTCTGCACAGTGTGTCTGACATTAGACACAGTGTCATAATGACATGTATGTGTGTGTGGTTTTTCTTTTAAAAGCCATCAATGATGGAGAGAATTGGCATGCCTGAATGCACCTTTTTAAGCTAAAAGACATGAAATCAGATTTTTGCTGAAAAGATGCCTTTATTGATGAAACATTTCTGATGCTATAGAAGTATTTGATACTGTAGAGCATTGGGAAGTAGCTGTTTAAAATCATGTATAAATTCATGAAATTTATTCAATTTATCAGAAAATGATGTCTTATTATATTTTGATTATGTGATTGGAAGAATTTTATTTTTTTGTATTATGAATGTTCGGGTTGGGCGTCAAAGGTTTAATATTTTTCCTTTTTTTTTCCTTCAAATTTTGAAATAATAGTCAAGCGTTAATACAATCCACAAATTTTTGAGACAGATACAAAAATGAATGCTCCACATTTCCCCTCACTTAGACGTGTGTATATGTGTGTATGCACGCCTCCATTGATGTGCATGTGGTGGGTGGGGTGCTTGTATGTGCTCACCTGTCATCTGGTGGCACCTGCAGGCGCTGCCAATCCAACAGTGCGTGGCAGTTTGCACCGCATCGTTTTTTTTTTTTTTTAATCCCTCCATGAATTGTTATTTCTACACTGGCAGCGTCTCTACATATGGACTCACTCCATCCTGCTGTTGTTTTTATCATTACTGCTGTTTTTTCTTTTCTTTTTTTTTATCTGGTTGTACTTGACCGCCTTAAACTGCTGTAGTCTGGGCTATTTTCTTTTTTATTATTATTATTAATTTAATTTTGAAGTATGAGAGTTGGGTGGAGTTGTGGGAGTAAGACGCTGTGAAGTAGCCACCCTGGCAAAACATCTCCATTTATTTGCTGTACTTACTTGAAAACAAAATGGGGGGGTGGGGTCGTTTTTTTAAGCAAGTTATTAAAATAAAATGTTCAAATGTCATTGACAGTTGATGAAAAGGCTGATGGGGCAGAGGGTGGGGGGCTTCAAATGGCTGAGTCTGTTTTAAAAAAGGACAATCACAGTCTGGGAAAAAAAACAAGCAGATTTTGATTCAAATCTATTTGCTCCCTGTGAGATTCAAAATTTCCTTTGCTTTTATTTGAAGTTCTTTTTATTTCAGATGTAGTCATTTTTAGCTTTGACAATCATAGTTGGGTTGATTTCATTTTTTACTCAAGGGGAGTAAAAGCTAATTGTTTAGTTTTGTAATTTTCTGGTGTGCTGTTGTTGACATTTTTAAATTGTGTGCAAACTGCAATAAATTATAAGAATCTTGAAACTCAGCCCACGTCTAAAGTCTTCTTTTGTTTCATTCTTGTTCTCTGTCAAAACAAAAAAAACAGTCGCGGGTAATTTTTGTGTCACGTCACATAATTTAACCTACAAGAAATTTGTTTCTTCTCACTTTGATATTTTCACTTTGCATTTGAATTAGTGCCTTTGAAACCACAAAGACATATTTTTAACACACTTTTGCATTGGGACATTTTTTGCAGCTTAGATTTATATGTTGCATGCTTTTTTTTTCATCCTGCTTCTTTGTGACTTGCAGTGTGGGTGGAAGTTGTTTATGTGCATGTCCGCGTGTGTGTGTGTGTGTGTGAAGCTCTACAGCGAGTCGTGCATGGACACAACATGATGGCTTGTGTGTGTATTTACACACTTTGTGCTTCTGCTGCGTGCCTGCGCAACTCCTGATTTATCTGCAGCACCGGTCGAGGTGTAGGCTGTAGGATTTGAGAGAAAAAATGTGCAGCAGCTTGTTGAGATCCAACCCCTCGAATACACACACACTCACACACACCGCCTTACTCCAAAGCTCCTCAAGTACAGTTTTCCAGCAAAGAAATCAGCTTTAGCTAATGTATTGCTGCTCAGTAAACCTGCCCTTACAGATGTATTGTAAGCCCCTGCACTCAGAGGCCAAGGAGCAGCGTTCATTAGGCAACAGATGGTCTCCTCAGTAAGCCCCCCAACGCACACACGCAATAAGCTCACTCCTAATCTTTATAACATTGTCCTCCGTCTGAAGGAGGCCTGATAATGCTGAAAGGAACTGAAGTATTTTCAAGATTTGAGCACTGTCTTCAGTGTGACAGCTCAAAGAGAGCAATGAGTTGTGCTGTACTTGTATTATTAGGTTGTAGGAAATGTCACTGCATCTGAAGAGTCTCTTGTGTTTCCAAAGAGTGTTGATTTAGACAAAAGCAATGATGAGTTGAAAATAATCTTAAATAACAAAAAAATGACCAAATGTTTGCTTCCTTTTGGTCAATGAGACAAGACCAGACTCAAATGTCTTAAATGTGCTGTTGAACATTTAATATCAGAGATATACTGTATTAATTGATGTTTTTTCGGCAATATGAAACAGTTACAGAGGTTTGGTTGGAAACGCACTGTCGAACCCTCCATTAAATTATGAAAAAGTTGTTGCAACGTGTTCTTAAATAAGTATCAATAAGGGTATTCATATCTTACTGAAAAAATACTCCACTACCTAATAAAGCTCATTTGTTCGAGGCAGTTGACAGAGTATTAAGGTCAGGCATGAGGATAATAATGAGCAAGAAAAAAGTTGAAATTTTATGACATAAATAACTCAAAATGAAAAGTCCCATTTGTAAAAATTTCAAATCAAGAAAAAAGTGCAAATATCAGTAATTCAGTGGAATTTTCAAGGATAAAGTAGTGACGTAAAGGCAGCTTTTTTTTTTTCCAAGAAATTGTACATAAACATTTATGTCAACATTAAAAAAATTTTGTCTCACTTCTTGGCATTTCAAACTTTTGTCTTGCTATTCCATTTCAGCCTTAATTCTCAACTCATAATAACATTTTATTTCAACTTAATACTTTGCACTTTGACTTTTGTACTGTCATTTTAACATTTTTTATGAACATTTCTACTCCTTTCTCAAAGTGTATTGTTACCCAAAATATCTTTCTCCTCTTATTATTATTTGAATGCCTTGCCTTTCAGTATTGTAACATATTTTAGAATTGATTGTGCAACAACTGAGGAGAAATACAGTAATGTATATATTTTTGATTTTTCTCAGTAACTTAGTTTAAAATGAAAAAAAGTTTTCACTACCAAAACTTGAATACATTTTTTAAAGGGTTCACTTGTTCACTTGCCCGAATTACAACACTCGGATGACTAAAATGTGACTAAAACGAATGATCATTTTGTCCAAAGACTGAGAGATTCCTCAAATTTACATTTTTGACATTCCTGACGGACAAAAGATGTCCAGAAAATACAGAAACCCCATCCTTTGGTCATGCACTGCTTGACGATCATTAATTGCAGTCTGCAGCTTTGTAAGTGAACATCTGCTTATAGACAACTGCTCGCTCTCTGTGCGCGAGGAGGCTGTGCGAGGTTTGCTGTGAATGTAGGTCATTAATTTGTTTCTGTCCTTTGTTTACTTAAGGAAGGGGGACAAAGGGGCAGCTGCAGAACCATTTGGCTGTGCCCAAGGCAGGCCAGCTCAACATGTTGGGAGGCTGAGACCAGCTTGGGCTCCTGTCTGGGGCCCGGGCCCCTGCACTCTGCCGCTTCGCGTGAGGGGAGCGGCCTCTGCCAAGCTGCCAGGGAGGGCTCCCGTTCACCACAAGAGGAGGAAAGACGCGGGAAGAAAAGGGTGGGGGGAGGCGGGATAAAGAGAAGAGTGTCATGTGGACTTGAGGCGTCCTGATGTTTGACTGTTGTGCCATCTTTTCAAAACAGTCTCCAGCTCGTCTCTCTCTAAACTGGCATCTGCAGGTTTGGCTGGAAAAGGAGTCTTTGCAACTTTGATGCAACTTCCAAAATTAGCTGGAGACAGCTGTTAGCATCTAAAACTGCAGCTTTAAAGAACACAAGACACATTTATGCATGCATCTTCTGTTAATTTATTCATGTACGATGTGAGGGAAGATAGTCAAGGACAGCAGTTTGCATGTTTCAACCTTTTTCTATCATCATGGAAGTTCTTATGGATGAAAAATGAAGCTGGTTAAATTTACAGTAAGAAAAAACTTTGTCACAAAGAACACTCCAAACAGGATTTTAGCTTTTAGCCTTGAGAAGCCAACCACTCCACAAAGCAGCGCGAGCACCATTCATTTGAAGCTTGTAGGGCAGTGACGGGAGAGAAAAGCCCTCTGTATCCTTTTCATGTGTGAGACTTGTTGATTCTCCGTGAAAAAGAGGAAAAACTCCCCGGCCAGGTCTAGACACGGAAGAATTGACGGCGAGTGAAAGAGGAAAGCGGGGACAAGTGTGTGTAGAGAGTGTGTGTGTGTATGCGATCGAGGATTGTCTGCATATTTAAAAGAGCCCCTTTGTCAGGCACTCAGCACAGCAGGACAGAAGGCAAGCAACAAGCGGCCGGCCTGCGGGCAGACAATACAGTGGCACTACACTGGCTGGAGGAGGGAGATGGGGGGGGAGGGAGGCAAAAAGGAGGTGGAGGGGTTATTTTTTGGGAAAATGGAGGGGCACAGTGTCCCATCCAGCCATCCAGCCGCCCACTGCACCCTCCTCCCTCTCCACCAAAACAAAAGGCGACGCAAACTTGAATATCAGTGTGTCTCTGCGAAGGGGGGGGTGCTCAGTAATACTCACCCATAACCCCCTTCTTCTACCCTTTGCACCTCCCCTCACACTCATATACACACACTTAAATAACAACTCAGTTTCACAAGCTTTCAGGAGCACGCACACTTTGGTAACAAGAAGAACACTGCGGTTTAAATAACCTGTCATGTAGCACACACACATACAGAGGCTCACACACATACACAAACACAAAGGCCTCCAGCTGGTCTGTCTTTAGGGCTGGGCGATGACTGGATTAAACACTACTTGTCCTTTGTGTGATTTTTGAATGGAAGGAGAGCAGCCATGAACTCTCAACATGGAGAGATAGAGATAGAGAGACATAAATCATTCAATCAGATGGATTCATCTGAAGAGGAGAGTCTGGGTAAAAAAATAATAATTGGATTTACCTTAAAGTAACAATAAAGCAGGCAAAGATGATTACTCTCTCCACCAGCTGTGTGTGTTTGTGTAAGTGTGTGTGTCAGATAAGGGGCATTACCAGGGCGTGTTCGGGGTGTTGTTGGAAACTGCTGGCACCAGGACACATGTGCACGACTCAGCACTTTATCATCGCAACGGTGACCTGACGGGGTCACGCAGGGAGGGGTCCTTTAGTGTCACTAACTCAACCTGCCGGGCTGCTGCTGTGGAGATGTTAACGGTGTTGGTGTAAAATATATGTGTGCATGGTTGTGTGTGTGTGTGTGTGTGCTGGACATCTGCTGCACCTGCATGCTGAGCTGTACACATGTTAAGCTCTCACACACACACTGAAGACACAAACACATAGACACGAGTGTAGCCAGCTGTGGTGTTGTGGAGGAGTCAAGTTCACTCCTCCCGACATTCTCCTGCTGTAACACAGCAGTGGAGACATAATGAGTGGGGGATACACACACACACACACACACACAAAGTATTCCGGGTAATAAGTCATAGCTCATACACCTAAAATACATACACAGAGCTTAACAAATTTATTAGACCATGATCCACCTGCTACAGCTGCCCTAAATTAACAACATTAGTAATTACTCAAATTATTTTTCATGTTTCTGTGATGGTTAAAACACCAGAATGTAGACGCTCTAACTGAAATGGTATTTTTAATGTTAAAACATTATTACAGAAAAATAGTGATGCACATTATTACTTCTTGATTAAGATGTCAAATTACAGTTATCTACTTGCATTCCTGAACAGAAAAAAATAATTTTAATGGCTAAATGTTATGCTAGATTAATTTCTGGCTTTCAGAGAAGCCTTGTAAGCCTGCTCAACTTTGGGTATAAAAGAGTTTGGAAACAATATTATGGTCAATTATTTCCCCCCTTTTAAATCTATAAGTGCTTTGTTTTCTATCGTTGGAAAGCCTCATTAGTCAAATTTACAACAAGGTACAACTTGTCAGGACCGTGCACTCATGGAATGAGCAACAAAGCTAAATGTGTTGGTAGCACCCCTCAAAAAATGCCAAAAGCCCCTCTCCCCCTGGAAGAAAGCCTACAGTTCCTCAGTGAAGCAGCAGTGAGGACGATTCTTGGGGGTGTTGTCCTGGGATGCTGGCTTCGCTGTCTGTCTCTGACTTCACCGGTCTTCACCATGCCACTCTGCGTACTGGAACACCAGCTTCCAGTTGCAGGAGATTTTTGCACATAATTTTGTGCAAACGTTTAGCTGTGCTGCTCATTCCACTTAAAGGTAAAAGGTAACTAATCAGGTTTTCCAACAATATAAGATACAATAGCAATTGTTATTATTTAAGGGAAGAAATAATGGGCCAGAATAACATTTCCAAATTTTTTTTGAGGAGTACATTTTGGGTAACCAAAAGGATAATGCAGAGTGGTTTCAAACTGACAGTGTTATTTCTATCAGTGATTCTCAATTGAATATGTTTTTGCATTAAAGTTAAAAGTATGAGTTGTTTTTATACATTCACTGGCCACTTTTTTAGGTACACCTTACTAGTCCCAGGTTGGACCCCTCTTACTTTCAGAACTGCATTATTCTTTGTGGCATTAATTCCACAAAGTGCTAGAAAACATTCCTCATATGCTTTGGTCCATACTGACTTCAGCACATCACAAAACTGCTGGAGAGTTGTTGGTGACATGTCTATGATGGGAATCAACTGTTCCACCACTTCCCAAAGATGTGTTATCGGTTTGAGATCCTGTGACTGTGGAGGCCAGAGGAATTGGCCATTGTCAGGTGTCAAGAAACCAGTTTTAGCTTTTCATTGGATATTTTCTCTTTTTACCATTCTCTGAAAACCCTATTGATATGTCTCCACAAAAATACCAGTAGATCACCAATTTCTGATATACTCAAATCACCAACAACAGTGCCACTTTCAATGTCACTTTAGTCTCTCTTTCTCATTCCGATACTCGGTTTGAACCTCAGAAGATTGTCTCAAATACATTGAGTTGCTGCCATTTGATTGGCAGCGTAGTTATTTGCATTAAGAGCAGGTGAATTACTTAGATCAGTACAGCACTTGGACTGCTATCTCAAATTAATAGCATTATCTGTTTGTCTTCCTCCCTGTTTGTCTTGTCTTGTCCTATCTGTCACGATTTCCCCTTCTTTCACACTGTGGTGTAACACAGCCCTCCCCTTCAGCTCACATCGGGGGTTAAATAAAGTTTGATTTGATGGGGTAGCCTTCAGGGAAGGCTGGTGATGGTCACTGGTAGCAGTGAATAATATTTACATATCTCTCACTGCAAAGAAAAAAAATGCATTGATCTTTTCAACTCTGTCATCTGTCACAGTGCTCAGCCGGAAAGATAATGCAGACAAGGGGAAAAAAAAAAAAAGAGCAGGTGAATGGGTAGTCCTAATAAAGTGAGTGTATTTTTAGTTTACCTTGAGTATGATGTGCTTTGTTGGATTTTTGCAGATATCTTATATACCGATATCTCTAAACTCATTATCATCAATACCAATATTTTGTGTCAAGAGCACAAAACCTCTAATTAACTAAAAATTACCTATTTCTTTAATGGCTAATGTCCATTTGTGTTAGGAACAGTTGTGAAGCAAGAAACACAACTCTTTATTCTTTAAAAAATATACTTTTGATTCATATAAGTGGACATTTTGTGATAATGAGGTAAACCAGCCAATATATGTGATTTTTGAGGCCAATTCATATGATCAAAATATCAGCTTTAAATATCGGCAAAAATGTTCATATCTGCCAATACTGATCATCAGCTTTTTGGGCAAATATCTGCCAATACCATTATTTGAAAAATTACACTTGTCGTCTTATCAAGATCAAACCACTGCAGATCTTGATCTGTTAACTTGTGTGTTTTAAGAAGTCCTGTGGGGTTGACAAAACATGGCAGGTTTAAGCAGTGCTTAAACTGCCAAAACATTAAAGGACACATTTTGTGAAAAAATAGTTTTTTAAATGGTTTTTACAGAAAATAATGTGTCCATTACTTGTCTATGACTCCTGCCAACATGGTAAAAATCCCTCCTCCCCCCTGTTGCTTGGTCACTGTTCCTTTTTGAAAATGTGTGCACAAACAGTGGAGTGGTTTGAAACTGTCCCCATAATGATGTCTCAAGGGGACATGCCAAATTCCCCACATCAGAGGCACTCTAGTTTAGGTATTCAGCCCACATGGGGCTCCAGTGAAGGGAACATGGGTGGGCGTGTCTGTAAAGCCACAGTAAACATTAGAGCACATTCTGGAAAGCTGAAGCCACATAACTGTCTTGAGAGGATGTAGTTAAAACAGCTCACGAGAATCTACTCTTAAACAGCCTTTACTGAGCGTAGCTAAACAGAGAAGTTTATAGGCATGCCAAAATCCAATTTCCAATAGACTTATTTTGGCCAGAAACGGCAAAATATGATCCACTGAGAGAGCATCAAGGACCAGTGTAAGGGTGAATCCCAATTGTACCCTATAGCCCTTCCCCTACACCTTCCCCTTAGCCCTCTGTTTTGAGAGCCAAGGGGAAGGGGTGAAAACATGCTCCTGAGAAATGAGACGCCACTTGATTCCCGCTACGTCATCACCAAGAGCTGCTCACTAGCTGTGACGTCGGCAGATGCGACAATAACCGTAGCTACAGCTGCGAAAGCTAGCTCGTTATAAAGAGAAATTGTAAAATACGACCAACAATTCAAAACATGATTAACATTTACTTGATGATTTAATAATTACTTATAATTATGTGTTTCCTTCGGTTTCTACGCTCTGCCTTCTTGTCAGCAGGCGCAATGTACTATGGGAAATTCTCTTACCCCTTCCTTTCAAGTGAGGTCCCGGTCTGTCTTCGTTTCAAGGGCTGCAGTCTTCATCTTAGCCCTTCCTCTTAGCCCTACGGAGAATTGGGACACCCCTTCACTTAACGTGAACGTGCAAAACCAAGGGGTAAGGGATAAGACAAGGGCTAAGCGGTAGAATTGGGATTCACCCTAAACTTGCTATAAAGAAGGTAAATACAGTTTTATATAAACAAAAAGTGATCAGATTTGTGTGATCATCATGTTTAATACATGTAATGTAACACAGCAAAATTATCAGATGTTTTCCTTGTGGCAACTTTTGAACAACTTCTGACAGTAAAGCTCAACTGTACAGATTAAATTAAGCTAGAAACGCAATGCTCAACTCCTTTACTCACCTGTTTGAAAATAAAGACTCTTAACCCAGGCATACACTGTGCTATCTTATTATAATTTTGACCCTGATTTGGAGTCTTACAACTGGATTTTAAGTCAAAGTGGATATCCGCCCTCCTGTACGTTGTTTGTCATGCAGTGTACACAAAGACAGGACAGCAGATCACCGCCCAACCAATGGCCTCGGACTGCTTGGGTGGATTTCTGACACTTTTGACATTTAGACCATACAACTCCATTCACTCACACAGTGAGAACGACTATGGGCTGGTTTTTCAACTTTTTTTCTTTCTGTGCTATCAGGCAGCATCTGACATCACCAATGGTAACAGCAAGTATGTCGGAGTGATGGGTGCTCCTCTCCCATCAGAGAATATATAGAGTATGAATGAGCAGGAAAATAAACAGACTTTCGGCTAACTGACTGAACAATCTGCTGCGTTGATGTAGCCGATCAGTCAAATGAATGATAAAACATAACTGCACAGCAAAAAGTATGATTTCACCACATGGAAAGACTTCACTCCACCATGTAGAGTGGCAAAATACAAAAGTCTTTCAATGGCATGTAAGTAAATTAAGTTTGGTGGAAAAACACTTATATATATGATCTAACAAGATGCAGTATAGTTCTGTATGATAAAGTTAAATATTCTAATGTACTGCTGTACAAGGTTATTTTTTCTGAAGGCTTTAGCAGGAAGATGTCTTCTACATTCAGATCACAAGGTTACAAAAATTAGGAAATTATTTTTTTATCAAGACTATTTTATTATAAAAAAAATAATTAAACGAAACACTGACACACAAATCTGCCATGCTTTTGTCATTTTAGAAAGGGTTCGGTCCGGTCCAAAACTCTTTTGACCCAAATTAAAGTTATGGTATCTGATAATAGAGTATTTAATTTTGATGTATAAAATAAGTTCTCATTTGTTTGGGATTGTACTTGTATTTTCCTAAAGGTTTTTAACAATAATTTAATTCAGATGTTTTTTTGTTTGTCCAAACTAACACCAGCTTGCATTTGGTTGCCTGAAAAGAGTGGTATCCACATTGTTGGGAGCAGTGGGATGAAGCATGTTTGTTCCATAAGCTGAAACTAACCAAACTACTGTCAAACCAGCAAGATATCATAACATTAGCTAACATAGCAACCATTGTTGCTAAGAAATTAGCACAATGAAAATAAATTTGGATAAACTAACCTCAAAGAAAATGTCATTGCCTTACCTTGGTCCTGAATTAACTGAGACATGTCAGATTGATTTTTATTTTCAGTTGTGGTTATTCAACCCTTTGACTCCCACATGAGGAGAACTGACATTAAAAATGTTGTGTTTTTAATTTGTTGTGCCCTGGGACACAACATTTTAAAAATAATTAGAAAAAAATAATTGAGTTCACGATTGAAGTTGTCTCTGTACCGTGCATGCAACAGTTTGATGTTTCAAAGGCTGTTAATTTGTGTCATTTTATCTTATTGAAAAGTTGCACATTTTAAAATATAAACATGATTCCTAGAAAAATCTGGATGAATTCTGACACAACAGCATGAATTCAACTTAGCATACTGAACGGTTACCTCGGCATGCCAGCGTGAAAAATGATATCAAGAGAAGAGGGAAATATATGTATGCAAACAATATGTCCAAACATGTTCTCCCCGGCATCCGTTTGTCTATTTATCATATGGTCGACGTTTTCTTGACACGAGAAAAGACATCGAAAGCCCTCCTGACAGCAGAGAATGTGCATGAGTTAACTGGCGAACATGCATGTATGCATGCAGTTAGCGTGTGTATTGTGTGTGTTTTTGTGTGTGTGTTTTGTGTGTGTGTTCTCTCACCCTGTGATGCCAACCTCTCCGCTCCCTCCCCGCTCTGGCCAGGCACGACCCATCTGTCACATTCCTCCTTCCATCCCTTCTTCCATCCCACCCCCATCCGCCGCAACCATCCCTCCCTCTGCGTACCCATCCTTCGTTTCCATCCCTCCTGTTTCTCTTTCTGCCGACATCCCTCCATCTTTTGCCTCCCTCACTCATCCTCAGATTTTCCTCTCCTCACAGAAAACACCAAACTCCCCCATCTCGATTTCTCCTCTAAAAAGTTTATCTCCAGTGTTCCCCTTCACTCTCTTTCTGTTGTTATTGATTCTCAGCTCTTGAGTTCCTCTCAAAAAATGCTTAAAATGAAACAGAAAAACATGTGGCCACTCCAGCTTGTGTAGTAATAACAGTAGTCGTCATCAAAAGACAACACAATCAAGCCCAAGAGCTTTTTTCCATCATAGCCCGAGATACTTGAAGCCAATATGAGACCCTGCAGGCCGACGTAGAGCCCTAAGGCCCAGTGTTGCCGCTTCATGCTGAACCAAAGTGATCCAATCTGGGCTACAGAGACAGGGGTCCTGCCTAGGGAACTGGCACTGTCTCCATGTATGTGTGTGAGTCGTGTAGCATCAGGGGTGTAGCCTGGGGTGTACTGGCATGGCTGTGCATTGGATTATTGAAGGCAGCTTGGGACCATCTGTATGGTGGATGGGAGGATGAAGAAGAGAAGGAGAGGGCGCTAAAAGATAGAGAAAGAGTTGTCAGAAGAAATGCCTCCTTTCTTTCTGTTTGCATCATTTGTTTTCCATCATAGTTAGAAAAGTAAAATTGTGCTGGTCTGAGTAAAACCAAACTTTGAGATTGTTTTCACACCTAAAGTTTGGCAGACTCAGTTTGGGGTTGAAGTTGCGACATTGTTTTATTTTTTACTTTGTTTGGTTTTTCTTTCACACTGCACCTTGTGAGGTGGAATATAGCCACCTATGGCAGAGGTCTTTGTTCCTGCACTATGACCTGGGAATACACAACCGGCTCTAAGTAAAAGCAATGTTAAGGTCAAAGCAGTTCAGAAATTTTTTGGTGCCATAAAATTAAAATTAAACTTGCACTTGCATATTGGCTGGAGTGTCCTGTAACCATTTTGCAGATGTTAACCCATTAAGAGGACCAGAGGCAGACGGCACTACCAAAGTTAAAGTTAGCCTCGCACTGCTTGATGTTATCAGTGAATGCTACATTGACTTTCTTATTGTTGTGATATACAAATTAAGGACACAAAGCACTGCTCATTGCTTTGCTTGCATAGTTTTGTTCGTTTCTGGTTTGGTTGGCTGTCATGCCCACTGTTAACTGAACTCTGGTCCGGTTGGAAGTAAACCAAGACCCCTGTTTTAAGGCAGAATAGAGTTTGGTTCTTTGGTCAGCACCAGTATGTATGAGCTTTCACATCAACACAAATCAAAAGAACTTTCCAAAGAAGTGAACCAGAGTTTGTTTGGTCCGGTCAAACATGTTAGGTGTAAAGGTGCCCTTAAATTGCACATATACATGTTGGTTTAGCTGCAATCGCACTACATTTAAGTTTCTTGAGGTCAATATAGGCAACATTTTGATTGTGCAATCCATTTACCTCAGAACTAAGATGTCACTACAAATGACATTTTACCTGAGTTGACCATGTTCCAGTTACTAGCTAGTGACTCAAGGAAACAAAAGATCCTCCAATTTCCAAGTTATATTCTGACTTCAGGGGGCATTTATAATGACTAATGCAATTTGCAATTCAGGTTTTCTGATTCTAAAATCAAATGTAATGCACCATTACATGACAACAATCCACTGAAAATATGTTGCTGTGAGAGTAGTCTCTGTATTTAAAGGCACTTCATATTGCCAGTATAAATGGCAAATAAAGTGTAGTTGCACTTTAGTTTACAACCCCATTTTCAGGCATCCAAAACACTTGTTGTGTAAACACACATATCAAATGCAAATAAAGGTTGCTGTTTTCAGCTGAAAACACTCTCAGAAAAACAGGGCCTGACTCACCTAAATAATAACCTGACACACCAGATAGACCATTCATTATACTGTATTTCACTAGTCCATCTTGGAAAGAGCCCATAGACATTGTTTGGGGAGGGCAGAACCTTTCAGAAACATATTCAGCAGGTGATTGGATGATCATTCCGTCAATCATATTTATTACAGGCCAATCAAATAATGTAGTAGGCAGGTGCTACTGTGCCACAGAACTTAAGTCACTTTGTATAACAAACTCTTGTCAAAACATGTTGGAAGTGGAGCAGAAATATCCTCACTATAGAGAAGTTTGCAGTGCTGTTATTTGTTATTTTTAAAAAAGAAATGCAGTTACAATCTGACAAAACTGCTGCTGAAGCTGTTAGCATCTATGCTAATCTCTTTACAAACAGTCACTTCCTGTCTTTGTCATGCTAGTAGCTTGTACCTTTTCCTGCTCTAAAGGATGCTGATTGGGCCGTGCTGCTGTTGTGCACAATTATTGTAGATTGAAGCCTGGCAAGATGGATCTGCCTGGTTACAGACATTAAATCAGACAGGTCCAGCTGCTGTGCAAGGTTACCTAAATAATGCAGTTTGAGACTGATTTTGTCTTGCAGATATACTCTTCAACTGCAGTAGACTGAACTTGACATTATGCATGTGCTCCACAGGCTCCACTCTGGGCTTTGACCTGCACCTAACAGAGCATGGCACAGGCTGTGCTGTCGTCTGCCCTCAGTTATCACAATCATCTTTAGCAACTGCTTTCATCTAATTTGGACCAAAAGTAAAGCAGTGAGAGTATGATTTATCTGGAGCTGTTAAGTTGAGTTGTTCACATTTTTACTATTTCACAGTCATTTAGCAATTACTTGTCTGCCTGCCAACCTACTAGAAAATTCAACGAGTCAATAAGTGTGAAGCCACCTGCCTGAGAGGAGCTGTACAAGCCTTTATTTGTGCATGTAGGACTAGGCCAGTAGCCCTTATACATTGCCTTACCGAGCTACAAGCTAGTAACCTGACACACTGGATAGACAGTTCAAAATAAACAATTCAGAGGGCAGAACCTTTCAAAAGCACATCCAGCAGGTGATCGGACAATCGTCCCAACTCCCACTCATTTATTCAGTTGCCAAAAATAAATGCCAGTAACTCTGATTAAGAATTACTAAATGGATGGCCAACCATTTTGCTTGGACTTTTGAGATTTTTTATGGCAGCCCTAAGAGCAAATATGAGGCTATACGTGTTTTTTTTTTTTTTTTTTTACTTATAACAACAACAAGCGATAACAAGTAATTTAGGGTTACTTTCTCGAGATCTGGACTTATTTGTCTTGAATCCTCAGCACAGTTTAGACCTAGACCAGAAAATCTAGCCCACCCCTACCCAAATTTTTATTTTTACATTTTCAAAATCCACTTTCCTGGTAACTTGTGTGCTGAACTGCAGCACAGGTGCTGCACAGCTCTGAGAGGTGTAAAAAGAAGAAGCACCATGTGTGCACACAGAAAATCTGTTAAAAGCCTCACTATGTGTATACTATACGCTCCCGATCAAAATCTTAAGACCAGTTAAAAAATTGTAAGAATTTGCATTTTTGCACTGTTGGATCTTAAGAAGGTTTTAAATAGTGCTTCAAAATACCAAAAGAAGAAATGGAAGTGGGGGGGGGGGGGGGATATCATTAAACAATAATTAAACTGTAATTACACTGTACATCAGCTGATCAAATGTTTAAGACCATAGCTCAAAAAACCTGAAAAACCCCATCAAAACAGAAATAAAATGTCAAAAAAGGACTCAGTAATCTGTAGCTCCACCGTTCTTGTTGATCACTTCAAAAATGTATTAAGGCATGCTTGATGTGTGTGTTTCCATTTTTTTGGGTCTACCACTTGACTTTTTTGTTCCACAACCCTCAGGATCTTTTAAGAAATTCAAAATGACTGTCTTACTGCGTCCAACCTCAGCGATGGCATGTTGTGAGGGGCCTGCTTATGCAGCTCAACAATCCGACCATTTTAAAGACAGAACGCTTTTTTGCCTTTGGCATCAGGTGGTCATGACAGTGTAAATACCAGGAAATTACATGGAATCCAAATTTTTGCACTGATTTTGGCTTTTGAAAGCTGTGGTCTGAATCTTTTGATCAGCTGACAAAAACATGTTTGAGTTAAAATGCAGCTTTCAATAAATTGCCTGCTCAAAATGTTTTGCCTCCTGCACCCATTTCCTCTTTTTGCATTTTGAAGCTCTACTTAGAAACTTCTTGGGATCCAACAGTGCAAAATGCAAATATCTGCAAATCACTGCAAATATCTGGGAGTGGAAGAGACACTGTATATGGGGAAGCAGCAGCAGAATTTAGAGCTGATTGGCACAGTGTCTGCAAACTGGCTCAAACTACAGACCCATGGGCAGATGTCTCTGAGGAATCACAACGGTATACCTCTGTTTGCTTCTGTTTTCCCAAAGTAGTGGTGAGCTCTGTAAATTTCAGTGTATACTTTGTAAATAGTATGAGCAGACGGCTTTTTAGGGTGAAAACAGAAGTTTTGTGTGTTGTTTACTAGCAAAGAATTGATAGTGATGGTGGTTCTGTCTTGTTCAAACCAAGGGCTGTGGAGGTTTTGTGTCAAGGGACAGCTAAAACTCCTGGTTTTATTATCCTCACTTATTATTTAATCATTAACTGGCATTTTAAGCACTGGTTGACTACCGCAGACTGCACTGAACTACACAGAGTAGATGTGGAGCTCCTGCTGTGCCATGCTCTTTAGCAAGAACTCCAAAACACACTGTGAGATTCACAAGGATTCCTGATACCACAGCATCCAATTGGCAGTCTTATGGTTTAATAATGGCTGAGCTTTTACAGCACAGTTGCAAAAATGCACTGTAAAGACAAATTTTTTTTCTTAACCTCATTATAGTTAGCACCAAAGAGAGGTGCACTGAATTTGAAGTTGTGAGCCAATATGAAAACATACTGTTCTTATTCTAATTTAAGTTGTAGAAATCAATGACTTAGGGTCTTCTTGAGTCCAGTTCAGACCAAATATTTGCAACAAAATGATTTTAGAGTGTTGTAAGGTACAGCTTTAGCTGTGTGAAGTACACCATTGCAGCTCAAATTAAAGCCAGCTGATGGTGTTGCCTGCAATTCAGTTTGTCAAGTTGCCCGCAGTTGGTTTTAGCACACAAAGCATGTCATCTCCAGTTTTACATAGACCAAAAATACACTGGCCCAAAAAATATTTTTCACCAATGGCAATGATAAATTGTGAAAAGGATTTGCATTAAACTGGCCTGTATCTTGACCCTGACAGTAGCATAACTGCTGTAGTAAATAAATTACTACCACTGTCCTCGTTCAAGCTGTACAGTATGAGAATAAGTGACTGGACAAGCATGTAACACAGAGCTGGAAACTGAAGCACAAACAGTGCAGAGCAAGCAGTGATAAGTTTCATCTTGTCTCACCAAAAAAATTGGGTCTAAACAGTGTATTATGATTTCATTTTGTTCATGATGTCTGGTATTTGGCAATGTATAACTGCCTTAATGTAGTTCTAGTAATTGTATGGCCTTTTTTTTATATTTTTTAGAATCCTGTGCACAAACAATCTGCTGCATATGTGCCCCCTCTTTGCCACACTTTCTGAGCTTTGTATAGGTAAAAAAGTAACTGTTAAATAAGACGTTATAACAGCATGATAAAGTGAAGGTATACAGACCTGATCAAAATCTTAAGACCAGTTGAAAAATTGCTAGAATTTACCTTTTGCACATTTGGATCTTAATGAGGTTTAAAGTAGAGCTACAATATGCAAAAGCAAGAAGGGGGAGTGTGACAAAATGCACTTTGAAAAAGTAATTTATTGAAAACAACAAGTAAACTGAAATAGGATGTTTATCAGCTGATCAAAAGTTTAAGACCACCGCTCAAAAAATTACAAAAAACTCTCCAAACCAGAACAAAAATTTTTCTCAGTTGGACTCAGTAATGAGTTGCTCCACCATTCTTGTTAATCACTTCAAAAATTCGTTTGGGCGTGCTTGATGCGAGTGTTTCCAGGAAGCTTTTGGGAACATTGCTCCAAGTGGTGAAGATGGCTTCACGAAGGGCATCAACTGTCTGGAACTGATGGCCATTTTTATAAACTTCCCTTGCCATCCATCCCCAAATGTTCTCTATGGGATTTAAATCAGGGGAACATGCGGGATGGTCCAAAAGAGTGATGTTATTCTCCCTGAAGAAGTCCTTCGTCAAGCGAGCATTGTGAACTGCAGCAGTGTCCTGTTGAAAAACCCAGCTGTTACCACACAGACGAGGGCCCTCAGTCATGAGGGATGCCCGCTGCAACATCTGCACGTAACCAGCCGCCGTTTGATGACCCTGCACCACCTGAAGCTCCAGTGTTCCACTGAATGAAAAAGCACCCCAGATCATGATGGACCCCCCTCCACTGTGCCGGGTAGAAAACATCTCAGGTGGGATCTCTTTGTCATGCCAGTAACGTTGAAAGCCATCTGGACCGTCAAAGTTAAATTTTTTCTCATCAGAGAATAAAACTTTTTTCCACCTTTCAATGTCCCATGTTTGATGTTCCCTGGCAAAGTCTTAACGGGCAGTTTTGTGGCGTTGAAGAAGACGAGGTCTTTGAATTTGTTTATTGTTTTTGGTTATTGCGCTGCAGTCGGCACCAGTAAGGGCCTTAATTTGTGTCGAGGACCGCCCTGTGTCTTGACGGACAGCCAATCTGATCCTCCAGCTCAGCGCAGGTGTAATTTTTTTGGGTCTACCACTTGACTTTTTTATTCCATAATGCTCAGGCTCTTTCAAAAAATTTAGAATGACTGTCTTACTGCGTCCAACCTCAGCAGCAATGGCACGCTGCAAGAGGCCTTGCTTATGCAGCTCGACGATCCGACCACGTTCAAGAAGAGACAGCTTCTTAGCTTTAGCCATCAGGAGGGCATGACCGTGTGAATGCCTGACAGAAAATGAAAATTTTGAGCAGATTTTGGCTTTAATAGCCTTTGGTCTTAAACTTTTGATCAGGTGATAAACAACCTATTTCAGTTTTTTTTTTTTTTTTTAAATTACAAGTTCCAAATGTTTTTTGTCACACTCCCCCTTCTTGCTTTTGCATGTTGTAGCTCTACTTAAAACCTCATTTAGGTCCAAATGTGTAAAATGCATATTCTAGCAATTTTTCAACTGGTCTCAAGATTTTGATCAGGTCTGTATACTACTCTTGTTTGCCAACACCAAAAGAGCATACTGGATCACTGCACCTTTAGGATGTTGTAAATGAACAAGCGAGGACAAGCATGTTTAGAAAAAAATCTGTGACAGCAAAACATAAAGATTAAAGTACAATTCAACTTAACAGTGTCAGGAAGTACTGCTTTAAAAAAACTCAAAAAAGTTAAAGTTGAAGCTCCTAATGTGGATGAAGAGTGCTATGGGGGTATTAAACTGCAGATGAACATCAAAATAATAACAGCTACATATTTGTGTATGTGCACTGCCTGACTGCACAATGTGTGTTTGCTTGTGTGTTCTTGTGTGTTTTTCCCTGTGTGTGTTTGTGTGTGTGTGCATATTCTGGGTCTCGGAAAAGGTCTCCTCAAGAAGGCAGACAGACTGGCAAGCAGCTGTGGTTGTAACTCTCCTTCTCTCACACACACAAACACACACACACACACACAACCACAAACTCAGGAACCCACACATGCACGCGCACTCTTTCCCTCACACACAAACACACAAAACACAAGCTGTTGTTGCTTAACGACTGGGCTGCTCCGGCGCACATCTGCACTCTGCATTATCATTAGCTCTCTCCCGCATCCCCAGGATCGCTGACAAAGTGAACAATACCGACAATCACCCCCATCAGCTGCGGCCATATGGGCGCCATCCATAGCAGTAGCCCCCCCTGGCTGGCGGGTTGGGTGGAGGGGAAGAGGGGTAGAGTTGGTGGAGTTGGGTTGGGGGGTGTATAGCAGCAATTGTGCCAGCATCTGTTTGGCACCCAGTTGCTCACTCTGCCATTTTTTGAAGATGAGTGGGCCTTGCTGGGGACAGAAAAAGTTTCTTTTAGCTGTTATCACAACATTCCTGATGTGTGTGTGTTGCTTTTTTTTCTAATCATCTCCCCTTCCCACCTGTCTCATCTATTACTCCACCTCTGTTGCCTCCCTCTCCTTCTCTGCTACGCCTTCCTCTTGTTTCCCTCCCCTGGCTGGACAGTTAAATGTATTGCCAGGTATGCTCCCGTCGGCTGCGTCTTGTAATTGCCACCACCTTAATCCTCCGCCCTAATGGGCCAGGAGGAGGAGGAGGAGAAAGAAGAGAACAGGAAGGAGGAATGTGTGTGTGTTTTGTAGTGGGGGAGTCAGCCCAGATGGCACAACAAGGTGCGCTCCACCACTCTTCTGCTAGATCCCCAAATCTCTCCCTTCCTGTGGCCCGCTCTCTCTGTCTTCACTGCGTCTTGTCTTCCCTCCCTCCTGGACTTTGAACCCAGCTGGTGGAGGTGTTTTTTCGGGGATCAGCAGCAGAATCCTTCACTGCTGTTCTAATTATCTTTCAACTCCAAACCCCCAACTGTATATCATACGTTTATATCCACATTCCTCTCTAACTTCTCTCTCTCTTTGCAATGCTTTTCTTCCTCTCTGATGTATAACTAACAGAGGCTTCAGTCGCTCCTCAGAGATTTTTTGGAAAAACACATACTTCATAGTCCATGTGTCACCTTGAGATTAGTGTTTGTTGATGCAGAGTTTTAGCCTTTCGCTGTTCTGCCTGTTGTAAGAATATGAAAACGTTGACTACAGGTGCAGCCGTTCATTGATGACTTTGTTTTGCTATTTGCTCCGTCTCAGCGGGTGCACGTGGAAATATGACTTAGTAAACTATGCAGAGTCAGATGATTATATATTCACTTCTGGTACACATACGTTTTATGCCTTCACAGTACAATCCTTGTATACATGAACCTGTATTTACTTGACAGCGACTCAGTGCTTGGGCTGCAGTTGTTATCCCTGTACACACTATCTAACTCAGCTGTTGTCCTTTGCGAGGACAGTTTGGGTTCAATATCAGCATGTGACCTCTTTCCTGCATGTCATTCACTATTTCCTCTCTCCTGTTATAGAGTCTGTCCACTGCCTTAGAGGCATAGAAGCCCAATAATAATAAAAATGAGGACTTAGAACTTCACATTTACACAACAATAATTCTGAGAAAATGGGATTTTTTTTTTTTGTACAAACATCTCAAAATACTGTAGTACACATGCCAGGCCAGTGGTTGGTAAGGTTTATATTTAATGAATCCCACACCAAGCCACATACCATCTCTCTATAGAATGGCAACGTAATGACAAGTAATCATTAACCCAAACACATTTGTGTGAAAGGATGATACTGTTAATGACTTTTAAGCTACAAAGTGATGAAACTTCAAGAAAATGTCGACTGGGAATGAGCAGCACAAATGATTTTTAAAGTCTGTCCTCATAACCCCTCTTCCATACTGCCAATTTAAGCTGTAAAAGTTACGCTGTTACATTTCACATCCACTGTGAACTTCCCAGGGACAAAAACTGGGGGGAGTTAACTCTATTTTGTTACATTTCTGGAGGTAGTATCAGAGGTGCTACAAAGGTAAGAGAGGAGCACAAGGACTCAGCAGGAGACAGTACCACTGTATGCATGTGTCGGCCCTGCTGTTTATGTCATACATACACTGTGTCATGCTCCCTCGTGCTCCTCCAAAGACATATCACACTGACACAAATATTACACCCTTTCAAAGGTTAAAATAAATGTCTTCAGGTAAAATGATGTTGCAGCACATATGGAATGTGATAAGGGCTGCTGTTGTAGTCAGCTGATAGTCTGCCTGCGTTGCAATTGATAATGCGTACATGTTCAAAGTTTCCATTATCAGGAAAAAATGCACCTTGTCAGCTTCCTTGATGAAGGAAACTGTGCCTCTTTAGAATCTTTCAACTTTTGATCACATTTTTAAAAACTGTTTTAATACTCCAAAGACAGTAAAATACAACTTGGTGACGGAAAATTCTTCCCCTTACACAGCCACTAGGATAAAAATCCACAAAAATATAGACTTCTTTGTGCCTTTTAGATCTGTATGGATAAATAATAATATAATCATAATGCTGCTTTTTGAAATGTGAAGAACAAGAAATTCTTTATCATTATAGGATTAGTGAGCACGAGTTACATTAGGTCAATAATGTTATTTAATGGTAGTATCAGGATCACTGTCATCTGTTACTTTTAATTGGTATTTTAGAGGCAGTAATCATATTTAAGACTGTAATATTCTAATCAAGATAACACAATATTTTATGTTGGATTTGGAGGAGTCTTTTCTAATCTGTCCACATAAAGTATAGAGCAATCAACAGCATAAATCCACAATTTGCCCCATCTGGATTTTTTTCTCTCAGTTCCATTATAGCCAAGGCTTGTCTCTTTCATTAAACAACTTTGATAAACTATTTAACCCAAAAACAGAGACAAACTGGGTTACATGATATGACTGAGATCTTCTTCTCTCTATAGTGTAAAGCAAGGAAAAGCATTAGAATATCTTTGATATTAGCATGTCTGCTCTAAAACAGATCAAGTTTGAATTTCTGAAAAAGTGACAGCCCTAATATGTTAGTATCCATGTAAGTTAAATTAAGCTTGGAAATATCAGCCTGTTGGAAAAATCTTATATTGGGCATCCCTGACAAAAAGCATTGGACATAACTTTAAGGAGAAAGGTAAATCTGTATTGAACATGCAAGATGTTCAGTTTTAAGGTTTCCCAATTTGACAGCTCTTAAAAGGTGCCAGAAAGTCCCAGTTCTCCACACATCCATTTGCTGTCAGCTGTCAACTCCTGCTGTGTTTCCCCATGTGTCAGCTGATCTCAACCATCAGGGTCTCAGATCACTTGTTTAACTGTTTTTTGTCTCTCCGTGTTGGCTGTTAGCCTCCCCACTCTTATCTAATGACACAAAAACAAGACAAACCAGCCCTTCACCTCTGCCCACACAGGTGTGTATGTGCACGACAAGAGTGGCTCATAGGGGTACAGAATCATACACACAGAAACATGTTTGTGTGTGTGTTGGGTTTCAAGCCAACCCTGCTCTCTTCAACCCCCCCTGTCTTTGCCCTAAACAGAACAAGCGCCTCCTGGGCAAATATTTAAAGTCAAAACAGGCTGGGCCCATAAAAAGCTGAGAGGTGGTGGTGGTGGCGGCGGTGGTGGTGTGGCTACATCTGTCAGTGGGGAGGGAGGAGGGGGAGATGAGAGAAGAGAAGAGGGGTGACAGCAGCTGCCAATACAAGTCTGGACACCGCTGACGCCAACACCTGTCCATACTGGAGACACGCGGCCAGCAAATGTCCGGCCACAGCCCTCCAAACGCACACATAAGATAAAATACACAGAGGAGCACACACGTTCAAACTGTGTCTGAGTCTGTGTGTTTGATTGCTGAAACGCTTGTTGACAAAAGCAAAATTACATATGAGGGCTCACAGAAACATACACCTAACCAAGCTTTTTGTAGCCCACCACACCCCTTTCCTCTGGCTGACCCCCATCTGTTGCCTCCCTCGGGGGGTGTGTGCATGCATCTGTGTGTGTGTGTGTGTGTAAGGGTAGAGGGTCAGGGGAGGGGACAGGCAGGCGTTGGCCTCGGCTGCCCATTGATCAACAGCTGCTGGGCTTCTCATGCTGAGCTGGGCGGCTGGGAAGGCGACAGCAGCTGGGTCGGAGAGAAGGTAAAAGCTCAGGGCCAGAGGCTGGGACCCCAGGTTGGAGCAGAGGGGCCAAGGGCTGGAGGGGGGGTGAGGCCAGAGAGTACATACCAGGGTTTTGGAAGCAGGGTTGAAGCTAGGGGCCGCACACAGGTGAGTTTTCATCTGAGGGAAGGGGGCAACAGGCGAGGGATAGAGCTGCCAGAGATGGGTAAAGAGGCCTTTGGACAGTGGCCAGAAGCTGAGCAGGGCAGGGAAGTCAGAGAGAGACTTCGAGGTTGGATAAAGCCCAAGTCAGGTTGCGTTTGCTTGAAATAAACTTGCTGGAATCAAACTGACATAAGAAAGTTCCACTTGAAGGTGGAATCAAAATCCTGCCATGAAAGAATGGACATTTAGCATTTGGAAAATGAAATGTTTAGAAGCTGAAAACAGAGATGAAAGCAAAAAAAAAAAAAAAAATGTAACAATATCATTTTGTCCTGATTGTGGCACTGACAGTTGGTCTGCACCCCCCATGGACAACGGCTGTTGTCCCAAAAACCGGCAGCTCAGGTTGAAGTATGCCTACATCTCTTTTCCCACATCATTCCCCAATCACTTTCTCTCCCCAGTCTTTGACTCAATCTAAAAACATGCTCCATCAAAATACAGGCATAAAAGCCCCAAAACAAAGCTCAAATAGTAATAATAATACTGATTCGCTGAGGTGGACTGGAATGAAACTTGTTTAAAAGCACAAAATCAGACAGTAACACACAGTTCAAGCTACTGCAAAATAAATGGTTGATGAGATCATTTGTAGCTCCTGTTAAACTTAATCATATGTCAGCCAACTTTCTAGATATTTGTACTAAATGTATGAATGAGAAAGGCACTCCTCTTCACTGTTTATGGAACTGTCCCAAGATTCAAAACTTGTGGAAAGATGTTACAAATGTATGTCAAAGATGTTTAAGACCAAATTCCCCCTAATCATCAGACTCTGTGTGCTTGGAATGTATCCTGAAGACTTCATAAAAACACGAAAAAGACTAAACTGACTTTGGACATCTGCAAGATGGGAGAGCTTTTGCATTGTGCTGTAAGAATATGGGTGCTCCATCTTCTGTGGGTTAAAGCACTTTCAGAATGTGTTGGTTTGGAAAGACTAGAAAAGTACATGAGCATCACTGAAGAAGGAAAAATCTATCTTGACTGAAAGGCAATACTTTTTTATTTTACTTATTTATTCATCCATTTTTTTAATCTGTTGCATGATTATTTTTAATTTATTCATTTTTTCGATTTATTTATTTATTTTTACATAATAACCTTTATTATTTAATAAAGATTTATTTTTTTATTTTAACTTTATTTTAATCTGAATTAAATAATCAGTCTATTAATTTATCCATTTATCTCCTTTCTTATCATAGTCAATCAACTGCACTTTATATAATTTAATTATGATGTATGAAAGTTAAAGACATACATGTAAGTCAGTCTCTGTGTGTGTATGTGTATCTACATGTGTTGTTTACAGATGTTCTGTGAGTTCTACTTGAAAAATAGGAATAAATATATTCGAGGGAAACAGTAATACTGATAAACACTGTTATGACATGACATATTATTATGAGTATGGTCTAATTCCACTGTCCTCTCTCATGTAATGTAAAATGCTGAGACATGCACTGTCATGACCACAAGTGCCACAATCAACATAACAACTTGCTCAAGACCTGGGTTACATGATGGTAACACTCCCTCATTCATTGTTTACTGAAAGAAGCTGCTTCTTTGCTTGCAACTAGTTTGGACACAAAGTGCAACAGGCCTCACTTTCTCATTAACAGGTTCTCTTTCTTAATAAGTCATTTTAAGATGTTGTACCATTTGGTGCGACAATGCCCTTGTTTTAATGCAGCTCAATTCTTCAAACTTTCAAAAAAATGATTTTGATTTAAAAATAATGGAAGAGATTTTGTAGGTCAAAGGTTAAAGTTGCTTGACTTCCTTTTATTTCCTTTGTTCCTTTTTGCTTCCATCTTCTATACCAAGAAAGATATGAGTGGTTTTATTCAAACTTTGCACAAATGTTCCCTCTGACTCAAGGACGGACTTATCTATTTGGAGGTCAAAGGTCAAGGTCACATTACCACCAAAGCCACTCCAACCCCTTTTCTTGTACTTACTTCTTGTACTGTACTGTTGTGGTCCATCAATGGCATACCAGAGGCATAGAACACCTCACAGTAGTTTTTGTTCTGAATACTTCCTCCCAAATTCACAATCTAGCTCACCCTGTCCTCTATCTGTGCTCACACATTTTGCTGATCTCAGTAAAAAGAAATAAGAGTTTTGTTAAGATGTGAAAACACCAAACACAATGACACCACTCTATTGAAATAGTCCATCACTGATGGTGAACAAAGAAGTTGTGAACTCCTTATCTAAATATTCTACAAGGAGTTCCTGACTGCGATCTCTCTGTTGACCACAGATATTAGGGAGACAGCTAGTTTATTTACAACTTCTACAACAAAAGAACTTCAGATAAAGTTTCCTTTCAGCTAGGATGAGTCTGAGGAAACCAGTGAAAAATGAAAGAATAAGATTAATGGACACTTTTGCCAGTTCAGATTTCATGTCAATAGTTTGCTGCACAACTGTTGTCGATGGTTGTTTGGGCCGTATATACCACAGGTTGGCGGGTGTAAACAGGAGCTGATATAGGAGCCGACAGCTGTTAACAGTGTCGGCCGTCACACATCTGCTGCGTTTGGGCTCCTTTACAGAGCTGACACAGTTCAGGGGCTGGGGAGAAGAGATGGGGGAGGGGAGACTGCAAAGAAGAGGAGAGAAGAATTGAAGCAGGTGAAAGAGGGTCAGCAGAGGGAGCAACGCAAAGCTGCTTTACATGCGTTTTACAAGGATGCATTCCACACAGAGGTTAGAAACACAAGTCAGTGGGTAGGAGATGTCTATGTTGCTCAAGAGAACTGCAGAAGTTGTTCAGTACAGAAAACCATTCTTAGATATACCTTATAGATACTTTGAACTAGACTTGTATGTGATGAAAGATGAGACATAAGAGATGTAAGACCGTGTTGTAAATTTCTCTTTTAAAATAACAGTCTAAATATGAAAAAACTGACACTGACCTGGCCTTTAATCTCCTTTTTGTGGTTTACTGTTTTTTGTGGTTGGGTTCACAAGTTATGACCTCAAGCCGAAGAGCAAACTGTTCTGAGCTGCTCTGTTCAGATACTAAACTTTTATTTTTAAACTTGCTTTGGGGTGGAATTCCCCTTTTAAATTTGAGTCCGTGGAAAAGTGCAGATTCTTGAGCCCTAACAAAGACACAGGAGAGAGCTACTTGCTATGACTTGCTGACTTCTGCACACAGGTTAGACCACCTTAACAGAGAGAGGATAAAAAGAGCGTGGGTTTAACCTATCAAACAGATACTCCACCTCGACTCAGACAGCATACACAAGTCATTCTTTTTCACTTCTAACTTTTATCAACAACATAAATGCACAAAAAGCTAAACAAACTACAATCAAAACATAATTAATGCAAAGAATATAAAATCTTTTTTATTGAGGGTTACTTGGGGTTCTTCAAGGGTCTATGTTAGGCCCAAAACTGTTCAAACTGTATTAATGACATTTCTAATGTTTCTTAACCGTTGAATTTTATCTTGTTTGCCCATGACACAACTCCTTACCGTTCTGGTAAATATTAACAACTTCTGAGTACACTGGAAAGTGAGTAGAAAGTAGGGCTGAACAATATATCATTTTTACATTACAACTGCAATGTGTGCATGCACAAAAGTCACGTTGCAGGACATGTAACATCAAATACATGACTCCAAGCATATCATGCTGCCCTCTGTGTGCTGCTCGATGGACACAAAAACAGTTTTCTTGTTGCCTTGACCAACTACATTTTAGACTGTCTGATATTCCCATCTGTAATTTTACTGAGAACAGATTGTGGTGCTTGTAGAGTTTGTGTGTTACCTGCTCAGAAAAACAGGCTAAAGACAAAGTTTGTCACAGATACAGTGGTTTTACTGTCAGAGGGCCTCAGTCTTTAATGAAAGAATGAATGGTTTCAAAGAAAAAAGTGTTGAAGATCCTACTTCGATTGTTCAGTATCAAAAGACAGCATTTACCTGGACTTAAGAAATCACAACATATGTTGTGGGAGGCTAAACTAACTTAATAAAACATTTTTACCAACTTCATTTAGCCCTAGTCAAAAAATGATTCAAGAAAAGAGTTTACAGATTAATTTAATTATACATTTAAGAAAAACAAAGTTTTAAATGTTTGACAGACGGCATATCAGAAATTGAAATCCTGATTAATTACGCTGAAATAGAAAGAGAGCATGAAGGCCTTACTAATTATAAAGTATGTTGAAAGACAAACTTTGAAAAACTGATCTATCAACACACACTATGTTTATAAATGTGTGTGTGTGATGTGTGTGTGGTGGGGAAGTTTATTGGTGCTGAGAGTTTTGCTAAATTTTGCATAAACGGCAGGCTTTGCTATGTTGCCTGACAGCTGGAAGCATTACAGCTGTTTGCTAGGAAGCTTCAGGATCACGTCAGTGCCACCTCTTTGCACACATCTACATCAAATAAAGTTTGAGATGACATTTTCTATATTATTAACAACCTTTTAGAGGTTCACAATGCTGCCTTATTAACTAATGGGTGATGTCAGTGAGACAATGTCTATGTTGGGTAGTCTGTTGGTAAGATCTGAAAGGAGTTCTATGGAGAAAAAGTTCTGACTCACGTTCATCAAGTATAAACTTGACTGTGATCATGCTTTAAATACATTTTATTTAGAGCACTGTCATTTTATTAAGCAAGGGAGGCCACTTTTGCATTTTTAGTATAATGCAATTAATGCTATAGAATGAAAAAATATATCAAGCATGTTTTTTGTGAGATTGATTTTAGATTAATGTTATGGGATTAAATGAAGTGAGATAACAAAGCAATGATAAAAACATTTCATACAGAGCTTGCAGATTGATGGACAGTCTTACTACATGATGATGTGTTTGTATCTGTGACTTTGCTTTTATAAAGAGACCATTGTTCTCATGTCAGTCAGTGAAGAGGGACTTATGGAGAAAAGTGTTCATGTTCAGGAAACTGCTTAAAAGAAAAAGATGAAAACTTTAGCGCTAAATGCATGTATCTTCACTTTTAGTATGTAGGTGGGTGCATTTAGGTTGGCTTGTGTGTGCATCCTATCACCACTGCTGACTGAAGAAGAAAACTAATTTGCTTGTCCATTTACACTGCTTCCCTTTGCAGCACAATGCAGCGGCAGCCATCAGACAAAGAGGCTTCACTGTGGGATTCAAATGAAGGGAGGAGGGGGCAGTGTTAAAAAGGATGAAGGGGTCGGTAGAGAGTGGGGGTACGGAGGTTGAGTTTGGAGGGTGGAAAGGATTGAATGAGTTGTACAAAAAGACGGGGGGAGTATGTGATAGATGATAAGGAGGTAAAGAGGAGGGAGGGATGGCAGGGACAGGTCACAATATTAGCCCTGACCCAAATTAAGGGACAGCAATGCCCTTCGGTCCGCTGTGAGGCTGTCCAGCCTCTCGTTAAAATGCTTACACAATACAGAGAAAAGCTGTAGCCAACTACAGTGTGTGCTTTATGTGTATGCTTCAAGGTGACACACTATATAAAGTCCTCAAACTAGACTGCTCTGAGGTTTCAGTCATCTGATAATAAATGTTAAGTTAATGAAAAATCAAGTCAAAGGTTTTTGTGTTTACCTCGCCCTGAAGGCTGAGCACATCTGTCATTATTGAGCCTTGAGAGGATGTTGTGTATTCAGATGTAGTCAAATGGAGAGAGGAAGCTTGGTTAAGGCAGGGAAATGAGCTGCAGGTGAGGCTGTGGTCGACAACCAACCTGTGGTCAAAGAGAATATAAATAGTTAATACAAACAGAGAGACGGACGTAAGTCAAGCCAGTGGTCGCCAACCATTTTTCTTCTAGTTGGACCTATTAAAGGTTGAGCCCTGGCAGGACCCACAAGAAAAAAGCTATACATTGGAATCCCAAAGTACTGTTGATTTTATTTTTTTTTCATTGATGAAATTGATTGATTGATTGATAGAATAAAGATAAAACAACCTTGCATAACAATCTTACCAAAGACACCTTTAAA
This sequence comes from Cetoscarus ocellatus, assembly GCA_037902135.1. Taxonomy (NCBI): domain Eukaryota; kingdom Metazoa; phylum Chordata; class Actinopteri; order Labriformes; family Labridae; genus Cetoscarus; species Cetoscarus ocellatus. The sequence goes on along the minus strand of JBAMNC010000033.1, from coordinate 143,040 downwards.
GAAGGTATGCTGTAATTACTAGAGCGTATATAATATTAAAAACAATTTTGGGAACCTCAAAGCTGACAGAATCTTGTATGAACCCCTTGCACCCCTAGTTGCATAACAGCGTTTTTATCAGTTATTGAAATATACTGTCCGTCACAAATGCATATAAGAGTTACAGAAATGACTGTGGCCAAATGTGTTTTTGTGATTGTTTATTTTTATAATTAAAGTTAGGCAGCTAGTTGCCCAGCCATCCCAGACTTCAATGCTGAAAGTAAATAATTTGTGGTTTATTTTAAGACTGCAAATGTTATTATTCATTCTCTGTAAGCAACATTCACCTGACAAGTCTAAATAAACATCTTTTTTCAAGATTAAATGAAAAAGGACATGGTTGCTGTCATTGGTTAAAAACAGTTGCAAACACTATGATTTATTTTTGAGAATCTTTAAGTTCTTCATGAGAAGAAACTCAACATGCCAAAATTTCTTTTTTTAATGTTTGCAATAAACATGCAAAAAAAATAAAGTTTATCTGGAACTCGTGGAAGTGCTGCGCGGAGGAATACATGACGTGGGTCAGTTAGTTCCGGATAAACTTTATTTTTCCAAAAAGTTAATGCATTAAAAAAAATTCTAGGTAGCGTACTCTTAAACTGTGGTATTATTTTTTGATGGGAGTTCTTGTAGGTGGAGAAAATACCCTTTGTATTTGGTACAATACTTCCCTGTTGTGGCTGGCTCTGCATCACAAACTTTTACAAATTGTGGCTTACTGAGGGAGAGGAGAGAACTTTCTACTGCATCTCATTTACTTATACCCCTTTCAGACTGGCCAAAAAACCCGTTTAAACCTGGTAACAATCGGCTCATGTCGGCAGTTTGAAAGGGTTTAATCGGCATTTTGATCCGGGTCGACTGACCCTGCAAGAGACACAGGTTTTTATCGGCTCCCCTCTGATCAGCTTCAGTGGGAACGTCACACCGTGATCACCCCGTTAATTTACAGATGACGTGGACATAACAGTGTAGTTTAGTGTGAAAGCGGTATTAGAGACCATATGGAGCTCATACAACCCCACTTCAAAAAAAAAAAACTGAACTATCCCTTTAATTATGTAACCCACGTGAGTATCAAACCCATCTACCGGTACGTCATGTGAGGCAATTGCCCTGCCCCGCCACAGGGTGGCGCACTGGCCCTGTTATGTGTCGTTGTCGGTGAGCGTGGTCTGAGAGTCGCACGCGGCGCTGACCGAAGGCACCGCTGGTGAGTGAGGTGACGAACCTTGATATGAAACATGATGTAAACCTCATAAATTAATGATTAATCCTTGAGTAGTGTTGACAGATCTCTTGTTCATCAGGAGAGAGTCTTGTGGGTTGTAAGGAGAAAGTGGAGCCCCTTCAGCCGTATAAGATTCTAGTGGACTCCGGTAAGAGCAGTGCTACATGATAAGAGGCTAAACCTTGTTATTAGCTTGTTGATGTTTGCTCATATGAAAATGCTGCTTGCTGAGATACTTTCATAAAACCAGTCGGAGTTACGGATATGTTGTCCAATGTTATAACCCACCGTGGTACTGTTGTATCATTGTGACATATGAAAATATGACTTTAAAAAGATAGCTGCTAGCCACCGTGCTAACGCTAATGCGGCTAGTGCCGTTAAGCTAGCGACGCTGAGCTACCGCCTTTAAGCTAAGTCATGTACAGTATTAAACCAGGTATTCAGCACAGGTGCTAATGGTGTAGCTGGCTGAGCTACCATGCCACCACCATACTATGAGGGAGACAGAGAGGAGGTGTGATGCCAGGTTACGGTGATATTGCTCTGATGTACAGTATTGTGTGCATAATGTGATTTATTTCATTGTGGTTATTTCAATACTCATGTTTACTAAAGGAGTGGATTGATAAAGTTTATTTACAGTTAAAAAAAAAAATTTGATTAAAATGAAGCAGTTAAAAATATGAATACTATACTATATGAATACTTTAAAATGAAAGTTCATGATAAACTAGAAGAGCACTCAGAGAGTGCAGACCTCCGCCAAGCAGCTCCAGTCCACCCCTAACACAATCCCCCAAATGCCGAAAAATGTTCCTATCTCGCTATGTTAAAGAATCCTTAAAAAAATTCCTGGATCCGGATGGTGATCCGGATCAGTCCCAAAATCTAATCATTTGTTCCTTATCCCATTCCACACATTTCCTGAAAATTTATCCAAATCCGTCCATAACTTTTCAAGTTATTTTCAACACAAACAAACAAACAGACAAACAAACCAACGCCGGCAAAAACATAACCTCCTTGGCGGAGGTAATAAATGTGTTAAAATATTTCTATTGTAAATGTTTACACCATTATTTACAATGATTGAAACGGTGCATGTCCTGCAAATGGATATGTTTATGCAGAGAATCAGAGTAGGAGTAGTAGAAAGTCATGTGATGAATACTGATACTGTAGTAATGAAATGTTTTCTGCACCATCAGTAAGATTCTGGATCTTTGGTGGTTCAGTGGCGAGCCAGGAAATCACCAGCCAACGGAGATCAGAATCCACTCCAAGGACTACAGACATCTACTCACTTCACTCTGACACAGATAAGAACGTTCACCACAAAACCTACCCGGTTAGTAGTAAGACAGACATACATATATACGCAACACTGGGCTGAACTCTGTCTTCTGATATAGAAGAAAGGACACTAATTGCTGATTTTTTTTTTTCAATTTTATTTTATTTTCTGTTTGAAAGAGCTCTATTTTTGTTTTTGTTTTTCTAGTTCCATGCATTTCAAGGTAACTGTTTGGGCGGAATAAATGATCACTGTTCAACTTCCAGTCAAAGTCCAACTTTCGTAACCTAGAAGAGCGTGAGTTGCTCTCTTCATAAAGGTTAAAGGCGCTACAATTAGTTAATTGAATTTGCTTATTTTCAGTCCCTGCAAAGTTTTACTTTTTATTGCAAGGTTGCTTAGAACATTCACCTACTGATCAACAAAGAAATATTGTATCCAAACAAGTAAAAACCTTCTTATTTGTTGTTTATAATTTAAATAATTAGATATGTGTGGTGTGGTAAATTAAGTCCACTAAGTATACACATGAAGAATACAAAAATAAAGAAAACATTGGAACAAAAGACACAAAAAAACAAAAAGCACTTTTGTAACAGGGTTTAGGTGTTGAATGTCTTTACTGGGGTTCTAGTATTTAATTTTTTCAAGGACTTATTTGTAGATTTTATTTTTGAGTATTTCCTGATTTTGTATGTCCATTAACAGGTGTTAACTTTCACACTCATTTACAGTCAAATGGCTCCCTCTAGTGCTCACAGAGAGAATCAGTCTCTGTAGAGTGAATTCATCAAAACAACACTCATCAAATGCCGTCAAGCCATAAAAACTATTCATATTTTTAATGTGTAGGTACATTAATTATTTCCACAAACTATTTATCCTCAGCCTGATAAAGAAATTTAGATTTGGATAATCATGAGCAGCAGAAGAGGTGTACTGTCCCAGAACCTATTACAAAACCACTGTAAAGAACACTTCAATAAAAAAATCTGACATTTCCTATTCCACTTAAGCAATCACTCTCTTTTATTTTATTCACATTAAGTCATATCAGCATATAAAAGAATAATGAGCAGTTCTGCACACGCAATATCTGGAGTGAGGCCCCACAGTGATGTCATAATAAAAGGCTACTGGAATAAACTGTAGACCTTTCTTGTTGGAAAAGGTGCTAAAACAATAGTGATAGTATTTCAATCCTTTAAATATTGAGGTTCTTTTAATGTGAAGAAATTATACACCACTTGAACAGGCCTAAATCTAGTGTGTGGAGTGAACACGTTTACACATCTGTTAATCTGTTTTACAACTTTAGATACCATAAATTAGTTAATTTACCCTTCAGAAGTGTTTTACTGGTACAAGACGAAATTGCTGTGGAAAAGTGAAATAGTAGAACTGGCGGAGGGACCCATGGTTGTAAAGGAAGATCTGTCTTTTTTTTAGATAAGTTAACAATTTTTTGGGACATTTTTGTTTATGGGTCAAGAAACACATGGCACTCTGGATGCGTAAAGTTAGAAAGATTCTAATGAAACATAACTACTAGGCGCCCCCAAAAATATTCATGTATCGGCAACATTTTGCCATAGGTGTTTAAAAATATAATTACTCTGCACTTACAAAAGTGGTTCTTGGGAACAAGTTATGGAGAGAGACAAATGTTTAGGGGGCTGAGTGCTTACGGAGATAACAACAAAAACACACTAACCAGCACATGTTTTTATCATATGTAGATCTGAAAAAAAAATCCAAAAAAGAAGTTGAAAATAAAAGAAGAAAGCTAATTATTTTTTTCTTTCAAAGGAGGTTAAGATGAGATGTAGGGGAGGCTCAAGCCCGCCTAAAGGGAGACCACAATCACCTATATTACTTTATAACCTCCAGTTTCCAACAAATCAGAATGAATAAAATAAAGAGAAAAAAAACTATTAACTGGACATTTTCTCAATTTAAAGGAAACATAGATTAATTTTCACTGAAATCCAAGAATACACTGATGCTTTAAAAACATTACATTGAAAATTTTGGTATTTTGTAGTCAAAAAAACTATAAAACCACAGAAATAAATTTCTAGAGATCAGTTTGTGAAAGATCTTTGTGAATTAGCCTGTACTCCTGTAATAATGTGTATGTATTATCAATTGAGTGTATCATTTCAAGCACTGTCAAATTGTCCCAACAAAACGTGCTAATTCAAAGTACTTTTAATGCCACTGGATTTCTTATGTACAATGTACACACTTGAATTTTTGACCCTCTGCCCTGTCTGTACATCAGGACGTCAGTGAGGAATGCGGCAGTAATGTCAACAGATGGCACAAAACACTGGAAAAAGAAAGTACATAGACTTTGTACTGGCTCTGCCAGATGACTCGGACCAAAGTTCCTCAGTACTTGCTCTCACTGCCCCATTTGACTTGAGCTACCATCAGAGGATGTTAGTTTTACATACCACTAATGGAGCCAAGAGAGCTCCCCTCCCCTCCCCAAGATGAAGATCCATTTACATGAAACAGCATCTTTAAACAGCTGCACTTCCTGCATTCAGTTGCTACACTGATGAAAAGTATGGATGCTATTACTCCTTTTTTGTGGAGACTTCCATAAAGCTGATCAAACACCCCCACCCCCAAGAAATTTTCTAAATGTGTGATTCATTTTTTGAGTTATCAAAAGTTGCAGATTAATCTTGATTTAAAATTTTGAATCTATTTTTCATCAGACCTTATATGTAGAACATTTCTCCCATTGTTTACATAAGTGCATATTCTATTTCTTTACAATATGTTCATAACTATTTCTGTTTATATTTTACTGACAGTGTTTCTCCAACGGACACCCCCACCATGCCAACAGGATCCCCACCCAGAATTTCAAGTGCAGATTTAGAAAAAAAGAATCCATTATTTGATTTTTATTTCAATAAAAATGACACATAACAGGCATTCTTTTTTATCAAATAAAAAAGCTAACTCTAATTTGCGCAATTTAAGAGTCTAATGCGTCGCTTTCATTTCATTACATTCATTAAAATGCATTTCTCCTCTCCTCTGCGATGGGTGGGGCTCTCCCTTCGCTCCTCTCTCACAACATACACACCTGCACAGTGGTGTAGTCTATTTGATACCCAGGTATACGCCGTATACCCACTAGAAAACACCCGAAATACCTTATAACCACTACAAAATCCTCAAAGATACATACAGTGTGGTTGTGTGACTTTAACTTGCACTTTCCCGTTCATAAATTCACCTTCTCTGCTACAAAGCAGGAACTTTTGGACCAAAGAGTATTTGACGTTCAACTGTGTGAATTAAATTCATGCATTGAAAAGTTTCCTGACTCTTCTCCGACCTGTCGTCTGACTATTTACGCTGCTTGCTGCGCAAGCCATCCACTCTCTCCCGCACAAAGTCTGATCATTTATGTAAAACATTCAACAAAACAAACGCTGCCTTCAGTTAAACAGCACACAACATGAATGAAACATTCACTGATTTAAGTAATGCTTTCACACAGAGCAGAAAAAGGAAGGAAAAGTTTGCCGGTGAGCATAAAGACGCAGATAGATGCACATCACAGGGACAGTGAGGGATCATCAGTCACTTTGTGATTTTATAATTCAAACGGTGTCTTGATAGCTCATGTGCACAGTTTAAGTAACACAAAGACTTAAAAAATGACGAGTCAGCCTTTTGATGAATCAAAACTCAACATTCTTCAGTAGCCCAGCTCTGAGCCGCTGTTTTTCCAGGGTTCCCACGTGTCCTGGAAAACCTGGAAAATCTGGAAAATGATTGACCAATTTTCCAGTCATGGAAAACATATGGAAAATGAGGAAAAAAGTAAAATGTCCTGGAAAAGCCTGAATTGTCCTGGAAAATTATTTACCTTCCTTCTACCTTGGTAGTGAACAAAAATCAAACATATGAAATAAGATAAAAATGTACTTGGTAACCAATTCACACTTAGCCATAAAATATGAGTAGATAAAATAGTGCAAAATATAAAAACTCAAAACAATGGTGATAAAAAGCAATAATAAAAAAAATGGCAAAATGAAATTTAGGCTACTTCAACAGTAAATCAACAAAATGTATTTATAAAAAAGCAGACTGAATAAAGATAAAAAATTAGCATAAACCATAAATTTATAATAGTGAGACACTACATAAAAGCCACACTAAAGACATGGCTAGCAAATGTTCATGCCTGAGAGTTAGAAATAAATAGGTTTTAAGTTCAATATGATATGGTGGAGCTAGCTAGAGATATTGGTCATCAAACTTTAATCTTGTGTTTTTGAAGACTAGATTAATCTGAAAATCGCCCACACTAATACCGTTACTTCATCTGGTTTTGTGACACTGGAAAAGTCCTGGAAAAGTGCTGGAAAAGTCCTGGAAATTGATTTATTGAATAGAGTGGGAACCCTGTTTTCACTCACTCACTGTTTTCTAAATGATAAATTCATCCGGAGGTATTCTGGATCACTTATTCTCCATGATGTAAGAACTATCTTTGAAGGATCAAGCTTCAAATACAGTCTACTAGTGCAGCGGTTCTCAACCTGTGGGTGGAGGCCCATAAGTGGGTCTCAGAGCTGTTTTCAGTGGACGGTGTATAAATCGGGTAAAAATGTGGCAACAATGTCTTTAGTGTATGGAGGCACTCAGAGGACAATTATCCATCAGAGTATGTCAGAGTATATGCCCTAGAATAAACCAGACTACACCACTGTGTACAAGACTGAACTTGGTGAGTGAATTAATTAATTTGGATAGATAGATAGATAGATAGATGAATAAATGAACATAAAATGAGTAATATAGATAGATAAATGGACAGATAGATGAACGAATAATAAACAAAAATGATTAATATAGAAAGATAGATAAATGAAAAAAAAAATAATATAGATGGATAGATGAATGAACAAACAAACAAACTGATTGATATAGATGATCCCCAAAAACGGACCACGCTCATTCCGGCCCAGGCACCCCCCTTCCCAAAGCAAAAAAGCTAGGGGAAACACTGACTGGTACCTTATGTTTTTGTAAATACTGTGCACCGTGTATTTGGGCTTGGGGTATGTGTGAGTGTGTACAGAACTAAGCTGTGCATGATTTGGACCTCTTTGAGACAGAAGAATGTAGACTTAAAAGTCATTCCTATCACTCCTGTGGTGCTTATTCCATGTTAACTGCCCCAAAATTGAGATAAACAACTCTCCTAAAAGGCATGACAATGTCACTTTTTGGTTTTGAAGCTTTTGCTGTTGTCCTCAACATACTGCAAATAAATGGGTGGCAATAAGTAATCAGGTGATATGATTGGAATTATGCAAGCCTACTGCATTCATTTTCATTCTTTAAAGCAACTTTTCTCCTCACAGAAAACTTACCTGCTAAAATGAAGTGTCCTCACAGTGCAGGACAAAGGGCATCAACATCCCCAGCATTCACCTGAGGCAGTCTCCTGCTACAATAATCTTTAAAGGTCAACTCTGTTTGAATGTGTGACAGATTTAAAAGCTTTACCTCCAAACTTTTGTCCAAAGATGACAAAACAAACACAAGAAGACACATTACAAAAATTAAAGTATCCCTTTATCATGTCAGGTTGTGATGTAAACCTAACAGCAGAAAACAAAGAGGTAAAAGTCCAAAGCATCTAAAGTGCAGAGGTTTACATCTCTATCAAATGATTTAACACCAAACAGGAACAGCGCGTTAAAAACAGAAAAGATGAAGAAGAGAAAAAACATGATCAAAGTTTGACAAACGCCAGCGGACAGTTCCCTTGAGCATCAATCCTGTCATTTTGACCTTGTAATTGTGTTGAGTTCATTTCCTTGTGTTTTCTCTCTGACATAATCACAGCTGGTGTTGCGGATTATGTTGTATGTATGATAAAAACAAGAACACATTTAAGAATCAGCTGATTTTGATAGAGTTATCAGAACTTTACAGTTGTTTAAAATCCAGATGAAGATGCTTAGAAATCTTCATACAGGCAGGATAGTCTGAAGTGATCCAGAAAGGTCTTGTCTGTAACATGAGACAGTCTTATGAAAAGACAGTTAAGCATTTAAAACAAATATGGTGGTCAGGTCTTCGTCTGGAATATCTGACAGGTAGGTAGGCTGTGTGTGTGGTGGGGAGGGGGATGAAGGGGACAGTTGATTTGCTGCAGTGTATCGTCTTTGCTTGTCTTCCCATCACCTAAAAGAGCTGGATCATGGACTCCCGAGACTTGCCCACTCCGATCCATTTAACTAAGAAAACAAATTAAAAAAAGAGTTTAATGAGTCTTCAAATGACTGTCTTTCACTTTAACATAAATCACATACAGACACAATGGTATTGTCATGGGTACGATTGTTTCCTGTTGTTTCAATTGATATTTTATCGCAAGTTTACCCTGTCATTTCCATCCCTCTGCCTCCGGAGATCTTGTGTGTACTAGGACCTTTCATTTTTCCTTCTCTACACAAGAGTCAGCAATTCTGCTGAACTTATCTGTTGGCCACATTCATGGTCAGTTGGTTGACCACAATGTGATCACAAAAGTGCGATTAACCTTTTGAGTTAACTATCAAAAGTTGCAGATTAATCTTGAAAGATGGCTGCCCCATCTTGCACTGTTAACAAATCTTTGAAAAATTTCCTGGATTCACATTCTGATTTGAATCACCACCAAAATTTAATCACTTCTCCCTTGTGTCTTAGAAATATTGAGGAATTTAAAATACATTTTTCTGATGTTTTAGAATAAAAAAAAAAAACTCAATTCTTGAGAAGTTTCAATTAAAACATCAGGAAAGCAAAAAAAGGCACCAAAACTCACTCCCTGAGACCATAACAGACATATGGTCAGACAAAATAACTTTAGTACTGACGCCATTAATAATCAAAATTCAGATGAAAACTCCTTCCTATTAATAAAGCAATACAGTTGTATACTGTGTGGCTTTACAGTTTTTTTTTGTCAGTTGTATCCATACATGTAATTTCATTCAGTAACATTTAACGGTTTTCCTTTTGTTTTATCATGTCAGAACTTTTTGTTAGTACTTCCTCCTGTTAAAGACTGCTCAGGCTTTATTCTCATCAGTTCCTACTAATCCCATGTAGGTGAGAGAAATTAAAAATGCATTTCAAACATAAACTTAGGTTTTCAGTAATGTAAAGGTGTACAAAGAAAACAATAATAAACTAAATAAAACAAATACAATTTAAAATCCAATAAGATGTAATCATCAAAACCTTCATTTTAAATCCATTAGTCTTCATCTCATTGGACTGTTAGAAAAATGAGAAAATAAAGGTGCAATTACCTGCTTGAAAAAGTTTCAATATGTTATTGACTTAGATAGATGCAGTTTGCCTTATTATCCAGCAGAGGGCATTCTCATATCATAATCAGGACAGATGAGGTTGGCGCGGAGTGATTTTGGGTTCGTTTGCATGCGAGGGCCGAGATTGACTGGTCCTGTGAACAGTCCAGGGTACACCCTGGACTGTTCACAGCTGGGGTCAGCCCAAGCTTCTTGCCACCCTGAATGTCTATGATGCAGCTCTTTATGGCTACAGTTACTTAATTGTTGGACATTATTAACTGAGATGTGAGATTTCTTTACCTTCTCTATACAGGTCAGGTTGAGGGACAGCTGAATTTTAGATCTGGTTTTGTTTTATCTAGGTTCTTTTACCACCAAACCTTCCTGCCTTTGGTCCTTTTCATGTCGAACACATGAGGTTCAGACTGGTCTTTCATCACAGATAAATTGTTAAAAGGCTTTCTTTATAAAATGCTCTGCTGATGAATATTACTGCAACAACAGGAACATATAAAATTAACCTAATAGACAAGTTACTTCAGATAAAGAGAGGTTATAATAGTTTAAACATAAATAAAGCAAACTTCCTGCATACCAACCACCAAGCCAAAGCTCAGTTTGTGGGAAACACTAATACTTGTATATCTTTTTTTTTTTTTCAGACAACATATAATTGAAAAAGTTATGCTTAACCTAACTAGTAAATGGTGATGTTAATGAAGACTGAAGGCATTTGAATGCTTCTGTATTTACTTGTCTTATGTTTGGTCAATTTTGACACCAGTGTTAAACAGTAGATATTACCATTTCTATAACTGGTAAACTCAACCCTTTAAAGCAACGTGGATCTCAACACTTTTTATTTTACCCGCGATTGAATAAAATAATGACAAAACATCTGTGGGAAACAGAGTCAAACACAAAGAAAACAGGCATTTTGACACATAGATTTTTAACTACATACCAATCAAAACAACCCCCTCCATCTTATGAAGTTTCTCCTAGTCTAGTGCTCAACTGTTCATTTCACTGGGTGCCGTTTTTCTATATCAAACACTCTGTGTGTGTGTTTGTGTTTTTATCTGTAGACATACCAGGAACTCCGACACTCTCCTCAATGAAGGAAACATATTTTTGGGCGTTCTCTGGTAGCTCCTCAAAGCTCCTCGCAGCTGAGGTGTCACTTTTCCATCCCGGCAGGGTCTCATACTGGACCTCCACGCGCTGCAACACCTCCTGATTGGCTGGAACAGAATCAATAAGACAAGAGTTTGGGTTATGGGAGAGGGAGGTGATAACACACTATTAGCTTCACAGGAGACAGTGATCAAAGAGCTATGAAAACAGATCAATAAGTCCACGTCAAGTATGGATTTCTCTATAAAAAGAAAAAGCTGGAAACAGGCCAGTCACAGTTTAGATGTTTTGAACTTAACTTTTCTGATCACCACTGTGCACAAAAGCTCTGCCTTTTCATTTTTATAGACTGAATTAACCTCTAAATGTGTGCTGGCTCACCTGGAAAATGAGGTATAGTTTGGTTCTCGACTTTGTACGCTACTCCCACTTTGATCTCTGCAAACACGTCAAGTATGTCCAGTTTGGTGAGTGCTAAACTGGGGGGGCAAAGTGGGCAGAGAGAGATTAGAAATGTTCGGACAGAGACAGACGGTTATTAAATACATCAGCTACTGTGTTAAATGACCTGGAAAAGTAAATAAATGAATAAATCTTATGTGATGCCGTTGTTTTTAACCTGACAGCAGATCCAGCTGCTGCACAGGGTTATTGGAGTTTGGCTTGTGCTTAAGAAAAGAGCCATCATGAAGTAATTACAGAAATGACAGAAAAATGCAGTTTGATGTTATAAATACAAAACTAAAAATAGAATAGCATATCTTAACCTCTTCAGCCCCAAAGCACCCAATTTTGGGTCTGCTGGGGCTCAGGAGAAAAGCTCCTTGAAACGACAGCACAAGCAGTGAACTGTGCCTTTAAGACTATAGTCATGTCTGCTTTTACTTGACAAATACATATATTTTTGACTTTTGACTCAATATGCGCTGTTTTTCAAAATCCTCGCCTGACCAGATTGTTTTAAAAGCTCTTTAATGTTTCTCTGCATCACTTTATAACAATAATCCTTTGCAGAGATGATGTAAACATATTTTATTATTCATTTTTAAAGTTTCACAGCCACTCCAGCATCATTTCTAAGAGAGACATTCACAATAAAAAAAATGTTTTTGTTTTAGGTGAGGATGAGATTTTCAAATTATTCTGACTTCTATCTTCATTTACTCTGTCCCAGTAACACATATACTGATAATTACACATCTGGCCAAATCTCTCAAGTGTTTCTTTTATTATGACACCAAAATTATTCAAATAGACCTTGTGGCTGCAGAGATAAATTATTTTCTTTATGGGTATGGGTTTCGAGCAGAAGGCTTAAAAAAGGGCCTGGGACTGAACAGGTAGATCAAAATATACAAACACGTAAATTAAATTAAATGAAAAAAAAAAAAAAAAAATTTCGTGAAGGCTTTGGAGTGTGGTATTTGCATAAAGACGGAAATCAGAGTAAGTAGGGCAAAAAATGCAACGTATATGTCTCTGAATGTTATCTCAGTCTCAAGCATTTCCTATGAAATACAGGTAAACAATAAATAAACAAAAGAAAATAGAATCACATAAAAATACACATTTTCAAAACAAAATCAACCATTTGAAGTTTAACAGCTTTCATTAAGAGACCTATAATTAAAAAGACGAGCAATATATTCATGTTTTACATATAAAAGAGAGAAATAAAATGAAATTTAAGAGAGCACATTAAGTCTAAGAGTAAAAGCTACATTAATTTCTTCCTTGACCACAAAAAAATGTTTTCACACTTGTGTAAACATTAAAACTGTTGAGTTAAAGCTCATAAAACAATTACACCCTGAACTTACGCTGTAAAGCCGTTAATCATGTGTGCGTATCTAATGAGCACCAGATCCAGCCAACCACATCGCCTCTTCCTGCCTGTGGTCACACCCACTTCTTTGCCTCGCGTCTGAAGCAGATCTCCAATCTCCTAAAGAGTAAAAAATTTGCATACACAGAGACATTGAGTTCATAACAAATAATTATTGGTGGTAGTGTGGTAAAACGCCCTCTGTTTGGTGCTGTTCTAAAACAAAACTGCTGTTCATTGACCAGTGTGCAGGAAGTTTTTAACATACAGGTCATGCAGATATCTTATAAAGTGTTTTAAAGTACGTCATTGATTGATAACATCAAACTGGTGCACGTTTGAAACAACATATTAATGTGTTAGTGGCATTGTGTGTTTCTTTACATTGCTTTGCTCTGAGGGAAAAGCACCGATGCCCACTCTGGTTGTGTACGCTTTCACGACTCCGTAGACCTCACCCACATTATGAGGTGGCATGCCAAGACCCGTACAAACCCCGCCCACTGTACAGTTGGACGATGTCACGAATGGGTATGTTCCTGTATGACAAGAGGACAGAAGACTGAAATGAAAAATAACATACACCATGGGTTTATGTGTAAAAGGTGTCATTTTGGACTTATCTGAATAACTTAAGGAAAAATAATGAAGCATTTTCTATTTTTTTTTTTTATTTTAAATGTACCTCAGATGTGCAGACAGCTTTTACTGGATAACTTTTACACATTACACAAAAACACAACAGAATCATTTTAAAAAACAAACTAATGAAACTGGCCTGGAAAAAAATGATGGTACCCCTAGAAACGATTGAAAATGATTTGACCATAGGGACATGTTAAACTAAGGTGTGTCCTGTAATTAGCATCACAGGTGTCTTCAGGCTTGTAATCAGTCAGTCTACCTATTTAAAGGCTGAAAAGTAGTCACTGTGCTGTTTGATATTGTGGTGTGTACCACAGTGAACATGGACCACAGAAAGCTAAGGAGAGAGTTGTCTCAGGAGATTAGAAATAAAATTATAGACAAGCATGTTAAAGGTAAAGGCTATAGGACCATCTCCAAGCAGTTTGATATTCCTGTGACTACAGTTGCACAGATTATTCAGAAGTTTAAGGTCCACAGGACTGTAGCCAACCTCCCTGGACGTGTCCTCAAGAGGAAAATTGATGACAAATTGAAGAGACGGGTAATCTGAATGGTAACCAAAGAGCCCAGAACAACTTCCAAAGAGATTAGAGGTGAACTCCAAGGTCAAGGTACATCAGTATATGATCGCACCATCCGTCGCTGTTTGAGCCATAGTGGACTAAATGGAAGGACGTCACTGTTGAAAGCAAATCATAAAATAGCGAGACTGGATTTTGTCAAAATGCATATTGACAGGCCACAAAGCTTCTGGGAGAATGTCCTTTGGACAGATGAGACAAAACTGGAGCTGTCTGGCAAGTCACATCAGCTCTATGTTCACAGATGCAAAAATGAAGCATACAAAGAAAGAGCACTGTACCTACTGTGAAACATGGAGGAGGCTCAGTTATGTTCTGGGGCTGCTTTGCTGTATCTGGCACAGGGTGTCTTGAATCTGTTCAGGGTACAATGAAATCTCAAGACTACCAAGGCATTCTGCAGCGAAACATGCTGCCCAGTGTCAGAAAGCTTAATCTTAGTTGCAGGTCATGGGTCCTCCAACAGGATCATGACCCAAAACACACAGCTAAAAACACCCAAGAATGGCTAAGAACAAAACACTGGACTATTCTGAAGTGGCCTTTTATGAGTCCTGATCTAAATCCTATTGAACATTTGTGGAAGGAGCTGAAACATGCAGTCTGGAGAAGACACCCTTCAAACCTGAGGCAGCTGGAGCAGTCTGCTCACATGGAGTGGGCCAAAATACCTGTTGACAGGTGCAGAGGTCTCATTGAGTATTACAGATATCGCCTGATTGCAGTGATTGCCTCAAAACGTGCAACAAAATTAAGGGTACCATCATTTTTGTCCAGGCTAGCTTCATTTTTTTTTTTTTTTTTTATTGTTTTTTTTAAGTGATTCTGTTGAACCACAGTTCAAAAGCAATGTCTGATTTTCATAAGTTAGTTTTCAGTAAATTTTAATTTATCATTTCTTTTGTCAGTTTCAAGTTATTTCAGTGACCATTGTGGGTTTTTCTTTCTTTAATGGAAGGGTACCAACAATTTTGTCCCAAGTGTATATGTATGTACATATATATATATATATATATATATATATATATATATGTCTGTATATAAACAAGTTTTGAATCCTTTTTAATGAAACTATAAAGGTTTAATTCATGATCACTTACTCTTTTACTATTTTAAACAGTGTAGTCGTGGATGTTGCTCAGAAGTACGGTAATGTTTTTGCTTAAAAATAAAGCAATAAAAGTACAGCAACCCCAAACAGACATGAATTCATATACCTCTTCTGTCATGAGAAATTAGCTCTTGCTTCTGATTTTAGCTTATCTATCTCATCATCTGAAGATACAACACTGATATCCCCTGATGATAAGTTAATTTCTTTTCCATTTTATCAACTCTTTAGTTATATTTTGATATCACATGATAACAAGCTTGTTTAATCATCATATTAAACAAAATGATTTCATAAGCTTTAATAACCTAAGGTTTTTTCCCCCGATAACTGAATCATTTTTGTTATTTGAAAACAAAACAATGGACTGGTAACTGTAATGGGCCAGGCCTCAACATGGTATCCTGCTATTGTCCACACTCGTGAGGTAGAGTTAGACTAATCCTTTGCTTTGTGGTTGAGCATCAGGGGGGACACAAGCAAGTTGAGATGAAGAAAAAACACAAACAGAAATAACTTATTTTCAAAGGAAAAGGCATAAATCTGTGTAGATTCTCAGTCATCCAGGTCATGGTCATTCTGAAGATTCAAAAGCAAGGCAACTCTATACAGTCCAGTTGCCTTGCTTTTGAATCTTCAGAACGGAAAAGGCATAAACTTATCATCAAATACTGATGCAGCTAACTTTGATCCCAAAGCATCTAATGATACATTAATTTTAGAACACTGATGCCCTTGTCTCGTAAAAGTACATACCACTCGTACTGGCACCATGGCTCTTTCTCTTGAATATCCAAACTAAGAAAACTATGAAGTTGACGAAAGTCCAGGTTGTTTCTTATTCCTCTATCATTTAAGAGTGGGTTTGCAAGTAATGCTTTTTAGTGACATTGTGGCTACCGTATGTCTATTTGATTCTCATGTCCCATTAAAAGGGAATGCATGGCACCAAAAGGATACACAATGAAAGTGCCGTACAATTTAAATATTCATATCATTTTCCTGCCTCCACCATGTCAAATATTTTCAACATTTTCAGTCCTGTTCATAGGTAAGAAAAATAAATAAAGAAAATAAGAAACAACAAAAAAGACACGATTTACACTGTACTTGGAGAGGAGTCTTGATCGGATCAACACAATTTGAAACATGTCATTGATTATAAATAAAACTGGTTTTGATATTTCTTACATTTTATGCTGTGCCAGCCTAATATTAAAAGTAATACTTGGCCCATTGCTGACCAAAAGTGAACAGATTTAAAAAGTGCCATAAAATAATTTATTAATAATAATAATTTATATTTTTACAGCATTAGATATTTCAACCTTTTTTCAAATTCAATTTTTTTTCAGAACTTTTATATGCCAGTTTTTGTACTTTATACCTCTTAAATCTTTTAAAGAAAAAAGTACACAAAAAGAATAATTGCCAGTCTATATATTACATGCTCAATAGGAAGTCTTTTTGGATTAGTGTGGGATGGGTCAGTTATTATCAACAAAATCAATTTAGGTTACTTATTTTTTGTGCTGTGTCAGCTGGAAGAAGAAATCACTTCACTTTCATTCAAGAGTTGAGCAGTAATATTACAATATTCATAAATATTGGCCTGCAAATTAAAATAATATCAAAAGACATTTCATGTTTTTATGCTGCATGGGCCAGAGAACCGAAAAATCACAATGATAATGCCTTTAAATGTGATCACTTTTGGTCTTGATGATTGTGATCATTTTCAATACATTAATCTGCTATAACTAAAATTTTGATATGTTAAATAAAAACTGTCAAACATGTCATATGGATTATCATTAGCAAAGTAACCTTTACAACAAAGTGTGTGTATTCCCTGAAGGGACAGATGGGATCTGAGGCTCCAGCACTTTTACTGGTATAGTTCTGTAACTTGTCCTTTTGTACTCATCCTTAGACTTTTGATACTGCTTCTTCAAATAAAACACTCATCTGTATATTATAACATGTTTTTAAAGAGCCCATGTTGTGCCTTCATTTGGAAACATAAATTCATTTTTGAGGACTGCTGGAGTATGTTCACTATCACTAATGGGTGGAGGGCACACCATTTTAGGCAGCTACAGATGCCATAAAGAGGGAGAGAGGGAGAAGTCCTGATGCTGCAGACTTTTTGCTTTGTGCATAAAAGTACTGTATTATACAGAGGAGGCATGTAAAACAGACCAAGGGACATGTTAAACTCAAAAAAGCATAATACAGACTCTTTAAAAAATGAGTTTTCCAAAAGGAAAGAACCATATCAAAATACAACACAAAACAATCCCTCAAACCACTGCAGCTGTGTCTTAAGTTAATCTGTCCTCCTATTCAAAATGATGTATTACAGAACCTGTGCTTCCACTCCTCAGCGTTCAGCAGTGGATTGAGTTTTGACACCTTTGAATGCTGGAGGCTCCCCACATGCCAATCGTCTCAGCCTTCATAGAGACTACTGTGTAACCAAAACATAGCAAGAAAAACTGCTGTCACTGGGTATAATTCAAGTGCTCATAAAACTAACACTGATACCTTTTAATGCTTGACAAGACCTTTGCTATATATGAGGTCTATTTAAATATGTATAAAGTGCAAACTCAATGCCACAAATTCTACACCATTCAGCTGGACAGGGTGATTGTTTTAATTTAGCATCAGCCTGCAGGACACTGATCTGATACACAAAAGTGGTGCATAGGCTCTGAGTACTAAACAGCACTAAACAATGAGAAGTCTGAACTCTTACAGCAGCATATCATGATATCTACAAGATTAGCATATCTGTAGCATCAGTATCTGAAAGAAACAATGATTGCTGTTAATTAACAAAACATCAACTTTCTAAAAATATTTTTGTATTACACGTAACATTCTTAATGTTACTATGACAAAAATCAAAAATACCCGATGTGATCACATTGGGGAGCAGAGACTTCATTAAGAAACAGTGATGCCAAACTTCCACTGGGTTTGTTGTGCTTAGCTCTGTGTTCACACTGATGGGACAGCACCTTCTTCAGCTTGTTAATGTGTCTCTTAGATGCTCAAATATATTTTATGCATAATTTTGTTACAAATCAACCCCACCCTGTCCAACCAAGAGCTTTGCCGCAATGTGAGGGAAAGAGACTGCCCTTCCAAAAGTCTCTTTGGGCATAATGATTGAGTGTTGTTTTAAGAGTAAAACTCAAAGACAACAAACTCTCTAAATTAAGGAAAGATTAAGTTTGGCTTAAGAATACAAGCAGACATAAATCAGATCTGCTTTTAGATGTATCAGGTAACCTAAAATGGCTGAAACTTTTTCATGTGTCAACTAGAAGTTGTCAGTCTCACAGACACTTGATGGTGAAACAGGTAGGGAGGAGTGGTGAGAGAGTGTAACTGAGGGATGAAGGAGGCGTGTCCAAAGACAGCTTTTGTTTTAATTCATATATCTGCTGACAGAGTCACATAGTGAGTGTTTAGTTATTCCCTCAGTGTGATTGGTGGACTGTCAGGCTGTTGATACAGGATGCTGTTGTGCTCATGCACAGTCAGGTGGCAGTAGGTGTTTAAACTGAGAGCGTGCGCATGGGGACTGGATGAAAGAGCATCTGAAGAGTTAGTCAACTTACCATCATCCTTTGTCTAAGATCCAGCAGGCTTTTGTAAAGAGCGTCACAAAGCTTAAGTGTCTCTGAGAAACTTCACCAGGTCACTGTAATTGCACCTGACAGTGCTTGGCAGTAAGAAATCACATTAATTCTCAGAGTTAGCATAATGTATTAATCTACATTAAGAATGTGGGGAAAACATGGATCTAAACAAATTTAAAGTCAGGCATGCTTGATTCCAATATTCATGCACACTCACATATTCACACACAGCTTTCTGCTCACCAAAGTCTATGTCCAGCAGTGCTGCGTTGGCTCCTTCAACCAGGATCTTTTTGGGAGGACCGTGCAGAGCCTCATACATGTAGTGCACTCCGTCTCTCACCATGGGCTTGATCCGCTCCACGTAGTCCTGAAAGTGAAAATGTTACTCCAAAGAGACATTTTTATATGACAAGACCTGTGATGGCTTTACAGTTACAGTAATGGCTACAGTTTCTAATGCAAACACTTCTGCTATATGTACCCTTTCCTTGTGGTTAATATTTTACCTGGGTTTGATGCAATGCATTTAAGAGGACAAAAAGTTAAATTTTGTAACCTTGACTTCTTAGCAAAATATATATTGATGGGGTATACACCATTGCACTGGGTATAATATTATGACCACCTGCAACCCTGACTGGTCTGCGGCTATACAGCCCCATACTTGTACATACTTGTCTTACAAGCAGGGTTGGAAATAACTTTTTTCCCCCAACCCACCACTGTGACAGGTGGACCTACCTACCAGACACTCTTGTTTATTACTTGCTTTTTTATCTCCTGTTATGTTTTTGGCATTGGGCCCTATTGTATGCCTCTTGCGAGGCCATACACTTATAACTGTTGTTTAATTTTGACAGAAATGTAAGACTTTTTTTTTTTGCCTGAGGGTCCTAAAGGGATTGAACGCTTGTTAGATACAAAAAGGGGGACTCAGAGGAAAAATGGCCAGGTACCACTGGAAAAGAGGACTAAGGGGCAGTGTGCCTTATTTGTTTCCAAATTGCCCTCCAGTTGCCCCAGTGCACATAATACACATAATGAAACACACATTCAAAGGCTTACATGCAACAAGGAGCATTATGTATATTCATATTTGCTACATAATAATGCTTACCAGCACTAATTATCTTTACAGATCTTAATGCAGGCTTTCTAGTGTCTTCTATGCATTGCATTAGAAAATACGGCCAAAGATTCCAGAAGGTAAAAATGAGCAATTCAGATATTCAAATAATTAATGATGTTTTGGTTCAACCCACCGCATGCAGTGCACAAATTTTTGATCATTTCTGTTGTTGGGGGAATGCCTCAATGAAATATAACTTTAATCTGATTGTCAACACATTTGATACAGTGTCTAGGGTGTTTAGAGGCAAAAAAAAAAAGGAGGGGGATTGAATGTTCCAACTGAAATTTGGGAATTAAAGGAATGAGCGCTGACACTGTGATAGGTTTGATTCATGTCACACACAACACAAACCTCTGTATAATCATAGCACATAATCCATCCCCTTTAAGCTCTGAGCCCTGCTGTGTGTCTGAATTGTGCGTTTTCAAGAGAACATAATGTCAGTGGATATCCCCCAAACTCCTGTGCCCCACGCCCTTTTAGACAAAGCGCTCTTCACTGTTTAAAATGTGATTCTTAATTACCTTTAACTTGACCAGCTCTCCATCAATGTCGATCTCCAGGGTAGGATATGTAGACTTGTACTGCTTGGCTAATACTTTATACCTGAAACAGGCAGTGCTGATCAGTTTTCCTTCAATTATATATGCAAGTCAATAACAGCACTCAAACAACAGAATTATAAATCATGTTGTAAAATTGTTACGGAGCTTTTCATAAGTTCAGAAAACTGCTGGCACAGACCTTTCAGAAAACTTTGTAAAGTCAGCCAAAAGGTCACATATCCTTAGACCGCTACGTGCTGCCTTAGCAGAGTACACTGGACCAATCCCCTTCTTTGTTGTCCCGAGGCTGGGCGTGCCGAGTGAGGAGAGAGAGGAGGAAAGATAAATATAGAGTCATGAGCATGTAACGACATTTTTGTGTCTTTTACAGTTTCAAAGTTCATCAGGACAGTCATCTACAAACCTTTTTTTGTAACTTTCTCACATTACTTAAAAAACAAACATGGAGTAAATCCAGTAAATCATTGTTCACTGATTAGAAAGATCTATTTGTAGATTGTTGCATTTAAACAAGAGATAACTCAATCTTACAGGCAGGAGCAAAATGAGATATTGAGCAAATTACCTTCTGACTGTTATTTGATCATTTTCTATGACACTTAAGGAAGCTCAAGTTTGTACCTGTTATAACTTAGTAAATTGAAAGGATTGTTTGATTGCCAACTTTGTTTACCTTTTCACACTGAAAAAAACAGAAAAGATCCCCTAGAGGAATGTATATTTTATCAGCATCAACAGTCTACATTTGACTCTGGCTCAAGTGAAAGGTTACCATTTTAAGGCTTGTTGCAGGCATGTGACTCAGACTCTCAACTCAAGGAACATAGACATTCTGACTTTCAAAAGTATGAATGGAAAGAACATTTTATACATACAAACCAAAACACTGGTGAAGTGCATGCATTACCAGAAACAACTACTTCATGTACCTAAAACAAAAATATGTGCCCTTTGTGAATGGTGCAGTTACAATCTATCTCATAACAATCTAAAGTAATAAAAACTTTGAGAAAAGCAAACAGTTCAGTAAGTGAATAGATGTAAAAGTTTTACATAACAAACATAGGACTTAAGTAAACTAGAAAAGCACTCAGAGAGCGCAGACCTCCGCCAAGCAGCTTCGGTCCACTTTGGCGAAAATGGTCCTATCTGGCAGTGTTAAAGAATCCTTTGAAAAATTCCTGGATCCAGACGGTGATCCGGATCACCCCCAAAATTCAATCAGTTCTTCCATATTCCATTTCCGACAATTACTGAAAATTTCATCCAAATCCGTTCAGAGCTTTTCAAGTTATTTTGAACACAAACAAACAGACAGACAGACAGACAGACAGATTAACGCTGGCAAAAACATAACCTCCTTGGTGGAGGTAAAAAGCACGGATGATATAACCTGACACTAGATGGACTGTTTCAAGGATCCAAAGAATATATTTAACTATCCAGGCAACAGCCAAAAATTAAAAATTCTGTCAGCAAGATTTGTAATAGTCCAAGCAGGTGATGCAGTAGGCAGGCACTCCTGTCAGGGTGTTGGGGACATGATACAAGTCAGTTGGTAAATTAGACTCTTGTCAAGAAAAGTCAGGAGAGTGGTGGGAAATGTATTCTCCATCAAACTTTGCTTTCGTTGTTTTTGCTCTCCTTTAACATTTTTTTTTTTTTTCAATTTCAGATAAAACTGCCACTAAATCATCATCCACAATAATGTGCTCACAGGGCAACACAGTAAACAGGCTTGCTGTCAACAGGAATCTGGCAGATCCAGCTGCTCTGCAAGGTAGCTAATGCCTCCCGGTGTTGATGGATTTATAACAAAAGAAACTGCATAGTTGTTGTTTGTGTAAATATGTCTGCAAACACTTACACAGGTGTAGTCACACACAAGCCAACTTTATGGTTGGTTCTTGTTAGTCTTAGTGGAGGAGAGTTTCATTTCTAATTCATACCAAATCTTGTCTGGCAGTAGAGCTTTCAGGGTTACTAGAGAGGCTGAATTCCCAACAGCCTGTTCCAGCAATCTGCTAAAAACTTATAACAGTCATGTAAGCATCCTGACAAAAGTGTAGTTTTCCATGTTTTTACAGCAAAACACACAACACGAACACAAACACACAACATTATGGTATTGTCTCAGGCTTTGGTCACTGAACCCAAGTCCTAACTGATCACGAGCATCGGATGTTGCATTGCACGCTTGCTATTGCTATCCACACAGCATCCTTTAAAAATGTAATTCCATGCCCCGTGTTTCCCCTTCTAAACAGAACATCATGAGCTTTAACTGTACAGCTGGGTAAACAGATCTGAAGTGCTCTGTATTGAGAGGTGGTCTCAAAGGCTCATTAACACAGCTCTCTGTGGGCCAACGTTTCTCCCCGTGTTGAAAGTGAATGTAAATAATTTCACTCACAGAAATAGAAGAATTCTCCCCTTTCTCCACAGAGAAACAAGATCTGCTGAGTGAGAAAAGCCAGAGAAAACCAAAACAATCCCACCAGCTCATCAAAATTCCTCTTTCTTCACTGCACGGAAGCTCAACGGAGAGGAAAAATATAGACAGGGTGTGGCATCACCAATTGATTTTTGAAGACAAGTTGAAGTCTTAAAGTGATGGACACAGTGTCCAAAATGTTGATATGAAACTGTGGATCAATCTAGACACAGGCAAAGAGGTGGAGCAAAGGGGACCTCCAGTCTTCTGACATATCTGGCTGTAGGTACAAAGTTGTCAGTCAAATCAGCCACACTATCAACAAAGCAAATGAATGCATAAGTCTTAGTATAACCAAAAAGGATGGATTATAACCCATATAATGCATTTTTTTAAAGAATAAAACATGAGTTTGAGGACATTTGTCAGGCTGTAAACATGCTTAATTCTGAAGTTTAAAATCAGCAATTTGAAATAATAAATAGCTGGAATTTATCAGCTTTTAGCCTCTTATTAACACTTGAGGAACTGCTGTTTTGTTGCATCTCCATGCTTATCACACTGTCAATACTGTAAATACTAAGACCTATTATCACAGGAGGAACCTAAGACAAAAGGCCTTCACACCCTTCTTTGACACTGGTGGAGTGTTTTGTATGTGTGAGTTTGTTCTTGAACATCTGTTTTTTTTTTCACTATTTGGCATTCTAATTCAAATTTGGAAAACTTTCAAAAGGCTGTGAGGGGGTTAAGGTTGGAGTAGGGTTTTGTTAAGGATAAGTATTGGTCTTGAGAGGAAAACATCTTTATGAGGGTCCTCAGGTGCATAGATGCTCAAATATTTGTAAGAGTTTTTGTGTGTCTGTGTGTGTGTGCAGTGGCTATCTGTAAGCAACAGGTTTCTTACTTCTTGCCTGCTTGATCTTGTCTTTGCTGTTCCTGAATGTCATCCACTGCTTGGTGGAAGTCAAACACTGTGGAGGAGGGAGAGAGGGGACACACACACTCACACACCTCAGAGAAAGCAGGGCTCAACATTCATTGTTGCACGCACTCATTCAAAACATCCATACAGAATAAAATCAGGGACAGGTGAGAGTTACTTACCAATGTGTGCTCTGTCTGAGATGATTAATCTTTTATCCCAGTCTTTAAGACCTGCACACAGACAAGGATGAAAGCTAAGCCCTGTTCTGTTGCTTTCTGTTCATACTGTGAGTACGGAAAACAGCTGTGAGATATTTACCGTTTCCTTTGCTTTGATTCTTTTCTGCCTCGTCAAACAAGCCTGGTAGGTGGATCACAACGCCATTGCCTGAGATAAAACAAATATTTAGTGGAAAAAGGGTCCTTCTCCTAAAGAACAATACAAAGTACCAGACTGATTTTAAAGACTCAAAAAAGGGTTCAACAACTACCCAGGGTTGGGCAGTGCTTATTTTCAAAGATATCAGTCATTTTCAATTGATAAATGGTTTAAGACATTTCCATTAATACGGTTTAAGTTGATGTTGACATAAATAAAGAAATGCCTGGCCTAAAAATTAGTAGAAGTACTGTTTATAGTAAGAATCTTTTGCATAGAAGCACTATATCATGAGGAGGACACATGCACAGTAAAGGGCATATAAAACTTAATATAAATTATAAAATAGGACCTTTGTAAATTTAACTTTTCATTTTGAGATAGAAATGAACAACTGAATGAGCTTTCATGGAAATCTTAATATTTGCTTCAACATTTCATTCAAAACAACAGAGTTAACCTACAGAACAACTTTTAAAAAAGTCATGGGGACATTAGTTTAAGATGATGAATTCTCTGTGTACTTTGACTCTGTGTACCAAGTTTGATATCAATCTATGCAACAGTTGCTGAGATATTTCAACCCAGACAGGCTAGCATGGCAGGCCACCATTCAGAGGTCTATAAATATCCACATGCATAAAATACTGTATCATTAAGGAAAGGATGCTTATAATTTTTACACTTCTAATTGGCTCTCATTTGACAGAAATAATCCTTTCACAGCTTGTAATGGACAGTGGTGAGATAAAATGTATATCATGACTGACAGACCAGCCAGCTGTCCTTTTAAAGATAATCTTTTAACACCCTCACAACAACTGTGACTCAAACTCAGAGCTAAAATTCTGACCACATCAAAAGAGTACTAAAAAAGCTATCATCTCAGCTCAACCACCGCTTTGTAAACTTTGCAGCTCCTGATCCAGGATTACCTGACTACACAGAGGGCATTTTAGGGTCATTTACATGATATTCTGGTAAAGGGCCTGATTTTCCATTTTGTTTTCAAAGTAGTTCTGCCTCCAGACATTCAGAAAACTTTCTAAAACAACTGGCTTACTATTCTATAGAAAAAAAAAAAAGAATAAGAATGTGGTAGTATATATGTCAGACCAGTGGCTGGTGATGTGTCTTTGTAATGAAACAATCAGTCAATCAATCAATCTTTATTTGTATAGCACCAATTCATAACAAGTGTTATATCAAGGCACATGCATGCTTACATATGCTCCACTCTACAAAGCAGTAATAGATAACAAGCTAATATTTGTGTGTAAGGACAATGAGGTTGGGTTTGTTATGCACAGTAAACTATAAAGTGGGTTAATTACAAGATAATGACCAGCTGACAGGAGGTTTAATGCGGCAGTCTGTTTCATGACAAACAGTGCATCTGCAGGTCACACTGCAACTGAAATGGTGCAGTTCTGATAAGCTTACACAGAAGAACAACTTTCCAAACATTTACTTTTCAGGCACCAGAAATGTCTTAACAGTTTTTGTCTGAAATCATTGTTATTTAGACTTGACCATAGTTTGAGGCTGAAATACTATATTTCATAATAGACCAAACTGAACCCACTTAGACTGAAAATAAGCTTCACTGGTGATGCAACTGTGAAAATCAAGTCAAACATGGAACAGATGACCAACGAAAGCCACTTTTTCCACAAAAAGAAATAATAATACTGTTGCTTGTTATTCGATAAAGTCTATTGTTTTTACTAGTCTTTACCAGCCAGCTTCAGCACCATCACCATGCATGTTGTCGGTCATGGGAAGGTGAAAGCAGAGTCCTTTTTGCCAACACAATTATGCTCAGATGAAGTCGGGTGATGTCACAAAACTTGGTTCTTACATAATCTAAAGTGCCAACGCAAATAAACTTTTAAGGCTTCACTTAAATGACCTTAGTTCTAATACCTCTAAAAATTGAATATATCTAAAAAATTAAGTAAAGCTGTCTAGCAAATGGGCTCTTATGCCCTGATACCAGTTAATTGCTGAACTCATGCAGTTTATCATGATTAAGTGCTTTTAATTGCAAATCTTGTTGTTCTGAATTTAAGCCCATACTAAAGTAGTGAGTTTCTTTAATGGGAATCAAGGTAATAAAATGAAATTTACTTTCTGATCTTAACTTTTGGATCTTGTAAGTGTTAAATTAGTTCATAGATATGAAACAGTTTCAAAGTGCTTATTATGTGAAATACACTGGTTGATACAACACGTATTATACTAAGAAATATGCAAGGGTGCATGTACAAAACAACTCAAAGAAGTCCAGTGATACTTGGCGGTTTGTACTGTTTTTAGCAAATAGTGCTTCACTTTCCGTTCTTTTAAAAAAATGCAGATATTTTGGAAAAATGACAGGAATATGTAGTAGTTACTTTGTAATTGGCTAAACCGCAGAAAAAAATAGCTTTATATATAAAAAAAACAATGAAAATGGCTGGAGGTTTGCATATAAAACTGAAGTGTTTATTCCACAAGATGCAGATTACTTTTGATATGTCCACTAAGTTTTGTGGCAGTGAAATGGGACATTAAAGAGAGCAGTTGTTCCCTTATTTCCTGTGACCCTGAAAGCAGCGAGACACAACCATCAGTCATAACTACCTACTGCTCCACTACAGCTTCACTACCAAAAAAAGTTAAGACTCAGTTATGTTTTTTCAAAAAATGAATGCAGTAATTTCAGACCTTGATCTTTTTGCAATTAATATGTTAACACTGACAGCCCTAAATAAAGACAGGATAAATTAATTCATGCACTGTAAATAAATATGGGTCGGAAAAGTGCTTCATGTCAAACATACCCTAAATTAATTCTGACTGGCTGGTTGTGCTGAATACCAATGACATATATATCAAAAACGAAGAAGTTTGTATTGACAGATCATGCAGCAGTGCATGTTTAAGTGTCGTGTGGAGGTTTGACAGCCTGAAATAAAGAGTAAGACACCATTAGCTAATGAAGTTACTGCAGAGGAGTAGACATGGTGTGCAGACTGGCTCAGAGTCAAGTTGATTGCACTCGCTGTAGCAATCAACAAACCTGAGGCTGTTACTCTGCCAATGACGAACATCAGTCTGAAAAGGACTCGATCAATTCATTAAGAAAATGGCTAGGAGGGAAGGCCTTGGAAGGGGTGCCTGTGCATTACCGTGTATGACAGTGTGCATGCTTGTGTGTAACTTGGAGTGCTTTTGCATGCATGTATTTGCGTGTGTACACACCTATGAAGGCAGTGACCTTGGGGTTGATGATGCCGCTGGGGAGGAGGTGAAAGTCGTATTCAACTGAGTCTACCACCACTGTGTGTCCTGCGTTGTTGCCGCCCTGCAGGGAAAAGAGAGTGTCAAACACAAACACGAAGTTGGAGCTGGAAGGCATGCTGAATAGTTTGGCGAGTAGCAACAAGCACTGTACACAAACTGCTTTGTGTGTTTGTGTGTCAGTCTGTGTGATGTTGCTTGGAGACTCCTGTTCACTGTGCAATCAGATCTGAGGGAGAGGCCACAGCAGTTTAAGCTTACAGACAAATGTGTTGTAAAATCATTGGTACAATAGATCTGACATTATGTAAATCATGTTAAGTCTCTGCACCCAAAAACATATCCAGTCAAGACTCGCCACTCCTCAAAACTCATACATCGGACAGAAAACACTCAGGTGTGTTTTGTCATCTTCTGAAACAATTGCCTGTTTTTAAAGCCTAAATCAAATGAGACAATAATGTCACATTACATCACATATAAAAATATTACTAGTTAACGGACCAAGAATATGTTCTAGTTATTTCCCTAAACCTATCATTTTCTGTAAGGCTTACGGTACAAATACTGAAAATCTGACGCAACAAGGTTTTCTGAATGGACAAACTTTACTGCTCTTCATCTGATGAATGCCACGGCCACCTTAACTTAAAGGAGGTGAAAGCTAATGTATGAATCTACCTGCAGTCCTTCCCCTTATTAAAGCTGCCATGAATGTACAGAGGCTGTTGAACCCAAGCCCACAGCCCAGGTTTAAATCCTGTCTGTGGCTCCTCCTCTGTGTTTCAGCAAGAAATGCAGACAGAAAAACAGATTCAAACTCCTTCCATGTTGAAACACTAGAATTTTCTTTCTCCCACCAATTTTGTGCAGTACCATGAAGTACTGTCTTGAATGTTGCTAAAAGATCAGTCGGACAATGGTTGAAGTGCAAGAAAGTCCCTACTTTTTAACAGATAATTTAGAGGGTCTGGATCATATTGAGGTTTTCCATAAGTGGGAAGCATCAACTTGATGTGACAATAACAATTGTAGGACCAAAGGACGTTGATTCTCCCTGGTAGGAAGAGCTATGAGGACATAAACAAGATCCAAAGTCCTATTCTCCTTCTACGTCAGCACGTCTGTTTGCGTGTTCCTTTTCTTATTTTAAGTTAGTTTCAAACGTTTCCATCTATGCAAAAAGGTTGCTTATTTGAAAAGCACAGTGGTAAATCCCTTTGGATAGGTTGTTGTTGTTGTCTTGGATGTTCTTATTCAAGGTATATATCTCATTTTGCAATTTCACTTGTAGCTGTTCGGTCATGAACCGAATTTCAGCCAAAAGAGAAGTCTCTGAAAGTTTCACTTCCTCTGAGGTCACTGTTTTAATTGCTTTTATCATTTGGTCAGTTGAATTTCCATTCTTTCAGAGATTCGGAGGAATGGTTGATTTAAGGTGAGAGTGGTAAAATTTGTTTTGATCCAGAAGAGCTTGGAATTGATCCTTGGAGAGAGTTTGATTTTCCTCAAAACATTTAATCAATTACTTTACTTCTTTCTTGTTGTCCTCCATTTTTTTCCATTATGTTTTCCCAGGTACTGTAGGTTTGTTTGACTCAACTTTTTTGAGGTTGTTTCCGATTCCCTCAATAAATCACACCTAGACATTGTAGTAGAGGATTGAGATTGCAGAATTTCTCTACTAGACTCTGGTGGTACAGATTACCATGGTGCATTTTGAGGAATCATGGTTCCATGCTCCTACACCAAGGACTGAATTGAAGTATCGAGCCACTGGGAAACCTGCACATGCTGTCCGCAGTCTGCCACACAATATACTGTAATGTATCATATCGTCGCTCACAAGATGTATGGCATCGCCATATTCCTGCAAACACTCACCCCTATGCAACACACTGTATCAGTTATGACATGTATTTCAAAGTAGAAACCTGATACTAATCATGCTTTCTTGCAATGCTTTTGCACTAAATTTGTTTCCAGGGCACTTAATTGATGCGACTTGAAAAGTTGTTGGGTGCTTTCCCTGGGTCTCTGCTAAACTTTCTTTACAAAAAACAAGTGTTGAATCATGTCAGCGTTTGTATGTACTGTTTTAATAATTCAAAACAAACATCTTATGGTTGCTATCTATTATTTAGAGATCTCACACCTATCTACTTTCTGCCTTTATCAGTCTGCAATTTTTGAAACAGCCTGTGTGATTATTACGTTTATATATCAATTATAGAATTGTGGTTTAGATAGATAAGCAAATGTTCAACTTTTCTTTTGTAGAATAAGTCAGTTGTCATCTATAAAATCAATAAAAAAAGAAAAGATGGACAATGCAAACCACTTACAGAGTTTGGTACACAGCTGTTGCTGCACTTAGCTGTTGCTGCCTATCACCGTAATGATATCTTTTGAAAATTGAAGTTTGATGTTAAAATCAGTGAGTGATCATGCATGACAAATGTAATCTCGATATTTATCTAAATAATTGAGATTATTAATGTTTAAATGATGGAGCAGACCAAGAAGCCTGAGAAAATAATTGACAAAGAGGTCTGGTGGGTAGGAAATATTCAAGGAAATTAAGTGTGAGTGAGCAGGAGGTGGTGATGAAATAAGTATCTTTTAAACCAGTCCAATCTCAGTGCACATAATGAAGCTGCCCCATACCCTTCTTTGTTAGCTAAAGTTTTCTTCTCCACTTTTGTTTATGCCATTAATATCTTAATGGTCTTTTTATATGTGGCACTGTTAGGAATGCGAGCAATGGCATTATTAATCTTTTTCACATATGAACTCCAGTAAATTTCTTAGTATGCTGCCCCTGATGACCAGCTAAAAATTGAGAAAATCAACACATTTTTGTATCATTTTGCAAATATGTCTCTTTCCCTGGTTGATCACATAGAATAACATTCTCAAACACGCAAACACTAAGGACTGTATCACACAAAGATGTGTTACCCCAGTCATCTGGCCCTTTTATTCAGGGAAGCTCAGGATTAAGCAGGGCAGACAATGAAAAGAGAAATGTGGCGCCCCGAAAACAAACTTTAGACGTCACACTCTAGCTTGCCTTGGTCCTCAGTGCCGAATTTTGACAGAGAGCCAGCTAATGCTCTGCTGCTTTCATGCAAAGGAAAATAACAAAATTAGCTAAGAAAAGAACCAAACTATTGTATCATCTCTCAATTCCTGAGGTGCAAATCTGACTCAAATGCTACTTCAGTCTGTCCTGAGACAAAGATGTGTTCCTATTAAAGTGTCTTGCGGGTATAAATTGAGCCAACATGTGCTCCGACCACGCAGGGTTATTCCTGGCCACAGCAGCACCCTGAAGGTGGAGAGGCGGCACACATGGGGGGAGATGCCTCTCCTTTTTAAGACACTTTTACAACTCCCTCTCCCCCCTCCCAAAAGAGCTGACTTTGGTTCTCATACAGTCCTCTTGTACTATTCTAATAAGATAGGATAAGAAACTTAATTTTCATGATCACTAAATATTGCTTGTATCACCTTCCGTATGCTAATCAGTTACATCACTATCACTTTTTATGACCATATTCTTAATCCACTGTAAATCTCCTACGTGGCTCTGTCTTTGGTAGGTCTCTCCCAGCTTCCTACAGTAACTATCTTGTTTACGGCCTTTTTAAAGGTCATTTTGTAGTCACTCCTTAAAGAAGTTAGAATTGCCTGGTAACTCAGAAGATGATATGATGTACAGTACAATGCCCCCACCAGTTGGACCATCATGTGGAGACCAAAGAGGTCAGAGCCACCCTTGAAATAGCACTGACCATCCAAGGGGTCACCACAGATCTGATGAGTATATGGCCCATCTGAATCCGTGTTTTTTTAGTGTCAGTGAGAGCAACATCATGGTGAGACACTTGGCTTTCACACTCCCGGATTACAACATCAACAGTTGGTGTACAGTTCGTTAAAAAAAATATACAAGTATAAGAGGGTGCCAATGTCTCAAACTGAAATTAAATTTCCCTAAACATAGTTTTTCCATTAATTTGTTTTAATGTTTAACTATTTCCTTATCAATGCTGTGAACTGACTGGTAACCGGATTTGAGCTTTTATAGCACTTTTCTGGTCTTGCTGACTATTCACACCCATTTACTGTCATATTCTGAGTTTCTATGCAGGTTATCCATCAGTTTTAGCTAAAACATCCTTACCTTATCATATCCATTTACACATCAGTGAGGCAGCAGTGGAAGCAACTTGGGGTTAAGTAGCTGGCCAAAGGACACATCGACATTTGACAGCCAAAGCTGGGCTCAAACTTGCAACCTTGTGATTAATAGTAGAGCAATCTACCAGACTTGCACAGAGCACACACTGCAAAATAATCTGCCTGAATTTCATCTCAGATCCCTGCTTCTGCCTGAAGTCAGCAAAAGCCAGATTATCTGGTGGTCCTACAGATTATTTTACCTGACAATCCTGTGGTGAGAGGTGTGCTAAGAGCGGGTTTATCATCCACAATCATCTCGGAAGAGGATGGGGGGGGGGGGGGTATGCTGATTTAAAGATGTAACAATTAACCATGTACTGTATAATATTTACAATGACAAATCCTGACATGTAGAGGGGCGCACCAAGGACGACCTAGCCTGTCCTGTGTTTTGTCACATGTAAGCAAGGAAAGCCAATCAGGGCTTTGCTTGAAGCAAATGTAGCCATGGCAATGATACTAAAGTGGAATCATTAAGTTAGATAAATATCTAAAAATGGTGGACCAACTTTTAACTTGTGGCAAAACACAAGCTTCTATATAGTGTGACCTGTGTATATATATGGCAAACTAACACAAAGAGGAACTGGACAGAAATTACAACCACCAGGGATGTCAAAGAAAGCTAACCTCTAGCCATTTTTTGCTTTAATTGGATAGTCTGCCAAGTTTGTTTACATTAAAATAATGTTTGAGCACATGATATTACAAGCTGTGAGAGTAAAGGCCCTGGTTGTTGATAAGTGAGTCTGTTGGTGTGTGGTATGCTATGTTGATCTCCTTGCGGTATACCACACACTACAGGGACAAAACTGTTTAATCTGTCATTATTTGTCTTCATGTGTGGGGTCTCTCACAAATTGGTCAAGATTGTAAAAATCTTTATGTGTGTGTCAGGCTTACCAGTGCCTCTGAGTCTGAGGGCATTGGTGGAACTAGGTGGATGACATCCACTTAGTTAAACTTGCCCTGCTAAGATATCATGCCATGGCTAAAGACTGTAAGCTGAAGAATGAAGAGGTCAAAGGAGTACTCATGGTGAACAGGCAACAAAGGTGTTTTAAATATGGCTTTATTTTGCACAAAATGTCACCAACAGCACAAGGTGTAATATCAGTGTGTAAGTGACTTGACACACTGGTGGGATTATCAGCGACCTGCAGAAACATTTGTTAAATCATCAAAAAAATCAAATACCAGAAGTGCCATGAGTTTGATGTTGTTGATGAAAACAACTTGTGTAGGTCGAGTTTTTCAACAAAGAAAATCCATAAGTATTAAAAAGCATATTAATAAGGAAATGGATTAGTAAGCAATATCAGAAATGGTGTTGATATCAACCTAATCTTGTGATCCTAATCTCCATTTTTGACACATTTTGACATTTTGACATTTTGAGAAGTTTGCTATAGTTACTCAACTTTTTTATGAATCAGGCCCACAGCTGATCAAAAGCCTCACACTATTTAGCTGCATCAGAGCCAACAATACATTTTCATGCACAACACTGGTGCCTCTAGCTGAAAAATCACAATTATTTAAACCCTGATGTCTCAATGAATCTATCTGATAGAAAATGTGACACATTCCTCTGTACTGTGTAGTTTAATATGTGCTGGGAGAAGTGATTAATTGAAGGAGAGCTCACTTTAATAAGGAAGAACGGAGTATGTGTTTTATTTAATCCCAAAGGAGTCAGATCTGTGCCCATTTTATGAGATGCACTATTCGGCATAGTTTATTTTTTATAAAGTAAAAACAGAGATGCGTGCTTGGAATGAAAATGAAACATAAATAACCTTAAGGTCAGCGGTGGTGTTAATAAGTCAAAATATGTTAGCTGATCTGGACCTGTGACCCTGCTCATGACCTAAGGTTTTAAAAGGTCTAATACACTGCTGCACTGCTTTAAAGGGCAGACACAGGATACTGTTACAGTTGAGCCACTCCTGCACCAATATGCCATCCTCCTGTCCCTCCCCATCAGGGAAAACCAATCAAGAAAGTCTAATAATCATATCCCTAGAATCCTTAAGAGCAAATACACATGGGCACCAAAAAACATTAAAAAAAGTTCACACAAGTAAAAATGCAACCATTGAGATCCTTAGTCTGTTACTTTTTCTAGATTTGCAGCATGTGATGACCAGTGGATCGATCTCGTGACGACCAAAAGCACCAGTGCATGAGAGAGAGGGTTAGATTTTAATTTTTCAAAAATTAATCTTAGTTGTAGTTGCTCCCTCCCTGTGCTTTAAAAAGTTTAATTTGGCACACAAATGGCCTTTTGGTGACCGCTCTTCATTTAAAAAAATTACAAATTCTTCAAAGTACACCTGCACAGTCTTTGAGGAAACGCTACAGGTGGGTAGTTCCAAACATCTTGGAGAACTAACCACAGAACTTGTGTGGATGTAGGCTTGCTCAAATCCTGTTGTCCCTGCATGCAATCCCAGACAGACACACTCGATGATGTTAAGATCAGGGCTCTATAAGCCATACCATCACTTCCAGGGCTCGTGCTCCTTTGCAACACTAGGGTAAGTCTGAGTGACATTGACGGCATGTTTTCCGTCATCAAACAAAGTGCCCACTTCTATAAATTTTGATTCAACAGTCAAGAGCACCTGCCACCATTTTTCTGCACCTCGGTTCCTATGATTTTGTACATGGTTTAGTCGCTTGGCCTTGTTTCTACATCAGCAGTATGGCTTGGCTTCTTGCCACAATTCCTCCATGAAGACAACTTCATAGCCAGATTTCTCTGGACAGTAGATGGGTGTAACTGGGTCCCACCGGTTTCTGCCAGTTCTGAGCTGACAGCACCACTGGACATCATCTGATTTCAAAGAGAAGTAAACATGATGTGTCTTTCATCAGCTGCATACAGTTTCCTTGGTTGACAACTGTGTCTACTGTGCTCAAGATTGCCTGTTTCTTTGTGCTTCTTTAAAAGAGCTTGGGCAGCAGATTTTGAAAATCCCTGTCTGCTTTGAAACTTTTGCCTGGAAGAGACATTGCTGGTTTAATGTAACCACCTTGTGTTTCAATTGTTGCTGTGCTCAGTCTTGCCATTGTGTGTGACCTGTGACATAAAACTATCTTTAACAACCTCATCTTGGTAGAAATTTTTTGCAGTTTCAAGCCACCTATACATCTGTTTCTGTTTCAGTTAATTTTGTTTAAACCCTCTTATGAAAATGATGATAACCTGTTTGGTATCACCTGAATATAATCCTACAAAAAAATCCCTGAAATTGTGCAGGTGTACCTACAAGACTTGATGCTGGTTTGATCTAGAGTTTCCCTCTGCTCGTGCTTTGTGGATATAGAAATCCAATATAAATAAGCTATCAAAAATATTTTTTAAAGAATTTTTACTACACATAATACCTCACCCGTCTAAAACTTTTGCACAGAACTGTTTGTATAGCAACAAAACAGTTTTCCATCAATTTTCTCCTTTAAAATTTAGAGTCAACAATAAGAACGTCATTACAGACTTGTTTTCTGTTGCAGGAGAGGTCATATATTTCACAGTTGTCACCTGCTCTTTTGTAAAGCTGTTAAATGTGAAACTGAAGGGATCTGTCTCAGTCCTCTCTTTTCTGCAAACTGAAAGTAAAGATTTCAGTTAGACAGGTTAGGGCTGGGCAGTTAGTCAGGTTTTTAGGATTATGTCAATGGATTTCTAAACCAGCCATCAGGTGGGACAAGATAATCAAAATCGATAGTTAAAAATGATAAAAAAAAAAAAAATACTGCAAAGCCTCATGTTCAGTAATGTTCTCATGACCACATGATAATCTCTCTGAAATGTTTAGTCTACATAAAAAATGATCATTTTATCCATTCTGTTGCCAGTAAAGTCATTCTGGTACTCTGACAGAAAATAAATATAATGAACATACACTCCTGATCAAAATCTGAAGACCAGTTGAAAAATTGCAAGAATTTGCATTTTGCACTATTGGATCTGAAGAGGGTTCTAGGTAAAGCTTCAAAATGAAAAAAGAAGAAATGGGAGTGAAGGCCAAAAAAAATTGAGCAGGCAAATGATTAAAACTGCATTTAAACTCAAACATGCTTTTGTCAGCTGATGAAAAGTTTCAGACCACAGCCTTTAAAAGCCATATCTTTGGATACCGTGTCATTTCCTGTCAGGTATTCACACTGACCTCCTGAAGGCAAAGGCAAAAAAGCTTTCTGTCTTTGAACGCAGTAGGAATGTTGAGCTGCGTAAGCAAGGCCAACATGCCATCACTGCTGAGGTTGGACGCAGTAAGATAGTCATTTTGAACTTCTTAAAAGATCCTGAGGGTTGTGGAACAAAAAAGTCAAGTGATCGACCCAAAAAAAATTCACTGGCACTGAGCCAGAGGATCAGATTGGCTGTCCATGAAGAGACGGGACCATCCTCAACCCCAAATTAAGGCCATTGCTGGTGCTGACTGCAGCCCAATAACCATCAGACGGCATCTGAGAGGGAAGGGCTTAAAAACAGGACAACTCTGGAGTTCACAATGCTTGCCTGTCAAAGGACTTAATCCAGAAGAATAACGTTACTCTTCTGGACCATCCTGCATGTCCCCCGATCAATATTCAATTGAGAACATTTGAGAATGGGTGGTAAGGGAAGTTTACAAAAATGGATAGTGGATGCCCCTCGTAAAGCCATCTTCACCGTTTGGAGCAACGTTCCCTCTAGCCTCCTGAAAACACTCGCATCAAGCATAGCTAAACAAATTTTTTTGTGTGATCAACATGAACAGTGGAGCAACTTAATACTGAGTCTGTGTAGATTCTCATTCATCCAGGTCATGGTCATCTTGAAGATTAAAAAACAAGGCAACTGGACTTTGTTGAGTTTGTTGGGAAGACGTTTCACTTCTCATCCAAGAAGCTTCTTGGATAAGAAGTGAAACGTCTTCCCAGCAAACTCAACACAGTCCAGTTGCCTTGTTTTTTAATCTTCAAGATTAATACTGAGTCCTTTTTTGACACCTTTATATGTTTTGAGGGGGTTCTTGGATTTTTTGGGGCTGTGGTCATAAACTTTTGATCAGCTGTTGTATAGCCAATTTTAGTTTAAATGCAGTTTTCAATAAATTGCACGCTCAATTTTTTTTGTCTTTCACTACCAGTTCTTCGTTTTGCATTTTGAAGCTCTACCTAGAACCTTCTTAAGCTCCAACAGTGCAAAATGCAAATTCTTGAAATGTTTTTAACTGGTCTTCTGATTTTGATCAGGAGTGTATATTGTATTGAAATCTATACTGTTTGTCACTCTTAAGCTAAAGATTGTTGAGAAATGAGTTTAAGTCCAGAATGTCCAGGCCTAAAGCAGGTTTGTTTATTCTGTACATGACATATAGGGTGTATCAGACAATTAATGAATTGTGTGAATAAAACATCTCTCTTAAAATGAAGAGGGCCAGTATACAAGCCTGTTTCAGCACAGGCAAGCCTTTGTCTCTATATCTACCTCTAAATCAACAGAATCAAGTGCGTTCAATCTGCACTTGGCTGAAACCACACACATTACTTTGACTGGTACAAATTAAGCATGTCTTGGCACCTCTAAAAAGGTTTGTGTTTTGGATGCATCCTCTTTAGCCTTTTACCCTCGGTGTTTAGTACTGATAAATGAGAGAGACCTGCATTAACCAAATAAGGCCCTCTCTTCCACATGGCTGTAATAAATAATGTTGAAAAACAAGTCATCTCTGTTTCAAGATAGTGTGAGTCTTTTAAGTCCTGCAACACAAGAAATCAGAAATGTAAAAATCACTCTACACCTATACTCTTTCCAGCAAAACTTTGAGGTGAGATGACATACACGAGATGTTAAAGGACCAGAGATCCAACTCAACAGCGCTGTAGAGTTTAAGAAAATTAAAACAAGCATTAACAGTGTAAAACTATGTATATTAAAAGATGCTTTAGCAAATGGTTGAGCAGGGTGTGTGTAGTGAACTTACCAAGCTAATACACAAAAGACAATCTCAATAAAGTTAGGGCGTTGTGTAAAACGTAAATAAAAACACAATACAATGCATTGCAAATCTTATTCAACCTATATTCAAATGAATACATTACAGAGACAAGATATTTTATGTTTAAACTGAACATTAAATATTTTTTGCAAATACTCTCTCATTTTGAATTTGATGTCTGCAACATGTTCCAAAAAAAGCTGTGAAAGAGGAAACAAAAGACTGGGAAAGTTGAGGAATGCTCAAAACCAGCTTTAAGGGAAATTCCACAGATGCACAGGTCAACTGAAAGAACAACATTTCTCTACATACAACCGCAAGAAATTTAGTGATTTAATCCTCTACAGTCCATAATATCATCAAAAGATTCAGAAAATCATTTAAAAAATCTTCAACAAATAGTTTCCTCAGTTCCAAAACCCTAAATGAGTGTTGTTAAAGGGAAAGGAGATGCAACACAGTGGTAAACAACCTGTCCCATTTCTTTTGAATGGACTGCAGGCATCACATTCAAAATGAGTTAATATTTGAAAAAAAAAAAACAATCTTGTCTTATCATTGTAGTGTATTCAATTGAATATACCATATATTGCCAAAAGTATTTGCTCGTCTGCCTTCACACACATACGAACTTCAGTCACATCCCTTTCTTAATCTATAGGGTTTAATATGATGTTGACCCACCCTTTGCAGCTGTAACAGTTTAAACTCTTCTGGGAAGGCTTTCCACAAGGTTTAGGACTGTTTATGGGAATTTCTGACCATTCTTCCAGAAGCGCATTTGTGAGGTCAGACACTGATGTTGGAGGTCAGGACTCTGTGCAGGCCAGTCAAGTTCTTCTGCACCAAACTGGCTCATCCATGTCTTTATGGACCTTGCTTTGTGCACTGGTGTGCAGTCATGTCTGAACAGGAAGGGACCATTCCCAAACTGTTCCCACAAAGTTGGGAGCATGAAATTGAAATGCTGCATTAAGAAGTCAACAGTGAAGGTGGTAAGAGGTGTCAGCAGGCCTCTTATTGGCTTGGAAATACACTGCCTGGCCAAAAAAAAAGTCGCCACCACAAAAAAAGGTCACACACTCTAATATTTTGCTGGACCAACTTTAGCTTTTATTACAGCATGCATTCGTTGTGGCATCGTTTAAGTAAGCTTCTGTAATGTCACAAGATTTATTTCCATCCAGTGTTGCATTAATTTTTTCATCAAGAGCTTGTATTGATGATGGGAGAGTCTGACCACTATGCAAAGCCTTCTCCAGCACATCCCAAAGATTCTCTATGAGGTTAAGGTCTGGACTCTGTGGTGGCCAATCCATGTGTGAAAATGTCTCATGCTCCTTGAACCACTCTTTCACAATTTGAGCCCGATGAATCCTGGCATTGTCATCTTGGATTAGGGAAGAAAAAATCCATTGATGGAATAACCTGGTCATTCAGTACATTCAGGTAGTCAGCTGACCTCATTCTTTGGGCACATAATGTTGCTGAACCTCGACCTGACCAACTGCAGCAACCCCAGATCATAGCACTGCCCCCACAGGCTTGTACAGTAGGCACAAGGCATGATGGGTGCATAACTTCACCTACCTCTCTTCTTACCTGTTGCGCCCATCACTCTGGAACAGAGTAAATCTGGACTCATTAGACCACATGACCTTCCTCCAGGACAGTTCTTAATCCAATTTTAGTAGTTTCTGCAATCTCCTTAGATGTTTTCTCTTCTTGATGCATGCCAATGATTTGACCCTTCGTAAACAGACTAACATCTTTTCCATGAACACAGGATGTGTCTTTCGACATGGTTGTTTAAGAAATGAGAAGCTACTCATTGCATCAGCTGGGGTTTAATAACTTGTTGCCAGCTGAAAGACAATCGCCCATGTGGTAATTATCCAATAGGAGGCTTGTACCTATTTGCTGAGTTAAATCCAGGTGGCGACTTTTTTTTGGCCAGGCAGTGTATGTAATAGCTTTGACTTCTTTTTCAGTTATTTGAGGTATAGGTGCTTAAAAACATACACACTGTGGACCATCTCAAATTAATTCAGATAAATTTCTTTCTAATTTCCTGAAAATTCTACATATTCTATCTTTTAAGTATTTCAATATTTTCTAACAACTAAATTATTATTTCTTAACAATAATTAACAGCAATTATTCAAGAAGACAGGTGGGTAGCTTGTATTCAGAAGTTACAGCTACCTTCTGATTTTTAAGTGTCACTGAATGTACCTTCATCTGAGCCTATCACCTTATTGAGTATGTGTTTATAACTTCCACAATAATAGCTGCTATCAGTCTTCTGAGACACGTCTTACTGGAAGTACAGGCTCTCACTCAGCTACACACCCTTCTTTCCTTTTTCGCAAACCCCCACTGTGACTTCTAGGAACACTAGCTGGACTGCTGGCAAGGCATATTTTATAAAAAGATCTACACTATCTGCTTAGCATTTCAACTCACACACACACACACACACACACAACAAAACGTTTGTGAGGGACGCTGTACAGGACCACTGCCAGAGAGGGGTTTATTTTTACATGTGTCCTGCCATAACTGCAGGAACAACACCCAGAGGCTTGCAGGAATCCTTGTTATGTCAACTTGTTATCAACAGAAACAACCAACAGTCTGAACTCCACTGAGCTACAGACAGATAAACAAGATTCTCTGACTCATTAAAGGAGAGATGCAAATCTTCAGTTTTAAAATGCAGAAAATGGCATATTTTCTCTTGGAAATAAATAAGTTTGTTTTATTGGAAATATCAATTTACAGACACTGTAAACACAGCATATCCAATTCGACAACAAAACCATCAAACAGCCGAACTGGTGTACTAAATGTTCACAACACAAAATCATTACCTTATAATTGAGCAATGAAGATGATGCAAAGGTCTGAATTTACTGCAATAAATGACAAAAAAAGGATATTTTCATACTTGCATGTGTAGATTTCACCCACTCACTCACCACTGTCATACAGTCAGAAGAAAATGAAACTGTCAGCTACATCCAGAGCAATTGATTCTGATATAGAGGTTACAATTATTGATTTATTTTGGGATATAGGGAAGCAGTGTGCAACCAGCTACAGCTAAAGCTTATACTGATTCTATATTATTAGTTTATTCATATTATTTCAAAACATTTTCACATCATAAAATAATTTACTTAAAACAAAATATACAATAGATAATGACAGTATGATTCAAATGTTAATTGTCCATATTAAAGCCTTCAAACTATACTGAAAACCATTTCATTTATCCATTAAATGAACCATATCTTTCTCATGTTAAACAAGATTACACTAATCAAAGATGTCCCCAGAACATGGTGTTTAAGTTTCCCACATGAAAATCCACTCAGATATTGGATTTTGGCGTGCCTACCAATCCCTCTGCTTCATTCATGCTCAAATAGGCTGTTTTAACATAACCTCATGAGTAGTATCTGACCACACCCCTCTCAAGAACAGGATGCAGCCATGGCTTTCCAGTGCTGAGCTCTAATGTTTACTGCAGCTGCACAAACATACCTGGACGTGTCATTGAATGTGGTGGTGGGCCAATCACACACAACTCAGGAAGTGTCTCCCTTCTGAGGGAGGGGGCATGTCTCCCAATGACACCATGAGGGAGGATTTTAAACAGACTGCTTAGGCACATGTTTTCTGAGTGGTGGGGAAAGCAACGGAGGGAGAGGAGGGATTTTTCTTGTTTTTGGGGAGTGGGCTAATAAGGCCTTGACAGACCTTTGTATTGGAACTATCAATACATAGAGTATTATACCCTAGAGTACGTCTTTACAAAAAAAAAAAAAAAAAAAAGAAAAAAAAAAGTAGTCAGCCAATGGCAAAAAAGAAGCCAGCCATGATCCAGCAGTCTCTTTTACGAAACAAAAATGTCATGAAGAATAATTTATCATTGTACATATTTGATAAACAGATCTCAATCATTTATCAGAAATGCAAATTGAGTCTTTGCATTGTCACTGGTCAAAATGTTTTCCAAGTACTAGCATAGGGTCACTGGAGCGATGACACTATTAAAAATAGTAATATATTTGTCTTTTCTGGATCCCTGAACAGTTGTTTTTAATTTATATTTTATTCTTGCGATTAAAGCACATTTGAATAACTATTATGTTTTCCACACTTTAGACCTTGATTACAAACATGAATTGCAGAAACCAATGAATTATTCATGAATTGTTTTTACCTTTGGAGAGGGTACAAGAGATACAAGCTGTAAAGTCAAATATACACTCGCTGTTTGTCCTTGCATTTGCTTGCATCTGTTTGCTTTATAAGCATTTGTGTTTACATACTTAATAGGATGAGATTAGTGTTATTGGAGGATACCACTAGAGGGCACAAAAAGACCTTAAGCTGTATGTAACCACCTACTGTGTTATAAGCTATGGATAGAAGTAAACTGCAAACTGTTTTTCTGGGGGTAAAAGTAACAAAATAAACACCAATAACCAATGTCAAATATCTGTTGCAACTGATGACCAGTGGTCAGACCTCACCATCATCATCATCATCTGCATGCCATTTCTAAAATATTTTTCCTCTGTGAAATGTTGTAACTGTCTCAGTGTATTGGTGTAATAAGCAACCATGTTAGCTGATGACTTGCTGCCGACTGTGCTGATTGATGTCATATTTGAAGCGCCGGCAAAAACTGAGCATGCACTTCCCATTTCTTTGTTGTAAGGGTATTTTTTTTTATCACTGTATAAGAAAAACACCAATCAGTGGTTTATATGTGAAAAAACAGAGCCAAAGAGCAATGATAACACAAACACATCCACAGACAACTACAGTCAACCATATTGTCAACTCAAAGTCACCAATTTATACCGTCAACACTTGAATTATTACACCAACCTTATATCCTTGTTTCCCAACTTCTAACAGGGTATTTATTTGTCATCAGCCAGATTAACAGACATGTTTGTGGCTGGGCAGTCTCATACTTTAGTAAGATGCTGATGACTGCGGTGTTAATTTATAACTTTGTCTTCAAATTTTTCTGTTACAGTTGTTTTTGCTGATGTGATTGATCCATCATATCTCCTCTACACTGATCATATCGTCATGCGTAGACTGCAGCCTGCATCTGCGTTGTGCTGATTTTGGACGACGTGCACGATGTCCATGCATCCACGTCTACATAGATTAAAAGAAGTATATCTCCAGTCTTAGTGGAAAACAAATTTCATGCTTTAAAAAAGAATCATTATTAAATTGTGTTTTCTCAGCGTGGTTAGGCAGTGACAGGAAAAAAGTCGCCATCTGTAACTGAAAGAGAAGGTGGCTGTTTGGCAGGCTCTTGGCGCTTGTGGAAAGGCTGTTAAACAGCCAAAACACCTTACATAAGGTAGCTGGTTTGTCAGGTATAAATCAACGCAAGCAACATTCTAACTCTTAACAATATCCTCTCCTTACCCTTGGCATAGTTCAGAGCATTTTCTTAAGGTCAGAGGACTTCTTCACTGCAGACTTTGGATTAAAAACAGTGTCAGAGAGCTGAAAAAGTTTGAAGTCTATTTATTCAAAAGTTGGAGGATCACCAAAACGTATTGCTGCTACCTACCACATAGCCAAACATGACACCACTCAGTTGTTCACACATGTTGTGAAGCTAAGACAGTAACTATCTAATTATCATTATTCAAAGTTCAGACAGGACGCTTGACAAAAGACGCTGTAAACATCAGATCTACAAGTGTGACACATTGTTTACACGCTGGCGGAACTTCAGATTTCTGGTGCGGTTTAAGTATACAGCCCTGGGCCATCGGAGTCTTAGTTCTTCTTTTAACCATTTTTGACTCCGTTCTACTCCTCCTAAAATGTTTTTACTCTGCCGCAGCTCCTCCCATCATGAGGATCAGGGACAGTAACGAAACAAATAAGGCAAAGAGAACAGAGACACAGCAACTCATGATATTTCTGACTCTCCTTCTCATCTGTTTTGCAAACCACAGTTTATGCAAATTCAGGACAAATATACCATCCAAGGACTGAAATGTGCAGCTGATCAACCCTGATACAAGTCAAGGAAGGGGTACACAGTGATAAGATATCATCACCATGATAATTTCACAAATTCACATGCTGGAACTTGGAGGGTGAATTACAAATTCACATTTCTAGACCATGTGTATGTTTAAGTTCACAAATGTAGTTCCTTTCACTTGCCGCTTCACAATGACACACATCTAAACACACCCCTAAAATACAGTGTCAGATTGGTATTGTAACATCTGTATTACTGCATTCATATCAGCATTGTGACATTATTGCTT
Source organism: Cetoscarus ocellatus (assembly GCA_037902135.1). Classification (NCBI taxonomy): domain Eukaryota; kingdom Metazoa; phylum Chordata; class Actinopteri; order Labriformes; family Labridae; genus Cetoscarus; species Cetoscarus ocellatus. The sequence goes on along the minus strand of JBAMNC010000033.1, from coordinate 98,861 downwards.
TAATTGCTTTTATTTCTTTTATTTTTTTTATTGCTTTTTATGTATTCCTTTTTATTTACTATCTATTGTAAAGCACTTTGGTTCACCGAAAGGGTTGCTGTAAAGGGCTGTATAAATAAAGAACATTTACATTTACATGAAAATGCATGATAAGCCAATCCCAAAGGATGCCTGTGAGGCAATGGATAAATAAAAAACACCTGTGAATAAAATCTCATCCTGCAAGGATGTAGGCTTCGGCTATTGTTAGGGGAATAGAGGATGCCCTGCTGCATCTGTCCCTGAATATCAGCCCCTTACTCCAATATAATTATCACCTGCAATACAAATTTAATCTGAGTTTCTCTGCACTATTGAAGTTTTTTAACTCCTGCTGCAGAAGTATAACCTTGCAATGCAGCTGCATTTATCAGATTCCATATCAGGCAGATCAATCTTGCAAAGGTTCAACTTGGAAGGACTGCGGTCAGTCAGATTACAACAGGACTTTTCAGTGTCCTTTAAAGGAAAAAGAGGTATTTAAGACAAAACTGGGTTAGCTGTGGTGAGAGCAAGAAGTGACTGCTAACCTATGGCTGGTCTGCAATTAATTTGACAGAAAAAACATTCATTCAATCACTTATCAATTTTAAATGAAATCACTTCCAATGGGATCTCTTGTCCAGATGCACCAGTTTAATATATCCATGGGTATGTTAGACAGTCAACCTGGTGTGTCAGGTTAACGAAATCAGAAGAAAGGAACTTATTGAAGTTAGGTGAACCGTCAGTCATGCTTCTCAAAGGCAGAGAGACGGAGGAATGCAATGTTTGCAGAGAAGTTACGACCCAGGTGTTTTGTTTATCTTTTAAAACACTGTGTCATTTTAATCAAAAACCAGGAATGTGCCTTTTATTAAAATACTCGGGGCCCAGGGAGCACAAACACCAGCAGTCTGCCATCACATCTGTTATAAAACTATGTTGTCAACTATCTGCTGCACTTACATAAAAAAGCATTGGTTCATATTAAATGAGCGAGGTGTAAAAGGAGGAAGAGCTTTTACAGGCTCTGTTGTGTCCTTGTGTGTGCTGTGTAAAAGGCAGAGAGTGTGTTTATAAATTGATAGTATATCTTGTCATTTCTCTGAAAATCAATAAATGAACTGACCGTTAATTTGCCTGAATGTGATGCACAGATAAAGTCCATGTGTGGGAAATGCAGCTTGTGCATTTCCTCAGAAATATTAATCCTACAGACACCTGGTTTAATGGTTATTAAAAACTTAAGCAGACGTGATGTTCAGGGCACAGGTATGGGTGGGCATGATGGTCATAATGTACTACAAAAAGCAATACTTAAAAGTGTTTATACAAAATCAATAATGTCAGTTGTGGCTTTCTGAGTATGACTTGCACATGACTGTATGCAGAGGCAGGCTAGCACTACCCATATACTACCAGTGTTTGAGCTAAGCTAAGTAGCAGAGGGCGAGCTTTGTCTGTCTCGCCTTTGTTGCTGGACGCACAGAAGAAAGAATGCTGGTCATGGACTCAGGAGTGAGGCAAGACATGAAAACAAGAAAAATGTTGGTGTGTCCCCTTACGCAAATAGACTCTGTACTGCACTGTAAATAAACAATCATATATAAAATGAACAGCCCAACAGCACATTAAGGCATCTGGAGCAGTGAACCAACCAATCATTGAAAGGGGCTCCCAGCACAACCCAGCTGTCCAATATCCTCATGACAACAAATCCGCAGGCCCATTTGTCGGCCTTCCACCCACCACAGTCCAGCAGGGCATCGGCAAGTGCTCAACAGGGTGCATTCCTTAAAATTGGATCAACTCTGATTTTTGGTGAAAGTGACAGCCCTGGTTTATAAAATGTGAAATGTATTTGGAAATGCAGACATATCACACACCCCTAGACTCCATAGAAGAATTTTGATGACCATATTCTTTATCTCCATTTACTTAAAAAAACATCCATTTATGATTTCTGGTCCATACCAACCAGCCCTAACTCCAGTGCTACGATGAAAAGCAGGAAAAGACATCACGACCAGAACACTGCACTGATTACAATCCCAGATGCTCCAGTGTAACGTTAGCGTCACTCCTCAGCTCTGATAAATAATAATTCAGTGACTCACATCCCAGCCTGCTGCCAGCACATCCACTCCTGCTGAACAGTTTTAACAGTGGCATCCGTCTTTACCGCTCTGAGGTGAAGCACCTGGGCACTCCAGTCCGCCCAAAGGTGTCTCGCGCTAACGTTTTCATGTCATGTGCGCGCGACAGGAGACAATTCATCTTATTATTAAATGAGTCTAAGGAGCTAAGCAGCAGCTAGCGGGAATTCAAGGTGACATTAGCAAAAACACTTGACACAACACACTGACAGATATGTCGGTAAGCTAGCAGGTAGCTGCCAGGTTGCTATGGGGAGTTAAGTTGTCTGCGCTCGTGAGCGGCAGTTACCTTTCTGTAGTATTTCCGGTATCTAGCTTAACCTGCAGTGTGAAAGCAGCACACGGGGCTAACCAACCTGACATCTGCACACCATATCCGCGTCTTGTGCCAGAAGGTCCACAACTTTTCCTTTCCCCTCGTCGCCCCACTGAGCCCCGAGCACCACCGTCACCCTGTTGCCCACGGCCGGGATGGGGGCTCGTTTTGACGGGCTGCCGCTGCCGTTCCGGGGGGCCGCGGCATCGGCTGGCTCCTGACTCCCACTCTCCGACATTTCTGCTGGGTCGTTGCCGCTGACTACACTTAAGCGCCCTTTCGCTTCGCTCTGCTGCTGCTGCCGCACCAAAGATCTCTGACAGGAGTGAGAGCACTCACTCCACGGACAAGCGCTGACGTTCTGCGCAGGCGCACAACGGTCTGACATGACTAATACCATTCTGCACGGTCTGTGGGGTCAGTCCTTGATCCGAGCAGAAACAGCAATGAATTACCAGGCAGCAGTAGTATTGTACCTCATTCAAATGCAAAACCTACCTTGTTATGCGAAAACAAAAATATTTTGACACTTATAACATTTTCATCTTGTGATTTTTATGTATTTGACCCACTCATCCAGCAGCACAAGCGGTGCACCATCTTGATGCCTCTCTTATCTCAGGAGACACTCCCACTTTCTGGAGGTGCGTTAAATCTGATGTAGGGATCTGTTACAGGGATGCACAACTTTGGTGACAAACACGGGCCGCAATGATGTTGTTGTTATCACTGTCAGAGGGCCAAATGACTGCAAATTGATCGAGGCGCCTAAATTAGACTATAGAAAATAGCTGTAATTAGATTACAAAAAATCACTGCTGTTGGGCAGAAACCTCCAATTGACATTGATTATTATTCTTGTTTTTTTTTGCTATAAACTAGTTCTGCTGGTCACCCTTCACGGCTGTGAGTGGGTTTTAATTTCTTGACCAGTTACAAAAATGAAAAACAACAGCAAATTATTATAAAACAGCGATTTTCTTTCTTTAATTAGAATTTTTCCTGAAAATTTGTAATTTTGAAATGGCAGGTTTGTATCCACCAGCAAAGACATATGTCTTTGATCAGAATTTTGATGCAATCATAAACATTTTTAATCAATCAGTCTATCAATCAATCTATCAATCAATCTTTATATATACAAGATGTCAAAGCCATGCTCTTAATTTTGTATAAAATCAAGAGCATGGCTATTGTGTGTATATATATATATATATATGTATATATATATATATATATATATATATATATATATATATATATATATACATATAAAGATAGATAGGTAGGTAGATAGACACAGACATACATACATACAAGCATGCTTCTAACCCAACATGAATCCACCAGGACTACAGCACTTTGCCACAATCTGCAACAGTTACAGTGATTAGAAAAAACCTGTTAAGCTGCAGGAATATTGGGCAGAACCAGACTCATGTTGAACAGTCATCCACCAAAGCTGTGCAGGGAGTTTGAGTGGGCAGTTACGGAGGGGGGCAGACAAAGGAACTAAAATTAGAATAAATGATAATGACAAATTATTGACACTCAATAAATCTGAACACAATACATCTGCCCCATCATGTTTGTCTCTATTGCATTTAAATTTAGTAGAGGTCAGTCCCTTAAGATGTGGTGTCTCATTTTCAAGAGGGTCTTCTGCTTTAAATGGTTGTATAGATAATTGTTATGGTGGTATAACTAAAACATCTATGAGAGATTGATCTTATATTAACATTAACAAGTGTAATGATTATAAGGTGGAGAGGACAGCAAAAAGCAAAAAGCATGGACTTAAGTATGGAATTAAAACCAATTAAGGGAGTTTTTTTAATGATCTACCCCAAACATATTTGGCAATGCATGAAAGATCTTTACACAAAACATAACAACAAATCACAACTGCTTATTTCTTGTAAATACCAAAATATTTACTAACTGTTCAATATTATTATGAAGATCTAGACATTTTTCAAGTTGTTATGTATTTTACCTTTTTACACAGTACTGTGTAGGCAAATCAGACTGAAACATATGATAAGATTGTCATCTCCATGTTTATAATCTTAGAAATCTTAAATTGACTGGTGGGCCGCATCTAGTGGCTTGTTTATACAGTTTATGTTTGATATGATTTGATTAAATAATATTTTGTACATCTTGCGTGTTTGTCAATAAGAATTTATTTGTTTGGCCTTGAATATTTAGTCCTTTTTTATTAATAAGATCCATGTCATTGACATTTTTGGATATTTATTGATGGGTCGACCAACAACAACAGATGAGCTCTTTAAGGACCCTGTGAATGGGCCCAAACTGTAGCTGGTCTGTTGCTGTTGCAGGCTGGCATGACACCAACATTACTGACCCTATAAATTGAGTTCAATGAGCCCCACAGGGAAGTTGATATTACAAAAATAAATGTTCATACCAGCTAAAGAAAATGCAACTTAAATAAAAACTGGCAACAACAGAAAATTAATGATTTTTTGAACATAATTCATACTAACTTCAGTGTCATAAAACTCTTACCAAATTACATGTTTAATCAAATAAGTAAAACATATGCAGCTCAAAAAAAAAAAAAAACAGGTAGCTTCTGCTGAAATTTTCCATCCATTGCACTAGTAAAGATGGGTTGTACAGGGGCTCGAAAACTCATGTGACAGAGGGAAGGGACTGTAGACTCCTTAAGTTTTAAATGTAGCTGATTACATCCATAAACTCTGTCTTTAATATTTAGCGCCCTCTAGTTGCAAAAACAACAGGTGCAAATGCAATATGAAAATGTGGCGGTGCTTTTGATTGCTATAGAGCTGTTATAGAAATTGTTTAATGGACTGGCAATGATACATTAAGGGACACAGGAGGAAGATTTTTTTGTTGTGAAATTAGTATAAAATATGCAATTATTCCATAAAGAGTGTGGTGGAAGAAGAATTCACATTCTCTTCCAAGTGAATACTAACATGTAAATTATAACATTGTACATGTACAATTTTATATTCTTTTAAGTCATAATGTGCAAATAATGTAATTGTGAGACAATTGATTAATTAATTAATAAAATCCAGGACAATGCTGTTTCAAAACTAATAAAAGCAATACAACTGCCCTTTTTTTTTAAAGCACACCAAGTTTCCCTAAGGCATAGACATGTTTCGGGCACAACAGTGTGCCCAGGGGCGCTTCCAGAAACTTTAGGTCCCATAAAAAGGTAAGGCCCTAACCCAAATCAGCTCTGTGCAGTTTCTCAACCCATGCATCTGTCAAGCAAAAAAAGGAATACATATGATGATATAGAATTTTAATAAATTGACTGCTTAAAATATTATGGCCTGGATCTTCTGTTAAAAACTCAAGTAAGCCTGCACTAAAAGTTATCCAATAAATAGTTAATCTAACAATGCAGCAAAAGTAACTTTCTGTCAGTCATTTGGCCCATTTCAAGTATTCAGCAAGTTTTCATTTATCATTTACGTTCAGGTGTAATCAGTTCTGATCAATCTCTGATTTTTGGGACTATCATTGCATTTTATATATTTGTTTCTCTCCAAAACTTGTTTTTCATAAGACCCAAATACTTTATCAGGCCAATAAGAAATTCAGATACACATAAAAAAAAAGCACAAATAAAACCAACTCACTTTCATAAATGATCTAAAGGACCTATTTTGTCCAAATGTCATTTTATGTGAGTTTAGAAATGCAAAGGAATATTACTTTTTTTTGCTGTGAAAAACAAGAAAAGACAAAGTTGTAAATGAAGAGTAAAGAAATCTTTCAATAGCTTTGGCAAAATGTTGCTGATACTTTAATAATTAATATAAATAAAGCAGTTATGGGCCCTTGGAATCTTCCTAACTTCCCCCCCGAGTGTGCCCCACTACACCATTTAAGAATCACTGATTTACATGGTTTTATCAGAGGGATTGGTTTGCTGTGTATGAAATACTGAGATTGTTTTTGAATAATTATATATTATCAACTTCCATCACTTTTAAAGTTTGGAGCCACTCCTGGCTCCTCCTGTAGAGGGCAGCAGTTCACTGACATGCGGGAACCCTCCAAGAAGGTCTCCTGTTTTGTTTACCTTCACTTCCTTAGCTTTAAGCTAACACACTTCTTTGACTTGAGATCATTTAACATTAATTTATCAGTTGTCTCAAAATGTCCACTCGGCTCCTTCTCAGGACTTTTGTAAATGAGCGTCTGGCGGCTGCCGTCGAGGAAATATTTCAGGTTTTTGAAGAGGCAATCGCAAAATATGAAGAAGAGGCAACCAGCTCCAAACAGGAGATTGAACGCCTGAGGTGTTTGCTGCAGGAGTCAGACCAAAACAGGGGTATGCCTTTCGAGTTTATTCTTTTGGTCTTTAACATCTTCAGTGTCAGGCTTTTGTTCAATGAGTGGGCCTATTATGCTACAGCACAAGTGTCATTAGCACGTTTCACTTGTCTATAACCTAGTTTTGATGGACTTTTAAAACCAAGGCAAGTAGGTGCTGAAACAGACAGACAGACAGACAGACAAACAGATAGATAGACAGACAGACAGATTCCTTGACGGACAGTCCCAAGGGAAATTGAAGACAATAACAAAGATATAACTCTTAGAAATGTTACATGTGGAAATCAGTCTAAAAATGGCTTTTTATCTTTACTTTCCTGTGCCTTCAGAGTCTCTGTACCTGTCACAGATTTGTAATTGATTTGGTGAAGGATATATGGCTCTTTTATTATTATTATTATTATTATTATTATTATTATTATTATTATTATTATTATTAACCATAACTTTTAAAAGAGAAAATTAAATTTGTCACAGTATGTTAGAGATCAATGCGTTACATTTAGGTTCCTGTTAATTAAAATGCAGATAATAATTTTTGTCAAAGTAAATTTTGCTCAAGTCCAACAATGTTTTGATGTGTGTGTGTGTTTTTTTTTTGTTTTTTTTTTAACTTTTTAACTTTTTGGAGGCCTATTGAAAATATTCAGAATATCTATACTTGACCAGGCATCACCTCCAGTAAATAACATGACCTGATTAGTTAAAGTATAATTTGGTAGATTGAAGGATGGAGTCAAAAATAATTCTCAAATAGTTGCTGTTTTAAGGACCAGAATTTATTGACAGTTTATGAAATGCCTGAGTTCCTCTGGGAAATTATTGGTAAAAAGGTTTAAAGTAAAGGTGAGGTGCAGAGGTTTTAAATATTTTATTCTCGTGTTTCCAGAAACCTCTCTATTGTCCATTTGCAAAGCAGAGACTTCCCCAAAGCTGCATCATTGTGAGCAGGAGCTGACCCCCAGAATGTGTCAGGAGGACCTGGAGCTTCTACGTATTAAGCAAGAGTGTCAGCAACATGAAGAAGAACAGCTGCACCCATCTCTCTCATCTACTATGGAGTCAAAGGAGGAGGGGTACACAAAGCTGCATTTACAACCTCAAATTCAAATGGGGGAAAAGGAGCCTCTGGAGGCTAAAAGTGAACATTTTGCACAACCTCCTGCCTCAATGCTATCCTCGCAAAATATGATCACAAATGAGAGGGTCCAGGATGATTTTAAGAGGGAGGAACCTGTTGCATGTTCAACATCAAATCTAACACAGACAGATCACCGTCAGAGTACTTTTTCAGCTTCAAAAGGGTCTGCACAGACACCTTATTTAAAATCAGTTGTACATGAAACTTGTTGCCATTTGTGTGATAAACCCTTTTCCTCCTATCATGACCTGATCAACCATGCCTGTCACATGCTTTTGAAGGATACAGGCTTTCCCTGCGTTGTGTGCAGTCAGACCTTTGGATCCACTGAAAGCCTGAATTTGCACCTTAAGTCACACAAAGGCATGAAATGTTGTCATCTGTGCGGTAAACGCTGCAATGATATTACGGTTCTGGTAGACCACATGGCCAGCCATGCCGGGGTGAAACTGCACCGCTGTCAGGTATGCGGCAAAGAGTGCAGCAGGAAAGGAGACTTAAAGATACACATGAGGTTTCACACGGGTGAAAAGCCTTATTACTGTTCACTCTGTAATAAAGGTTTCACCCACAGTGGCCACCTGAGGAAGCACATGAGAAGTCACACAGGAGAGCGGCCACACCAGTGTCAGATCTGTGGCAGAGGCTTTCTGCAGAATGTGCACCTGAAAAACCACTTAGGAACACACAGACAGAAATGTTGATGTTTTCAGACACACTGATATTATTGAGACTCTTTCATCAGCTTTTTGAAGTTTAAGAAAGATTTTTGCTTGTAGAAGCATTAAAATGCTTCATAATTTCAGCAAGGTCCACAAGTCTGCTCAGATAAAATGCAGAAGTTGATAATAATAATAATAATGATCATAATAATAATAATAACATTTAACTTCAACCTCCAAAATCTAAGAACATCATCATTGAAGTATACAGTACATTTTTGCAGAGTTCGAAGAAACTCCCTCTAAGGCTTCTTTAGATATCACGCCCTCAAGCGAGGGATGAAGATTAGCCTCACCGACCTTGACTTTTTACCTGTGACATCGAAAATGTACAATGCTTAACACATTTATTAGACAACCTGTCATAAGAAGAAGCAAGCATAAATATTTTAGAAATCTTTCAAAAAGTTGTTTAAAACTTAAAATGTTATTGGAAGTACATTTTGAACAGAAATGAAGAATTCAAACTGAATTCACCCTTTAAACACAAATATGAGCTTGGCTCAAATTCAGAAATAAATCAAGCATAACATTCAACCACTAAAATAAATTTTTAATGCAAGTAAATAATGATACCTTGACATCTTACTTCAAAAGATAACAGTGTACTTTATTATTTTCTATTTTTTTTTGTAAAACAGCAAATTTTAAAATTCATAGATAACAATAATAACTATATTTTAGCATTAAAAAAGAATTTGGGTTAAAGAGCTTCTACATGCTAGTGTATTAACCATCACAGAAACATAAAAAGGGATTTTGGTAATTACTAATGCTGTTAATTTAGGGCAGCTGTGGGATAAACCTTACATTGAGTCGTGGTTTAATTTTTTAAGCACTGTGCTTTGAGTTAATCTTAAATCAGAGTTGACAGCTATGCTACATCGTAAGAAAATCCCCTAGAGCTCTCATGAAATACTGAGTTTAAGAGCAGGTAATGAAAAAAGACTCAATAGTCTAGACCTTTGATCTCCCAACACTCAATCAGTGTATCTCAAGTAGGAAATTTGTACAGAGAACAAAAACAAAAAATGCAATGAGTTTATCTCAGAGCCAGAGTGCATATTTATGCAGATGTGGAAAGATCCTTCCAAACGCTCCTGATGTAGCATATTCACATGAAGGAATGATCATGAGCCTCTGTGACCTTGAACTATGTACTCATAGCATTCATTTAAAATCATTTAGAAGGAAATCCATCAGAGCATTCTCGAGACATCAGCTTTGCAGGGAAAGGGTTACCATGCGGCCAACTGACCTTGACCTTTGACCTCAATAGTCCAAAATTTCACTCTTACTTTAATGTGGACATTTATGCAAAGTTAAAAAAAAAAATCCTTCATGGTGTTCTCCAGACATCACAAGCAATAAATGATATGAAACCCCTTTCCCTTGACCTTGAAAAAAACACCTGGTTTGTCCTCAAATCATTTTGTACATTTGTGCAAAATTTAAAGGAAATCCAGTGAAACCATATTACACTGTCATGTTAGCAAAGAAAGATTGAACAGGAGTCTCAGTAAATTTTGTCTTTGACCTTTGACCTTCAAGTCCCAATTGTTCCATCCTCAAGTCCGAGTGGAAATTTGTCTGAAGAAAATTCCTCAAAGCATTTATGAGATATTTCCATAAAAAAAGATAGAGAAGACAACCCCAAGATAGAATTCTTAAGGTACAAACTATTGCTGATGCAGAGGTGTTCAAACTAGCAGCTCCTCAGTGTCAACATAGTAAATTAATGGCATGTAGGTTCTTAAAGGGATAGTTCAGTTTTTTTGTCCTGGAGCTGTATGAGCTCCATATGGCCACTAAGAACATTAGATGCAGTAGAAAGTTCTCTCGTCTCCCTCAGTAAGCCACAATTTGTAAAAGTTTAACCGACTCACGTCATACATCAATACATGACAGAGTCGCTTAGTTCCAGATAAACTTTATTTTTCCAAAAAACTAATGCACTCAGAAAAATTTCTAGGTAGCATACTCTTAAACTGTGGTATTATTTTTTGATGGGAGTTCTTGTAGGCCGAGAAAATACCCTTTGTATTTGGTATAATACTTCCCTGTTTGCAGCTGGTTCTGCTTCACAGACTTTTACAAATTGTGGCTTAAAGGATAAGTTCGTTTTTTTGACACCTGGACCTTATTTTTAGGATTAAATACGCTCGTAGACTCACCCAGACAATTTTGGCGGAGCTCGGAGCCGTTTTCAAGCAAATTAGATCCATCCGACGGCATTTTTCCTCATGCCATAGTAGCAGACGGGGCCAGAAATCGAATCCCCTAAATTAGACATTATCTACTGCGAAACTCGCTCATTTCAGCTACATTTTATAAATGAATGGCCAGTGTTATCACCATGTCAGCTCAACTTCGTTGTTATGGTCATCCGGGGCTTTACAAGGACGGGTAACTTTTGGTGACATCATAGACAAGAACATGAGTAGAGCCGCTGTTGTTGCTAGGCTACACGGCTATTTTTGTGCAACATGGTGGAATATTTATCCGATGTAGAAGTGTCCGACGACGACTTTGAGTATAATGGATGCCTGTATCGTTTTGAGCCAGAATATACCGACGAGGAGCTATTTGAAAGGAGGATGCAGAGGGAAAGAGCAGAACAGCTGGCCAGAGAACAAGCAACCACTGCACGTCCACGAATGGGTGCTAACTGGTGGTGTTGTTGTGGACATTGCATGGCAAACACAACAGAGGAGGAGTGCCTTTGCTGCTCAGAGTGGGACTTGAGACCAGAGGAAACACGTATTGATGCCCCCCAAAATACGATTTCTGGCCCCGTCTGCTACTACGGCATGAGAGAAAAACGCCGTCGGATGGATCTAAATTGCTTGAAAACGGCTCCGAGCTCCGCCAAAATTGTCTGGCTGAGTCTACGAGCGTATTTAATCCTAAAAATAAGGTCCAGGTGTCAAAAAACCAAACTTATCCTTTAATGAGGGAGAGGAGAGAACTTTCTACTGCATCTAATGTACTGAGTGGCCATATGGAGCCCATCCAACCCCACTTCAAAAAAACTGAACTATCCCTTTAATATTGTCAGCCAGTTAGAGACAGTTTTCTTTGTCAAAGTAAGTTTTCTGTCATGACCACAAACAAGAGTGTATCTCAGTGACAAGAGTGGGCAAAGAATGTAAAGGAGGGACTGCCTTCGTCCATAATGAAAAACAACATAAGGCCAGTGTCATTTCCTGCAATGTAAGACTGCCTTCAAAATGCATTTATTCTTTGTTTTTGTGCGAAGAAAAGATGCCAACATTTGTGTTTTTTTTAATCTAAGAATGTTCTGCTTTATGTCTTATTTTGAGCTGTGTTTTTGGCTGGAAACCACAACTCAGTAAAACAAACATGATTGAGATTTGTATGTGGTGTTGTGAATCTTTTGTTCACACTGTCCTGTTTTGGTAATATTGTTATGTAGCAGAGGGGAAATACTGATTTGCTATTAAGTTACCATTATCCTGACATATAGCTGTATTTAGCCCCTTAGCTGCAGTTACCCACCCTCAAGGGAAAGGTGATGTCCTCATATGTGATTGTTTTGCAATGAATCAGTTTGTATCAGTCGTCATTGATTTGCTGTATCACAATAATCTTGTAATCATTGACCTTATGTTGCATTGTGTCTTATCACATCATGCGGAGTCACCCTGAGATTTCTGCCCCCTGTTGGTGTTTGATATTTATCAAATGTTTTTTTTTATAGTCAGACATGTTTGTTTTTGTGCTGCAGATGACATCACAGGGGTCCATGAACTTCAGTCTCAGGAAATGAAATCCAATCACATTAACATCCTGAGCTTTCACAATTTCAAGTGCCGAAATAAAACTGTCAGCAGGACAAGATTTGCAGTGGTTCAGGAGTGCTTTGGCATTCCTTACGTAAGATCATAATTCTGGATTGTTCCTGAAAACTATGCATGATTACTGACATTTTGTTACTTCAGTCTGCCCAAGAGAAGAGGTGAAAAGTTTTTAAAGGTCCTGGACAATCTTAAAGAATGTGATGACCATAAAAGAGTTTACAAAGTACATTAATATATGTAAGGTTTCCTGTACATGTTTATTTAAAACTGATAACAAATGTGTTCATGATTTTTTTGAATTCACATTTTTCTATCCAAGTTAAAAAAAAAAAAGGATCTTTCATCTACCAGTAGATGGCACTACAGGAGCTTTTGTTTATCAAATAGGGCTCCAGATGGTAGTTAACCCTTGACAACACAAAACATCTGATTTCTTTCTCTTTTGACATTTAAAACATACTTTTGACTGTTCAAAGTGTGTTTTATCGTTACCAATGGACTAATACTTATCACAGCACATATGAAGTTTGGAGACAGCCAACAAGTGAATACTGTTGCAAATCTTTATTCATAGAGCATTTTGTTTACATCATAGCTTTGGGTTTCAAAATTAATTCACCCACTGTACACCTAAAATCCCAAGGCACACCATATCCATACAAAATAGCCTCTTCAACACTTGCTGCTATATCTTGTTGGTCTGGACAAAGTTATTCACAATGACTCATAAACTCTGAAAGGCTACTTCATTTCTTTAAAATAATTATTTAAAAAAACATGCAATAATACTTTAAAATCACAACTAAATTCTTATTATAAAGCAAAACATATTTTCACTTGAAAGATCTTTTTTTTTTAATAAGGTGAAATGGAAGAGGGAAAATGTAATATTCCCCTTCATCTGTGAATTCTTTTTAACTGCCAAAAATGATGTAGCCTCAAAGATTTGGTGAAGATTTAAGACTCAGAAGTTGCCACTTAATAAAAAAAAAAAATCAATGCACCTAAATAAAATTTTTTGGCACAGTTGTAATAATTAAAATTCTTGGTTGTGCAAATTCCTAAGGCACGTGCAGACCAAAGTGCTTCATAAAAGATTGACAGATGAGGAACAAAATCAGAGATGTACAGCACATGATAAAACTGTAGATTTATACAGGAAAGACCACAAGAAAGGGGTAAAATAGATTTTTTTAATTGGGTTTTACAGAAGTATACAATTGTATAACATTTACAAGGAGTTAAAAAATCCTTTTTTCTTTTCAGAAAAACAACAGAAAACCAAAGTGGTCACTTAAGTATTACTGCATACCCGAACAACTTGTTATAAACAAGAACAGCCACAATTACAATAATTAAATAGATAAATAAAAAAAAAAAGGACTTGGACAGAAATAGACAATTTAAAGAGAGAGAGAGAGAGATGAGAAACACAGTCACATCAGCCCGGTAATAGTAAACTGCAATAGATATAGCAACAGACATCCCAAGTCAGAGTAGCAGCATATGATCCACATAACAATAGAAATAACCCATCTACCTCTCTAAGCTGTTTCAGTCGTGTCAGTCAGGGGTGAGGGGAAGATCTGTCTTCTTAACCAATTGAAGGAATGGGCTCCATAATTTCCCAAATTTACTGGAGCAGCCCGTTAAACAAAGTCTGATTTCCTCCAACTTAAGAAATAAAGGGTGTCTCTGATCCAGCGGGCATGACAGGGTAGTATTGTTGATTTCCAATTAATTAAAATTAATCTTCTGGCTAGCAGGGTAGCAAAAGCAAGCACATCCTTTTTGGATTTAGTGAGGGAAGCGGGGGCAACCCCCAAATACTCAGAAAATTTGGCTTTTTTTTCCCCAACTAACTCTGACAGAGTATTAAAAATTTCAGTCCAATAATTATGTAAAGATGGACAATGCCAGAGCATGTGTATTAAGTTCGTAGGAGATTGCTGACACCTATCACAATTTGGAGTTACACTTTCATAAACCTTAGCCAGTCGAGCCTTAGTATAGTAGGTACGGTGTACAACTTTGCACTGAATAAGACTGTCTTGCACTGATAGAAGATTCATGTACCTGTCTCAGAATCTCTGCCCAGACTTCCTCTGTTATTGCCACCCCGAGGTCCTCCTCCCAGAGTGATTTTATTAAGCCTAGGGGTTCTGAACGTAAAAGATTGATTTAATTATAGATATATGAAATGGAGCTTTTAAGGGTAGGGATTGGTGTCAGGAAACTATCCAAAGAGGAGTCTCAGGGTAAATTAGGAAAGTTGGAACTGTGTTATGAACAAAGCTGCAGACTTGTAAATATCTAAAGAAATCTTGCTTAGGAAGTGAGAATTTATCTGAAAGTTGTTGAAAAGAAACAAAGACATTATTAATATTCAGGTCTTTAAAGCTATGAATACCAAATTTGTCCACCTTAGGAAACACTGTCTATGAGGGAAGGAGGAAAGGCATGAAAATTGCTTTTTAAGGTTGAAATAAAAATATAAAACAAAGAGAAGTTTGTGCAGTAAAACAAATTAATAAAAATAACAAGTAAAATCAGAAGTAAACACACAGAAAGCTCACCATCTTAATATCCAGGGGCAGTTGCTCTCCAGAGCTGCAGTAGGAAACATGAGGGACATTTAAAGGCCTTCTGTAGGATCAGTATTTAAAGGTGGTGACAATAATCTTTCATACATTTTCATTGATAAGCAGCTGCACAGTCATCTTCACAGTCTTGAGGTTTTAAGCCATTCATCCATGACTTTTGGACTCTCCAAAGCTCACCTTGGATTGCTCCCAGGTGGCCTGGAAACCTCACACAGAACAGGAGCTCACTCAGGAATTTGTGTGTTTGGGAAGCTGCTTTGGGTGATTCAGGTTTTTAGATCGTGAAGCTAAAGAGCTAAACGGGCCTCAGTGACCCTCAAGCCTTAAACCAACTACCCTAATCTGGTTATGTAAGCCCTGCTTTTCATGACCACTGCCCACCTCAAAAGACACTCCGGATCCTTAGCAATGACCCTGGGGTCCTTGGGAATGGTTTCCCACATGTTGCATGTCATGTTTGGCCTTAATAGGTTTCAGTTATAAATTCTCAAACTTAATAACTATTTAAAACTATTTGCACTGTAGATCTTAATCATTATAACTGTTAATTATAATTTTAGAATAATCCCTCTCTCCATGGTTGTTATTGCTAGAACTAACATTTTAACTACTTTTACAACCATACAGACAGTAGTACTCTCTTGAAAACGATATGCTGCATCTTCAGGGACTGTCCTCTTATTAATTTATATTCAATAGCGATACATAAGGACAAATTCACTGTCTGGGTAACCATAAATCTACCCCTAACATGAATTTGCATTTTACTCACTCTAGCACTGCCCGCCACTCTCTCAACATGGCTCTGGTGGGTGGCTGTTACCCAGGAGTCTGTTCTGCCCAAGGTTTCTTGCCTGCTACACAGGTTTTTTCTTTCTTCTGTAACATTTGCCAAATGCAGGAAAGTGCTGTATTCAAGGGGAATTCATGTTGATGTTGGGTCTATATGACTAAAATGAAATAAGATTTAACACAGAATAGAAGAATATGGCTTTGACCTACTCTTTTGTAAAGTGTCTGGAGATGACAGTTGTTTTCCTTTGGTGCATTACAAATAATGTTTGCTTGATTGACATCAAACATTTCCAAATTAATTTTCTTTAATGGTCATCTATTTTGCTTCTTTTAAATAAGTTTTTGCTGGTCCAAGATGTCCCAAGAACTTATTTTTAAAGTGTCTTGCCTAAAAAGCCACTCAAATATTGAATTCTGGCATATCCATAAACCCTTCAGTCTTAGTAGCCCTGCTCAGAACAGGCCATTTCAGTGTAAATCCTCATGAGCTGTCTGACCGTGCCCCCCTCAAAGGTAAATGTGAATTGAGCTGTGCTCTAAGGTTACTGTTGCTGCATAGACATGCCTGGCTCAGGAGGTGTTGAACATTTGGGGGAGGTGGCATATCCCTGACTGCCATTAGGGAATTTTTTTAGATTGTGTGATCACACATTTTCTGTAAGATAGAGCAACAGGAATTTTCCCATGTTAGCAGGGATTGTTTTCAGAATAGAGGAACTCAGAATAGACATGCTCATCCCTTGCTGGGTGCTGGATCCAAAAAACTCACTTTAACAAAGAGATATGTATAGCTTGGTGTGGGGACTGGAGTTGGGACATGGACCACATGTACATTTTGGGACTGTCTGATCATGACAAAAATCATATTTATCTTAACAGATATTGAGATCGCAATTATAAAATACAATTGCTCACTGATTTTAAAACAGATACCAAATACTTTCATTAGACATATATGCTTTTGAAACTGTCACATTTAACATTAAAGACTGGGAAAAACAGACAAATATCTCAAATAATGCTAATAAAACTAATGGAAAAAGTAAAAAAGTTGTTATGCAGTACAGTAGTCTTTTTTACTCAGTTTTCACAATTGTGGAAGACAGTAATTGTAATTGAGATTAAAACTGGATTACTTGCCCAGCTCTAGTACATTTACAATAAAGCAGCAAAAAACACACTAAAACAACAGGTAAAGTGTAAATTTGATGAATGAGCAAAATACAGGACCTTTAAATGCTTTAACCACTTCTTCAGACAGTGGGGTCTCCATTCTTTGACACTGTTAATTTTGAGTTTGTGGGCTGAAAAGTTTTCACTGTAAGTTCTTCAGCATTAACTCAAAGCCTTTTGACCCAGACATAATTATGATTCGAAAACATTTCTCTGTACCTTTCTGTAAAAAGGAGGTCGAGGGTTAATCTCCCGTGAAGTTAAGTGATGTGAAATGTACTCAAAGGATCTGAAAGATTTTCTTTATGTAGGTCAGGTTGTTGCGTAGATTTGAGCAGGAGAAGTGGGCCTACAGCAGCAGTTTTTCAGCATGTGAAAAGTGACATTCTGCACCACACACTGTTACAAGAACTTCACTGGCTCTACACCATCATCAGGAATTCATCTGACCCCAGGTTGCATAACTGGGTCACTGAGTTACTCCACCCTAGGGAGGTCTCCATACAGCACTGAGTGAGAATTTGGAGGTAGAAGCCAAAATCTACACCCAGGTGTGATGGAGGCGATCCAGAGGGAGCTTCTGGTGCACAGGAGGTGAACAGAGGAGATCTGACAGGCTCATCCTCATGAGCTTGATATGAAGGAGGAAAACAAACATCTGGTGGACATCCTCCTTAAAAGCTGAGACATACACAAAAAGGCAGCAGATTTTGGAAGTTAATGTTTGATTTGCACACATCTGCTTCATGTGGGAGTTGTTGGGTGGAGAAAAAAGTGCAGGAACATGAGCAGCGATTACAGTTTGTTGGAGAGAACGTCAAATTCTTGGTCAGCAGCCCATCTAAACACACTCCTGCATTAGATGTTATGGATCCACGGTGTGAATCCAAAAAAAGTTAATTTTGTGTTTGGAAGGAGACCAGATGATACATTTGCCGTATTGTTTATTTGCTGCAGCCAACCCTTTTTAGTATAAATCATTAAGGACTTTTTGTGCTGTGCGTGGCTCAGTTGTTAAAAGCAGAGACAGAGGAATGACTCTGCAGTTGTTGCTGTGGGAGGATCTCCAAAAAGGTTGTGTCTTTGCACTTTTAATGCCTTTCTACAAGCAGTCCAGTTTGGTTCAGTAGTTTCATCAGTAAATCCTGAACCTGCTTTTCCTCCCACAGACAACCTTACTTGGTAGACTGCAGTGTCTAGCTTTAACCCTTAAGGTTGGATAGACAAGCTTGGCAACTCAAACAGGAGGTGTGAAAAAAGATAAGTCATTCAGGTACATGGATGCATTAGCCCAGTCCAGGGAGTCCTGCTACATGCTCTGCAGGCCTACTTCCTTTAACAGAGAAGTGCAAAAACCTCCAAAGAAGTAGTACAATAACCACCCTACAATATGAATTGCACAGTGATGGGGTTCAGTCATTACACATTATATTGATTTATTGGATCAGCCAACACAACAATTAACAGACTTGAGAAAAAAACATCAGCCTGTTTAACAGGCTAAACCAGGAGTCAAAAAATATGAGGCAGTTTGTCTCAGAACATTAACTTGGATGCATTTTGACCGACCCAAAGAAAATGCAGTTAACAGAGGTTTTTTTTTTTTGTTTTTTTTTGTTTTTTTGAAATGTGCTTAAAACTGCTGGCTGACCTTTCAGTTATATAATTAAACTAAAATACACACAGTGACTTCCTCAGCCATAGACACCTGAACAAAGTATTCACCTCAGATGAGCTGTTTAGATGAACAGGGGATAAAGCATTAATGTTCAATATGCATAATATTTGCTCCGACTATATTTGTAGTTTTTAGTCAAATGGTCTCAATAAATACATCAATTCCCACTGTTCAAAAGCCTTAGAAGCATCTAGCATTACTTAAAACCTTAGTAACTCACTTTTGATTTAGTTTCATGGATGAATTTCACAAAATGAGGAAAAAGGATGTTAAGAGTGGCTATGAATATATTCTATAGAGTCATATCTTAGAGTTAAGTATTTTGCTATCAGACAGTAAAAGAATATATTTGGTTATCAATTTTCCATTTATTTACAAAATTTTGATTGATAAGCCTGTGCTCAGTCAAACAAAATCTGTCTTGAATTGGCAAAAGGTTGTAATTGTATTAATTTTGTGAAATATTTCAGGCATTTGAGGAAAAACATTCATGGGTAATGCACATTAGCCATCTTACTATTCCCCACTTTTTGACAGTGAAAAGACAAATACTTATGCGCTGCACCAAACCAACCCAGAATTGTTGTCCTTGACAGATCTGATGACTGAATTACTTTCTAAAAAAAACTCTATCTGTTTCTCACTGTCTGTTTTCTTTCATTATTTTTCTCCTCTTGATGATTTTCAATGATCCTTCACTTTTTACTTGTCTCTCAATTTTTTTGGGCATGTTTATCATAATATAATATAAAATATAGATGGCAACAACTTATTTTTCTCTTGAAAAGAAACAGACAAAAATGTTGTTGTACATAATAATGAGCTTTTCACAGCTCACTACTTCTCTTATGGTCTTTGGATTATCTCGGGATTATTGATTTCAAATACCCACGAGCAGTCCAAGACTACACATTCAATTATTTAATCTTTAAAGGAATGCACTATGAAGCTGTTTAAATGTCAGATAATTAATCATGTAAGTCATCCTTAAAACTGTTTCTCTTTAAATTTATTGCATAACCAGGGTGGATAACTGTAGAGCACACAGTACATCAAGGATATTGCATTAATCACAAAGCTCTTGGACATCTTCACTGCAGTAACAATGGGCCACAGCGCAGACTGTTATGAAAAGCTCTGAGAGACAGAGGTTGGATAACAACAACCCAAGGACAGTCTGTTCATCCATATGTGACAAAAATATTAAAGAAAAACATTTGGAATAAAAGTACGATAAGGTTGATTCATATTTTTTTTTGCACAATAAGTTTATCATTTTGCTATAGTTTGCCTCCTTCTATGTTTTATTACTATGGCAGAGACAGCTTGACATGTTTGAAGAGATACAAACCAAAGAAAGTGCCCATTAAGTGATGGAAACAGAATTCGAAATAAAATCACATTAAAAGCCATTTTTTCTTTCATACAGTGGCCTTTTTGTCAGAGGCCTGAGTACAGCCACCCTGTCTGTACCATATAAGCCCTCCTTTTTGCCAGATATGAACTTCACCAACAACTAAAGGTTCACTGGGCAGAGATCCATTTTTTATCATGACATTATTTAGCTTATCTTTAGGTCCTTTTGAGGATTTTATGATTTTATTATTACTTATGACCAAAAGTAACAAGTTACTTTAACTTTTAAGTTATTTATTACTTTTATCTCTTCAAAAAGGATCTAAAACAGCTTTAAAGGGTCTCATATTTTACTCCTTTTCAACAACTTCACAGTGATCACTGATGTTCTGGGGGGGTTTTTTGCAAGTAAATTCACCCAGATATTAGATTTGGCATGTCTATAAACCCCTCTGTTTTATCTCTGCTCAGAGCTGTTTGGTCTAAATCCTTATCAGCGGTGTCTGACCACGCCCCCATTAAAAAACTGGTGTGGCTTTGACTTTTCAGTGCTGTGCCTGATGTCTACACAGCCCAGATGTGTTAACACTGTAGTCAGCTGTGGATAAACACCTGGCTCAGAGAGTGTCTCCCATCTGGGCCCTAGAAAGCTTTACCCTTTTGCCCCCCCTTGTTTGCGGCTTTGCCTTTAGCTATGCTCCTGTCTTAGAACATTTTTCACCTTGTAAAGGTGTATATTACGTTTTGGTGGATTAACTGAAGTGCTGCGACCAAGGCTGCGTGTGGTTAAAAATACAGACCTCTGGATTTGTGTGTGACCTAGAATCAGCTTCTAAATTCCGAGGCTTGCTTTAAAAGGATTATAAAATGCTGATTTATTTGTTTAAAAAAAATCCAAATCCAGTGCTGCACTGACTGCCATTTGTTGGTATCTGGACCAGTCACAGACCCCCTCCACCTCTCTCCTGCACCCCTCTGCAGCCCGTGTGTCGGTGCCAGCTGCATGACTGCGCTGCTGAGTTGAGTTTTGCTGCTGTGAGAGTCGAGACGCATGCAGACAGATGAATGCATGAACGCTGCCGCTCACGGACCGACGCGCTGCTCACACGTGAGGGCGTCGCAGGCTGGTGTGACGGTAAGTCTGTGTTTCTGCCGTGTCCGTAATAGAAAGTAAAGGGACGGTGTTCAGACTGCTGACACAGCCAGCCCAAAAATACCTCCAGCCCGGCGGGGGAGGCGGGCAGAAGAGGAGGGAGGGGGGAGTCTTTAGGGTGCCCACGCGCGGTTCATGCTGCTGTTCTCTGCATGTCAACACGGTAAATGGAGATGTTGTTAGTTTGCACTCGATTCAGGGGAGCTGGTTGGTGACAACAAGGTCAGATGGTAAGTAAAAAAGTCGCAGTGCGCTGTTTGGACGTGACATCGCAGAGCTGCACGTGCGCCAGGTGATGTTTGCAAAGCTTTCCTTGATATGTGATATCACTCACTTGCATGCATGACTTTAAATAGTCTACATCAAGCCCACAGAGCATGCATGTTGTGATAGCTGCAGAGGAAGTTGAAAGCTGACCTTTCTTTGGTCTGGAGTGACTTGGAGTGAAAGGTTGAGGTCTTGTACACAATCTGAGTTGAGGCTGCACAGCAGGAGACAGTGTGAGAATACAGTTTCTCCTCACACAGCAGGATACAGCATGAAAGAGCTCAGAGAATAAGCCCCACTGAGCTTAAAACCACTACTGAAACATGTAAACACTCGGTGTATATATATGTTTTCACACACAGTTGTGAGTTCTCCTTGCTCTGTGGGACACCATGTTGTTGGAGTGTGTTGATAACTCCTGGAGCTACTCCCTTATCATCTGTCCTGGGGCTTTGAGAAAGCTGCTATTCACACAGTGATAAGCTGTTCTGTTGATGAAAGTTTTCACCTGCACTGAAGAGGAGATAATTAAAAATACTTAGTAGCCTAAGTGCTGGAGAAGCTGCTGCAGCAGGTTCCCAAATAAAACCATCATATAGTAAGCCATAAAACGATTAATCCAAGAAAAACTTTCATCACCCAACACATACATTTACATGCCCAATTAACACACACTACAGTTAAAGTTTAGTTGGGCAATTCAACTGGATGCCTGTCCTTGCCCAAATATGTAAACCTTTAGTATATTAATGTTGGGACATTGTGTAAACATAAATTAAAAATAAAATAAAATGATTTGCAATTTTTTTTAACCTTCGTAAACACCAGTTTTTAAGTGTTTTAACTGATAAGATTTATTTGATTTTGCAAATTTTAACTCATTTTGAATTTGATGCCTGCAACACAAGCTAAAAAAGCTGGGAGAGGGGCAAGTTTACCACTGTGTTACATCACCTTTCCTTTCACAACAGTCAATAAGCGTTTGATAACTGAGGACTCTAATTGTTGAAGCTTTGTAGGTTGAATTCTTTCCCATTCTTTCTTGATGTACAACATCAGTTGCTCAACAGTCTAGGGTCTCCGTTGTCATGTTTTGGACCCGAACTCCTTTACTACAAAGCCACACTGTCATAACGTGCAGAATGTGGCTTGCTGAAATAAGATTGGACGTCCCTGAAAAAGACGTGGCTTTGAAGACAGCATAAGCTGCTCTACAACTTGTATGTACCTTCCAGCATTAATGGTGCCTCCACAGATGTGCAATTACCCATGCCATGAGTACTAACACACCTCCATAGCATCACAGCTTTTTAACTTTGCACTGATAAAAAATTATGTCCTTCTCTTCTTTAGCAAAGAGGACATGACCTCCATGATTTCCAAAAACAGTTTGAAATGGGGACTTGCCAGACCAAAACACATATTTCTACTTTGCGTCAGTCCATCTCAAAAAGGGCTCAGGCCCAGAGAAGCTGGCAGCATTTCTGGGTGTCTTTGATATATGGCTTTTGATATGCATCATAGAATTTAAATTGCACTTGAAGATGTAGCGATGAACTGAGTTAACTGACAATGGTTTTCTGTTCCTGAGCCCACTGAGCTTACATGCAGAGATTTCACTGGATACTCTGAATCTTTTGATGATATTATCGTCAGTAGATGATGAAATCTCTAAATTCCTTGCAACGATTTGATGAGAAACGTTCTTCAACTGTTTGACTATTGCTAACGCAGTATTTCACAAAGTAGAAAGCTTTGCCCTAGCCTTGCTTGTGGATATATGAGCCTTTCAGGGATGCACCCAGTCATGACACTAGCCTTTTTCCAATTAACCTGTTCACTTGTGGAATATTCCAAACAGGTTTTTTTGAGCATTCCTCAACTTTCCCAGTCTTTTGTTGCCCCTGTCCCAGCTATTTTTGGAACGTGTTGCAGGCATCAACTTCAGAATGAGTTAATAAGTGCAGAAAAACAATGATGTTTATCAGTTTGAACAATAAATACCTTGTCTTTGTGGTGTATTTATTTGAATAACAGTCCGAAGGGATTTGCATGACAGTGTGCTCTGTTTTTACTTATGTTTTACAGAACATTCCAGCCTCATTGGAATTGGGGTTTGTACATATGTTTTGGGAGAATTTACTTGTGGACTAAGGCAGCTATAGTAAGTGGAGAAACGCCTCTTTTAGGTTTGCTATTATGGACCCTCTTCCTGTTGAGTTTATCAACTGGTGCTGGTAAGCAACCAGGCACAACCCATGTATATGCCTCTGGTTCCAATCCAGCCTGTGGCCAGTTTGCCGAGTGTCCTCCCCCTACTCTCTTATGCCCCCTTTCACAGCCTATCCACTCTCTCTCTCTCCTATCAGTTAAGGCACAAAAACGCCTAAAAAATAATCTTAAAAAAACAGCAAAAATGAAAACCATACAGCTCTGTGCATTTTATACACACTCTATACCTTGTCTCAGGTACAAGTAACATGAATGCTATTCCTCTACATCAGCGGTGTCCAAACTATGGCCAGGGGGGCCAGTTTTGGGCAGCGGTCTGTTTTTAATCAGCCCTAGCCAATTCCAAAAATGAAAACACTATATGACCCATGTTGGAAATGTGCTTGACTGTTTTTGTACTTTTAACTACATAGGCTAAAATGGCGTACATCATGAATGGTTATAATATTTACAACCAACTTAAGAACTCAATGCCTTGATGAATGAAGATGAATGGATCATTGTAGCATAGCAGCATGAGCTGTGCTCATTTGCTTTGCTTTCTGCTTCATCTTAGATCCAATCTACAAATAGTTGTCGAACCTTGAAGCACCAACACCCACTTGACTTTGTGCAGTTTGTTCTTGTTTTGTGTTTGAATGCATCAATTAGCTATGCGTCTCCCTCTCTGCTGCAGAGAGCGTAATTCTCCCCTTTATCAGGAATAGATTCAATGGTAGCAGGCCCGAATAGGCCCTTCTGAATCTGACAGGCTGCTCCAAATTCTTCAGTAATTGTCTTGCCTTATCAAACCACTACTGAAAGCTGTGTTGGCGGCTGTTTTGGCTTTACACAAGTTTTACTAACTTGACTGCCTTAAAGTGGGGACTCATCATTGGTGGCTTGGCCATCTTCATATTTTTCTAACATTGGCCCTTGGTTAAAAAAAAAAAAGTTTCAGAGAGACAAAGGGACTAAAACAAAAATTTATGATAGCGACAAACTTAGGGATGCCCAGACCATAAATTTGTCATCATTTTTTTTGTCTCTGCTGAATAAATGTTTATTTAAGGTTAGCCCCTGAAGATGTCGCACCTTGTATTGAAGTGAATCCTCATGCTATATGGTTTCAAAGGTATTTATTATGGAGGTATAATCAAAAACAACCATGATAGAGAGGCCATTCTAATATTAACATTGACTGCTATAATGATTATAAACTGGAGAGGATTGGTGTCGATTAATATCACAATATCTAGTTGAACTGACATTAAAATGGGTTTAACTGGTCTAAAACTAAGAACTGACATTAAATGAGGTCATTTCTGTTAATGGTTGATGTGGAATAAAGTACCCTGCTGTACTGTACCTTTACTGAACTCCGTCAGTCACCTGATCTCTGAACAGATTTGGAACAAGTGTCCTGGGACAACATGACGTCTATAGTTAGAAAACAACCCAGGGGTGGTGGGACAAAGGTATGTAGTAGGATAATATGACGCAGACGGGTAAAACCAGGTGACCATCGATGGATCATCAAAAGCGTCATTGTGTTCACAACCACATGCCGTCTGGCACACAAGGTCATGGTGAGTCAGGGAGATATACAGTGAGGGCAAAGCAAGGGCTGGATTGTAGACCAGAGCAGAACATTGAGTAATCTACTGTTAATTTTGTTATTAAGCAATAAATTATCCAAGGCTATGAAATGTCAAAATGATACTAGAGCAATAGTAGGAAAAGAAAATGTTCAAAAGCATGATATTAACTCTTAAGTTGTGAGACTGAACAGCCCAAGCTTAACCTTATCATTTGTCATGGAGAGATATTAACATGCTATGCCTAATAGAGATGGCAATCATTGGAAACATTTTTCAACTAAACATTTTATAATGAGAATGTGGAAGTAAGCCCTTTATCGAATCTTTTAATTAGACTTCTTTGGACTGTCTAATGGTTTCAGCATCTAAATTTTGTGTTTGTGCTTTTGTCTTTCCAGATGTTTTGTATAATAATCTCTTATAAAACAAAATATGATGCCAATAGATGAAGTAAGTTTGACCTGAAAGGGAGGAAACTGAAGAATTCCTGAGGTAAAAAAAACTTGTGCATATTTGTTGAAAAATTCGGTCTTTCTTCAGATCAGTCCAGTTCAGCCACACAGGAATGTGGTCTCATTAACTTTCCATGAGTAAATAAGCTCAGGATTGTTTTATATCTTCAACTCAACATCTTATACTTACACACGTACGAGCTTGTTTTGTTGAAAGGAGGCAAATTAGGGACAATCTGGTTCTTGCAACATTTTTCAGATTTTTTTAGACATAAGATTAATAGAGTTTATTTCACAATAAAAGGATGTGGTCACAGTGTTTCTGCAGGAAGACTGAACTGGTTGGAAGGATAGTTTTTTCATCTGATATTACATAAGTTCCTCATGTTGGTTCAGAGTAACGCCTTGGAATGATCTAAAACATATGTTTGCCGTTGTAAACTCTCCAATAACAGAGAACCACTGTCGTTTTTGGCCATTTGTGTTGCCCAGAGTAAACTAAACAGAGTGAGTGAGGGGAATTTTTGAACACTTAAACCAGCTTTTTGTGAGGAGTCTCAAAATTTTAGTTTAATCTCATAGAAGTAGTTTAAGACTTCAGCAAGTAAGAGAAAAGTCTTTCAACCTTGTTACCTCTGCTAAAGAGGTCATGTTCTTGTCAGCTTTTGTCCTTTTGTTTGTTTGGCTTTGAGCAAAATAAATCAAAACTTCCTCAACAGACTTGAATGAAATTTTCAGGGAATGTTGGTCATGGCACAAAGAAGTGATTGAATTGATTTTGGTGTTGATCTGAATAGGGATAGGGATCCAGCAATTTTCAAAGGATTTGTTGACATTGTGAGACATGGCAGTTATCCACATTATTGATGGGTTTTGATTATATTTTCAGGAAAGGTTGGTCATGGCACACAGAGAAAGTGCTGAGATTTTGATGCTGACCTGGATCTGGATGTGGATCCAGGAATTTTTTAAGGATTTGTTAAAATTATGCAGTAGGTCACTTTTCCACTTTTTGGATAATGACTTGGGTAAGATCTCCAGATGTGCTTTCCTGGAGGTTTGTGCTCAATGAGTTCTGCTAGCTTACATGTGTTTTGTTGATGTCATACATTGGTGTTAGGGAGTATCTTGTGAGTTTCTAGTTGAGCGCTGTGCTTTTGAGGCGTTTGTGCACCCAGACTGAGACTTGGGTATTGGAGCAAAGAAAGTTTATCTCTGGACCTAAAAACCTTGGTTTTGTAGGTTTTGTATTTTAAAGCTGAATTTCAATATTTTTGGTCTTGTGTTTATAGCTGGGAGAGCCCAGGTTCCCTTTAAATAGCAAAAGGCCCTTTGCCACCTGGAGAAGTACAACAATTTGACATGATCTTGACTGAAAAATAAACTCCAGAAGAAATAGACCACTACTGAAAATACTTCATTACTTTTGTTCTGTTGGAACCAGGATTTGCCTTTTATTTGTTCATATTTTACTAGCTTTTAAGGCTTTAAGTGAGATTCTGACACCAAATAAAGCCTTGATGCTAGATGTGTCTCAGTGCAAAGGTAGCATCCTTTGAAGGACACAGCCTTCAAAATCCCTTGATGCACCCTTTAGAGCCTGCGTTAATTTTCCAGGTCAAAGCTCAGTGAAGACTGATGCAGTCTTGAAGCGGCTCCCACTGATGATAGACCTGCCTTGTATCTCCATCAAACCAGCTAGGAGTGGCACCTATGGCACACGCCAGAGATAGATAGCAGCAGGGGATGTAGAAATTGACTTATTAACAATAATAGGAGCAATTTACTCAGGAGGGAACACTGCGCAGATAGTTAGACACAGAGTGAATCTTTTGTGGAAATGGGAAAGGAAAGGCATTGCTTGAAGCCTGTAAAATGAGAAAGCCTTTATCTCACTGCAGTGGTGTTGTCATACTTCAGATGTGTCAGCTGAAGGGTGCAGCAGCTGAAATTGGGCTGAGCTTTAGTTTGAATTAAGCAAAGCTCCAGCTCATTAAAAACAGATGTGTATTATTGCTGTGAGCATATCTCAAGTGTGTATGATTTTATGTCAATTAAAAATATATAAGTATAACTTTTTATGGATTAAATTCCATATGGCTAGAATATCAGCTGTAAGTAAGTTTACTGCAGTCTTTTTTTGAAAAAGCTTCTTACACGGTGCTTTATTCCATTTTTACTGAGAAAATATGTTCAAAACTATTTTACTAACTTGCCCCTCATTTGCTTGTTTAGATGTAAGTTGTTTGTTTATTTGGAGCCTGAAAATGCTCTCCACTGTGGATTTTCCAATGCGCCACATCTCTTATTTTTGATGTCAGTACTTTATGACAGCGTACCCCTCCCAGTTCCCAAATGTGGTCAGTGGGATTCCTGTGGTTGAAATTTGAGAACAGCATGTTCATATACCATAGGTCAATGGGACGTGAGACTTCTTTGTATTATAAAATCTGCAGGCTGAAAGTGTGTCAGAGACAGAGGTTATTGCTGTAAGAATTTTAAGGGAAAGGGGTGACAAGGAGGGGGAATAAAACAATTTCCTTAACACAAACTATTTGGTTCTCAACTTTACTGTCACAGTTACAAAAAGGAATAACTTTAAATCCAAAATGCCAATTTATCCACTACCCAGGGCTACCCAAAAGGGGATTTAGGGCAAAACTTTCTGGGGCCCAGCCTCACAAGGAGGTCCATAATGGTTAAAAATGGCCAATACTAATTTTAAGCAGTCATAATTAAAATTTGCTTAAACACACATACTCACATTTCACATTTATTTTATTCATTGTCATTCCAGTAAAATGTTGCTGGTTTCAAATTATAAACCCCTCCTTTCTTAAAGTGATACTGGCCTTTTTGCATAAAGCCAGTATTTTACGAAGTAAGTTAAACCAAACTGGTTGGCCCGCAATGTTGGACTGTGTATTTTCATTTGAGAACCAGAACTAAAGTTGGGATGGCAGTAAATTAAGGAGAATAAAAAGGGGAACCAGTTAGTGGATAAGAATCTGAAAGTAAGCTATTTGAAGCCAGGTAAAGGAGCCAAATGTTGGCTAGGGTTAGGCACTAGCACTTCTGATCCAAAGCAAGGCTTTGCGTAAATAAATCACATTTGAAAAGGGCTCCTACTGGATCTTTTATGGCCCTTTTCCATTAGCCCTACTCTACTTGGCTCGGCCTTCCCCGACTCTACCCGGCTCTACTCTACTCGCTTTGGTCTGCTTTTCCACCAGCCCGGTCCCCTGCCCAGCGGGGGCGGGATCGCCGTGAAACAGCTGGGCGACACTGCGTTCATGTCATTTTGAGCGCAACACAACAACCAAAACAATGGAGGACTTGGAGGCAGTAGTATAGTTGATGCTCGGTCTGTGGCTTTTTGTTACAAAGAGGAAAGCAGAAGAAGGCTGCAGGCGGCGAGAAGAAATACCCTTGAGA
Source organism: Cetoscarus ocellatus (assembly GCA_037902135.1). NCBI lineage: Eukaryota > Metazoa > Chordata > Actinopteri > Labriformes > Labridae > Cetoscarus > Cetoscarus ocellatus. The sequence continues at coordinate 69,607 of JBAMNC010000033.1, read as the reverse complement.
AGTACAGGAGAGTTTTGGAAGCTACACAACAGTTTGAAGCCGAGGACAAGAGCAATCGGGCTGCAAAGAAAAGACGTATGAGGGTAAGCTAATGGAAGCTACCGCTAGCTTGTTAGCTAGCTCGTAATGATAAAGTCCTGTGTTTAACAATGTGATGGCAGCAAGTTATTGCCATAAAGTAACAAAGTGTATATGTACTGCAGTCCTGTTTTGGGCATCGCACTCATGACTCATCGGTGACGACATTCTCTGACCAATCAGTAGCCGGCAGTCGGTTGACGTCACCTTTTAGTATCGACTCAGCTCGCTTAGAACCAGAGCAGAGTAGGCACTAAAACTGGTTTGTTTTAGGAGGTACTGTGCCGGTGGAAACGCAATGCAAACCGGGTAGAGCTGAGTAGAGTAGAGTAGAGTAGGGCCAAGGCGGGCTGGTGGAAAAGGGCCATTAGAGGCACAGCCATTCCTTTGTGTGACCCTGCCACAGCCCTTACTGTTTACAACTGTTATGTGTCAAAAGTGTTTGGGAATCATCAATATTACACATGCAGACAGAGGTGTTTGCTCCTGCCCCAAAAAAAGTAGAAAGCTTGCAAGAATCATAGTTTTTTCTCTAACTTTTCTTCTCTGATCCAGTTCAGTTTATTTGTGTAACACCCAAGGGTTAAACTTAAAAGAACAACTAAGACATTAAGAGATAAAAAACTGAAAATCACCTCTCACTGTCAAACAGCAGGCAGGAACGAGAAGGAGGGCAATCATCAAAGATCGGGAAAGTAAAATTCAGGCAGGAAATCTTAGCAATCTGGAATCTAAGGACACTGTTGTCCCGTTACAATTCATCATATTTAACTTGTGTACCTGTGATGTTTTACCCACACTGTTTTGCTGCTGATTGCAAAGGTTGTATCAGAGGTGTAACATTGGTGAGAGGGGGGCACGTGGACTCAGCAGGGGACAGCAGTGATGTCCAAATGTGTGTCTGCCCTTGTATGTGAAACATACTCAGGGTCACACTCTTTTGCACACATCAACGTATCATGTCATTGAATTCATGTGAATGTCTTTAGGTGTAATGATGAAGGAGCTTCAATGTGGCACTTTTATGTATTTTTTTTCATTGTGAAAATGGGTTAAATATGCATGCAAAAGAAGAGATGAAACAGAAATAGCTAACAAAAAATATGGTGTAGGTAGCAACTGTGCACCTACCATGTATTGAGGCTCTCACCTTATGCAGGCAGGGTTGACAGGGTTTAAATCTGACCTGAGGCACATTTGCTGCGTGTCTTCCCCTTCACTCTTCCCCTTCTCTCTTCCCCTTTCCAAGTCTATCCACTTCCCTCCACTGTCAATAAAGGCAAAACATTCCCTTAGAAAACATGTATAAAAAATTACCATCTGATGGACATAGGCCTCTGCAAAGTACCTGTAGAAATCTTGTTAGCAAACAAAGACCTTGATCTTTAAAATCCAAAACCTAATCAGTTCAATGGCATCTTGGACATTTGTGCAAAGATGAAAGATATCATTTTCACAACAAGCAAAACATGAGCATGAGGCTCCATTTCCTTGACTTTTGACCTAAAAAATCTAACCAGTGAGAGCCCATGTTATGCTTTCTTTAAGTTTTATATGCTCCCCGTTCAGTCAGCCCCACCCTGTAAAACCTGTGTGACATCTCTTTTGACATTTTATCAGCAGTTAGAGCCCTTTGGCTCAGAGTGGCAAACTCGCTGCAGACACCTATGACCTCCAAAATCTGACCAATTTAGTGTCAGAGTAAAAAAAAGAAGCATACCTTTTAAAACTTTCCTGAGACATTTTTTCCAAAGCTTGACCTTTGGCCTATGACCTACCTCTAGTCAGTTAATTCTTGAGTCAGCTTGGACATCTATGCTGTTTAAAGAAAAGAATCCCTCTAATCTAATCATTTCATCATACAATTGGAGCTGATGTCTGTGCAAAGTTCAAGAAAGTCCCTCAATGGATTAGCGAGATATTGCATTCACAACCAAGGGTTGAGTATGAGACCTAGTGACTCTGACCCTTGACCTTTAAGTTTTACCAGCACTTTGTTTGCGAATTTAGGGAAAGATCTCAAAGTGCTCCTGAGACAGTTTGTTCTCAAGCTAAAGATGAACATAAGACTCTTAGACCTTTAGCTTGACCCACGAACCCTTATAGTTCATCCCTGAGCTTTCAATGGAGCAAAGCTGAATAGAATCCTTGAAGCGTTCTTTAGAAATCACATTCACAGTATTCAGTCTGACTCACTGTACGCTCAGACAACCTCTTATGGACAACACATAAAACACAATGCCCTCCAGCCTCTGCTGTCACCTGTGCAGAGGCAGAAAATGTTTACTTTTCCACTGAACAAAAAAGCACTTACTCTGAAGATGAGTAAAATGTTAAACTTAAGACAGACATCATAGGAAATGCAGACAAAAAAGCTTGATTGTAAAAGGAAAATGATTTTTTTCCAGACATAATTTTAGGAAAGAATATGACTATACAAATGCTGTGATTCATGTCTGGTCTGCCAAGACATGGGTCCAGAGACGGCAGGTTTTGCATCCCATGCTTCGTACAGAGCTGCTGCAAGTGCCAGGGTGGAGGTCATCTTTGAGTCCAAGGCTAAATTTAGGTACATTATAGAAAACAACAACATAAATACACACCCCTCCTGAGGTTTGTGGCTGTCTGTTGGGTCTGATGACACTGCTCAACCTGATGAGACTGCTTTATTTTTTCCAGATGACCACAACTAGAGCAAAGTTTAGTCAGCTAGGCGGGCTCTGGGTCTTTTCTCTCCACTGCATTCAGCATTTCTGGATACGTGTTTCACTGCAGTCTTAACTCTGTAAGATACGTGTTACCTGATGTTCTGGTTTTCTGTTTTTACTGATATGCTCATGACTCAAGCTATTTATCAAAGAATTGTTTTAGAATCAGAGCTTAAGATTAATAAGTACTTGCTATGTGGAATTCTTTTAAGAGTCTGCATAATTTATTTACTTTTCTTTGGTTTTGTGGAAAATGTTTTTTGTTTGTTGATTTGACAAGGACAACATTAAGGATCTAACATCAGGTTTGTGTGGCCTTTTTAATAACTTCATTTGCAGGACCCCAAGTAAATAGAGCAATAGCATATAGTTGCTGTCATGCACAAACCTCCAATCTCCATTTTTCATGATTTTCTTTATTTCATAAAGAGTGCTATTGGTCACCTTCCGTGTTGGTGAGTGGGTTTTATAAACTTTTAACCAAATCCAAGTGCAAAAAAATGCAACTAGGAAAAATACAATATTTATTCATTCAGTAGTAGAGCTTTTATGTAATTTCCTGAAAATAGTAATTTTTGATACAACAGATAACGTATAATGTACGTACAGAAATTCATATATATATATATATAAAAACCTGAAGGCTATATAAACAAAATAATCAACATTAACAGTAATTTTTCATTTAGTGATTAAGAATTTTCTGGGAAAAATTATTTCATAATCATCATTAACTTGGTACTTTTTCTTATTAATTTATATTAATGGTTTAAGTTGGTAATTTATCTGTTTAAGAAATTAAACATTAAGGCAAAGAGGGTAAATATAATCAGGTCACAAGTACCCACTCGTTACTTGTCTTGCCCTTTAGCCCTGCTTTTCCATCAAATATTTAGCAGGCTGTCTGTATCGAAGGACACAGTTTGTTGAATGAAATCCTCCTCCCAGCTTGATATTTGACTCTTTAAGCTTTGAAAATATTTACTGCTTGTTTTAATTCCCCCATCTTACATAGTGACAGATCTTTAGCCTCTGGAAGGTTGACCTCTACTTTACAACATGCAACTGTGAGACTTACTCTAAAAAGTAATCCTGGCCCCCTTATTTTTAACACTTATTTACCAAAATCTTAGTAGTTTTTCCTTTCTATGGTCTTGGAGAAAGTTTCTGCCTTAAAACTGATTTATCACATGAGTTTAAATAACATCTTTGTAAGTTTGGCTTTAGGACTCTTGACAGTACTATAACTGCTCAAGTCAGTTACATGACTTGTTGCATCTGACAAGGGAGGCAATTAAATTCTGATTCTTCTTGAGTTGAGATCTTCCTTTGACACTGTAGACCACAACATCCTCCCTCAGCGTGTGGAGTCTTGGGCTGGTCTTTACTTCTACGTTTTAAATAGAACAACTCCACATCCTCTAAATTTTGTTTAAATCAAGATGTTCAGACTTGATAATCATAAAGGTAACTTAGAGCTGCTTTAAGCTCTTAAATTAATTTTCAAAATAAAATGGTTTTGTACTGCCTGTTTTTTTACACACGCTGGCCCAGGCTTACAGATATCCCTTCATTGTCTTAACTGGTACAAATGCTGCTGCTTGACTTATAACAGTCCAAGAAAACATGAACACTTTACTCCAATTCGATCGGCCCAGGGTCACAGCAGGTAGTGCATGTGCCTCACAGCAAGAAGGTTGCTGGTTCGATCCCTGTCAGTCAGAGCCTTTCTATGTGGAGTTTGCATGATCTCCCCGTGTGTGTGTGGGCTTCCTCCCATAGACCAAAAAACATGCTCATTAGGTTGATTGGTGACTCCAAATTGCCCTCAGGTATGAGTGTGAACATGAATGGCTGTCTGTCTTTTTATGTGCCCCTGCAGGCAGCTGATGACCAGTTCAGGATGTACCCTGCCTCTCGCCAGATGTCAGCTGGCATAGGTTCCTGCCTCTGTGACCCCAAAACAGATAAGTGGTATAGCAGATGGATGGATCACTCCAATGCATTACAATGGAAACACCTTATTGATTTTGAAATTACATCATCAACCCATAAGGATCAGGCCCCTTGATATTATGTTAATGTACTAACCCCATAAAAGCCTATGTGCCCCCTCAGATAAGCTGATCAGGGTTTGGCTCCTTATTTATAACTGTACAATAATTGTTTTTACATGGCCACCATATTCCAGGTTTTTTTAATGTTTTTGCTGGAATTTGTTAGTCGTCTGTTAAAGTAATGAAGGGAATTTGGTGAAATTTTCAGGGAATATTAATCGTGGTCCAAGGAAGAAGTGCTCTGATTTTGGTGGCAATCTGAATATGGATGTAGATCCAGGAATTTCTTGTATGATTTATCATTCTACAATAGGGCAGTTTTCCATTCCCTCAATGCCAACTTAAATAGTCGATGATCATGCATGCTGTTAGCTATTCATGCAATATGGCAAGGTAACTTACCAGCATATCCACTTAGCAATGTACTAGTGAAGGACATAAGAAAACACGGAGGGCCGGTGATCAGCAATGTTCTTTGCTGTGTTTGAGTCTTGATACTTTGTAAAGTCAGCATGTGTAATTTGCAAACGGAAAACTAGGACACTGCTATGAAAATATTCTTGGGAATCAGGGTGAAGTACATCTGTTTGCTTCTTCACCTAGCGGACACTTTGTCCATGTTAGCTACTTTTGTTAGCTTACAAAAACAATCCAAGGTTCCTAGTTGAATAGAACTTCCTTCCATGATCGACTCCACTTTTACCCAGATGTCACTCAACTTTAATCAGGTCGAAACAGACCTGCTTAAAGAAACTCATTGTGGACTTGTTGTGGAATTGCAGTTAGTGTATTGACGTTAGCTATTGTTGCAGACACTTTTGTTGACAGGCAGGGAGGATGCCACTTGACATTGTGTCTGTAGGCTGCATCCTTTGCTTTTTCCTGACTTAACACCAGGAATTCTTCACAAACAAACAAATAAACAAAAAAGATAAGCAGTCAAATCAGAGCAAGAGATGAACAATAAAAGTCTGATTTTAGACAGCAATGTTACAGTTTGTTAGTGTCAGTGAAAGCGAGTCTTTAAATGCCTTACATAACACTTCTCATTGATATACAAGTAATTCAAATACACTTTGGTTTGCCTTAAAAAGATCTTAAATGTCTTTTTAGTTATACTTAAAGTAATATGAATCAAATCATGTTCAGTCTTTTGGATCTGACTTAAGTTGCTAAAAACGACACACTCTTCCTCTACTGAACCACATGTGATTAAAATCTCAACACATTGTCTTAAATCTAATCTGATGAACCTCTTTTGGAGAAGTGTTGTAGTGTTTCAGATGACTAACCAAACACATTAAAGAGACTTCCTGTCCTATTTAGGCTGGTGTTTACAATTGTCTCTGTTGTCTCCCTTTAAATACTTAGTGTCAGGTTGCCTTGTGTAAACTGAAGCTTCACCTGTCATTGTGTGTCTTTATCTGAGGCCACCCAGGGACACAACTAAAAAACAGTAGTGAGATCACAAAGCTGTCTGTTATGCAGCCAGTTACTTTAAATCAGCTTTCAAATGTCTTGATTTATAGATGATTAAAGCATATATGTTGAGTGTCACTCTGCAAACCCTCAGTCATGTGATTGACACATCTCTATGTGATCCCTTAATGGCCAGAGTAAAAGTCCTGCACTCATGTGAGCTGAGGCAGATGTTATCATTTATGATAATGATAATTCATGAATAAGACCTCTTCGTAGGACTGTTGTGATGTGCACCAGAGTTCCTGATTTGGGATTGCGTACACTCTTACTATGTATATGCACGGACCTGTGTCATTGAGCACTTTTTTAGTTCTCTTGCTCACAAACAACCAAATGACATAGAAACATAACCTAATTGGAGTTGATTATAGAACCAAGCTACTGCCCTTTAAGAGCTACAAACAACAATGTAACAATCTGCTAACAGAAAATAGGGCATGTATTTATGGAGCTTATATTTTCAAATAAAAAATAGCTCTCCTGATGTAAAAAACTTTTTTTTCTTTCTTGCAAAATCCCCACAGACTTCACGCTGATAATTTAGGGTATAGTCACAGAGCCTATGGGTCAACTTTTTGCTTGTAATGTCATGTTGTGAGAACATTTCAAGGTTACTTGAAGTAATTAATCTTAAACATTGTACAGGAGTCTAATATGTCTCTTGGAAGAACTGATAACATTTGGAGGTCAGGAGTCAAACGTCATGGTACAGTAGCTTTGTTGTTATCTTTTGCTTGTTAATGCAATATCTTAAACCTTCCTCAACAGATTTTCATCAAATGTGTAAGCATGTGAACATGTGAACTCGAATGGAAGGATACATTTAGATTTGTTGGGCCATATAACATAGGTCAAGGATATGGGGTCTTCATAAAACTTTGTAAAAATGTCCACTCTTATTGAAAAATATCCTGAATAGCTTCTACAGATCATGGGTGAAAGGTATGGGTCATGGACTGTTATAACAATGCCCCCATAGATTTCTTTCAAACTTCTCTGTAATGTACACCTTAATGTCTGGTAATGTCTACCTTTGGAAATCAAAGGTCAAGATCTTCAAGTTTTGGAGGCAATCTCTGGGGTTGAAAATGGATGCCTATGCATGGCCTAAATAAACATCTTTACGGCCTAGATCAGTCTACACATATAATACATCTATGTCAGTGGTTTTCACACTTTTTTCCTCAAGGTACACCTAATATCAAGCCAAACTCTCAGGGCATAACTTATTCAAAATAGAGTAAAATAGCCCATTTAGCATGTATTTCAATATTATATGAGTGTGTGCAAATTTATCCAAATAATGTCTAATAAAATCTGATAGAAAACTGTTTCATTATTCCCCCCCAAAAAAAGCCAAAATATATTCAAAAAAGTGGTAAAATTTCAGCAACATACATTAAAACTTGACAGATGACATTTTGTAAAACCAGAAGTTTTTTATAAATCCTACAGAGAGAAACTTTATAGTATCCTGCTCCATGAGGTTTCCCTCTAGATGTTTTATGATTGTGTAAAGTTAAAGAACTGGCAGCTCAATGCAAAAATTAATGCCTCTAAAAGAATAATTGGTAGTAGTAACTCATGGTTGGACCAGCACTCTGTTTTAGAATCACAGATCTATGTGCTCTCACTGTACATGAGGTGATTCTTTTTTCTAATATACTGCCCATTTTTAGGATTTCTGGTTTTGAAAATAAGGACATGATTGACATGGCTGCATGTTCAGGGTTGCTATTGGCTGGATGGCCTTGAGTCTTGCCTCAACACAGCTTCTATGTCTGTGAGTAGTTTGAGCTTAAGTTCAGTTGAGATTAGGGATGCACAATATTATTGGTTTGATATCAGTATCGGACGATATCAGCCTAAAAAGTCAAGTATCGGTATTGGCAGATAATGAAATTTTTGCAGATATTTACAGGCGATATATCGGCCACATACATCGGCTATATATCGGCTGGAATATCGGCAAATTACACAAATGTAAAATATTGATGCACCTTCTCATCACTGCATGGGTACATTTAAATATCGAGGGTTTCATTTTTGCAAGAGTTGAATGCTGTTTTTCTTGTTTTACATCTGTTCATGTGGTAATATACTGTAACACTGAAAGAACCAAGTCCATTTTTGTTACATACAGAGCTTGTGCTCTTGACCTGAAATATCGGTATCGGTATTGGCGATAATGAATTAAAAAAATATCGGCATATCGGATATCGGCAAAAATCCAATATCGTGCATCCCTAGTTGAGATGACGTGCAGTATGGCAGTGCCCATTACAAGGCATCCACAACATTCCAAAGGCTCCTTTATAATCAAACATCACACGGCTTCATCCAATTCATTTACAGTCCATGGTTATATGGTAATTATTTGCTTGTGAATTCTGTGTCGTAAGAAAGCTTTTAGGGATTTCTGTTTAACTTTGCACATTTGTCTTCTTGGTCTGAAAGATGACCAGATTAGATTTTGAGGATCATGGGCTCTAATTTCCTGGCGCAACTCAGGGTGGCGCAGCCTGCCGCACCCCACGCAGTGGTAATTTCGTCCGGCGCACCGCCGTGCGCAGCCAATTTGGCAATTTGGTAGACCAGCTGCCCCGAGATGGGTGTGACGGCGCACCAGGGGGAGGTGTCGAAAGATTCAGCTTGGCGCAGTGACAATTTCGCTCCAAAAAACTGTGCGGAAGGTGCGCTGAAAGCTCGCCAGCTCCAACCTGGTCTATTCTCAGCGCAGACGAGGCGCACCCCAGGCAGTGGTAATTTGGCTGACAGGCGCGCTGTGCGCACACGACACCAAAACCTGACAGGCTTGTACCCAGAGTGTCAGGCACATCTCAATGCAATAAACAATCACAGCAACCACTATTTAATGTAACTGTCTGAACCAGCACATACATTTGTATCGATATTAATTGTCTGTCACATCTGATGTCAGATCAGAGACGTTTGTCATAAGTAACGAGTTCACATCTCTCAAGCCAACCACAAACAGCCACATCATCCAATACGGAGTATCCGGCTTCTGTCATCTCATGAAATTCAAAAGAAAAGAAAAGAGAGAGAGACGCTCGCTGAATAAATGTAAGTCACTCGGTGCCTTAAGGATTTACCTGTGATTGCCCATATTTCTCTGTTTTAATCTTTATTCGTAACGTGATCTAAAAAGATGGAGTACATTATTGCAAGGAAGATGAGGAGGAGATATATTTTCACCAAAGGTTCTGCTATTTAGCTATGACAGACCAGTAATGCAGGTGGATCACAAGCATGACGAATGGATTAGCCTGCTGCTGTGTTTAAATGTAATTATCACTTAATTTTGTACTCCTATTAATGAGACAGGGACCGCGAGGTGGTCCACACGGTGACGCGCATTGTGGCCTCCGATGCGCGGCCCGGTGGCCCCTGCGCTCTCCTAGTTGCTGCAAAAGTGACAGCGGCTCTGACCTTCTTCACCCCCGAGGTGAAATTGTCACTTCGCCTCGCCCGCGGCACATTTAAAGGTGAGGAGAGGCGTTCATTTGATTGGTGAAGATCACACTTGGCTGTGTTAAACCCACTCAAGTCTTCTCTCCTCGTCTGCTACTTGCGCCGCTGGAAGAGAAGGAGGCGTGGGTGCGCCTCCCTGCGCCAGTCTGCGCCGTGCACGAAACTTGCAGAATGCCCCGGACACACCCCGTTGGCGCGGCGCAGGACAGGTGCGCCCCGCCTGCTCCTGGTCTACAAAATTAGAGCCCCATGAGTCAAATGCCACCTGGCATCATATTTACTCTCTGCTTGTACATGCAATGTCTCAGAAATGCCTTAAATATTTTCCTTAAGTTTTGCACGCGTGTCCACTTGGACTCAATAATAGAGTCATAGGATTTTGAGGGAGTAGGTCAAATGTCCTTGGGCCTCATGATGTTTCCTTGCTTATAAACTTTTTATGTTGACAGAGAACAGAGATAATGTGACCTACCACTATACTATCACTCTCTGGCAATGTATACTGTGTAGAAGCTTAACACCACCATGCAATAGAACTAGTTTCTTTTTTTCACAGAAGTGTCTGCCTTCATCAAAAGATGATGAACTTTTAAGCTGAAAAGTGTTTGTGCTACTTGGAACATTTAAAAGTTATGGAACAAAATGAACAGAGACAGTGTGCTTGTCACTCTGGTTCACCCAGTACACTCTGTAAACAATTGTTATTGAAGCTCACACGTTAAGTTTGTAGGAAACGAGTTCATTGTGATCAGCTTTTTATCCAAAGGTAAGTCTGATCCTTGTTAAACTACTTGGGTATAAATTGCAAATTTAGTTTTTGAAAGTATTTTTCTACAAGTTTTCCTCAGTAATGAAAATGAAATGCCCCCTGAGTATTAGTGTATCTGATGGTTTCTACAGATGGTCTCTCCACAGAGCCGAACATGCAAGGATTTGGAAATCTAACTGGAGCCGTCTCACGCAGCATTACACAGAGAACAATTGAGTATTGGATTTTAAATGGTCAAACAGGATGCTCAATGGACATAACCACACCATGGTAATCATTGCTTTGGAAGCACTCCAAGATATTTGACAGAAAAAAAATTGACCTTTCACTCAGTTAACTCTGTTTGATTATTTTCCTTATCAGAACAAGAGAACAGGATGGCTGACAGGCTGTGATAAGATATGAAGGATGGGCCAGGATGAGGGCTGATTAGGGTGATTTTTTGGTAACTGATAAAGAAAATCAAAGAAAAGTTAATCCATACATTGTACTAAGAAAATAAAGAGCTGAAAGTATTTCCTGAATTGGTTGAACAGATGTTGTTATGTGCACCAAGAAAATAAATCTGAATGCATTCAAACATTAATGGACATGAACATTTTTGATGTAATATAACATTTAGAAATTACAGGATAGCCCTGAACAGGAAAGAAATGTCGGTACAGACTGTACCATGATGGAAAGAACGATTTACTAGTCGTTTTTCATTAATTGGTTCAGGTCATTTATATTGCTGCCTTTTTTCTTCAGAGGATAAAGACAAAGAAGTGCCTTTTTGCAGCATCTCTTCTTAAAAATAGTCCTGCATTATCTGAATATCTGTTATGATGTAAACAATGTTAAAATGACTTATGAGCCACATAATTTATCCCTGTACCCTCTTTGACCAATTTTGGTAATTCAAGTTCTGTTGTCTGTGTTTATTTTGGCTGTGATCAATTTATAGCCTTTATTTAAAGAGGTTATGTCATGTTTTTTTTACTTTCACATGCTTATGGGTGTGTTTTAAATATCTCCTCAACATGATGGAGTATTTCTTTGAGCAAGACATCAAATCCATTGCATCGGCATTTCTGCCTCTCCTTCTAAGTACAGCATCAGGAGCTGTCTGAAATGGCTGACTCCTCTGACCCCCTTAACGGACCTACCACTGTGATGTCATTACACTGTTACATAAGTGGTTCAAACCAACTGGCTTGGGGGTGATTAGCCTTAGTCTGTCAGGCTTCTTTCCACTTCAAACAACTGGAAGTTCTTCTAATTTTGACTAACTTTTATTAACCTTAAATTGATTTTAATTCCTTACTAACTTGCTTGTAGTGAAAAAAATCAAGGCAAAGATAAAAGAACATGTCTCAGAATATCTAAAAACTTCAAAAAAAAAGTTTTAACTGTTAAAAGATAGTTGTTGTTTAATGCTAGAGATGTTGGCTATTGTGAGCTCACCTCCAGCAATACACCAACAAAGTGCTTGTTTAGCCCTTAACAAGTCATTTAGATGTTTTATATATTTTTGATTTGTCTGACTAGACCTTAACTAATCATAGGGTAATATTAACATTAGTTAATATTAAGTAGTTCCTACTTGTATGGGTTGCTAGTGGGTTGAATTGTCAGTGTTGTCACTCACAGATCCAAATCCAATGAAGAGGGTTTTCTTCATCAATCTTCAGTTCAGGAAACGGGAAGAAAATATTTCTCAATTATGATGTGTATATCTGAAGTTGGTCTCATGGACACCTCAAGCACACCTTTTAACCATAAGGTCACAAAATAAAGCTCACAAATTCATTAAAACTCAGTACAAAGATTTAGCTCAGACTTTACTTTGTCTGACCAAAGCAGCTTTGCAATGTTTGCCATGAGAAAGGACTTGGTTGGGTTGGTTGGTGAGGCAATTGCCAACCAATCTGAACAGACTGGGCCCTTTTTCAGTTTTTCAAGTTTTTATGGTAAAGGTCATTTCTAAATATCACGAGACTAACTCTCATGTCTGTGAATCAGGCAGTTTTTGCCAATGAAAATAATCAGTCCCAGATCTGACCCCTGGGGCACACCTTCTGATATACCAAAATATGGAGGGTTGCATGTGTTTATAGAGCTTTATTTTTTCAAAATCAAATTTACATATTTTTAGGTAAGTAAGGCTGTAAAATGCACTTATCAACTGGATTAGGGTAACATATAAAAAAACAGTTACTTAGAACACTCACATCACTTTTTTTGTTGTTATTTGTGAAGTTCAATAGAGTCATTGAAAAGTTTTTTTTTCTTTTAATGTAATTCACTACTGGATAAAACTGTAGAATTTGCACCTTTGCCTTTGTGTCTCTTCCAGGGGCAGGCAGCTGCATAACAGTCGACTGTAAAACATAATTTGTGTCAGTATGAATGTGAAGTCAGCTAATTAAACAAGCAAAACGCCAGAAGGGACAGGTACAACTTCATGTAAATATTGTCATTTTGTTAGATTTTAGACATAAGGGATAAGAATAACATGATTAGGGACTCATATTGCTGAAATGAATTTAAGTTGCTGTCAGTTCATTGTTGCAAAATTGAATGGACATTCACTAAAGAAAGATTAACACATTCCTGCTGGCTGATAGACTGACATGAAATCCTACTTTGCTCCAATGGTTTTGAGAACTGTATGTTATTGAGCAACAAGATCATAAAAGTAGTTTAGGAATGTATCTATTGGCTCTGAGGGGCCAAACATTTCAGCTACAAATTAGAGGCTGTTATATCCAAAGTTTATTCAGCCTTTTCTCTGATAGAATTTAAGCCTGTGTCAACATTTACCACATACCTGACTTATTGATAAATGAAGACCACAAATCTAGGAGTAAACAGAATAATCTCAACAAATAACATTTTATGGTTTATGAAGATTTTCTGGGTGCTTTTCATGGAGTCAGTCAGGAATGTGGAGCAAATGTCCCAACACAAGTGCAGAATTTGGAAACAAATTCCAGCACTTGCAGTTGCTGACTTCAACTTAGGAGGTGAATCCCATAATGGACAACCTAACAATTATCTCTTGTCCTTAAATGCACCACAAGTTTGTGAGAAATTATTGTCTAAGCAGCAGCCAATTTATGCATGATTTATCCTGACAGACATTTCAAAGCACTATCTGACCCCTGCAGACCTCTCAAACCCTCCTGGGAATCTGAAGGAACTCCTAAGGTGAAGACCAGAAGGGATTTCACCCGAACAAACCTCTCCAGGGAGTTTTTTTTCTTTGTTTGCCTGTCTTGGTCACTCCTGTTCACAACCTTAATCCTTAAAAGTGGAGTCAGAACTTGGAATTCCTAATCTCAGATGGGATTTACTTCACTCTTTCCCACTCCAGGGCTTTTTGGGGTTGAGGAGGCCTTCTACTGGAATTCCTTTTTGTCCCGCTGTCCTCTTAAATCTCAGTATGTGGTCAGAAAGCCTCTTCCAGCCCATTCACGTCGTGCCCTCATTCCCTTCCAGTTCTCTCCTCTTATGCCACAGGCTTCACAGGATAGCTTGATTTAGACATGTATGGTGTTTATTTGTGCATAAACTTGTGGTCTAAAAATTGCACAAGAGGGGTCAGGAGGAAGTGTATGAGGTGATATAAGATTTTTCTCTTACAATAGAAACATCTACAATCACGCAACAGAAGGGGGTGACTGAATGGTCCTTCAGGCTCGTCTTGACAATACGTTTCAAGCTGAGAAAGTATGAGGTTCAATGAGGACAAACTGCTTTTGTTGTATAATTTGTAAGGACTGAAAGCAGCCTTATACATCAGCCGATTTTACATAATTCATACGCTATGTGGTATAAAAAAACTTTTGGGCATTTTTATCCTTTTCTTAGTAAATAGGACACTGGATGGACTGAGAAATCAGAGAGAGAGACAGTGGGAAATGACATACAGGGAAGGAGCCACAGATCAGTCTTGAATCCTGGCCCCCCATTCTAAGAACTGTAGACTCTGTGCATCATAGTGAGGTGAATCAAAACCCATTCCAGTAATGAATTGGTAACAACTTCCGCAAGGAATCGATATCAATAGTCTTTTTCTCATACATTCCCTTATCAATTACTTCCACTTTGTTTGGTGTGCTTTTCAATTCAAGGACATCACTCTCTCATCAGAGGCAGTCAGCAGAAATTTTAACAAAGAAGTCATCATGGTGGACAGGGGACAGAAGTGGTCAAAATTGGACCTTAATTTTCAACAAAACGATGTTTACTTCACAACTTTCAGTAGCCAGAAACACCAGCAACTTGCAGCATTCGTCTAGTACAGCACTGAATATAAGGAGTGTCATGTTTTTGTTATTGTTGCCCTTAAAACCTATATAGGCAAACTTTCAAACAGAAATTTCATCAGGAATCCATAGAGCAATCATTTAAGAATCAAACTGATAAGCAGGATCTATAATGGCATTAGCATCAATATAATCTTATTAGTTCCCTTTCCTAGTGCATGGGGTGCATCCATACTGCTATCTATCTGGCTATCTGTGACCCTGGTGTTATGTACATCATCTGATGAAGTTAACAATTTGAGACACTGACATATTTTTTCCAGATATTTTTTATCAAATTCTAACTTGTGCAAAGCTGTTACTGGTTGTGCGAAATTTCTTTGTCTGGCTTTTTTGGAATAAAAACACTCAACTGCAAAAAAAAAATGGCAACTTTTAACAAAAGTTTTAACAAAAGTTGCCAGGAATTACATTTTTATCACTAAGAGAGCTAACAGGCTCAAGTTACCAGTGAGTGTACAGAGCTTCAGTGTTTTCAGCCACTTTATTGACCAAGATTAGAGCCTCTGCTTTCTTTATTGCACCATTAGGAGCTAAATGAGCCATTAATTAGGTTTAAGCACACCTTTGAAAATATATTTAGACTACTGTAAAGGAGAAAAATGGCCACAGCTCTTGATCAAGTCAAACCATGTTGGTTTATTTCAGCACATGCCCTGCAATGAGGTCAAAAACAGACAAACAGAGGCACTATGCAAGTCAAGCAGGCTCACTAAATGAGAACATTTTATTCTTTTTTTAAGCTTTATATGCCACTTGGTGTGTTTTACATGTCTCTTTCATGTGATTGGGAACTTCTATGCACCAGACAACTAGCATGTGGCATTAGAAGTTCCCCCTGTCCTGCTGATTACAGTGACAGTAGCTACCACAAAATCTAATGTCTGAGTTGCTTTGTTTGGACCTCCTGGAACTTTGAGGCCCCCATTCCTCTTGTGGGCCCAGTCTGTGTTAACTGTTCAGTTCAGTGCTGCTTGGTGCCATGTTGTCAACAACTGTTATGTCTATCTGAGTGTGGCTAATGTCAGCATATCCACTAAAGAGCAACTTTCCATCTAACTTCTAGATGTAGCATCCAACTGTGTTAACTGACATTGGTTTTCCGAAGTGTTACTGAGCCCACATGGTAATATCCTAATATCCTTGATTTGGTTTTAATGCAGTGCTACCTGAGGGATCGAAGGTCACAAGCATTCAGTGTTGGTTTTCGGCCTTGCTGCTTACGTGCAGAGATGTCTCTGGATTTTCTGAATCCTTTGATGTTATGGACTATCTATGATGAAATCCCTAAATTCATTCGAATGGCATGTTGAAAAGCGTTGTTTTTAAACTGTTAGACTATTTGATCAGTTGTTCACATAGTGGTGAACCTCGCCCCATCCTTGCTTATTCTTTTCAAACCCAGTCATGACACTCACTTGTTCCCGATTAACCTGTTTACCTGTGGAATGGACCAGACAGGTGTTTTTTTTTAGCATTCCTCAACTTTCCCAGTCTTTTTTGCTCCGCTCCAGCTTTTTGAAATGTTTTGCAGGCATAAAATTCAAAATGAGAGAATTTTTTCAATGAACAATGAGGTTTATCAGTTTGAACATAAAACATCTTGTCTTTCTGTTGTATTGTGGTCACTTTTATATAGGTCCAAAAGATTTGCATATCATTGTATTCTGTTTTTATTTACGTTTTCCACATTGTACCAATGTCATTGGAATTGGTGTTTGTAGAATTATGGCCCTTATGTTGCTAATTCTGGCATTTTGAAATAAGACTGTTATTTCTATGTAACCCGTGGGTCTTCACCTGTTAAGCTCAGACTTATTAAATTGTTGGCACTTCATGTTTTCCAAATCTTTGTTATCTGAATTTTCAGCTCAGATTTCTTATATTTTCCACAAGTCTCAAGGAGATGTGCACTCCCTTTTTATTGCTTGTCTTGTCTTCCCTCTTTTATTTTTCTTTTTTCCAAGGAAATTCCCAGTCAAGGCTTTACCTTTTTACATTGAGAAGCTGCTGACTAACTTTTCCCTTTTTCTGCTTGGACCAAAACATGGGCTATATGGGCAGAAAGTGTCAGAGACGTCAGATAGAGGAAATAGAGATATTTATGTAGTCATGGGTGAAAGTGAAGAGTTGTTTTGTGTCTTTAGTGCAGTGGAGAGAGAGACAGTAGTCCTTCAGTCCTCCACAGCTCCTCCTCACTGGGTTTGTGTCAGCGAAGAAGTAGTCAGACTATACAGCTCTCCTTCACAGATGGTTTCAGTCCATAACCACCGCAAGCTTTTTTTAGAAAGGGAGTGAGACAGGGTGTGGATAACTGTGTACCTACCACGACTATATGAGAAAACAGACTGTGTCCAGACTCTCATGCAGCACCAAAACAACGCCTCTGCACAGCGGTCCAGACGGGCCAGAGTGTTACGATGAAATTATACGCTGGTGTCACTTCTCGCAGAGGCTTAAGAAAACAGGCTGTGCCCTGGAAACTATGAAAGAACAGATCGTATCAGCTTGTTATTCTGAGCCAAGTTCTGTCCAGGACTTCAATTAAATTCACATTTCTCGTTATTTATCATGTTTGAAGGTTGACAAATCAATATTGCTAATTACCTCTTGTGCAGGAAAAACACTTGCTTTACCACATGCATGCGAATATAAGCTCCCTCATGCACCATCTGCCGACCTTATGCTTTTCTCATCTTGTTTTGTCCTTGACTAAATACCTTGGACTATTAAACATCATTAGAATTGCCCTTCAGCTGGAGCACGTGTTGGTGTTTTGAAAAACCTGCTTGGATAATGAGTTTCAATTATGCAGAGGATAGTCCAAAGACAGATCCCTTCCTGCTTGTTCAAATGCCATGCAATGCATCTTAAGGTGTGCTTCAAAACAGGGAAATGTTACTTAACGGAACAGAAGTAACCTACAATTTTCTAGCTGGTTATTCAGCTAAAATGATTGCAGGCTCTAAACCAAAAAAGGGTTTGCAGTTGCAGTCTTCTATAAGGCACTGGTTTTTATGCGATGCATCTCAACTGAAAGTCGACTATTATGTCCAGATGTTTTACATTCTACCATTGTGTTGAGCAGCCAGCTAACATGCCTTTGAAACAGCTTTTATGCTTTTTGAGCTTTATGTATTTGCTTTACT
Source organism: Cetoscarus ocellatus (assembly GCA_037902135.1). Taxonomy (NCBI): domain Eukaryota; kingdom Metazoa; phylum Chordata; class Actinopteri; order Labriformes; family Labridae; genus Cetoscarus; species Cetoscarus ocellatus. The sequence continues at coordinate 51,556 of JBAMNC010000033.1, read as the reverse complement.
GTGTTTTACATGTCTCCTTCCTGGTCTACAGTACTTCTACACACAAAACAAAAAGTCAGCGGCATTGGAACATCTTCCTCAACACTATGCAGTACAAGTCATGACCAGCAGTTGACACCCATTGGTTTAGGGTAGCTAGTCCAGTGCAAAGAGTGGACCATAGACAGAATGCAGAGACATGATAACATGGCACAACATGAAATGATTCATGGGAAAATTCACAAATTTGTAGTGTTTTTTCAACTGAATCATAACAAAGCAAACGAGCTGTAGGTGTGAACACCACTTAAATGTCAATTTTGTGTTAAGGGCCTTCCACACTCTTTCATACTTCTTCTACTTCGTACTTTTAGCTGTAGAGCAGGGCTTATATCTGTAAACTTTGATAGACAGCGGATGGACTCTCCAAGCTAAGCCACCAATGCCCCTGTCACCTTTATGAAGAAGTCTGTTAGAGATTTTTTGTTTTTATATGTAGTGAAAATGTAGTGGTGGTGGTAGTGGTGGTGGCGGGGGGTATTAATGTGTGTTCTTTCCAGGGAATCATGATTCCTGTCAGCGCCCCTGACCATGGTGTTGTATTGGCAACACAGGCTGAAATGGATAGTGCCAGATTGTTTCATGTCTACACTGAGTGCTGGGAGGGGCTAGATTTGGCCCCTGGACCACCCATTGCCCACCTGGCAATGGATGGACCATTGACACTCTTGCTAATGAAGGATCAGAACTGCTTTATTACTATATTTCCTAAATCATTATGCCAAAGAAGATTATGTTATTATATGCCCATGCATGACTAACTGAAGAAATGTTGGATGTATGTTAAGAACAAAAAAAATCGATATATCTCTACAACATTGCCAGAGGCCAAGCATTGATTGCTGATAATAGCTTGGTACAGCCTGGATACAACAGACTTACTGCTTTGTTTTGGGGGGTATTTTGATGTATATGTCATAAAAGTCATAATTCGGGTGTGGTTCAGAAACACTCTGAGTTGACAAGAGAAGTCCTGGATGAGAAATGACATTTTAATATAACGCACATCAAACTACCCTTTACTACTGTCAGAATTCCCCCGCCCCCCCCTTGACGATTTCCTGATGATAGATTTGAGGACGATGGTAAACTTCACTGTTCCAAGATTAGAGTAGTCAAAAGGACTCAAAATGCCGCGTTATTCATACAATTGGAATTAAACTTATGTACACATATTTGGAGTCTGTCACCTATAGTTCTGGTTTAGACTCTATTTTGGCTTTTGATCGAATTTCCCTCTTTAGTATGACAGATGATTGTCAAAAGAATCATCTGCTACAGAATATTGTGTTGTTAGGATTCTTAACATCTCTCTGAAGATTCTTATTTTGTGTTGATTACCTTGGTGCATCTGCTAACAATTAGACTCGGACTCCTTTAAGTTTGTAGCTGAGTGTTGCTTTTTACGAGGAGTCAGGAACGTCTCACTCGTGCAGCGATTTCTGTTGAGCTCCGAGAGGTTGCCCTCACATAACCACCCTTCACAGACTGCACACAAGGTAGGATGGTTTATTGAACTAAATACTGCCTTTATTCTGTCTCTTGTATGCTGTGTCTCTCAAGTTTGGCATGAACCCAAGCTCACGCCAAACTTAAAACGCTGAGGGGTCTTTGTCTAAAAAAAATAAACTTCACAGGTTTCTCATTTAAGTTAAAATAATACCATCTATTGGTCTAATTTAGGTCATTTCAAACTAGTCCGTGATTGGTTTTTTGGTGTCTGAAGCTGTCGTTGTGGGTCAGACGTGGGTTAATTGACGATTGTTGAGATGCTGGGACGCCGGCATGGCTCCTGTAGGGATTAAATTTTAGCGCCAAACTTTGTGCGCCGTCAGTGAAGGTAAAGCAAACTATCTAACGTAAATCTGACCTTTAACGCAGCAGGTTAACCGTCAGTCGAGTTATTGTTGTCTATTGTTGTCTAATCTGCCTACACTGATGGTAACATGATGTTTTACTGAACAATCTGAGCTGTTTTATTGATAAATGGAATTCACTTTATCTTAATATTATTTTACCAGCTATTAACGTTAAAACCGACTAGTACCAATTGACTCAGATGGCTACATTTGCAGTTACTGTCCCAGCATACATGTTATAATAGTAACAAGGCGTTAGTAGAAGAGTTTAAAATCAAGTCATGTTAATGCTTAATCAAATGCTCAAAAGTGTACATACACCTCTTTTCACCAATACTAATAAATCATGAGGCAGCATGAGGGGAGAGCACGTGTTTGACAGGCTGCTTTAATGAGTAGTTAGCGGAGCACGTGGCGAGATAGTCTACTATCACAGGATATGCATGATCTGATGAAATGAGTTGTATGAAAAGAGCTCATTCAGTGCTTCACAGAGCTTTTTTTATGTGACTCAAACGGATGTGTGGTTTTAAAGGCTTGAAATGGCATTGCTGGAGAATGAATCTGTGTCAAAGCTTGAAATGTGGGTCACAAATGTTTGTTAAGTGACTGTTTTCACCAGTGGTACCTTACAATAAGTCAGGCACATTGTAACATGTGCCTTTTTTGTCACTGCGGTTTGATGATATTAGGACTAGGGATGGGAATCAAGAGCTGGTTCCAACTATGAGGACTCTGCCAGTTGCCTATACGCTTAACAATTCCCTTATTCATTTCTTTTAGTTAAATCCCCTGCCAGTTACTTTGTCATGGTGGGTAAGAAGCAGAGGTGGTCAAAACTGTGCCTTAATTTTACACCGCAGGAGACTAACTGCACAGTATGCCTGTGCAAGGCAATGTGATTTCAAGGGAGGGTGGAAATACCAACATCATACTAAAATGTCTGTCAAAGCAGCTCAGCAGTCAATATCATCAGTGCCAATGTGTTTGTTGTTGACACAGGAAAACTGTATAAGCTTCCTTTTTCATCACAACCTTCAGGGATCAGTAAGGGTATTGATGAGCAGAATTACCAAGGACATTTAGTAATTTGCAAGCTCATGGATGTGCATTTTTATTGTCAAAAGGACCAATTTCTTTCTCACTGAAAGAGGGCTTTAATTGTTGAACAGTCTCACTCTCATCACTACATTTTCTGTTCTCACTAATAAAGCATTCTTTAAAAATGTGTTAAAACATATTTTTCTTAACTTGGGTACAATAAGTAATTCTATAATTACTAGCTAAACACTCAATGTAAGATTGTATATTTTATTATTTTACTGACTTTTTGACCTATGACGAAATAGTAATACCAAGGACGGGGGAACCCCCACTGTTTGCCTGTTAAAAAAAAGCAGCCGACATACATGAATCTGTCTTGTGGATCTATTTGACAAAACTCTCATTGCAGCAAAAATCTCATTTATTTAATTTGGTTATGCTTTGTATCAAGCTATTTTTTGTCTTTATTGATGAAATACTGGTTACAGTTTGCTGGTTACCATCTTTTAAAACAAAGTGTTTTTGTTTTTACTTGTTTTTTTGAAAAACATCTGGCAGCCCCTGGCTTTGTGTCTCATGAGCCCTTCAGAGGATCTCCAACTCTACTTTAAGAACCACTGATTGCAACTGCAAAATATAATGATAGTAGTCACTAGTTATTCAAATGTATCTTACAAACAGGCCCATTCTTTAAGAAATGCCCCTAGCAATTTAAAATATATATATATATATATATATATATATATGAAACAATACATTTTACAAAACAATTACAGTTATATCTACTGTTTTGATTTATTTTTTTAGTAAGCAGATAGTTTTGAATTTCTTCAGATTTGATGGCAGTTTTTGTCTTGATTCATTTATGTTCACAAATTCTTGTTAATTTCAATTAATATGCAGGATGCTTTAAGAAATAAGAGAGGGCTGGCCAATTGCCCACCCTTACTGTAACTAGCAAAACAAACACACAGTCTAGTTGCATATCTTTATTTTTTTTCTTCAAATAAATAAACAAACTTTGGTTTAAGTCCACTTCATAGGGATGTGTTGGTTTGCTCATTTGGAGAGTAACTTGGCCAATCATTCAGGGGCTGAGTCTAGCTCAGGTTATCACATGTCAGTGTGTCCTAGGGTAAGACGCCTAACCCCAGGTTGCTCCCATTGCTGAATCAGTGGTGTGTAAAGGGTATCAAAATGAGAGGGTACGTATTGCTATTGCCGATGGACAATTGGCATTGTAATCTTAACCATTGGTAAGTGAGCGCAGGAGTGATTGGGTGTGGATGATTATGCTGTTGTGTAAAAGACGCTTTAAGTAGTCAGAAAGACCAGAGAAGAGGAATTAAATGGGCCAAATGTCACACAGACACTTAAATTATATATTTTAATATATAATAAATGTATAATTCCCGTTTAGACTAAAAATTCGAATAGGTTATCTTGTGCATATTACTATTTTAGGTTTGGAGCCGCAGTCTTTTTACTAAGCGATAGATCTGTTATCTATTTTTTCCCTGTGTCAACATTTACATAAACTGTATTGATAAATATATCACTTATTAAAAGGATAATCTATCATTTTATCTTAAAAAAATGATCTTTTTCTCTTTTCGTCGCTTTCTTCTAACAGGTACTGCTGATTCCTCGCTGTCGTGTAATGATTTTAGGTCAGAGATTTACTGTATTCTTTTTAAGCCAACCACAGATGTCCAATAACTCCTAAATGACAAAGGGTATTTCCGTGGCTCTGAGTATTTCCTGGCTCGACTCCCTGTCACACGTGTCAGTGTTATTTGAGACTCTGCTGACCTTAAACATGGAGAAGAGTGCACCAGAATGGCTGGCTTTGTCTTTCATAGAACAGCTGATGGGACAGCAACACTGACCTACTGCTGGGTGCACACGAGCATCTGTCTTTGTGGAGTGGAGTAAAGTTTCTCCATCGGTTGTCTACTGTTGGGGTTGAAAATAACTCCAGAATTGCGATCTGTCATGGAAGAAAAATCATTTATCATGGCATGGGAGAAGAGAAGATGTCATGGGAGTATAAGGGCCATGACCTCGCTTGTCTTGTTCATTCAAGACCATCAGGCTTACTCTGGTTAAATCATGGACCTAAATGGAGGCCCTTTCACCAGTGAATGAATCCGTCAGCTATTTATTCAGAACACTTGACCAGCTTGAGATGGGCTTTGTTCCTGCTCCCTCTGTGGCGGGAAATGCGCTGTGGCATTGGGGTGGGGGATGGGGGTGGGGGTGGGGCAGGAGTAAGAACCATAGATTTGGAGACATTAATGCACCCTCCCTCATTTGGCACTTGGTGTTTTTTCCAGAGTTTTGCCTGAGGTTTAACCTTCATGCTATCTTGTTTTAGTCTCACGGAAACTGCTTATGCATCGTCTTGTTTATGTTTCCTGCACATAAGTTGTATTATTCTGATTATGTCCTAGTCTTGGTTACAAGGTGTGACAATTTGTCCTCTGTGCAGACCTGATGAAAGTTGCCATGGCAAAATTTATATAATACACAAAACTTTTGCGTACTTTGTAACAGCTTAAAGCAAAAAAGTGTCAGCACAGCCATGGAAAATAAGGATGCTGTCTTATTTATTTTATGTGTGAAAGGGGGAGTGGGGTGAAAACAGAGCTGAACTCTTTTTTTTTTCATTGAGTTACTTCCTCTTTTAAGAGAGCTAAAGTGGAAGGATCTTGATGTTTGCAAAAATGTATTTCTTGATTTTTTTTTCATAACTAATAGTATCTAAACACAAATCCCAAGTCCAATGAAGTTATGACATGGTGTAATGCTAAAACAGAACACAATTATCTGCAAATTCTTTTTGACCTAAATTCAATCGAATACGCTAAAAAGACCAGCTTTTTAATGTTCAAACTGATAAACTTTGGGGTTTTTTTGCAAGTATTTACTCATTTTGAATTTGATGCCTGCCTTTTCCAAAATAGCTGGGGCAGGGGTAACTTTACCACTGCGTTACATCACCTTTCTTTTAATAACACTCAATAAGCTCTTGGGAACTGAGGACTCTAATTGTTTAAGCTTTGTAGGTGGAATTCTTTCCTATTCTTGTGAGGTACAACTTCAGTTGCACAATAGTAGTACCGGGTCTCCGTTGTCATATTTTGCATTTAATGATGTGCCACACATTCTGAAATGGAGACAGGTCTGAACTGCAAGCAGGCCAGTTTAGTACCCACTCTTTTTCTACGAAGCCACACTGTTTTAACGTGCAGAATGTGGCTTGGCATTGTTTTGCTGAAATAAACAGGGACGTCCCTTAAAAGGAGGTCACTTGGATGGCAGCATATGCTGCTCCAAAACTTGTATGTACCTTTCATCAAGTGCCTTTCCAGACGTGCAAGTTACCTGTGCCATAGGCACTAACACACTCCCACACCATCACAGATGCTGGCTTTTGAACTTTGCTCTGATAACAATCTTGATGGTCCTTTTCCTCTTTAGCCCAGAAGACACCAAGTCCATGATTTCCAAAAACAATTTAAAGCGTGAACTTGTTAGACCATGGCACACTTTTACCCTTTGTGTTAGCCCAGCTCAAATTAGCTCAGGCCAAGAGAGGCTGGTAGTCTTTCTGGCTGTTGATTTATGGCTTCGACTTTGTTTAACTTGCACTTGTAGATGTAGCAATGGACTTTGTGAACTGACAATGATTTTATCTGAAGTTGCAATATCCTTTACAGAATGGTGATATGTATGCGATGCCATCTGAAGGATTAAAGGTCATGGGTATTCAGTGTAGTTTTACAGCCTTGAGTTCTTAGTCTTTTGATATTATGGGTAGGGAGGAAATGAATCGTTGACAAAAGTCAAAGACATAAATGGTCAATGACCGATTTGATCATTGGATAGTCATTTAATCACGTCATCTCGTGTTTTTTGTGAAATGTTTGTCTATAATTAAATCTAAACTGCACATTTTAGTTTGAAAGAGCATGGTCAAATGTCGGAGGTAAAAAAGCACCTGACTAGTCAAATAATTGACCCAGTAGTTGATGACTAGTCGACAATAGAATAAGTCGTTAGTTGCATCCCTAATCATAGACTGTACTTAATGAAATACCTAAATTCTTTGTAATTTTACTTTGAGAATGTTGTTCTGAAACTGCTGGACTATTTGCTCACACAGTTGTTCACAAAGTGGTGAACCTTACCCTACCCTTGCTTGTGAATGACTGAGTCTTTGGGGTTTGCTCTTTTTATCCCAAATCATGTTTCTGATGAACTTGTTCACCTGTGGAATGTTCCAAACAGTCTTCAGCTTTTCTAGTCTTTTGTTGCCCTTGTCCCAGCTTTTTTGAAATGTGTTGTAAGCATTAAATTCAAAATGAGTGAATATTTGCAAACAACTAAAAAGTTTATGTTTGAACATTTAAATGACTTGTCTTCGTAGTGTATTCAGTTGAATATTGGTAAAAGGATTTGCAAATCATTGTATTCTGTTTTCATCTAAGTTTTACACAACATTCCTACTTCATTGAAATTTGGGTTTGCAAGTGGACTAAAACTGCTAAAATGGGTGTAACCACATCTTGTTTGGAGCACCATAGCAGCACAATTTCTAGCCCCAACTGTCAAGAAAATAAAGACTGATTGTGTTAGAGGTTTGCTATGATTGATGTGATTTTTTTGTTCTCCACAACTTGTTGCCAGTCACAGCATTGGAAACACCATTGTGTAGCTCATGCTTGCTGTGTCTGCTTCTGCTGTGTCTGGCTTCAACCTGAAAGCCCAAATTCATGTCTGTACAAGGGTCTTTGTGTTTATCCAAAAAACTGTAACTTCAAAAAGAGTTGTCCTGTTAAGTTGTATTTTTTTCTATTTAATGTGTGTAAGATTTTAAGATTATTCAAATGAACAACAGTGATTGTTACTGTATAGTTAAGACATGGAAAGCTCATGGAAGCAAGATGGTCAGATTCATGCCAAATGTGAATTTGTGATTTCTTCATCTAAAAAATAGGAAATTTATATGATTCTTTATTTTTGACAAAAATAAATCAACTAGGGCTGAACAATTAACATCTGAATTGGACTGTGTGCATGTCTAATGATGACATCGAAGGGCATGCTAAAAGCAATGAATGTTGTCACTGGTAGGACATCATTTGATCAGAGTTCTCTCTAAACGTATACTGACAGGTAGATGTTATGAAAACATTAAAGTTTTCTACTTTTGTAGGGCTTCAAGTAACTTTGCTTTTTTGATTTTGTCATTTCCATCATTTAAGCTTTTAAGTTTTCTGTCAGCTATAATGCAAAAATTTCAACTGCTCAGCCTACAGGGAGAATAGATTCAAGAGATTTCTCATTGGTTTAATTTATTCTTTGCTTTTACAAAGTTTATTTGTTGGTCCGAATATTTTATAGATGAGAAGACACCTTTTGATCATTTAGCCCCTTCTTAAGGTTGTCTGAATATGAAAAAAGTAGGAATATTAACAGGATTTTAAACTAAAAAACATTGTTTGTTTCATGGTAAGGTTGGACTCACTGACACCCAGTGTGTAAATGTACATTTCATATATATTTATTAAAGTGTGTGTGTGTATATATATATATATATATATATATATATATATATATGTATATATGTATATGTAATGTGTATGTGTGTGTGTATATATGTGCATATATATGTATGTGTGTGTGTGTATATATATGTGTGTATATATGTATGAATTTTGTGTGTGTATATATGTGCATATATATGTATATGTGTGTGTGTATATATCAGATCTGTTTTTTGTTCAGAGGGTACTCGCTGAAAAATTCTTGTAGCCTAAGAAAGGACTCATTTTGAGTCTGATAATAGAACGTTTACTGTTTGCCATGCTGCTGAAGAAGATGGAGCTTAAAAAAACAAATGCAATTAGGCTTCAGGTCCTCTTGCATGATTATTGAAATACTCCACATTTAAGTGACATCCTTAATCCAACTTGATCAATTTCTTGTGCTAAAAATTCTTTATTGAATTTAAATGATTACCTACGGCCTAGATGTGTTTTTAAAAATGTAATGTTTTAGTGCTTTGTTTCCCAACCTGGGGTTCAAGCACCCCAGTTGTACTCTCCTAAGGTATTTGGCCACTTGTGGCTCTGTGGAAAATGATCTGTAACAGCCATTATATTTTTTGGCTTTTTCCGTTCAAAGCCCCCCTCCTGTCCTATTCAAGTAGAATTTGGATCTTTTCTCTTCCGACAGGCTCAAGACAAAGTCAGTATCTCTGCCCTTGAAAGAGAAGCTGAAATAAACGTAGTGTGAAATGAGTATTGAGGTTGTAAAAGTCAGTGTACCGCCACATAACTGAAATGTGTTCTTGGATGTCTCTGGCTGTTGAGCAAGCTCACAGTTATATTTATGGGTGTGTATGCGTGGGTGTATTTGTGTGTGTGTGTGTGTGTGTGTTGGTCATTCTAGGAATGATGTGTATCAGTGCCATAACCAGGGTTTTGAAATTAGTGAGGGTCAGAGCTTTGTCTCCAAAAAATCCCTTTCAACGCTCTTCAGAGCATGCGAAATTAATGCTTACTTGTATACCTGGCGCAAATTGGCTTTATAGTTATGTGAATATTTGTTTTAATCTGAATTTACTCTTCTGCCTACTACTTCTTTTACAATGATTCATAATAATTTGAATTATCGATTGGGTTGGTTTTATTTCTACTGCTGTTCATTGATCTTAAAACCATCATATTGAGGGTTCTGATACAGCACCTGGTTTTGCAGCCTTTCAGCCTGTTAAGCTTTGCAGTGTTCTTGTACCTCCCGTAGGGGGCGGTGTAATGTGATAAAGGGGCACAAAAGACGTCCTAACTTAGTCAACATGTCTTAACTTACTTTTTTTAACTGAGGTACCAAAACCTCTACCCCACAGTATGAATTACACAATAATAGGATTTAGTCATTACACATTATATTCATTTATTGGATCAGCCAACACAACAATTAACAGACTTAAGAAAAAAAACATCAGTCTATTTAGCAGGCTAAAACAGAGGACATAGTCAAAAAAAATACGAGGCAGTTTGTCTCAGAATATTAACTTGGACACATTTTGACCGACCCCAAAAAATGCATTTAACAGTTTTTCTTTAAACAGACAGTTCAGATGCTTAATTTCTGTGTCACTTCATTCACAAAGCTGATGTGCTTAAAACTGCTGGCTGACCTTTCAATTATGTAATCAAGCTAAAACGCACACAGTGACTCTCTCAGCCATAGACAACAGAACAAAGTATTCAACTCAGGTGAACTGTTTAGATGAACAGGGACTATAAGCATTAATGTATAATATGCATAATATTTACACTGATTATATTTGTAGTTTTAGTTGAATGCTCTCAATAAATAAATCAGTTCCCACTGTTCAAAAGCATCAGAAGCATCTAACATTACTGAAATCCTTAGTATCTCACTTTTGGTTTAGTTTCATTGATGAATTTTCACAAAATGAGGAGGAAGGATGTTCAGAGTGGCCGACCTGGCTTGAAACCTCATGATTCCCCAAATGCTATGAGTGTATCTTAGAGTCAACAAGGAAGGCACCCTCATTTGTTTTTTTCCCTCATGATGCAAAATTTATCCATGAAACTAGAACAATTGCCTACTGTTCTGTTCATAAATCCTAAGTAGTCATGTTTTATTGATTAGAGTCCTCTGTATAAGTATTAATAAACTAGAAAGCACTCGGAGAGCGCAAACCTCCGCTAAGGTTTGTTTTTGTGGAGTTATATGCACAAATGCCGAAAATGGTTCTATCTCCCACTGTTAAAGAATCCTTGAAAAAAAATTCCTGGATCCAGACGGTGATCCGGATCACCCTTCAAAATTTAATCAGTTCTTCCATATCCCATTTCCAACAATTCCTGAAAATTTCATCCAAATCCGTTCAGAACTTTTCAAGTTATTTTGAAAACAGACAAACAGGCAAACAGACAGATTAACACCGGCAAAAACTTAACCTCCTTGGCAGAGGTAATTAATCACAAAGTGCCACATTTGTTGATTGGTACCAATTTTTTCAGTCTTGTTTTGGAAAATATTAAGAGGTCCAGACCTCGCTGACCTCACAGCTGGTTATGGCCCTGTGTGTCATACGAAACCTGTCAGGTAGTGGAGGACAGATCTGTGCACTGCATATAAATCACGAGTGGACAGTTTTGTAAGCTGTACATATTAAAACACCTTTCAAGGCTGTTTGAAGTCCATGTTTTACCTTTCAACACAGGATGTCTAACAGTCTGTAAAACACTGGCCCCGCCAACTCCTCTGCAATGAAATAGATTATGACCCAAATTTCAGGAAACTAGCATTCACTTTCTGTAATGAAAAATGTACCATATGGACTTTAAACAAATGAACAAACAAAAACGTGTGGAGAAGGGCCATATAAACCTGCAACTTACTGATGGGTGGAAAAGCCCAACATAAAATCAGTGGCCATGTTTGAAACGGCATATTTCATTAGCAGTATGCACTAGAGATACGCAAGATTGGAATTTTGCGTATATACTGATTTTTCTGAACTCATTATCACTAATACTTATATTTTTGGCCAAGAGCACGAACTCTTTAACCTGACACAGAAGGTGGACTGTTTAGTCTATTTCGCAAGTCCATCTGGGCAACAGCTGACAGGAAGTGTTTTGGGATTGGCCAACAGTTTCAGAAGAATATCTGACAGGTAATTGGATGATCGTTCCATGAATCACATTCATTTCAGGCCAGTCAAATAATGTTGTAGGCAGGCACTACTTTCCCATGGTAAAATACAAATTTAAGCCACTTCATGTAACAAACTTGCCAGAATATCTTAGAAGAGGAGTGAAAATATGTGAAAATATTCTATCAGTGCTTTCAGTTTTGGTACAAGTTTTTCATTAAGTAAAGAAAAGTGGTCCAGATCTGAAACTGTTACTGAAGCTGTTAGCAACTATGCTGATCTCTGTATAAGCGGTCACTCCTGCTGTCGTCTCGCTCGTAGCTCCCACCTCTTCCTGCTATGAGGGATTGGGCAATGCTGCTTACGGCTGCTCACAGTCGTTTCAGATTGGAGCTTGGCAAGAAGGATCTGTCTCATCACAGACATTAAATCAGTCAGATCCAGCCGCACTACAAGGCTACAAAGTCTATACTCTACAAAAATGGACTTGTTGCTTTCAGTGTGACGGTCCATTGTGTCAATTTGTTAGTGTGAAAAAATGAAGGTCTTGATTTTTAAAGCTACCCATGCATGATCAGTTGTGACATTATGATACATCTGTGTATTTTGCAGATATGTGGCCGATATGTCACCTGAAAATATCAGCAAAAATATCAATCTTGGCAGATACTTATGTTAATTTTTTGACTGATCTCATACTAGATGATATACTGAAGATATCATGCATCCCTAGTACGTATTGATACTGCCATAATGTAGTTTGCAGTAACATTTGTGAAGCAGCAGTATGTAGAGCCGGACAACATATCGATTCAATCGATTAATTCAAATTATTTTTTGCAGAAAATTTAAACGCTAAAAATCAAGATTCTTTTCCTTGACTTAAACTTACTCTTATTGTAAGTTGTTGCAATGTTTGAAAATACAAATATTAAAAATTTACAGTTTTCATTATGGTAGGCCTTGTCGGGTTTTGCTCAAGCACATGTGAGGTTTGTCTTTGTTTTTCTAAATGAGATTAAATACTGGTCAGAGTTCCACATTGATTTATTCTGAATATAGCTCAGAATTTAGTGTTCATGCAGACAATTATCAGCATGTTGATTCTCACATTTTTGTGTCACTTGGAGGTTTTTTCCTTGAAAGGGAAAAGAAATTGTTTTAAAATCGTAAATCAAGGTTTTGTGAAAAGAATCCAGTGATTTTATTTTTAGGCTTTATCGCTCAGCCCTAGCAGTATGCCAGAAATACCCAGATGTTATATTACTTTTGGAAATATCCGATATAAGGTGACAGCCCTAGTCTGTGCTGACCTAGAGCAGAGTTCACAGTGTAGCTTTGACATAGAAGTTATAAATGTCCCCGATATAGGACCTCAGTGTTTACCTGCTTCTCCCTGGCACCTACTACAGCTAGACTTAATCGTTGAAGGGTTTTTATACCACAGTTATGTCTTTCAAAATAAATGCACATGACAGACTTTTTAAACAACTATTTTTCCAGGCAAACATTTGCATCTCACTGAAAACGGCTCCATGACCCACTCTTGGATTCCATATCACCAGCTGAGAGACATGGCTTTAGAGGATACAGATGAAGACTTACTGACTTTTCGTTCTGGCCCCTAGTGTCCAGCAGCCAGTATAAAAGTGCAGCTGATTGCTTCCCATGGAGGGAAATGATCATTCTATTGTATGAAATTGTTTACATACTATAGAAGTGCATCCTGCTTCTGCCCATTTAGAGTCCATTATGTTGACATAAAGAAAAAAGCCTGTGCAGCATCTGAACACTGAGGCGGACTGAGTGCACATTTGAACATCGGCAACATTATTCATTCTGCCATGTACATGCTGTAAACAGGCTTGTTGACTCATGATCTTAAATGTATAAATTCATTGACCCTTGATATAGTGTTTACAATAGTTTGCTGTAATCTGACAAATTAAATTTAGTTCTCCTCATTCTTAAGTTTGGTGCATTCGTCTTGCACTAATTAGAGGTTAATTTTGATCAGGTTGCTTCTTATTTGTGAAACAAGCTCTAAACTAGATTACGAAAAGGGAAATCAGCAGGTCTCAATCCTGATCACCAGGGTTAAACTGGCTGTGAAAATTAGTAAAACTTTACTGCCCTTGTGTGAATATTTGAGCCTGACAAGTTGTGGGTTGTAAATATTAATTAATGACATCCAAAATCATGGTATGACTTGTAATGGTATGTTGCAAGGTTTGCTGAATTTAGATGATCTAAAAAAAATGCCTGCCATGGTATTAGGTTTAATTAATTCCTAAACTGTGCTGGATTAATCCAGGCAAAATGTAATATTTTGACTGTGATTGAGTCTTTTCCCTCTATAAGTGCTGGGAAATGACCTCGACGAAGGGTTGTTCTTCCCTCACCTCATCATATGACCAGCATCAAACTATCCTGTGGCTGAGCCTGGAGAATAAAGGCAACCCTGTTACTAAGGTATGCTGGTCAGACAAGAAAAATGCACTCCTGTCCTTTTCTATGAAGATCTACCTCTGTGTTAATGTAGCTTGGAAAAAATCCTTCAAATTTACCATACACTTTTCACAATTTTCTTTGAAATTCTAAGCATCACTTCTAAGTTTGCTCGGTTGATATTAGCCACATCTCCGCTGTTGGCTGGGAAAGAGCTACAGATGGACATGATGCTTCCATGAAACATGGAGGGGGCACCCGTCACGTCTTTTCACCTGCCAGCTTCAAGGCTCATCAGGAGGGCTTAATGTTCAGGCTGTCCACACCGTCCAAGATGACATTGAAAATGCAGTAAGAGTGGCAATATAAAAAGGTATCATCTTTGTGATCCTGAAGTTTGAAATGGTTTCTTTGAAGTAATTCCAATTTTTTCAGTTTTCTTTTATACTTGGAGTCCAGACATGGAAAATGGAGAGGTCAAAGGTCATAAAGTACAAAAAAAGAAACCCAAGGCTTGTGTATTCAAAATAGGTTTAAATTTAGAGCTGTTTCAAAAACATCACCGATTTGATCAAACACTTGAATTTATATTTTATTCTTCTGCTCCTACCTGCAACATTAATCATTAAGTGTTAAAAACCAGTGAGTGTCAGCAGGAATGTGGCGTCTCGCTTCTCAGGAGCATGTGTTCACCCCATCCCCTTGGCCCTCAAAACAGAGGGCCAAGGGGAAGGGGTAGACGAAGGGGTAAGACGAAGGGGAAGGTCTAAGGGGTAGAATTGGGATTCACCTTAATTCCCCTTCCCTCCACCCCTACTGATTAGCCAATCCCAGTGCTGATCTTCTCTATCTCAGCAGATGTAAGTGTGCCATATGTCAGCATTAAATTATTATGACACAACAGATGAACATCTGAAACAGATATCTGTGCAACTCACATAATTTGCTGATGGTTGGTAGATAATGGCTGATACCGATGTTGAGCAGGAATATTTGATAAGCAATTTGACATATTTGTTACCACGGTAAGCAGGCTGAATTGCACCTGTTAGGACAGATTTGAACTCCCTTTTTCCCTCTTGATTAGAGAGGAAACAGTAAATTACAGTCACATCTGGTAAATCTTTTGCCATTGAAGTGCCCATTGTCTGAGTTGGAAGTGGCTGAGAGGCCTGCAACTAAAAGTGTCAGACTGATGCCAAACCGGAGTTTCGTACCACTCCACAGACTGCAAAGTGGCTGTGTGACTGTGTGTGTGTGGTGGCACCATTTCAACACCAAGCAACTCAGGCCAGCTGGCTCATTTTTGATGACACGTTTGCTTGAAAGAGGAGTACTTCACAGGAATCTGGGACATAACTTTAGTGTTTTTGTTTTTTTACTATGACTCATAGTGGTGTTTTGAAATACCAATATTAGCTACCTCAAAAGAAAAAAAGGCAATAGAAGAGCAAAAATGAATTGTGTGTAGCCATTCAGAGTAGTAGTGGAGGTCTATAGTAATCATGTAGTTTTAACGCATTGATTGGATACAGCAACTGTAGAGTGAAGACAAGAGCCAAGTGCTCCTGCTGATAAACATTGAATCCACGTCTATGTTGGAAACTGCAAATAAAAAGCTACTTTGTAGAGTATTTTGGCATTTCATCACACTTTTTATTTTGCAAAGCTGTTTCCTTATGATGTTGTCTGGCTACAGAATGTATAAAACTCATGGACCAACAGCATAAATTGTTGTTAAAGATAAAGAAATTTAGGCTGCTACAATAATAGAGCCACATCATAAAGTTCCCATCCACCAGGCTGAGGACCCGGTACCAGGTCATGGATCATTTGGTACCTGGCTGAACAGAAATATATATAACTAATTTTATTTCCCTTTTTTGACTAACATGGTCTGTAGGTAGTTTTATTTTGAAATTAGCTGTATCTGTCTGTATGTCTTTACTGTCAAGACTTGACACAACTGTCATGTCACAGCTGTGATGACAGAAAAGTAAAGCCTGAGTTAAACTCTCTGCCTTGTGTTTGTGTACTTATCCAGCTTTGTTTTGAGCATGGTTGCAAATATATCGAACTCACAATGGGTGTCACTGTTAGATAACCAAGGACCATGAAAGAGCTCGGGCTGTATGTAACTCCTGATGTGCTGGAAGACAATTCAGAGATCAGACCCAAGTGGACTTTTCCACTTATAGTTTTTACTCAACTCTCTTTGGCTTAAACGGTTTGAGTACTACCCACATTGTTTCCATCGCAATATACTGGGGGTGTAAGAAGTATAGAAATGCACCAATATATTACAACATTTTTGGCACATTATTGATCAATGCTTTTAGTGCATTATAGTGATATTTTACCAGTCAAGAATCAATTGAAATTTGGGACATTTGTACTTTAGTGCATCCTCTGGCCACTAGTTAGCAGGAATCAGCCATCTGACTCTTCATCTTTCTGGTATTTATTGCTATTATTTTTTATCAGTGGGACACAAAATAAGTTTACAAATGTTGTGGGGACCATGCTTTATGCAAGTAACATTGTTATGAAACTGCAATTTATTCTGAAATGTGGATTCATATAGCTGTATAAAAGGAAATCATGAGACTTTTTGTGAAAAAAAGGATGTACTGTCCTGTTCATAGCATATCTTGATACATCATATAGTCGCCCATGTTTGACGATATGTGTCAAATCACCAGTTTCTTGCCAAGACACACCCCTGCAATATACTACACTTTGATTATACTTTTGACATTAGTGTTATACATGAAACTATCATGGCATCCTCACAATGAAAAAGGGAGGAATTAGAGGTGAAATAGCTGCTGGCTCCCTCAGATTGTGGCATTTTGTCACAAAAAGGAGCTGAGTTTGTACCAGAGATGGTTGCAGGCAGGAAAGAAGCAATATACAACTAAAATCCAAGAAAAGTTTGGGAGGTCGTACAGAATTACAAAGCCAACAACAGGAGCAATTCGTTTATTCTAATGTGAGATACTCTGACCATTTACTGGTCTGCAGTGTCTACACATAACATTTTGGTCTTGTCTCAGCCCACTTTGCTTGGAACCTTACCAGAGAAGACGCCAAACAACTGTACCAGGTCCTACTTACAGTCCCCAATGGGAAACCAAAATAACTGAATAGAGCCTAGTCAAGCTGATGCCACATTTTGGAAAAACCCCATTACATACATCGGGAATAAATACCAGCACCAGATCATCTCAGACTGATTTCTGATGAAACTAAAACAAGCTGTCAAGACTATATGCTTATAGTTTCAAAACATTTTCCTCTGTTTGGAGGATACTTGTACCAATTACACGTGATAGTGTAATTTATCACGCATTTTCAGCCAGTTGCATTCCTAGATGATGTTTTTGCAACATCTGTTTAAAGCGGAGAGGCCTTGTAATAGTCTGTTTTATGTTTTGCACTATAATATCAGAATATCATCATTGAATGTGTTTTATCACAAACTAAAACTAGAAAAGCACTCAGAGAGCACAGACCTCTGCCAAGCAGCTTCAGTCCGCTTGAAAATGGTCCTATCTGGCAATGTTAAAGAATCCTTAAAAAAATTCCTGGATCCGGATGGTGATACGGATCAGTCCCAAAATCTAATCATTTGTTCCTTATCCCATTCCACACATTTCCTGAAAATTTCGTCCAAATCCATCAATAACTTTTCAAGTTATTTTGAACACAGACAAACAAACTAACGCTGGCAAAAACATAACCTCCTTGGCGGAGGTAATAATGCAAACACAGCTACATGCTCTGCTAAAAGTCACCAGTTTACATGGTCACTGGTTGCGCCAGTACACTGAATATGTTTCATGTGGCTCTTCAGGAAAAAGTACCCAATCCCAAGTTATGTGTAATCCTCCAAGCCCAAACAGTTGCACTAAATCAGCTTAACATAATGATTGGATCTATGTTCATTAGAAAAGACTGAGTTACAGCAATTTGGGGGGGGGCGGGCAGGCTTCATTAAATGGCAACATGGACCTAACTCTGCGATAACTGATGTTTGTGACATAATCTTATGTATACTACTGACAGTACAGCCCAAAGTGAAGTACATAAAGCACCTCTAAACAATTTAGATGCAGGAATATGCTTCCCCTATTTCAATTTGGTGTCGGTTTCTTTCATTACAGCTAGTCATCTCTTTGCTTCTTTTCAGCACTCTGCTGTTATCTCCCTCTTTTACCGCACTGTTAGATTCCTCTTTGGTCATTTAACATCGGTTTACATTTCCTTCACTCAGAGTCATAGAGTGAAATGAAGAGGCGGTGAATCAAATAGGGAATGAAATCCATTAAGGGCACCATATATCTTTGAGTTTAGGGTTTTGTGAGTGATCTGATAATCACCACACCAGTCAGGATGACGATATGTTGCTGTATCAATATTTAATTACGTCTTAGTTGATACAAGAACAAACATTAAAGCTGTATTGACTTTTTGGCATGGAGCTGCATTAGCTTCCATAGATAAGACATTTTCTGTTTTTTTTTTCTTCCACTTGATTACCTTTAATTTCTGCGCCTTATCTCTTTCATTTAGAAAGTAAGATAACTTACACACTGCTGACCTTTTTCTCTTTACTTTGCATAGTGATTGCAACATCATGCCTGTGTTTTTACCACTGGCAATGGAGCTTAGACTGTCAGGAGAAAAAAAAAGGATACATGATGCTTTAGTGGTTAATTTGAGTCCTTTTCACTCTCTGCTCTACCAATGCTCCACTTTTACGCTTCTTGACTGAACCCTTAAAAGTACAGAGTCTGTGTCCATTTGTGTGGTTTAACACGTGACAATGCAGAAGATACTTGATATGAAGAGAAAGTGCTCCTGCAGGCTGAACACATTAATGCAACCCTCTTTGTATTGCTTGGTCTTCAGATGCCATTTTGTCTTCAGTATAATTTTACAGCTGTCATGTCTCTTGAAATTTGGATTTGATATGATCCTTGTAAATATCAAACATTTCAACACCACAGAAACAAATGACACATGGGACACTAAGCACTTGTTTAACCTGTGTTCTTTTATTTGTTAACTGCACACTGAAAGGATTTATTAAACACGTGCCAAAATTAGACACTGTTTAAAATAATAAAATACAAACTGAGTAAGATTTTCCTAAAATTAATGTAGTCCCAGAATACAATCCTCTGAATCGTCATTAGTAACCCAGTATATCCAACACTGATCAAAGTGGAAACTGCACTGGTTCAGGTTCTTGAGGATGTTTTGTCGGGTATCTGAACCAGTCCAGATGCGACTTTGATCAGTGTTGAATAACCTTGACTTAGATGACTAAGAGCCTACACAGACATTAATAACCAAGAATCTTTGAATTTTTGCATTAAGAACTTCATTGCATTATATCTTTCTCCTCAAGATTTTACATTAAAACTTTTTTGTGTTTATTTTGATAGACTGGCGGTGTGTAAAGTTGATCTGGAGAGCATTTATTTATGAGCACAAGACACTTTAGTCAGTGTTGACACTCTGTGAGCACTCTGAAAGTTTAACAGCTCCAATGAATGTGTCCTTCCTCACACTTCACAAGGTCGATCTGTCTGAAAGTTTGAAATCTGCATTCTTTACATTCTTTATGCATGACGCTTGAGAATTTAAATGCCAAATTGCACTAACTTTTTTAATGAGGCAAGTGTCTCAAAGGCAGAGGGATGGTCACAAAGCAGCCTGTGCACGTCTGTTATCACAGATGCAGGAAAATACTGAAAAGAGGTGTTTGCAGCTAGAGATGGTAAAGGATAAGTGGAGAGTGTAGATAAGAGCAGAATGATGGGAAAAGGAGGGAGATGCATCAGAAAAGCACTGAGGAAAATAGGACAGGGAAATGAGTCACACAGTTCTCACCAGGGGAGCTACTGTCATGAAAAAATTAATGATAGAGACACAGAAGAGAAACAGAGGATGCAGTGAGGTGAGAAATTAGCATGTAGTAGGAAACATGGAGGGAAATGGAGGGGGAAATTAAGAAGACCTGGAGGATAGCATTAAAAAAAAGATTATATTGTTGGGTAGTGCAGATGAGATCATTACAATGTGGAGACAAGATACTTGAAAGCATTGAGTGGATCAGTCCTCGTTTTTTTGGGACATACAATTCTGTCTTCGACCAGCACACTTCAATGATTGTTCTCTCTGTGAAAACTTCACAGGAGGCATTGACTCTGGCACTGTTCACTAGGGATGCACAATGTTGTTTGCATGTCATTGCTATGGGCAGGTTAGAGTTTGAAAACGTACTTCTAGGTTTCAAATGTTAAGAATTTTTTTGCCTATATGAGCTGCTGATATGTGTTGGCACAAAAGTGCTTAACCTATGTTGAATTGTTCATCAAATATTTGCCGACATGCTGTATGCGGATATTTACAAACTTATTTAAGCCAATATTGGCACGAGAATGTACAATTTTCATTTTGGTTGTTAGGTTAGATGCCTTTTCTAGAGCCACAAACAGCACTGTATTGATTAGGAAATCTGTAGAGCCCAAATAAGAAGCAACTTTTTGAATTAAAAGCTTCTGCATTTAAATAAAATTCATTCTGTAATTAACCTGACACGCCAGCTCAGTGTATTTAGTACATGATATATTCAATTAGATCATCTGTGCAACAACCCATAAACAGAGTTTGAATAAAAGCAGAACCTTTCAAACACATAGGCAGATGGTGACTGGTGACTGCACCATTGTTCAGTCAATCACATCTATTAACAGTGTTGTCAGCAGGTTGTTTGTAGTTCTCATAATTGCATATTTTTTTATCTATGAAAGTATATATTTAAAATAGAATACTCCTATCATTAACAATAAAATTAAATGTCTTGTGTTATAGCTGTTTAGAGATGGTCACAATCAGGTGCTTTTTGTTCATTGAGTAACAGGTCAGTTCTAGTACAGTAAAGACATATGATCATATGGACTATTAGCAAAAAATCCAATACCAGGCATCCCTCCCTTTCAGCTGATACTGTTTAAAAAAAGACCTTATAAATGCTTTAATGTAGGGTAGAGGATGAAAGGCAGTTTGAGGTAAAAGGAAGAGGGAGGGATGGACAAAGATTCAAAGAGGGGCAGGTCTAATGGGCAGCAGACAGCAGGGAGTCAAGCTACTGAACCTCTGGATGGTATAAAGTGAAGCAGAGCTTTCTAGTTAGTTGGGCATCTGACCAGGAAAGAAAGAGGAGTCTGTTGTTCCTGATTGAAGTCTTCTGTGAGTAATTTAATGAAATCTGGTTTTCTGGGGTCATTAAATGGTCACGTTTCTCTGCAAATTGTCTCTTAACGTATTTCAGAGAGATGTAATGCTAATTGTGATGATTCTGATGTTTTTGAGTCCTTAACCGTTTTTAAACTTCACAAGCTCAAGTCAGGAAATGTGTTCATCTAAATTTTGTTGCATGCTTGATTTTTTTTTTTTTTTTTAACCACTCTGACCTATTGTGCCTGGTTCCTCTCATTTTTATATTGACCCGAGACATGTTCAAAACACCAACATTAGGGAGTTCAGGTAGTCATTGCTTCTGTGTGAGTATTGACACAATATTTGAGATACTTTTCATATGTGCAAATCACAAAATATGGACCATTTAAAGACTGTTTTAACTAATACATTATGGGTCTCTTAAGAGTAGAACTTTTATCATGTGTCTAAGGATGGTTGAAATTCACATACCAGTGCATACTACTGACAGTATGTAAACATGTTTCTGTTATCTCTGTATTTCAGACCCGGTGCTCTCCCTGATTAAACCCTGACTGAGCACGTGTTCTCTCTGACTACCAGCACCATGACTGCCATCAATGCACCTCGGGACAAGTAGGAGAATTGCTTTCTATTTTTAGTTTCTGAACGTGCAAAATGAAATTTGAATGGAAGCCATTAAATAAACTGTTGTATGCTGTTTGTTGATCTTAAGCTGAGCTGTTCAGTCATGTTCTGTTATGTAAACTTCCTCTTGTCTCTTTCCCAGATACAATGCCGTATGGATTATTTTCTTCATCCTGGGCTTGGGAACCCTCTTACCCTGGAATTTTTTTATGACTGCAACAATGGTAAGTTCAGTAAAAGTACAGGACATGTGTACCCTACTAAACGTGAAAACATTTGCTGCTAAACTGAGCTCCATTAAACAGTTGAAAGGAAAAGGAGCCCTGTTGGTGGTCTTGTGGTAACCTAATTAAAAAAGTTTGGCTCCTCCCAGAGAAAGGTCACCAACTTAAACAAAACAACAATTGTTTGTTTACATCTTCTCTAAAAGCACCTGGTTTCACTCAGAATGCTGGCCTGAGTCCAGCCAGGTGGATTAACCAGCTGTGTTAGGGCCTCTTTAATCCCAGGCCATTCTTTTTGACCTCGAATGGGGTTTACCAGCTAAATTATGGAATTTCACTCCTTCATCTTGGACTCACCCTAAGGGCAGATCTTTGTTTAACCTCAAACTGTTTTGAAAAGATAAGTTCGACCACTTAAAAAGGAAAAAAACACATTTGTGCTTCAGAACAAGGATCAGAACTGTAAAAGTGCTGTGACTTCATGGCTACCTTGATAATAACATTTGTAGACTTCAACTTCAGCCTTATTTTCCTCTATTTCAAAGGGTCTTTTTTTTAAATTAACTGCATCATTTAGCATTTTATAGTTATTTCACCTGACAGACTTCACCTTTATTTCCTTAACTTATAGTTGTATCATTATTTGCTGTGTTGTTTAAACATCTTATGTTTAAGGGTGTTCCCTATCTTTATGTACGACCTCAAACATATCAATGGGTAGGAAATAATATAAACCTCCCCTGAAGTGATGTTTCTAATTTTTTTTTTAGTTATTAATTAGTAACAGTAGCAGTAGGTTTTAGTTTTTTTTTCTCACATGATACTGTAGTTATCAACAGTGTTGAGAGTAGTAGTGATGTACAGGCATAGACAGAATCCAAATGCTAAATAAGCGTATTTTACACTCTTATCAAATGAAACTAACACCTCCTGAAATGAAGGCAAGCAACATAAAATTTCTTAATCAAAGACTTAGAATTTCATAGATTTCTATATTGACACAGGATTGCTATTCACTTTGAATTTCATTTGCCTGTTACATGAAAGTTGATTATCATTGAATTTAACAGACATTGATTCTTTTCACCTTTTTTTTTAGTACTTCACCAGCAGGCTCAAGGACCCACCTACCACAGACATCTTTGCCAATCAGACATCAAATGGGACTTCAGAGGGCGTTGAAACTCGCAGTGTGCTGGAGTCAAAGTTCAACAATGTGATGACACTCTGCGCCATGGTGCCCCTGCTCATTTTCACCTGCCTAAACTCCTTCATACACCAAAGGTATCAACCCTGATCCATGCTAAATTCTTCAACTATCTTGAGGAAATCTATGGAAACCAAACAGCAGTGTTACCACACAGGAAAAGAATGTAGTTTTATTAGAGATATACTTGGTTGCACAAAAGATTGTGATGTACGAGGCAACCCAAAAGACAAACTCTGGACTGCCACTTTCCAGTCTCTCTGCCTCCCCTCCTTGTGCCCCCTCTCCCCTAATGTGTCTCAGGTAACACGATCCTGTTACGTGAATGTATGTCTGTATGGAGTCTCCAGGATGTTTGCTTTAATTAGAGTAGGATTTGTGAGATCTCTGGGGTGGACTCAAACCATGGCTGACTCTTCCCCTGCACAAACACACCCAGGAATGCTATTTATGTTCTCAGCTCCTTTCACATCTTTTTCTTCACCTCGCTGCTTCTCTTCAAACTTTGTTCTCTTACTCCTGCTGTTTCTTGTTTTTTGCTGATATATTCACTTTGCTTTTGCAAAACCATTTTTTGCACTTTTTTCCCCTGTCTTTATATTTCCCTTTTTTATGAATGATCTCTCTTTACACTTTCTTCGTCTTAGTTTTAAAAGGACATATCTTTGACCCTCTTGTTATGATCAGAACATATCTTTTTTCCATTCTGTTCAACAGTGAATCATAATTTCATCTACATGGTCCCTACTTTCTGTTGGATTTACAGGAAATTCTTCTACCCTCCCCTTGACTACAGGGTTCATATAGGTGTACATGTGCAAGGAAGAGTAATAAAAGATATTTTTACATTTTAAGCCTGAAGATTAGGCCTTAGATGTGCTCCTTATTTTTACTTTAAAAAATGTTTTTATTATTCGGTTATATCTTTAAATATTCCCCCAACTGTCCTTAACATCCATCCATCCATCCATCTTCTTCCGCTTATCCGTAGTCGGGTCGCGGGGGCAGCAGCCTGAGCAGGGAAGCCCAGACTTCCCTCTCCCCAGCTACTTCGTCCAGCTCCTCCCTGGGGATCTCGAGACGTTCCCAGGCCAGCTGAGAGACATAGTCCCTCCAACGTGTCCTGGGTCTTCCCCGGGGCCGCCTACCAGTGGGACGTGCCCGGAACACCTCACCAGGGAGGCGTCCAGGAGGCATCCTAACCAGATGCCCGAGCCACTTCATCTGGCTCCTCTCAACGCTGAGGAGCAGCGGCTCTACCCCGAGCCCCTCCCGGATGACCGAGCTTCTGACCCTGTCTCTAAGGAAGAGTCCGGACACCCTGCGAAGGAAACTCATTTCGGCCGCTTGTACTCGTGATCGTGTTTTTTTGGTCACGACCCAAAGCTTGTGACCATATGTGAGGATAGGAGTGAACATCGAGTGGTAAATCGAGAGCTTCGCCTTGCGGCTCAGTTCCCTTTTTATCATGACGGACCGGTGTAGAGTCCGCATCACTCCGACGCCGCACCGATCCGCCTGTCGATCTCCCGGTCCATCCTTCCTCCGCTCGTGAACAAGACCCCGAGGTACTTGAACTCCTCCACTTGGGGTAGAATCTCATCCCCGAGGGAGAGGGCACTCCACCCTCCCCCGGGCCGGAAATGCGGACCAGGCTCTGGCACCGGTCGTACAGAGAACGAACAGCCCGTATCAGGGTGTCTGCTACCCCATACTCCTGGAGCACCCCCACAGAACCCCACGGCGAACATGGTCGAATGCCTTCTCCAGGTCCACAAAACACATGTAGACTGGTTGGGCAAACTCCCATGCACCCTCGAGGACCCTGTGGAGGGTATAGAGCTGGTCAATAGTTCCACGGTCAGGACGAAAACCACATTGCCCCTCCTGAATCCGAGGTTCGACAATCCGGTGGACCCTCCTCTCCAGTACCCCTGAATAGACCTTCCCAGGGAGGCTGAGGAGTGTGATCCCCCTGTAGTTGGAGCACACCCTCCGGTCCCCCTTCTTGAAAAGGGGGACCACCACCCCAGTCTGCCAATCCAGTGGTACTGCCCCCGATGTCCACGCGATGTTGCAGAGTCGTGTCAGCCATGACAGCCCCACAACATCCAGAGCCTTGAGGAACTCCGGGCGGATCTCGTCCACCCCCGGAGCCCTGCCACCGAAGAGCTTTTTGACCACCTTGGCGACCTCAGCTCCTGAGATAGCAGAGTCCACCACAGAGTCCCCCAGGTCTGCTTCCGCACTGGAAGACGTGCTGGTAGGATTGAGGAAGTCTTCAAAGTATTCTTTCCACCGATCCAGGACGTCCCGAGTCTAGGTCAACAGCGCGCCATCCCCACCATAGACAGTGTTGACAGCACACTGCTTCCCCCTCCTGAGACGCCGGATGGTGGTCCAGAATCTCTTCGAAGCCGTCCGGAAGTCGTTCTCCATGGCCTCACCGAACTCCTTCCATGCCCAGGTTTTTGCCTTGGCAACCACCGAAGCTGCATTCCGCTTGGCCTGCCGGTACCTGTCAGCTGCCTCCGGAGTCCCACTGGCCAAAAAGGCCCGATAGGACTCCTTCTTCAGCTTGACGGCATCCCTCACCACCAGTGTCCACCAGCGGGTTCGGGTGTTGTCGCCACGACAGGCACCGAAAACCTTACGGCCACAGCTCCAATCAGCCGCCTCAACAATAGAACTCTTTCTGATGGGAGACTCTGCCAGCCGTTCCCAGCAGACCCGCACAACACGCTTGGGCCTGCCAGGTCTGACGTGCATCCTCCCCCACCATCGGAGCCAACTCACCACCAGGTGGTGATCAGTTGACAGCTCCACCCCTCTCTTCACCCGAGTGTCCAAAACATGCGGCCGCAAGTCCGATGATACGACTACAAAGTCAATCATCAAACTGCGGCCTAGGGTGTCCTGGTGCCAAGTGCACATATGGACACCCTTATGTTTGAACATGGTGTTCATTATGGACAGTCTGTGACGAGCACAGAAGTCCAGTAACAAAGCACCACTCGGGTTCAGATCAGGGGGGTCGTTCCTCCCAATCACGCCCCTCCAGGTCACACTGTTGTTGCCGATGTGAGCATTGAAGTCCCCCAGAAGAACGAGGGAGTCCCCAGAAGGGGCACTCTCCAGCACCCCCTCTAGGGAGCCTAAAAAAGGTGGATACTCTGAACTGCTGTTTGGTGCATAAGCACAAACGACAGTCAGGTTCCGTCCCCCCACCCGAAGGCGGAGGGAGGCTACCCTCTCACTTACTGGGGTAAACCCCAACGTACAGGCCCCGAGCCTGGGAGCAATAAGTGCTGCTACCCCTGCCCGGCGCCTCTCGCCATCGGCAACTCCAGAGTGGAAGAGAGTCAAGCCCCTCTCAAGAGGACTGGTTCCAGAGCCCAAGCTATGTGTCGAGGTGAGTCCGACTATATCTAGTCGGAACCGCTCGACCTCGCGCACCAGCTCAGGCTCCTTCCCCACCAGAGAAGTGACGTTCCACGTCCCTAGAGCTAGCTTCTGCAGCCGGGGATCGGACCGCCAGGGTCCCCGCCTTCGGCTGCCACCCAGCTCACACTGCACCCGACCACCTTGGCCCCTTCCACGGGTGGTGAGCCTATGGGAGGGGGGTCCCACGTTGCCTTTTTGGGCTGTGCCCGGCCGGGCCCCATGGGCGCAGGCCTGGCCACCAGACGCTCGCCATCGAGCCCCATCCCCAGGTCTGGCTCCAGGGTGGGGCCCCAGTAACCTGCGTCCGGGCAAGGGAAACTGGGATCCAATGATGTGCCTCTCCATAATGGTCTTTGGGCCACGCTTTGTCTGGCCCCTCCCCCAGAACCTGTTTGCCTTGGGTGACCCTATCAGGGGCATAAAGCCCCCGACAACATAGCTCCTGGGGTCATTGGGGCACGCAAACCCCTCCACCGCGATAAGGTGGTGGCTCCAGGAGGGGCTGTCTTTAACATGTTTGACCAAAATCTTTCAAGGGTTGGTTGTGGTCAGTTGTTTATAACCCAACATGGTCAGCAGTAAAAAACATAATTTCACTCTGTGCTCATGTTGTGTTGTCCTCTCAGGATTCCTCAGAAGCTGCGGATCTCTGGCAGTCTGACCGTCATCCTGGTGGTTTTCCTGTTGACAGCCATTCTTGTTAAAGTGGAAGTGGCCCCGCTGCCATTCTTCACCCTCACCATGATCAAGATTATCTGCATCAATTGTGAGTTGGATGATACACACTAATGGATACAAATACTTCAGGGAAAGTCTGTCTTCTGAAAAGCACAAGTCAAACTGGAGAGACATGATCCAGATCAGTGCAAGGCTCAGAACTCTCCTTTCCTCTTCCTGCTTACGCAGGCAGAGAAACAAAAGTCTGTCATTATCTAATAAAGAATGTATTTATCTTAGTGATCATAGTGCCTTTGTTCCATTGGTCATCAAAGAAGACGTGTTTCATTAAGCTCCATACAAACAATCCGTTAGCCTCAGTTTTTGATGATGAAAGAGAGAACTATCAGTAAAGAAGCACTGCAGATATTACTAATCAATATGCAGCCTTTCTACGATAATGTGTATTTGAAAAGGTTTCATAAAACCATAAACTACTATAAACTTTTTAGCCCCAAATAAAACAAGTGCATGGACTGCTTGAACTGAAAATGTGTCATATGAATGTCTATAATAATGTCAAGGATCCCTGAAGGAAATAGTAAGGGCAGCAGATAGTCATTGATGTCTCCATTCTCTGGATAAAATGTACACAGACCTTTGCATTATTAACTCTTTAAACATTGTCAATGACTCCTTCCACCACCTCCATCATCTCTTTGCACTGTTTCCATCTGGGTAAAGACTTCCATCCACTCAAAGCCATCAAGACAAAGCAACAGCTTCTTCCTTTAAGCCATCAGGATGTTGAACTCTCTCCCTCTCTTGCCCTTCTCTGTATCAGATAATTGGAGAGTGTATAGATTAATGAACAATATTGTACCAACACTTTAAGTGCCTGCTTGTGCTAAAGCATACAGTGCCCTACATATTGCAGTGTTTATTCCACTACGGTACTTAATGCATCAGCACTTTGGTTCATATTGCATTTTTTAAAATCTGCTCTTAGATTCTTTTGTTTTCAAACAGGTTTGTTCCTGTTTTTAACTGTTTTATGAGCCGTCTTTGTTTTTCTTGTGTCTTCCTATGCATGTATAGCCGTTGCCTGAGTTTGGGAGAACATAATTTCCCTCTTGTGTACAGAGATTATATCATGGAGCAACTTTAAAGTGGTGTATTTTCAACAACCTCACATTATGACACATAGCCAGATACAGAGGCTTAGACAGAATAAAGTATCAAAAGATGCATAAACTTTGAGCATTACTACTTCTTTACTACTTCTTTTACAGAATTCAGACCACTTCTGTGTTTTTCTTGTAAAACCAAAAATGACTGACATGGTCCCCCTGGCCCCCTGAATAGACCGACCAGTTTGATGACCTGCCACTGTTTGGTCATCAGTTTAAGCCCATTGGTTTAGAGTGGCAAGCCCAGTGCAAAGCAGAGGCCATAGACTGAATGCAGAGTTGGTGAGAACATGGAGCAGATTTATCCACCAATCAGAGCGGACTGGGCCCACATGGGGAAGGGGCCCTTAAAGAGGCAGGAGCTTTAACAGAATGTCTCTGACAGAGTGAAAATTCAGCTGGATCAGGGCTACTGAGTAAATATAATCGCTACGATTTATTTGAACATTATTGTTTGTTTTCTGTGTTTGTCAAAGCGTTTCTCAAACTGTGGCTCTGAATTTGTTTCGCAGAAGACAATTGTTAAAAATAACAGGGATTTACAATATTATTGGACAGTATTGTTATTGGCAGATAATTGCCTAAAAAGCTTATCGTATTGGCAGATAGGAACTTTTTTAACTATATCCATTGCCAATATTTTAGCTGCTCAGATTGGTCATATGCTGTGTATTCACATATTGCTTATGCTTATTAGCATAAGGTACAAATGTACCACAATGGTTACCTCATCACCCCTGAACGTCTACTTCTATAAATCAGAAGTGTCATTTACTAAAAGCTTAAATGTTGGTCTTGCTTCACATCTGTTTCTAATACTAATAGACTGTAACCATGAAAGGGATAGGTCAGTTTCAGCTATGTATAGGATTTGTGCTCTTGACAAAAAATGTTGGTATTGCCGATAATAAGTTTGGAAATATCGGCATATGGAATATTTGAAAAAATCCAATATCATGCATTTCACTAATTATTAGAGTATAATGTTACACACTATGCGTAGATGATGCAAAGTTAAATCAGAAAATATATATATAGCTTTTATTGACCTGCTGTTGTGTTGACTGCATTAGTTTAAGGATTGTCTATATTGAGTTTCCTTCTTGAACTCTTGAAAATGATTATTCCACATGTTTGCTTCTTTGATCACCTTCTCTGTCCTCTATGTTGGGGAAATCCTTTACTCTTCCTCTCATGCCACACTGATTTTCAGCACACACTTTGTAACCCCACAGCCAGAGTTTATTTACACTGACTCACCCAGCAGCAGGGTAAAGCTCACCCCTTTCTCTTCCCTGTCAAGCCAACCCTGACCCCTATGTCCTCCTGGGGAACAAGCTCATGATTGTTTGATTTAGAGAGCAGGGCGTTGTGACCTCCATGCTTTGATATCTGTGTCTGCACATTCCTCTTGTTGGACACATAAGATCTTTGCAGCAAATTAAGTTTCAGAGTTGTTGCATAGGAGCTTATAATCCATCCATGTAATGCGATTTTGGATTAAAAGCCTTAATTGCTCCCAACTTTGTGTAGAGTAATATAAAGAAAGCAATTTATTACATAAGTTATGTAAAGCTTACAGAAATCTTCTATTTGGATGGCTCTTGCTCTTGTGTTGTTGCTTGTTGTTGTGTCACAGTGACATTTCCATTTTTTCTAAACTTTAAACATTCTCTCTTTGTCTTCTTTTTCTGTCCCTCTTCAGCATTTGGAGCGATTCTTCAGGGCAGTCTATTTGGTCTTGCAGGAATTCTGCCTGCTTCCTACACCACTCCCATCATGAGCGGACAGGGACTGGCCGGCACCTTTGCAGCTTTCTCCATGATCTGCGCACTGGCCAGTATGTCAGACCACAAGAACACTACTTCTTTTAGGGAATATGGACACACAAGTGGTGCAAAAAGTCACAAATGTGCTTTGCAACGAAACACAACACAGCACGCCTACCTGTGTGTATTATTTTATTTGAAGGGAAATGCTTGATGAAGATCATAATATTTTATAATTAAGTGCTTTTGTGATGTTAATATATCACAAGTGCTGTAGAAATAAACGAGACAGACTTGCAGTAAAATCTTGAACATAAGTCACACAGTCTTTTCAGGTGCCTCAGTGGAAAAAGGGTTTGAACTGTCTCTCTGTGAAAACTTACATTGTGTCCAGTAGTGAGTACAATGTGCAGTTTCTTTGCAGCTGTGTCCAACTGTAAGACCATCTGTTTCTGCCAAGTGTAGTTTGAGCCTCTGCCAGCTGTATAAGAAGTCGAGTTCTTTCCTGCAGGGCCAGTGAAAAGCACAGTGAAGCAGCTGCTTATAATGCACAATGGATGGAAAAAAACGTCAATATTGACAGCTCCCATACACTGTAGGATGCCTATGTCCTAGCATTTTCTACTGATGTGTGATATACATATAATTACCAAAATCATTTTTAAGTGTCTGTAGTGGTTAATACACTATTATGTAGAAACTCTTTAAGCAAAACGATATTTTCAATTCTATTATATTATTATTATTGTTATCTATCTATCTATCTATCGATATATATATCTATATATATCTATCTATCTATCTATCTATCTATCTATCTATATATATATATATATATGTGTGTGTGTGTGTATATATATATATGTGTATATATATATATATGTGTGTGTGTTTGTTGATTATGCCATTTCTCAGAAAAAGACATCCCAAATCTTTGACCTTTAACAATTCAAGCTAATCTAAATCAGATGATGTCACAGTCAGAATTGAACTGAGTGGTTCATTTTGGTCACCTCTGTGAGCTGTAAGAATTTTTTCCCAAACAAAACCATCAGATCCAGTTGTTTACCCCAGATGTCATGTAATAATCACATGTAGCCTGTACCTAATTTGTCACAAAAACCACATGCCGTGGGAATGCACAAATGTACTGGACTGGAGGGGTGACATGTGCTTGCACACAGTGTGGGATGCTGAGTGTGATTATGCTGTAAGGCTGGGAAGGGTTATTTTGTTAAAACAAACAACCAAATGGTTTCATGGTAATGTGCCCTGCATTTTAAACACTTTTTAGATGTCAGAGACTCTACAATTGTTTGAAAATAAATGTGGCAGAATAATTGATGATTTAAATAATCATTAGTTTTGCCCAAAGTAAATGTATGTTTTTTTTTTTTTATTATTTTATTAAAAACCCATGTGAGAAGACAAATGGTTACCAAAAGAAACATGGCTTTCCCTCTTGATAAGTTTCTAGAACAAGCTGTTTCAGCAATTTAAGGTAAGCAAAATTCTGAAATCTCACGAATGATTCAATGTTTGTTTGTAGGTGGATCGGCTTTGACAGACAGCGCGTTTGGTTACTTCATCACAGCTTGTGTTGTCATCCTGTTGGCCATTATGTCCTACCTCGCACTGCCCAGAATGGTGAGATTTTTTTTTTAATTCAATCTAAAATCATATGTTGAGTATTTTTGTTTGGAGGTGTTTGTTTGAAACCATTTTCAAATATTGATGTTTATTCCTCAAACTTTGACAGAACATAACTTAGAATGATAATTAACACCCTCTCCACCAGTAGGTCAGTCACACTGTTTACCACATTAGACTTTTTTCTTTTACAATAACAGGAGTTCTTCCAGTACTACATGGAGAGTAATGTGTCCAGACCGTCTGCTGATGAGGAAAACAAGATGGACTTGCTCAGGAAAGGTACAAGCAAAGACATATTGAACAGTATTGATGTTCTGTCTTCAAAACAATGAACAATGATATGGAACAATGGACCAGTATGTGTTGTAGCTGAAGCAAACATAAAAGAAATCCTATAAAGATGTAACCAAACAGGAAGGTTCATGTTTGTCCTGAAAGTTATCTAACAGAGCTTTGTGGTACTGGCTTAACTCAGCTAAGCTTGTCTGGGTTTTGTATTAGGCACTGTACTCCATAACAGTCCACCAGTATTTTGATAGTTCCTCCTTAGGGCCGGGAGGATCTGCTATTGACATCCAACAAAACAATAGCAGAGGGCTTTAACAATATTGTAGCTAGCTCTTACTGCAGCTTCACAGCAGACGTGTGGCTGACATCCAGTTTGAAACGGCCCTAAACCAGTGGCTTTTTGTCACAGCAGCTATGTTTTAGAGATGGTTGCAGAAGCTAGGCAAAATGTGACTGAAAGTATAGAAAGTTTGTGAGGTCAAACAGTTGTATGAAGCTCCTAGTGAAGTTACTCTCTTGCATTTTAGGTCTGTGGCTTGAATCAGGACCGTATGAACACTCCAGTATTGCATAAATTGCTATTTCTGTGGGAACATTGGTCTAAACTTATGTTTCACTAAGTGATACAGAGCTGTTCATGTGTGTGTTTGTTTCTCAGATAGTGGTGCAGAGAAGGGACCTACGAGGAATCTTGCAGACAATGAGCCCAAACCCAGCATGTCTGTGTTCAACATCTTCAAACAGGTGAAGTAACTTCAGAGTTTTGTAAGGAATAGACATGAGTGAGATCAGCCCACTGTCTGTGCAGACACAGCATCATTATCCTCTATAAAATACATTAAACTTTTAATATAATAACTGTAATATTGGTCTTGTGCTCTCTAATCAGATCTGGGTGATGGCTCTGTCTGTGTGCTTCATCTTCACCGTCACCATTGGTGCATTCCCAGCAGTCACAGTCGAGGTCAAGACCACAATAGCAAACGGCAGCGCCTGGGGTGAGTCCCACGCAAGTTTGGAAACAAAACCTTGTTTCACAACATGCAGATAGCAGACTAGGGAGATCTTAAACTCTTAATGCCAGACAGAGTGCCTTCTATTTATAAGGAAACAGAGTTCCAAAACCATTGATAAAATGTTTGAGCTAAATTTTTGTTTGCTGTCAGAAGTGAAAAGGTCTCAGGATGCCTGAGCTCACTTGGTAGACCATGTGACTCATGTATTGAGACTATAGCCCTTTTATACAGTGAAATAAAAAGTACAACGAAGCTCAATAACATTACACTGTGAGACATTCTGTTAATCTGCCAGGAACTGATATTTTTGTCAATTCATGATGTAACATGGCTTAAAGTTGTGCACAGACAGCATGACAAGCCATGTGCTCCTCATACACACAAAGGCAGCGACACACACTCACAGCGCTCCTGTCAGTCCACGTACCCCCCCTCACCAATATTACACCTCTGGAGATGAAGGTAATGGGGGATCAACTTGTTCCCCCCATTTTTTCTCAGTTGACATTAAGAGTTGGGGATGAGAATTGAAAACCAGTTCTAGATGAGAAACAATAGCTTCCTCATGAAATAGATGTCTTTTTCTTTTTTTTTTTTTGCTTACCATTTTCGTTACTATTTCTTTTACTGTGTTCTTCACGCCTTGTAAATCAAGGAAATCATGCTTTTTTCAAGAGTCATTAAGTGAAATGATAACAATGAATCAAAAAGTGTGGGGCAGAAGTGCTCAAATTGTAGCTTCATTTTCAACAAAACGGAGGCACTGACTGCACAGTGTTTAGTAAGTGGAAACACCAGCAACTTGCAGAAGCATTCATCTATGTGGCATGGCATTGAATATCAGGAGTGACCTGTGTATCGAATTGTTGAGACTTAAACTTACGTTGGCCAATGTTTGCCCACGCAAAAAAATCAAAATGAATCATGAATCTTCTAGCTATGGTTGCACCTTTGCCCAATGACAGCCCTGCTATGAATTAAAACACGTGTAGCATGTATACCTATAATTGATAACTAATAATCTGATTTTAACTCTGATGTCTCGTTGAATATGTGTAAAGGGCAGCACTTTTCTCCTTAATGCATTGTTTGATATGTGCAGGAAGATGTGCTTCATTGAGGGAGAGCTTATTTCGAATATGGGCACACTGAGCATGAATACTTTGTCTCCGTCACAGCTAGGCTACAAAGACCTTGAACTGTAGCACCCTTCTGTGCCAAGCATTTGTTATGAAGATGTTTTTTAGTTTGAGACAGTAGCTCTTCTTGAAGGACTAATCTGCTGAAACTCTGTCCTAAGTCCTCACTTTTTACCAGAGTGAGACGACTCTTATGTAAGACTGTGCAGTCATGTGACTAACTCTTTGTTTGATTTTGCTGTCTTTTCAGAAACATACTTCATCCCTGTGTCCTGTTTCCTCCTCTTTAACGTGATGGACTGGGTTGGCAGGAGTCTGACGGCCGTCTGTATGTGGGTCAGTAGAAACCACCAGGCTCAGTCTTTCTAATCTGCTCTAAAGATTTGGGCTTCTTTTTATGGTTCAGAGTCGGCTTATTTTCCTCAAAGAGCCCAGCTAGCTCTCTCCATGTTCAGAGACTTAATTCAGGTGAATCTTAAGCTGATCTTGTCAAAACTTGTTGGTAGTCTGGGTTCTCCAAGGAAAAGACAGCTTTAGCTCCTGTGAAATACTCAGGCTTATATTTCAAACTATACTAGTTATCAGTGGTTTAGTCACTCATTGAGTCAACAGCTCTCTGTTTATCAACTCTGAACCATGCTACTTAAAATGACCACACCCCGGTATTCAGTGATCTTCTGTCAGCTTGCATACGTGTGACAACAACACGTCTCCACTACAGTGGAAGCCTTAAGCTGTGCCAATGTTGACTCATAAATGAAGCAGAGTCATGAAAGGAAAACATCCATCACTCAGAGTTTGGACTGAAAATGAAGCAGAGGAGCAGTGTGGCTGAAATCAGACTCTGACAGTAGAGAGGTGTTTCTTTTTCTTAATTGATGGTTCTCTTATCGGACTCCTGCATGTATATGGAGTATGTAGGCAGAGATTGAACAATCCAGTCTCATTTTTTTTTTTAAATGTCAATAAAACAACAAAATTAACAAGCAAGTCCAGAGTCCCGGGATCCAGAGGAAATGATCAAATTGAATCAGTTCTTTACAAACAGAGAAGTGAGGTAGTCCTGTACTTTGACTGCAGATAACAGTAGTCAGCTGCTGATCATGTGGATTTATTTATGAATATTTGGCTAAAATGCGCAGGGTTAGACTGAGAGGTTTCCTCTGAGGTGATCTGAGTGGTCTTGTCCTCAAACTAAATCCTCCTGCTGATAAACACACAGCACTTTGCTCCCTGGTTTTATGCATGTTTTTAAATTATGTTAAGGAATGAGTTTAATAAACTCAGTTTTGAAAAAGGTTTTAAAATATTTATACAGTATTTGACTTCAAAAATCGCCAGAGCTTTGTACCTGCAGGGAAACTATGGCTTTGGAGACAGTGTTGTGCATCCCTGCTTATAATTATTCCTTAAATTTTTTCCCTCTCTCTGACTCAATTTTGTAATGTTCAGTTGTTTTTAAAGTGTTGAGTCTTCTGTCTCTAAAGTTCACATTTCTGTATCTGTCTCCCTGCAGCCCGGTAAAGACAGCATCTTGCTTCCTGTGTTTTGTGTGTTGCGTGTCATCTTCATCCCTCTCTTCATGCTGTGTAATGTTGAGCCTCGTTACTACCTCCCTGTGCTGTTCTCTCATGATGCCTGGTACATCATCTTCATGATCTTCTTCTCGTTCTCCAACGGATACCTGGCCAGTCTGTGCATGTGCTATGGACCAAAGTAAGAACAACACACACACTGTGAACACTCTTAAGTTAAATTTAAGGAATAGTTCAGTATTTTTGAAGTTGGGTTGTATCAGGTACTTGACAACAGTCAGTGAAGTTGCTGAAAGGACTCCCAGCAGCGCTGCAACTTTTAAGGAGAACAAGCTGAGACCATCGATAAGGCACACTGAAGAAGAGCACATAACTGTCTGCTGTATCATAGAACACTGCCAAACAGAGACTTCCTGGAGGAAACATGAATCACCCTGATGTTTTCCGCTCAATCATACATTTGACACAACATTGTGTAATTTTCATGCAAATCTCACACAACTAGTGAAATAACTGTACAGGCCAACAGCAGTGTGCCTTACCTATCATCTGAGCTTGTTCTCCTTAAAGGTACAGCGCTGATGGGAGTACTTTCGCTTTCGAACACTTCACAGACTTTTGTCAAGTACCTGAAACAACCCAACTTCAGAAATGCAGAAATATCCTATTAAGGACTTATTCCTGATGACCTTTGTCCCTCTGTTCTCCCCGTACAGGAAGGTGTCACAGCAGGAGGCAGAGACAGCAGGAGCCATCATGGCCTTCTTCCTGTCCTTGGGTTTGGCATTGGGTGCTGCCGTCTCATTTGCTTTCCGTGCCATGGTCTAAAACCTCCCGTAGACCCTGGAGTAGATGAGACCACCTCATGCTGTTGTCTCCCTGAAGAGGGATGGTGATGGCAGAAGACGAGACTTGAGGATATCAGTCTTCTAGTGTACAGTAAAGACTTGTCCAAACCACCTCAGCGACAGTATAAGCTGAAACATGTTACTGAGTTTTACTTTATTTTTAAACCTAGCTGCACAGTGTTTGAACATGTATGTGTTTGAGGAGTTATCCAGTTAATGCCATTTATCAAGCTGGTTAATTTTGTGGGGAAAATGAAACGGAGCATGACTGAACAAGAAAATCAAAACCAAAAATTTGACAGAAATCAGCTGCTGTGGCTCCTTTAGAAGACTGAAGAAATCCAAACTGTCCATCCCATCACATCATGACAGTGTTCATAAAGATGACCTGAACACCCAGCATCCTGGAGCCTAATTTGTAACCTTTAATGCACCAAATGAAGGAAAATATTCATGTTTTCCCTTTTTTTGTCACAAGTTTGTTTCACATCATTTACATTTACATGTTCTTAGGAAACATTTATCATTTCATGTAAAAAAAAAAAAAAATCACAACAAATTTCTGAGGCTCTCAGGCTGCTGTTCAGCTCATATTCAGTAATCTGTACAATTACTGAATCTCTTTCAAAACTGTGATAATTGATGCTTATTTTTTATGTTATTGTGAAGTTTACTCATTTAATACTAAACATGACTCTGAACCGTAATTAAGCCAAAGGCGAAAGGTGGTGAGGAAAACTGAAGATGAACTTTTGACAGGAGGTGATGACCCTTCAGAGTGTAAACTGCTCTGCTCCCTCACTGCACCTTCACCGTGGACTCATCACTTGTTTCTGTGATACTGACAGATTCCTAAAGACGAGGTGTAAATTTATCATCTGGGTGACTGATGGCTGAATATTCTTTGAGTGTTTGTTTGTCTGTAGTTTAGATAAAGTTGTATCAGTGTGGGTCTTATTGCAGGTTGATTTACCAAATAGAAGCAGAGGTCACACTTTCAGCCCACATGGGATTATTTTCTCCAGTTTTCTTTAGTTTGGATAGTGCTGCATCTTCCTGAAGAGATAATCAGCGTTATCATTTTGAATGCAGCAGAGAGAAAAGTCTGCACTGTCCTGTGACTCAAAACGTGCCAATAGAGGCAAGACCTTAGCTCTGACTTCACGTGGTCTCTGGAAGATAACTTTTGTATGAGCATAGTTTGTAGGACGTTTCTGAAACTTTACCAAGTGACTCCAGCTGATTATTTTTGTTTTAAGTCTGTTTTTTTATCAGCTCTTTATCAGTGTTAAATTTTGATTACCTTGCATTTTTGTGGCCTTTGTCACCTTTTTTTAAAAAGTCTGTTTTACTTGTACACAGTATTCTTCATCGCACAAGCTGTTTACATGTGAACAGCTTTGTTCAAATGCAAAATGTTGGTTTGTTGTAACTGTGTTAGCATGGAAATGTAAAATGATGTGTACTGCAGCTACAAACAAGTCAATGAAAAAATAAAGCTGTGTATTTTTAAGAATGTGGCTCCCCCTGCTGGTCATCTGTCGTAACTCCATCCATCTATCGTGGAAATTGCGTATCCCCTTCAGGGTGGCAGGGGGCTGGAGCCTATCTCAGCTGTTGTTAGGCAAGAGGCAGGGTACACCCTGAACTGGTCGCTAGCCGATCACAGAGCCACAAAGTTAGACAGGCATCCATATCCGCTCACACTCATGCTTAAGGGCACATTAGAGTTGCCAGTTAACGTGATGAGCATGTTGTTGTCAGTAGGAGCAAACTGGAGTGCCTGGAGAGAACCCACACAGGGAGGGTTGAACCAGGAACTCTCTTAGTGTGAGGCACACTGAATGACCTGCTTCGCCACCGTGCTGCCCTTGTGCCAGTTTTCATCAAAGAAAAATAAGGGGTTTTAGTTCTCGATAGAGATAGATACTAGAGGTGTTAATTTGGTCTTTGGAAAATATGGCTGGTTTTGTTTGACTCCTTTATTTTAAGACAAAAGAAGAGGCAACTTAAAGATATGTAAAATGAACACTTTAAAAAATGTGCTAACTCTTCAACCAGACAACACTAGGCTTTCATTTTAGGGATGGGCTGTAGACAGGAAATTCAGGATATGTTACTTGTTTTGTGGAGAAATGTCAATTTTACAAAAAAATACATTTACAAGCATATTTTCTGTAATATTACAGAAAATGAATAAAACATTTCTTTAATGGTCTTGCATCACTGGTTAAATCTTCAAGAAAATATAGGAATCATTTCCTTTTACTGTTTTCTTAAGAATCAGCTGTTTGAGCATCTCTTTATACATTGGTAATATTGATGTGA
This sequence comes from Cetoscarus ocellatus, assembly GCA_037902135.1. Classification (NCBI taxonomy): domain Eukaryota; kingdom Metazoa; phylum Chordata; class Actinopteri; order Labriformes; family Labridae; genus Cetoscarus; species Cetoscarus ocellatus. Next base: position 12,283 of record JBAMNC010000033.1, on the reverse strand, counting down.
AGGTGGAAAAAATAATTCAAAATAATGATCTATGTCATTGCACTGAAAAGGTTGTCTAAATTGTCTTTTATTCTGTGGAGAGCTCATCGAAGTAAGCATTTCTGCTTGTAAACAACTTTAAAGATATGCTATCATGCATTATTGATAAAAGTTTTATGGTGCATGTGTTTCTTTTAGTTCAGTTATAGAAGTAATTTTATTTGTTAAATCCAGAGCACTGTCTAATAATTTGCCTCTCTTGCAGTGATAATAATATTAAGACTGCCTATTCTTAAATGTTTGCAGTCAAAAATGATTAAAATGTGATGATAACTAAGGAGCGTCGTGTTCATCGTGTTGATCTGAACAAGCTGCCAAAATGCAGACTGGTGTAAACGCCTCCATGTTCACAGAGAAATGCAGCTGCTCCTCCCCTGCTCCTCTCTGACCTTTATAAAACAAGGCAGCTGATTGAACGACTGCACCTCCGCTCAAACAAAGCTACTTTTCAAAACTCTGAATTGTGAGAATTAAGCTTCTTGAAACTTGGAGACCATCCAAGTGCTGGACATGTTTGAGATTTCCCATGACCTCATGTAACTGATTAATCTTGTACATCTTCTTCAGGTCACACACTCACACAGTCCCATGAGTCTGAATCATTACTGCTGCAGACTTGACTTTCACAAATATGTAAACTAATTCTAAAAAGCTGATCACATGAGATCCAGGGACCTTGGCCTTTGACCCTGAAGCGCCCAAATGTGACCAGTCAAGTCAGACAGGATGTTTGTACAAATCCAAGCAGAAAAGCATGCTCAGTGTTCTCCAGATATCATGTTATTAAGAAAAGGGGTCAACATGAGGCCCAAGGACATTTGGCCTTGTCCCTCAGAATTCTGATCTGTTCAACCTTCAATCAAATTGGACATTTTTGACCTGACCTTCTTGATTAATTAATTTCATCATCAGTCTGAGGACAAATGTGAAAAATTTGGCAGAAATCCCCAAAAGCTTTTTTGAAATGTTATGTTTATGATGACCAGGAGATCCCATGACCTTGAGATTTGACCTATGACTTCCAAAATCCAGTTAATTCAGCCCTGTGTCATGGTGGACATTTGTGCAGTTTTAGCAAAACCTCTTTAAGCATTTTTGTGATATCACTTTCATCAAATCTAATATACAGGTGGAAGATGATCATGAGACTCCATGACCATGACCTTGGATCCATAGAAGTCTGATGTCAGTCTTAAGTGAGCATTATACTTTGTACCAAGAAGCTTTTAAAGCATATGTGAGATATTACATCCGCAAGGAAAATAAAATTACAAGGTGACTTGAGCCGGAGTGGACATTTGTAAAATATGATCATGCATCTCCATTACTTTAACTGCACTTTAACCTTTAAAGTCCAATCAATTCATGCCTGAATACCTGTGAGCATTTATGTACCCTGTGATATCACGTTCATAAGCAAAAGATAGCATGAGGCCTCATTACCTTGACCTTTGACCAATGTCCTATGAAGTTAAAATATTTTTTCTTTGTGTGAGGTGTGTTGAGTTTGAAGAAAGTTCCTCATAGCATCTCTGATATTGCACACAGACACATATAGACAGACTGATGAACATACAAACATGACTTTGTTTAGATTTTATTTGCAGCATTAGTATTTGTTGTCTTCATTAATATCATTGATTCATTACTGTTATTGTCTAAGCTTTATTTGCTCTCTGTTAGCAGATGTAAGAAACCACAATGTACGGTAAGTCTCAGTTTCACCTCAGCACTGTCTGTTTCATCATGTCTTGTCTGGACTTGCCCTGTCTATCTTAACCATTGGGTCTCATCTTGTCCTATTTGTCTTGTGTGAAATGCCTCTATGTATCACTTTGTAATTTGTATGGTTTTTGCACTTGAATTCTGTACATTATTTCTAAACACAAATAAAAATGCATTTTAAAAAGGTTGCTAATGTTCATAAGTGTGTGAAACAGTTATTAACTGAAAGAGAAACAGCTGTAGAGGCTTAAAGCTGATAAGGAACAGCCAAACTCTGCTATCAAGGTGAGGTTGTGGAAGCTTCATGTCACAGGTAGCACATTATGCTAAGTGAGAGCATAGCAAAAAGAAAAAAGCCTTTTGCACTAGCATGTTTTTCTGCATGAAAAAGTCCCAAAAAGTCACTTGTCAGCATATTTTTGTCATTGTCCAAAATGGCAAAAAAGTCATATGTTAGCATGTTGTTTTTTGAAAAAATCTGACCTGGGGGAAAAATGCTAATAACTCATTTTTAGATGAATTATGACCAAACCATCTGGACCAGCATATTTTCCTGCATGAAAAGGGTCCCAAAAAGTCACTTTTTAGCATATTTTTTTCTGGGCCCAAAATGGCAAAAAAAGTCATATGTTAGCATGTTGCTTTTTTGAAAATCTGACCTGAGGGACAAACGCTTTTAACTCATCTTTTAGGCAAAATATGGCCAAACTTTCTGCACCAGCATGTTTTCCTGCATGAAAAAGGTCCCAAAAAGTCACTTGTCAGCATATTTTTGTCATTGTCCAAAATGGCAAAAAAGTCATATGTTAGCATGTTGTTTTTTCAAGAAATCTGACCTGGGGCAAAAAATGCTAATAACTCATTTTGAGATGAATTTTGACCAAACCATCTGCACCAGAATATTTTCCTGCATGAAAAAGGTCCCAAAAAGTCACTTTTCAGAATATTTTTGTCATTGTCCAAAATAGCAAAAAAGTCATATGTTAGCATGTTGTTTTTTCAAGAAAACTGACCTGGGGGAAAAATGCTAATAACTCATTTTGAGATGAATTTTGACCAAACCATCTGCACCAGAATATTTTCCTGCATGAAATAGTCCCAAAAAGTCACTTTTTAGCATATTTTTTTAACGGCCAAAATGGCAAAAAAGTCTTATGTTAGCATGTTGGTTGTTTTTCAGTCTGACCTCAGGGGAAAAAATGCTCATGAGTCTATTTTCAAGTGAAATATGACCAAACCTTCTGCACCAGCATGTTTTCCTGCATCAAAAAGTCACTTATTAAATTTTTGTTCTGGGTCCGAAAATGGCAAAAAAGTAAATATGTTGGCATGGTGCTTTTTCAAAAATCTGACCTGAAGGAAAAACGCTTTTAACTCATCTTATAGGTAAAATATGGCCAAACTTTCTGCACCAGCATGTTTTTCTGCATGAAAAAGGTGCCCAAAAAGTCACTTTTCAGAATATTTTTGTCATTGTCCAAAATGGCAAAAAAATCATATGTTAGCATGTTGTTGTTTCAAGAAATCTGACCTGGGGGAAAAATGCTCATGAGTCCATTTTCAAGTGAAATATGACCAAACCTTCTGCACCAGCATGTTTTCCTGAATCAAAAGGTTCCAAAAAGTAACTTTTAAGCATATTTTTTTTCTGGGTCCAAAATGGCAAAAAAAAGTCATATGTTAGCATGTTGGTTGTTTTTAAGTCTGACCTAAGGGGAAAAAATGCTCATGAGTCTATTTTCAAGTGAAATATGACCAAACCTTCTGCACCAGCATGTTTTCCTGCATCAAAAAGTCCCAAAAAGTCTCTTATTAAATTTTTTTCTGGGTCCGAAAATGGCAGCAAAAATTGTCCAAAATGGCAAAAAAGTCATATGTTAGCATGTTGTTTTTTCAAGAAATCTGACCTGGGGCAAAAAATGCTAATAACTCATTTTGAGATGAATTTTGACCAAACCATTTGCACCAGAATATTTTCTGCATGAAAAGGTCCCAAAAAGTCACTTTTTAGCATATTTTCTTAACGGACAAAATGGCAAAAAAGTCATATGTAAGCATGCTGTTTTTTCAAAAATCTGACCTCAGGGAAAAATGCTCAAGGTCCATTTTCAAGTGAAATATGACCAAACCTTCTGCACCAGCACGTTTTCCTGCATCAAAAAGTCCCAAAAAGTCACTTATTAAATTTTTTTTCTGGGTCCAAAATGGCAAAAAAGTCATATGTCAGCATGTTTCTTTTTCAAAAATCTGACCTGAGGGAAAAACGCTTTTAACTCATCTTTTAGGTAAAATATGGCCAAAGTTCTTGCACCAGCATTTTTTCATGCATGAGAAGTCCCAAAAAGTCACTTTCTAGCATATTTTTGTCATTGTCCAAAATGACAAAAAAGTCATATGTTAGCATGTTGTTTTTTTTTAATCTGACCTGAGGGAAAAATGCTCATGAGTCCATTTTTGAGTCAAATTTGAACGAAACATCTGCAGCAGCATGTTTCCTGCCTGAAAAGGTCCCAAAAATTCACGTTTTCTCATATTTTTTTCTGGGTCCAAAATGGCAAAAAAGTCATATGTTAGCATGTTGTTTTTTCAAAAATCTGACCTCAGGGAAAAATGCTCATGAGTCCATTTTCAAGTGAAATATGACCAAACCTTCTTCACCAGCATGTTTTCCTGTATCAGAAGGTTCCAAAAGTCACTTTTAAGATAATTTTAAGTCTGGGTCCAAAATGGCAAAAAAAGTCATATGTTAGCATGTTGTTTTGTTCAAAAATCTGACCTAAGGGAAAGATTCTTTTAACTCATCTTTTAGGTAAAATATGCCCAAAGTTTTTGCACCAGCATGCTTTCCTGCATGAAAAAGTCCCAAAAAGTCACTTTTTAGCATAATTTCTTAACAGCCAAAATGGCAAAAAAAAAAAAAAAAAGTCATATGTTAGCATGTTGTTTTTTCAAAATCTGACCTGAGGGAAAAAATGCTCATTAGTCCATTTTTCAATCAAAAATGACATAAACCTTTTTTCAATAGCATGATTTTCTGCATCAAAAAGTCCCAGAAAGTCACTTTTTAGCATATTTTTGTCATTGTCCAAACTGGCAAAAAAGTCATATGTTAGCATGCTGTTTTTTCAAAAATCTGACCTCAGGGAAAAATGCTCATGAGTCCATTTTCAAGTGAAATATGACCAAACCTTCTGCACCAGCATGTTTTCCTGCATGAAAAGGTCCCCAAAAGTCACTTGTAAGCATATTTTTTTCTGGGCCCAAAATGGCAAAAAAGTCATATGTTAGCATGTTGTTTTTTGAAAAAAATCTGACCTGGGGGAAAAATGCTAATAACTCATTTTTAGATGAATTATGACCAAACCATCTGGACCAGCATATTTTCCTGCATGAAAAAGGTCCCAAAAAGTCACTTTTTAGCATATTTTTTTCTGGGCCCAAAATGGCAAAAAAGCCATATGTTAGCATGTTGCTTTTTCAAAAATCTGACCTAAGGGACAAACGCTTTTAACTCATCTTTTAGGCAAAATGTGGCCAAGCTTTCTGCACCAGCATGTTTTCCTGCACGAAAAAGGTCCCAAAAAGTCACTTTTTAGCATATTTTATTCTGGGCCCTAAATGGCAAAAAAGTCATATGTTAAGATGTTGTTTTTTCAAGAAATCTGACCTGGGGATAATATGCTAATAACTCATTTTGAGATGAATTTTGACCGAACCATCTGCACCAAAATATTTTCCTGCATGAAAAAGGTCCCAAAAAGTCACTTTTCAGAATATTTTTGTCATTGTCCAAAAATGGCAAAAAAGTCTTATGTTAGCATGTTGTTTTTTTCAAGAAATCTGACCTGGGGGAAAAATGCTAATAACTCATTTTGAGATGAATTTTGACCAAACCATCTGCACCAGAATATTTTCCTGCATGAAAAGGTCCCAAAAAGTCACTTTTTAGCATATTTTTTTAACGGCCAAAATGGCAAAAAAGTCTTATGTTAGCATGTTGGTTTTTTTTAAGTCTGACCTCAGGGGAAAAAATGCTCATGAGTCTATTTTCAAGTGAAATATGACCAAACCTTCTGCACCAGCATGTTTTCCTGCATCAAAAAGTCCCAAAAAGTCACTTATTAAATTTTTGTTCTGGGTCCGAAAATGGCAAAAAAGTAAATATGTTGGCATGGTGCTTTTTCAAAAATCTGACCTGAAGGAAAAACGCTTTTAACTCATCTTATAGGTAAAATATGGCCAAACTTTCTGCACCAGCATGTTTTTCCTCATGAAAAAGGTCCCAAAAAGTCACTTTTCAGAATATTTTTGTCATTGTCCAAAATGGCAAAAAAGTCATATGTTAGCATGTTGTTTTTTCAAGAAATCTGACCTGGGGGAAAAATGCTAATAACTCATTTTGAGATGAATTTTGACCAAACCATCTGCACCAGAATATTTTCCTGCATGAAATAGTCCCAAAAAGTCACTTTTTAGCATATTTTTTTAACGGCCGAAATGGCAAAAAAGTCTTATGTTAGCATGTTGGTTGTTTTTAAGTCTGACCTCAGGGGAAAAAATGCTCATGAGTCTATTTTCAAGTGAAATATGACCAAACCTTCTGCACCAGCATGTTTTCCTGCATCAAAAAGTCCCAAAAAGTCACTTATTAAATTTTTGTTCTGGGTCCGAAAATGGCAAAAAGTCATATGTCAGCATGGTGCTTTTTCAAAAATCTGACCTGAGGGAAAAACGCTTTTAACTCATCTTATAGGTAAAATATGGCCAAACTTTCTGTACCAGCATGTTTTCCTGCATGAAAAAGGTCCCAAAAAGTCACTTGTCAGCATATTTTTGTCATTGTCCAAAATGGCAAAAAAGTCATATGTTAGCATGTTGTTTTTTCAAGAAATCTGACCTGGGGCAAAAAATGCTAATAACTCATTTTGAGATGAATTTTGACCAAACCATCTGCACCAGAATATTTTTCTGCATGAAAAGGTCCCAAAAAGTCACTTTTTAGCATATTTTCTTAACGGACAAAATGGCAAAAAAGTCATATGTTAGCATGCTGTTTTTTCAAAAATCTGACCTCAGGAAAAAATGCTCAAGGTCCATTTTCAAGTGAAATATGACCAAACCTTCTGCACCAGCACGTTTTCCTGCATGAAAAGGTCCCCAAAAGTCACTTGTAAGCATATTTTTTTCTGGGCCCAAAATGGCAAAAAAGTCATATGTTAGCATGTTGTTTTTTGAAAAAAATCTGACCTGGGGGAAAAATGCTAATAACTCATTTTTAGATGAATTATGACCAAACCATCTGGACCAGCATATTTTCCTGCATGAAAAAGGTCCCAAAAAGTCTCTTTTTAGCATATTTTTTTCTGGGCCCAAAATGGCAAAAAAGCCATATGTTAGCATGTTGCTTTTTCAAAAATCTGACCTAAGGGACAAACGCTTTTAACTCATCTTTTAGGCAAAATGTGACCAAGCTTTCTGCACCAGCATGTTTTCCTGCACGAAAAAGGTCCCAAAAAGTCAATTTTTAACATATTTTATTCTGGGCCCTAAATGGCAAAAAAGTCATATGTTAAGATGTTGTTTTTTCAAGAAATCTGACCTGGGGATAATATGCTAATAACTCAATTTGAGATGAATTTTGACCAAACCATCTGCACCAAAATATTTTCCTGCATGAAAAAGGTCCCAAAAAGTCACTTTTCAGAATATTTTTGTCATTGTCCAAAATGGCAAAAAAGTCTTTGTTAGCATGTTGTTTTTTTCAAGAAATCTGACCTGGGGGAAAAATGCTAATAACTCATTTTGAGATGAATTTTGACCAAACCATCTGCACCAGAATATTTTCCTGCATGAAAAGGTCCAAAAAGTCACTTTTTAGCATATTTTTTTAACGGCCAAAATGGCAAAAAAGTCTTATGTTAGCATGTTGGTTGTTTTTAAGTCTGACCTCAGGGGAAAAAATGCTCATGAGTCTATTTTCAAGTGAATATGACCAAACCTTCTGCACCAGCATGTTTTCCTGCATCAAAAAGTCCCAAAAAGTCACTTATTAAATTTTTGTTCTGGGTCCGAAAATGGCAAAAAGTCATATGTCAGCATGGTGCTTTTTCAAAAATCTGACCTGAGGGAAAAACGCTTTTAACTCATCTTATAGGTAAAATATGGCCAAACTTTCTGTACCAGCATGTTTTCCTGCATGAAAAAGGTCCCCAAAAGTCACTTGTAAGCATATTTTTGTCATTGTCCAAAATGGCAAAAAAGTCATATGTTAGCATGTTGTTTTTTCAAGAAATCTGACCTGGGGGAAAAAATGCTAATAACTCATTTTGAGATGAATTTTGACCAAACCATCTGCACCAGAATATTTTCCTGCATGAAAAGGTCCCAAAAAGTCACTTTTTAGCATATTTTTTTTAATGGCCAAAATGGCAAAAAAAGTCTTATGTTAGCATGTTGGTTGTTTTTAAGTCTGACCTCAGGGGGAAAAAATGCTCATGAGTCTATTTTCAAGTGAAATATGACCAAACCTTCTGCACCAGCATGTTTTCCTGCATCAAAAAGTCCCAAAAAGTCACTTATTAAATTTTTGTTCCGGGTCCGAAAATGACAAAAAGTCATATGTCAGCATGGTGCTTTTTCAAAAATCTGACCTGAGGGAAAAAACGCTTTTAACTCATCTTATAGGTAAAATATGGCCAAACTTTCTGTACCAGCATGTTTTCCTGCATGAAAAAGGTCCCAAAAAGTCACTTGTCAGCATATTTTTGTCATTGTCCAAAATGGCAAAAAAGTCATATGTTAGCATGTTGTTTTTGTCAAGAAATCTGACCTGGGGCAAAAAATGCTAATAACTCATTTTGAGATGAATTTTGACCAAACCATTTGCACCAGAATATTTTTCTGCATGAAAAGGTCCCAAAAAGTCACTTTTTAGCATATTTTCTTAACGGACAAAATGGCAAAAAAAGTCATATGTTAGCATGCTGTTTTTTCAAAAATCTGACCTCAGGGAAAAATGCTCAAGGTCCATTTTCAAGTGAAATATGACCAAACCTTCTGCACCAGCATGTTTTCCTGCATCAAAAAGTCCCAAAAAGTCACTTATTAAATTTTTTTCTGGGTCCGAAAATGGCAAAAAAGTAATATGTTGGCATGGTGCTTTTTCAAAAATCTGACCTGAAGGAAAAACGCTTTTAACTCATCTTATAGGTAAAATATGGCCAAACTTTCTGCACCAGCATCTTTTTCCTCATGAAAAAGGTCCCCAAAAGTCACTTGTAAGCATATTTTTGTCATTGTCCAAAATGGCAAAAAAGTCATATGTTAGCATGTTGTTTTTTCAAAAATCTGACCTCAGGGAAAAATGCTCATGAGTCCATTTTCAAGTGAAATATGACCAAACCTTCTGCACCAGCATGTTTTCCTGCATGAAAAGGTCCCCAAAAGTCACTTGTAAGCATATTTTTTTCTGGGCCCAAAATGGCAAAAAAGTCATATGTTAGCTTGTTGTTTTTTGAAAAAAATCTGACCTGGGGGAAAAATGCTAATAACTCATTTTTAGATGAATTATGACCAAACCATCTGGACCAGCATATTTTCCTGCATGAAAAAGGTCCCAAAAAAGTCACTTTTTAGCATATTTTTTTCTGGGCCCAAAATGGCAAAAAAGTCATATGTTAGCATGTTGCTTTTTCAAAAATCTGACCTAAGGGACAAACGCTTTTAACTCATCTTTTAGGCAAAATATGGCCAAGCTTTCTGCACCAGCATGTTTTCCTGCATGAAAAAGGTCCCAAAAAGTCACTTTTCAGAATATTTTTGTCATTGTCCAAAATGGCAAAAAAGTCATATGTTAGCATGTTGTTTTTTCAAGAAATCTGACCTGGGGCAAAAAATGCTAATAACTCATTTTGAGATGAATTTTGACCAAACCATTTGCACCAGAATATTTTTCTGCATGAAAAGGTCCCAAAAAGTCACTTTTTAGCATATTTTCTTAACGGACAAAATGGCAAAAAAAGTCATATGTTAGCATGCTGTTTTTTCAAAAATCTGACCTCAGGGAAAAATGCTCAAGGTCCATTTTCAAGTGAAATATGACCAAACCTTCTGCACCAGCATGTTTTCCTGCATCAAAAAGTCCCAAAAAGTCACTTATTAAATTTTTTTCTGGGTCCGAAAATGGCAAAAAAGTCATATGTTAGCATGGTGCTTTTTCAAAAATCCGACCTGAGGGAAAAACGCTTTTAACTCATCTTATAGGTAAAATATGGCCAAACTTTCTGCACCAGCATCTTTTTCCTCATGAAAAAGGTCCCCAAAAGTCACTTGTAAGCATATTTTTGTCATTGTCCAAAATGGCAAAAAAAGTCATATGTTAGCATGTTGTTTTTTCAAAAATCTGACCTCAGGGAAAAATGCTCATGAGTCCATTTTCAAGTGAAATATGACCAAACCTTCTGCACCAGCATGTTTTCCTGCATGAAAAGGTCCCCAAAAGTCACTTGTAAGCATATTTTTTTCTGGGCCCAAAATGGCAAAAAAGTCATATGTTAGCTTGTTGTTTTTTGAAAAAAATCTGACCTGGGGGAAAAATGCTAATAACTCATTTTTAGATGAATTATGACCAAACCATCTGGACCAGCATATTTTCCTGCATGAAAAAGGTCCCAAAAAGTCACTTTTTAGCATATTTTTTTCTGGGCCCAAAATGGCAAAAAAGTCATATGTTAGCATGTTGCTTTTTCAAAAATCTGACCTAAGGGACAAACGCTTTTAACTCATCTTTTAGGCAAAATATGGCCAAGCTTTCTGCACCAGCATGTTTTCCTGCACGAAAAAGGTCCCAAAAAGTCACTTTTTAGCATATTTTTTCTGGGCCCTAAATGGCAAAAAAGTCATATGTTAAGATGTTGTTTTTTCAAGAAATCTGACCTGGGGATAATATGCTAATAACTCATTTTGAGATGAATTTTGACCAAACCATCTGCACCAAAATATTTTCCTGCATGAAAAAGGTCCCAAAAAGTCACTTTTCAGAATATTTTTGTCATTGTCCAAAATGGCAAAAAAGTCTTTGTTAGCATGTTGTTTTTTCAAGAAATCTGACCTGGGGGGAAAAATGCTAATAACTCATTTTGAGATGAATTTTGACCAAACCATCTGCACCAGAATATTTTCCTGCATGAAAAGGTCCCAAAAAGTCACTTTTTAGCATATTTTTTTAACGGCCAAAATGGCAAAAAAGTCTTATGTTAGCATGTTGGTTTTTTTTTAAGTCTGACCTCAGGGGAAAAAATGCTCATGAGTCTATTTTCAAGTGAAATATGACCAAACCTTCTGCACCAGCATGTTTTCCTGCATCAAAAAGTCCCAAAAAGTCACTTATTAAATTTTTGTTCTGGGTCCGAAAATGGCAAAAAAGTAATATGTTGGCATGGTGCTTTTTCAAAAATCTGACCTGAAGGAAAAACGCTTTTAACTCATCTTATAGGCAAAATATGGCCAAACTTTCTGCACCAGCATGTTTTTCCTCATGAAAAAGGTCCCAAAAAGTCACTTTTCAGAATATTTTTGTCATTGTCCAAAATGGCAAAAAAGTCTTTGTTAGCATGTTGTTTTTTCAAGAAATCATGACCTGGGGGAAAAATGCTAATAACTCATTTTGAGATGAATTTTGACCAAACCATCTGCACCAGAATATTTTCCTGCATGAAATAGTCCCAAAAAGTCACTTTTAGCATATTTTTTTAATGGCCAAAATGGCAAAAAAGTCTTATGTTAGCATGTTGGTTGTTTTTAAGTCTGACCTCAGGGGAAAAAATGCTCATGAGTCTATTTTCAAGTGAAATATGACCAAACCTTCTGCACCAGCATGTTTTCCTGCATCAAAAAGTCCCAAAAAGTCACTTATTAAATTTTTGTTCTGGGTCCGAAAATGACAAAAAGTCATATGTCAGCATGGTGCTTTTTCAAAATCTGACCTGCGGGAAAAACGCTTTTAACTCATCTTATAGGTAAAATATGGCCAAACTTTCTGTACCAGCATGTTTTCCTGCATGAAAAAGGTCCCAAAAAGTCACTTGTCAGCATATTTTTGTCATTGTCCAAAATGCCAAAAAAGTCATATGTTAGCATGTTGTTTTTGTCAAGAAATCTGACCTGGGGCAAAAAATGCTAATAACTCATTTTGAGATGAATTTTGACCAAACCATTTGCACCAGAATATTTTTCTGCATGAAAAGGTCCCAAAAAGTCACTTTTTAGCATATTTTCTTAACGGACAAAATGGCAAAAAAGTCATATGTTAGCATGCTGTTTTTTCAAAAATCTGACCTCAGGGAAAAATGCTCAAGGTCCATTTTCAAGTGAAATATGACCAAACCTTCTGCACCAGCACGTTTTCCTGCATCAAAAAGTCCCAAAAAGTCACTTATTAAATTTTTTTCTGGGTCCGAAAATGGCAAAAAAGTAATATGTTGGCATGGTGCTTTTTCAAAAATCTGACCTGAGGGAAAAA